>JANRMT010062822.1:13887127-13932076 GCA_026402145.1 Polypterus bichir lapradei
GAGAGAGACACACACACACAGGCGCACGAGAGAGACACACACACACAGGCACGTGAGACACACACACTGGCGCGCGAGAAACACACACACAGGCGTGTGAAACACACACAGGCGCCCGCGTGCATTGTTGCAGTGTTACTTTTCTTGGTTGTTTATTAAATTACGGATTTTTCAAATGTTCATTTTCTTCCCATGTGCTTAAAACTCATTAAAAAAAAGTGTTTTTAGCGAGCGGTTCGTAGCGCTATAGTGCGAACTCTTGCAGTGTTAGTTTTCTCTGTTATTCAAGGTTTTCTCAGTGTTATTCAATGTTTTTACATTTAGTTTACTATTACGCTGTGCATTCTATGGTATTATTAACTATATTTGTGCTTAAAAACTTAAAAAAATATATATTTACATACAGTTCATACAGTCTGGAACGGATTAATTGTATTTACATACAATCCTATGGGGGAAATTACTTCGGTTCACGACCAAATCAGGTTTCGACCAGAGTTTTGGAACAAATTATGGTTGTGAACCAAGGTTCCACTGTATTACTGTCAGAGAAAATTACAGGCATTTTACGGAAATACAAACCAGTATTACTGCGAGAGAAAATTAAAGGCACACAATACAGTGACACATATTACAGCCACATACAAGGTCCCTTGCCATTTAATATAGACTGTTGCTACTAATGTTTATGCACTACTGTTCTAGCGCCCGTTATTGTAATGGGCTTAATGTCTAGTATAATTATATTGTTAAAATGAAATGAAATCAAAAATAAAATGTTTGATTGTATTTTTCAAACATGATATATCCATTACTGTAAATTCAGAATGTTTGTCAGATTGTTGCCACTGTAATTCATACCTAATAAACCAGATTGAACAGCTATCACCAGGAGGAATTTGCTGATCCCATGGTTTCTTATATCAGTGCTATGCCAATGATACCCAGCTGTGCCAGTTCTTCCCTCCAGTGAACTACACTTTATCAGCTAGAATCTCAGAGTGTGTCACCGATATTGCAAACTGAATGATGGTGTTCCATCTTCAGCTCAATCTGGCAAAGATGAACTTCTTCTTATGCCAGCTTGTCCACATTTTATCAGCACCCCATCTCTGTTTGGCTTGACTCATTGTCACGAACATCTGCCAAGTCTATTCGTACCCTTGGGGTGGTGATTGATGTCCAGCTCTCTCTCACTGTTCATGTTGTCTCTCAGTCCTGCAGATTCACTCTATATAACTCTACAAGACCAGATTGTATCTGATCTTGCAGATATCAGAGCATGCAGCACAACTCCTGGTCTCCGCTTTGATCTGGCCATATCTGGACTACTGTAACACTTTGCTGGCAGGAGTACCAGCATGCATCACCAAGCTCCAGCAGTTCATTTAAAATGGAGCGGAACATCCAGTGGTGGCCAAGGTGGGCGCATGTCATTTCTCTAGGTTCCCCACAGAGGCATATATTAAGTTCAAATCCTTGATGTTTATATATGGAGACACTTGTGAGGTTATGTGCTCCTTCTCAACCCCTCAGGTCTGCTGATAAATGGCTTCTTAAAGGCATCACATCTCAATCCAGACACTTGTGTAGCTCCTAGATGGTGGAGTAAGCCACCCACCTCCATTGGAGATCCTGACTCCCTCAATGTGCTTAAGAAGTTTTGAAGATTCTCTTGTTCAGGGAATTTTGGTCTAATTGATACTAGCTGTTTGTGTTTTGTAACCTCAGAATTGTAACTCACTTGTATTTTATTCAGAGCTCTTCACTTGTAATGATGCATTTTTTAACCTTGTCCTGTAACACTTGTTCCCAAACAGTCCACCAGAATTATGTTGAAGTCTTTCGTAAATGGCTTTGAATAAAAGTGTCTGCTAAGCAAAAAATGTAAATATAAATGCTCAGGGTGTCACCCCCTCTCTTAGCATCATGTTTTTCTGAGACATTGGCAATGGAAATGAAATAGAGGTTTTCACATCAGGAAGCAGTCTTTGACCACTGAGTCATAAAGAAAAAGACATCTGTCTGTTCTGTGGTAGGGTCTGCTTGTATGCTACTACGATGGAGTTCTATGTATGCAATGTCAGGTTGGCTCTCTCCCAGCCCCCTGCTCCTGTGCACATTTAAACTGTTACCCTCACCCTGCTCAACAGACTAAATAAAGGTCAGGGCAAAATTTGTCTCTACTGAGAAATTGGCTCTGTGGTGTCACCAGCAACACAATGCTCATTAGCAGTGTATCTGAGGGTTTTGGATGACAAAGAAATTTTCTCATCTTGATGAGCAATAAAGAAGAACAGATAGTAAGCCACAATGGTGGTCTAGCTTGTGTGTAATGTCAGCCTGGCTCTCTCCCAGCTCCCTCCTCCTGCTTGTACTTAGACTGATACAATAGCACAAATCATACATCCTGAAGCACTGTTTAAAGGTTAAAAATAATAGATTTTTTTTTCTGTAGTACATTTTGTACTGTTGTGAACTGTTCTGTAATGATATGATATGATGATATAATAAACATATTTGTGTTTTCTCATACTGCTTGGCTATTGGTTGAAGTTGCTTGTAGCTTTCTAGTTTTGACTTGATTTTTTGCTCTTGTTTGTTTATGCCTAATAATTGACCTGGTAGTTTGCCTAACTATTCAGGTTTTGCCTTGTAAGATGAAAAATCAGACTAACCTTCCTTAAAGCAGAAAATCTTATAAACCCCAGAGAGTAACTGTGCTGTTAAATTTAGACTATTTTGATCTTTTGTTTGGTACAAGATGCCAGATAAGATTAAAACTGATACAGTATTTGTGTGGCTGTCTTTGTAAAAAATTGCAAGCCATGCCATATTTAATAAAGGAATTCAGAAACTACTTAGAGACATTAAAAAATAAACGATTAAAATCCATCAATGCTTCTATTGCCAAACCCATCAATCCACTTCAGGTTCATTGAGGCCAAAGCCTCACAGCACCACACGCAAGACAGAAAGCAGCCCAGTATGGGGCACCTCACAGACACCCACCAGTTAACCTGTTCATTGCAATGTGTGATGGAAACAGGAGCATTTAATGAAAAAGCACTAATAGAGCATGAATACTGGTTAAAATAACATCTTACTATTACTGTAAATGAGCAGGAAATTGAAATAACAGAAAATGGTAGGTACATAGATTAATAAATTGTATTTATTAATTATGAGCAATTGTATGTACATTGCAAAATATTTTTTATCACCATCATTATTGTCAAATGGAGTTTCATCTAGAGCTAATTAGGTGAGGCCTCTAAAATTCAACCAAGAAGCAGGCCAGGATCTTCACTGGTCTTCCCAGTAGAGGCTTGCTTAGTCCAGCCAGGATTCAAATATTCTCTGCTGGTTTCAGGGAGAGTAGGCACAAAAAAGGGGAGCTGGCAAAACAAATATAAATACCACAAAAATAAAGTTAAAGCTCCATAAGGAGGAGAGTTTTCATAAACCTCTGGCTTACTCAGAAAAAGGGCAACAACGAATCTTTATAAAATAAAAGATTATAAAAAGAGTCAAATAAAGCAAACAGGGGCTACCTAAAAAGCCAATCCACAGTAACCAAGTCCCAATATGTTAAGTAGAGTTTAAAATTAAACTAGCCAAAAAATGTGGAAAAGCCAGAAAATCCAAAGAAGCAATAATCATAAAGAGGAAAGCTCAATGTACTGTACATTGCAGTGGAAGAGACTACAATTCCCATGAGCCTTTACAGGCCTGGGAGCAGCCTCTCAATGGAGAAGGACAGGTGGCCCCGTCTCTTGAGGAACAGCCTACAAAACACAAGTGACATCGCAGAACAAGGATCCACACACACCAAACCAAACATAACAAAACAATAAACAAATCTGGTAAAAAATACAAAATTATACAAATAATAAACATAAACAATATAACATAAATTATAATAACCAAAGGACAGAAAATAAATAAAAAAGGCATGAAAAAGTAATTTACATAGTAGTAACTCTGGCTTAAACATAACAATTATCATTTTTTGCATGCTGAGGGTCACTTTGATAAAACAACTGAACTGCATTGACAAGGCTATTGTTTCTAAAGTGTTTGCATTGTTTTTATTTGATTCTATGTCTAATTTATTTTTATTTTAAATTTGATTACTTATTTTATAGGTATTTTCAGTGACATCATGGCTTTGCCATTTTGTGTGTTTGTGTTATGATTCAGGCCTACAAACTTCAAAACAAGCCTATGGTCTAAAAATAAGAAAAAAAGAGCCTAAAAATCAAAACCCAAAAATGGGAGAGGGAACTAACAAATCTTGTCTCAAATGAAAACATTTTTCTTTTCTTTTTTTTTTTACTTTAATAAAAAAGAATCCAAAAAGCTAAAATAAATTAAAAACTCTAAAAGAACAGATTAGATTATCTGAAACAAGAAAACTCAATAAATGACAGAAGCTGGTAAGTAAATAATTACCAAAACAAGTCTGCTAAATCAAGCGAAAACCTAACAACAAAAGTCAAAATGTCTAAACCAGAAAATCTAAATCAAAATGATTAAAGACCAGCAAAAACGTGCAAATCAAACTGTAAGTAAAGTAGAGCATAGCAAGCTAAAGTCTCTGTGAGGTGTTAAGGCAATCAGATGTGCTCTTTAGTTCACACCGCAAGGCCCTTATTGCAAATTAGTGATAACAAGGACTGGAGTAAAATGACTAACTATACAAAAAATGCAATCAAAGAACAAACAACAAATTTGCAAAAACAAATACACAATCATAACAGTTTGTTATTCTATGAGCACTTTAGTGAATTATGTATGGGCACCACTGTTTTAAAACTATGATGCTCCATGTGCCATAGAATCATAGAACTCATGACATCATGGCAGTCATGTTACATAAAGATAGAGACTGCTTTAATGTCTGGAAAACATTTGGGATTAAATCACTTAGAGATCTGTACATAGACAATGTCTTTGCATCCTACGAACAATTATATTCTAAATTTAATTTTCCAGCAACACATTTCTTTCACTACCTTCAAATTACAAACTTTGTTAAACAGAACCTGCCCAATTTTCCTCACCTCCAACCTCCCTCTATGCTGGAAAAAAATATTGCTCAGCTTTGAGGACTTAGACAGCATTTCTGCAATATATAAAACCATTTAACAGTCCCTCCCTTTCAAAGATCCAAGAGGACAGTGGGAAAAGGATCTCTCACTCAATGTCTCAGAAAAGGAGTGGAAGGTAGCAATGCAGAAAATTCACTCGAGCTCCATATGCGCAAAGCATACAATTATTCAACTCAAAATTATATATCGAGCACATTTGTCTCGCTTAAAATTATCCAAAATGTTTCCAGGGCGAGATTTAATCTGTGAACTTTGCAATCAAGTTCCAGCCTCACTGGGTCACATGTTTTTGGCCTGCACCAAATTAACATCATTCTGGACCAAAATTTTTAAATGCCTTTCAGACAGCCTTGGTGTCACAATCCCTCCTAATCCATTAACATCTGTGTTTGGTGTTCTTCTAGATGGGCTTAAAGCGGAGAAGGACAAACAAACTGTGATTGTATTCATTACACTATTGGCACATAGACTTATCTTGCTAAACTGGAAGAATCCTAACTCTCCTCTTTTAAGTCATTGGGTAACTGATGTCGTATATTATTTGAAATTGGAAAAAAATCAGATTCTCACTTAAGAGGATCTGTGCAGAAATTTTTCAAAACCTGGCAGGATCTAATCAATAACTTTTTAGAATATGCTTTTAAAGCATCGAGGAAGCAGATTCTCTCCCCATTTCGTTTTCTTCTCCATTTATCTTTATTCACTTATTATTTCATCTATTTACTTTAAGTTTTATTCTGCTGCCCATGCTGTCTTTCTCTGGGGTGGGGGTTGATTTGTTTTCAATCCTATTTTTGTAAAATTGATCAATTTGTTTGAAATGTTGAGTGATTTCAATAAAATCAATGAAATAAAAAAAAGATAGAGACTGTGTTCAAGCTTTAAAATTATAAACTTAAAAAAGAGTTCTTAGAAGACATGCTTTAAAAAAGAATTATAGGGGGAGATATTTGAGGTTTAAGTGTTTCCTTCATTCTCATTTTGTTTTTTATTTTGACATTTAAACATTGATAATCAATATAACCTCTCACGTATCAATTCTTTGCATTGCCACAGAACATTCTTTAGGATTATCCTTTAACCTATAAAATATCGAACTCTATCTGCTATGATCTGGAGTCAGAACCATAGCAAAAGAGGGTGTGATGCTGCCTGAAGGCCCCACAAGCCAGGCTAGGCCTCCTCTGCCTGCGTAGAATAGGCCTCACCCCAAGTAACTGAATCCCACACTCTAGTGACCTGCTTCGACCCACACAGGCCTTAAAAGAGTTTCATCTTTGAAATATTTTTTAAAATGTGGCAAAATGTTAAGTGCCTATAAAGAAACTGAGAAAATGTACAAAAAAATCATTTGGCTTGGGAATGCAATCCTTACAAATGAATAGATTTCAAAGAAGAGAAAAATATAGCAAATATCCTCAAAAGAGCAAAAGGCAATCTTATTACAATGTCCCAAAAACACAATTCGTAAAGAACAATTTTAAATCCTGAGCAGAAAAGGTCTAAAGCCAGCAACTCAAATAAAAAAAAACCCAATAACTGTAATTCATGGACTTGAGTAACAGCAAATTGTGTAAGTCCCAGTACCATTTTGATTACATTAGAAACTGAAAGTCTCTCCCAGCATGGCAATGGTGAAAGTGACCGTTCTATATTACCATCTGTAGACTTCCATGGCTCCACCCTGCTTGATCTTTCCCATGATCCTTTGTTTCTATCGGTTGGATGGCAGGTTATAGCCGACTCATCTGACTCCTCTTCACCTAAAGAAATTCAAAATCTAGATTTTCAAGTATATCGTCCTCTTGAAGTATCTTCCTCTGTTTCAATGTCAGTGTTCTAAATCTATGTTGGGATTTCTTATGGAAGTCATTTATATATGTCTATGAAGGTTTTCAGTCATCCAAGAGTCTTCTTCAGTCCTAAAATCAGGTAGGTAGTCCACTGACATATAAACTCATAGGTGGGGTGGATCAGGCTGCCTAAGCCATTAACACTTAATAACAGTCGTACATGGTTGTCTAGCTCATGCGAAAGGAAATGTTGAATTGTTTTTGATAAATAGGAGTATGTTGTATTAGCAAGGTGGTGACTTAGTCCAGTGGTGCAGTGAAGAAAATAAAAATCTCTAAACAGAGTGAGTGGATCATGTCACCACCTGTTTGCAACATATAATACAGTTTAATCAGCCATTCCCCTACTTATCAAAAAATTCAGACTTATTTTTACATGAATCAGACAAGCACATGCCACCCTCAGCTACCCTCAATGATCCAGAAAATGTTTTTGTTTTGGGTCTGGGCACCTTTCTCTGTACCATTCACTATCAATATCAAAATGATCTGCAACATCATCTTTGTATAAAACTCTGTACAGATCTTTCCGAACTTATTAGGATGATCACACTTTGCACGTAAGATCATGACCCTATCTGACGAGAAGTCCAACAATTTCATGTAGAAAAATTGACAGTAACCCTGATTTTAGACAACTCAAATGATAATTACACCTTGTTACATAATAGAGGGGTTAAATAGCCAAAAGGAGATTCTCAGGAGTAGCGATATCAAGGTGGCACCACTTCTTGGGGTACCACCCACAAAACTCAAAGAACATAGGACAACATCAATTACACATAAAAACAAAGTATCAATTATTAAAGAAAACATAAAAGAAAAAACATAATTTTGCATAAATTAAGAAAAGGCAAAACAGTATCATAAACATATTTAATAAAACAAAAAGACAAATTACATTTGAAAAATAACAAAACTATTAAATAAAAAAGATACTTTATCCATGGGTACACCCCTGAGTAAACCATATCAGTGTCATTCATTTATCAGTCTAATTTGTAGCATTTTCTTCTCATCAGCCATCACATTTCAAATAACTGCTTTTACCCAGATACTCCCCAGGACAGTTAAAAGATATAACCTGCCCAGCAGGTACTGAGTTTAGAATTGAGACATCACCCAATGTGCTGTGTCTGGCACACCTTTTGTGATAGGCATCCACAGACATCCTAACTTAATGATTCAAAAATCTCAGCTGGCTCATCTCAGACTAAAGAAGGACCAGTTCTACTCCCAAATTCTCCCTTATTGGTGAGCTACACAATCTATCAGAGAGAGTGAGCCTAGATAAGCTTAACTGGAATTTTATTTTGTCCGCCTGAACACAATTTCTCTTGTTCAGTCACCATTCAGAGGCCTTGCCATAGTTGAAAATATTGATATACAGAATGTAAAATCTAATACCTAGGTATTTAAATGTCTCTACTTTGGGTCATCTTCTCAATCTTGTCCTTCAGGTAACAAACCCCTTTTTTTCCTGAAGTGTACCATGACTTTCAACCAGAGGTTACAGTCCTATGAAACTAAGAGGACATCATCTGCAAACAGCATTGATTTGTCACTTAGTTTTCCAGCACACACGTACAATGAAGATAATGAACAGAAGATCAGACAAAGCACACAATTAGCAGAGTTCAATGTTAATTTTAAACCGGCTTGACCTAATGCTAAGTAGGTGAATACATCTCATATTCTGCAAAGACAGGGGCTGTACTGCAAACAGCAATTGTTCTGGAACCTCATACCATAGAAGCATTTTCCAAAGGTAACATGGTCATAAGTTTTTTCCAAATGTACAAAGCAGATTTAGACAGTAATAAGCAGTCATGTACAGAATATGTATAAGTAAAAGTGGCCTCATTACTGGTCAATGGCCAGGACAGATTTCACATCACTCCCCCTGGATTTGAGGTTTAGCTATCATACAGAAACTCTGCTTCAGGTCCCAAACATAAATGTTTCCCAGGGAGACTGAGAAGTGTGATACCTTGGTGACTGGAACACACAATGATGATCACCACGTCCAGTTTGCCAGTTAAAGACACTTTCTGTTAGCTGACACAGTATCCAGTTCTATCAGTTCTACATTTACAGTAAAATCTCATTAACCGTTGCAACCTTGATACTAGGGAGCATTTTAAATCACTGCAGTGACCATGAATATCAAGTTTTTCCACACTAATAGTGAGCCCAAACACTGTGGGTTTTGTCTGTGTGCATTCATTCATTTTTCTAGTAAAAATATGCATTGCTGTTTCTTTCCCCGGTCGATTTGCGTAATGTTCTGCCATATTTTGAAACATACTGTCAAGCATGTACATGTTGGGGGCAGCTAATAGGTTCAGGTAATGGTAACTTCACACTGGAACACAGGATGGCACTGTTTACTACCACCTTGTCTCTCCCTCAGTCTCCAGACAAGAAGACTGACGGCTTTAGCCCCCTTGACGTCACTTCTGGTGTCCTCCCACCTGCATCCGCCTCTTCCTGTTCCACCACCTTCAGTCACTCACACTTGAGACTTCAATCTGTAAAGACTTTTTTTGTTTATGTTTATGTTTATGTTTATGATTGTTTGTGGTTTATCTTATGGTACATTTGTAGTACCGTACTATTAATGCAACTCAGCCACACATAGGGTTTATAAATATTGCATATTTGCCTATTCACTGTGTCGTGTTCTATAACCTCCTTAGCGTTAGACCCGAGCATCACTAGGGCTATGAAAACAATGCTAAAGGCATTAGTCCTAAGTGTCATTCGTGCAACTATATAGATGTGTCTCGCGTAAGTGTTTAGACCCAAGGATTACTCGGGCTGTGAAAGTGCTAACCGTGTTAGTCCCGAGCATTACTTGGGCAACAGTATAAGTGTGTCTTACGTAAGTATCAGGCCTGAGCGTCACCCAGGTAAATGACATAGATGCGTCATCTCCTAGCCTTACAGCATTACAGAAGGAAACGTTTTTCAGCAACCCAGGTGTCACACGCTCTTGACAGTTATGTGAGCAGTGATGTTGAGGAGCCTCTGATCAGCAGTGATGACAAAGTAAACTTCAGGCAGTAAAATTGAAATGGAAACTGAAAGTGATACTTATGATTGGGTTTCTGTTGACCCAGTTGCAAATAAACCAGCACAACTCATTTTGGTTTTGTGGGGTAGCCAGGAATAAAAGTGATCATTTGCATCCAAGATCCACTTACTTATTTAAAGTTATTTCTTGATGACGTGATCAAAATAATTGTTGTTAAGACAAACTTTTATGGTGAACAGTGTCGGGTAACTGAGTGTACACCTAAGCAGTTTTCCCATTTAAAGATATAGCACACAAAAGACATATTTTGACAGTATATACAATATTAGCATCATCATTATTATTATTCATTTCATATTATTGTTATTATTATTTGTATCATTATTATACATTTTAGACTTCTGACTCTATACTTTTAGTGTTTTGCACATTTTACATTTTATCTTTTAGAAGGATGACATTTAATAAAAATGCCATTTTTTTAAGCCGAAAAATGCAATGCTTTTTACATGTTTTTTTATTTGAGAAAAAATGTAATGCTAACAAGGTTAAATTCAGCAGGCTTTCATTATACTGAACATTTAAACCGCATCAACAGTTAGTGCCCAATGAAATGCAGCACATGTTACAAAAGAATACGCACATTTTCCAGGTTTTCTGATGCACAGCTACCAACATGTACATGATTTTTCTAACAATTTTTTGAACTACTGTTCATTTTTAACCATAGAATAGCTGGGGGTTTTCAATACTTGTACTAGTGGCATATATTGTTTCTGAACCATTTTTTGCAAAACAAAAACCACAGGTCTATACTGCACTGTGTAACTGTGTAACAACAGTCTTGTCCTGTACC
Source organism: Polypterus bichir lapradei (assembly GCA_026402145.1). Classification (NCBI taxonomy): domain Eukaryota; kingdom Metazoa; phylum Chordata; class Cladistia; order Polypteriformes; family Polypteridae; genus Polypterus; species Polypterus bichir. The sequence goes on from JANRMT010062822.1 coordinate 13,897,988, forward strand.
TGTGTATGCAACTTAAGAAAATTATGCACAAGCACTTCAATTGTATACGTAAAATTACTGTTGTTATAGCATAATACAAAATCAATATGGCCCTCAAATTTAATTGTAGAATAATTTTTAAAGTAAATTTGGAGTGAATTGATTTTTTATGATTTTGTAAATGAAAAAAATTAGCAAGAGTTTATTAAACTAAGTCAAATTAAATAATTTTTTTTTATATGTGATTCTTCATGGACTTTATATAAGAACCTCACGATAAGGAGTAAAACAGCTACACAATTGCAACTGGTAATATGTAGTATTTCACAGGTACATTCAGTATAAACACAGAGGTGAACAAGACATGTTTCTGGATTGAACAGGATGTGGTTCTTGGTTTGAACAAGTAAAAAATAATTCTATTCTAAGAATCTCTAAACCACTTGTCAAAATCCTCTCTCTGACTATGCATTTGATCTAAGATTGCAATAGCTGAAGGTTCATTAAGGATTATATTATTCTGGCATTTGAATATGTTAAAGTCATTAAATATGTTACTCATTCACCCATTCATTTCATTCTCAAATATTTTCCAAACTGCTTTTCCATTTTCATGATGCAGGTTTCTGTAATGGGTAGCGTGGTGGTACTTACTGAGTGTTCCTGCTTCACTGACCTAATATCCTGGACTTTAGATCCATTCCTGATTGATGTAGACAAGTAGAGTCTACTTGCTATCCCCGTATTTTTGTGGGTGATCCCACACTTACTTGCGTTTTCCTCCCACACCTTGAAAGACATGCTAGTTAGGATAAGTGACAATTCTAAACTGGCACTGAGTATGTGAGCATTTGTGGGGTCTGCTTTTCCCTGCTTTACATTCAGTGCTATCATAATGGGTTCTGGCCCTCTGTGATCTTTTGGTGCTTTAATAGAATTAAAACATTGTATAGATTTCCAGGCCAAGATTCAACCTGTGAATGTTGCAATCTACCAATGTCCTAATCAACCTCAATGGGCCAAATGTTTTGGGTGTGCATCAAATCAACATTGTTTTGGACAAAATTTTTTGAATGCCTATCAGATAGCCTTGGTTTCACAATCACTCCTAACACATTAACAGCTGTGTTTGTTGAATTCCCAGATGGACTTAAAATGAAGAAGGACAAACAAATCATAATTGCTGTTACCTCACTACTAGCATGAAGACATATCTTGATCAACTGGAAGATTCCCAACCCACCATCTTTAAGTCAGTGGGCAACTGATGTACTATACTATCTGAAATTGGAAAAAATCTAATTCTCACTCAGATCTGTTCAAGCCTTTTTAAAATATAGCAGTATCTAATCAATAACATTTTAGAATATTATTCTATACCAGGGAAAATTATACTCCTGCTTCCTTGCTGCTTCAAAGATTTACTTTGTTGGCTGGCTCTACTCTTATTCTTTCTTTTGGGTGGGGATTGAATTTAGATTTTGTTAAGTTTGATTTGATTTTATGGATTGTTATTTACTTTTAATTAAAATTAATCAAAAAATTATAGATTTATATGGTCATTACTGTCCCATGTACAAAACAGAGTGAAGTTATTACTTGCATACGCTTATCAACATGCAACACATCACCACTCTCTGGCCACCATCATTAGTAAGTATACCTACCTTACCTGAAAACATCTATCTTCCTTACCTGAAAGATCTTACAACATACATTGGAGGTGTTATTTGAGTATCTATGGCTTTTCTGAATATTAGAACAATTTTGATGAGAAGAGGCCAATCAGTCCAACATAGCCGGTCAAACTCTATTCACCTAATTTCTGTAAAAGACACTGAGTAGAGTATTGATGAGTATCAATAAATCAAAATTAGTGTTGATCAGCAAAATCCATCAATGTATTTTTCGCTGTGAATATGCTATGTTCACCGAGTAACCCTGTTCACTGAATATTTTCCTGGAAATACACCATGCAGCTGGCTTAGGCAAACATTTTTTTTTTCCAGCGCCCCATGCTGTTTGCAAGGCCAGCGTGACATCACAGAGCTGTAGCAGCCATGCACAGAACTTTCGCTCATGCCTACTGCTTCAGGCATGTGTGATGTCATGACCTGATCTGGAAAACATATTTTCATCTGTACATTACCTGACTATAATGAGTACTGCCTCCAGATATATAGCACTGATCCATGTGCTGGCAGCGCAGCACTGCATAGCTAATTTGCATGCATAATCAGTCCAGCGTAGTGGGCACAATCTTCCCTAACCATGAAGGATAGTAATCCACTCAAAACTAGATCACCTCCTTCTTCCCAATTAACTTCAAAGTATTTTTTGCTTTTGATTTCACTGAACTCATGGTGAAACAAAACCTGCATGGCTTGCTCATCACCATTTTATGGTGGTGCCCCATACCTATTTACACTCTATTGTAAAGCACCAGTGAGGGCAAGATATTTTTTTAAACTTTAGAACATTGTTTTACATGGCAAATGTATATATATACCATATTTCTGAAGAAATAACTTCGACTTGAAAAATACCAAATTTATTCTTTAACAAACGGTGACCAGGTGTCAAAATTATTAGCCCCAATTCAAGTGTCCGGTTTTATTCTTCAAATGTCTTAATTCGTTCCATATATTAAATGTCCTATGATTGCATCTATACTCTAACAGTCTTGCACATCACAAAAGAAGTGTACTGTGCCATAGCACTAAGACAAAGAACAAGATGCTCAGCACTTCCCAGGAATAATATTTTTAAATGTTGCACTTGTGGATTACAGCAGAGCAGTCAATGATGCTGTCACTAACATTGCTCACCAAATTTGAGTCAGACAGGTAGAGATGGTTGTCAGAGGTTTGCATCCTTTTCCCTTTTCCTATTTTGGTTATTTTTGGTTTATCATGTCTAAGTCATTGTCTACAACCTGGTAATAATTTTGGCTCTGTGATGTGAATGGCGGGATAGGGTTTCCTTCTACTTCTGTGGGGTTGACGTTACAGCAGAAAATTATAACATTTTAAAAAGAATGTAATTAAATTTATTTTGTCACTCACCTGGGGCCTCATGCATAACACTGTGCATAGAATTCACACTAAAACATGGCATACGGCCAAAAGTCGAAATGTGCGTATGCACAAAAAAATCAGATGCACAAAACCGTGCGCAGGGCAACTTCCACACACTTCGGCTACATAAATCCCAGTCTGCAAGAACTGTAACGCTCGTGTTCGCGCCTGCCGCCCCTCCAAGACTCCTCCCAGAATTATGCCTCTTTGAATACACAAATAAATATAAATATTCCCTTAACGTCAGCATCCTGTGAAAAGACAATGGCAAAACACGGGGAAACAAGAAGAATATCAGCGAATTCCAAGTGGAGGCAATTTGTTGGTTTAAGCAGTTGTATAAACAACAAACGGAAGTTGATCAAAACTTCAAGTTCAGAAAGTTGCACAGTGCCTGAAATAAAAAAGAAGTTGGCACATATCAAAGTCGCCATGAAAGGGCAAGTCATAGCCCACCATCTGAGCTTATTAGGGAACAGAGAAAAAAAAAAATAGGGACGCAGCTGAAAAAAAAGCTTGAAATATCAACTTTAACCTTGAAATTTTCACTTTAATCACGTAGTTTATTTTGTCATTAAAGTAGAATGTCATTAACTTAATCTTAAAATCTTTTAATTTACTAGTTTTTCAAATCCCATCAGAACTAAAGTAGCATGCTAAATGCTTCGTATTCTGTGTGTTCTTCTATACTCTATGTCTGTGAATCACTACTTGCTTCTTAAACGGGCTTTCTCTTACGCCAACAGGACACAGAATACATTACATTCACGATATTACAGCTCTCTGAATAATATAAATACTAAGATGTATACTTGATAGTATTTTCATGATGAAATGAATTAAACATGTATTAAACATGGGGCCACAGTGCCGCAATGGTAGCGACGGGCTGATGCCCCATCCAGAGCTTGTTCCTGCAAGATGTTTTCTGCGCAGTGCACGACCTTCCACGAAATCATTTATTGCAGCAGTACTGTCTCTTTCAAATGTACTAACCCCCAATTCCTGTCCTTCCTTTTCTTTCTCCAAGTAACTAATCGCCACACAATCAGCTCTTTAATAAAAGCCAAGCCATCTGTAAGCGAAGAACGCCAATTCTTCATGTTTAGGGAACATTGAAATATCTTCGTATTACATGTTTAATTATTACATCCATCTATCCATCCAGGGTCACGCCAATTCCAGCAAGCATATAGCGAAAGGCAGGAACAATCTCTGAACGGGGTGCCAGTTCATCGCTACCACTGTCCACCATGTCAACATGTTTAATATCAGTATACATTATTTAAATTGAGTTAAAAATGCATCTGTATAATGTAATATATATACTATACTGCATTTCATCTGAAAAATGATATGAAGAGCTCCAAGAAGACAGTGCCTGAAAATCTAAATCGACTTAGAAGCCAGTTGTCATCATCTGTAAATACGCGCTCTCTTCTATTGAATTGAATTCCTGTATTGTTATTGCATGGTACAATGAGATTCAATATGCAGATCCTTCATAAACTTAAACTTATTTTCCTGTAATATGTTAAAATAACAACAAAAACAACAATAATAATAATAATATGATTAAAAACAATGAAAAATATACAATATGAAAACATAAGTGGCTCAGGTTGTGCAGTATTACAACTGCAATGCAAGTTTACAGTGAGGTAATTGTACTTAGAAGTACAAACAGTTCTACCAGGAGACCTTGATGGACTGATTGAGTGCGTTTAGAGCTCTTGGGATGAAACTGTTTCTGAATCGCGAGGTTCGTGCAGGAAAGGCTCTGAAGCGTTTGCCGAATGGAGGAAGTTCAAATAGACTGTGCGCATGGCTGAGGCAGTGTGTGCTAGAAGCTGTACCCCTAGAAGTCTCTCCGCTCTTGACACAATCTGCGGTAGAGCTTTCCGATCAGCTGCCGTAGAGCTGTGATTCCACACTCAGATACAGTGGGTTAAAATACTCAGTGGTGCACTGAGAGTAACAATGCTAAAGCAGCTATGGTTTTTGGAATAGTTTGGCCATTCCGTGCACCATTATATGGTTACAGGTTGATTACAATCAGATGCCTTAAACTAAAAAATTATATGCACTTAATATCAGTGTATTTGATAAAGATGAGTCAGGGATGTAAATCTAAAAAATAAAGGGAAGCCACACAGGAACAGTGGTGCTGCCAGTTTGCAAAACTGAGCCGAAAACTTGCGTACGCTATGGTTTGAGCTGGCGTGAGAATGTGTATGGCTTTACACTAAGTTTATTTTTTATACATCTGTGCGTACCCACCGTTTATACATGAGGCCCCTGGTAAAGTTAAAATTGGAGTCATCTCATGTTTGGTCATGAAGTAGCCTCCCACCACTGTGGTAGGTAGAGTGACAGACTGAGGTTGTTTACCCATTGTACAGTAACACAGACTCAGGAAAGCCAGAAACCTCTCATGGAGGGGAAGGGCAAAAACTCACTTGATTTTCGTTTTCAGTATGAGTACACAGCATGAAAGCAGAAACTCCTAATCCCTTCAAGGGTTTTGTGTATTAAAGAGTAACAATCACAAAAGTTAACAACTAGGTGTTGTGTGTTGGCTATGCATTAAAAGCATTGTTGCTTTTTGCAGGTTTCTTTCTATCATTGTGAAGCAGAATTTACTGTGTGCTGGATTTTTTGTCCAGTAATAAGAAATATGAGCTATCATTAAACTGGTTATTTTTCCATTAGTGATGATGTCCTGTGTGATTGTGATTCTTCTCTAGCCCAATAGAAACAGAAGGTTCAGACATTAACTCAACCAAGTACCAAGTTCCACCTTCACTGTGTAGTTCCACCCAGGTCTCACCAAATCACAACATCCCCCAAACCCACACATTATTCCCCAACCCAACCCCTACACCCCTACAATTGTAATATATATCTGTGAAAATATGGCCGCACTGCACTAATGTCTTCATGTGAAAGAAGGGGGAATTTACCTTAACTGTGATCAATATGGAGACTACTGAAGTTATACTTTATAATCACTCCTCCTACTTTGAGTAATAATCTTGAAAGCAGCTTTTTAAATTACCTGCAGGCTGAAGACAGAATAATTGGAAAAAATCTATGAGTAAGCATTGCAGCAGTTAACTTCACTTGGAGAAACTTTTCTTTATACTACATAGTAAAAACAAGCCCTAATTTTCAAGTATTTTAAAGCTATAAAAAATCAAGCATTAAGTGTCATTTAATAAAGCAGTACATCGTATTGCTTGTAGCAATAGATCAAGAGGATAATTATATAAAATAAAACAGTGTTCTTTCACACTACATGGTACTTATATTAAAGTTTTTATTAAACTTGAGTAATTTTTTTTTTAATTAAATATTTTGCTATACTAATTTACCAAAATTCCATGGTCACTTTTGTTGTAAGTCCTACTTAAAATATAATTACATATTTGATTTATTAGTTCTGGAGGAATGTGTTGAAACAAGTTTCTCCCTTGTGACGTTGTGTTAGTCAGTGAAAAACTTCATGTTGACTAAATTTTTTATGTAGCTAATTGCAAATAATTTACTTTTATGCACATTTAATTGAGTGGCAATTAATGTATAGATTTGCCTTGAGGGCAGTACTTTTTAATGACTTCTGCCAACAGTATCCATTCCAATTCTCCACATTAGTCTTGCAAAATAATTGATTCATTCAAAGGCATTTAAAAAATGTCTGATTTGAGAAAAATGAGTTATTTTCAACGCAACATAGCCATACAATCGGTATGTGAAGCTTTATTTGATGCAGGTACAACAGTGGGTGCAGGGCTAGCATGTTAAATAATGCCACCTGAGAGAAGGCACATTTTTGCCAGCCCCATATATATTTGTTTATGAGACATTAGTGGATATGCTGAATTCAAATACAATATCGGGGTTGGCAAAAATTCCAAGAATTGTAAAAAAAAAAAAAGAACCCTATTATAAAACATTCAGAAATTCCCCTTTATTTACCTTTAAAATACTCTCCTTGAGATGAAATACATTTGTCCCAGCATTTCTCCCATAACTGTCAAAATATTCTGTACTCATCTTTTGCTACCGTTGTATACTTTTACTCTGTGATTTAGTTTGATCAAGAATGCTGTTTTGAGATTAGGGTTAAGCTGTTGTTGTTGGTTGGCTTCTTGGTTAAATATCTAGACATAGAGTAGTGTTTGTTCAAATCTTATAATATGGTCAAATAATCTTCTATTTCATCTTTTGCATGCCAATTCCTTGTGAAAGAACAACATTCTACCTATGTAATAAATTGAGGAATAAATGTTTTTTTTTTACGTGATGTTTAGATACTTTTATCTTTCTTGATATTATTTTGCATATGGTGGGGACTTTCTCATCCATCACTGGATTATGGGTTACATCCTTTCTTTAGATGGATGTTGCTTTCCCTTAAACATAAAATATTGCATTTTGTGCAGTAATCCAGCTAACTAAATTAATCTTCTATGAAGAGTGCTGTGGATTGTGTGTATCCATAAAGTTGCCAAACAATTTTAATGGAAATCGTGTTGTCTAATGATCAGATCATTAACCGCAAGGTTGCCAGTTCATGCCCTACCAAGTACTCACCGTGAGACAGTGAGAAAATCACTTAAACCCCTAGTCTCCAATTGTGAATGCATGCAATCCCAGGCTGAGAATGACCTTAGCTGCTTTTTCTTTGTTGAAAAGTGTCTTTGAAGCCCTGTGAAAGAACACAGAGATCAGTATGGCTGTAATCAAGAAATGGAAAGTTTCCTACATAAGGCTTTGTAGAGTTTTTGATGTTAACGGGGGTCAAGTGAACTTCCTGAAACAGTGCTAGCCGTCACCCTGTTTCACTTATGTAGATGGCTTCACTGAGGGCCCTGTGCACAATATGGGAAGGACATCCCCTATCAATTCATTACCTCATCACTACAGAGATAGTGGAGTCTAAGGAACTGTGAAGGAGGTAGAAAGTTTTTAGTATGCCAGGGAGGAACTGTAGGGAAGGTAACTGTGTGAGTCAGCTGGTGTGTAACAGATGGAGGTTTTGAGTCCTGGAAAGCTGATAAAAAGACTGATATCTAAAAATGGTAGAGTTTTGGCAGAAATGCCAAGTCCAAACCTGACAGATCTTATGTAAAAAATCACTATCAATTTTTACGGTGAAAAATTCTGTATTTGATGTTGGCACATAGGTCCATTTTTTTCACATACAGACTTTGTTTTTTCCTTTTCAAAACTCTTCAGTTAATTGAATGATGCTCTGCCTCTTTCAGATTTCAAGCATTTTTCTTTTTTTTCACATTAAACATATTAAAATACACTTAATTTTACAAGATTCAGAAAGCAAAAACATGTTAACAAGTTTCACCTCCAAGTTCTTCACTTTAAGTTAAAGCATTTATAATGTAGATTCTTTGGGAGAATGTAAAATAAGCTTATCGGTTGATGTGAATTTTTGTGACAACAAACCTCTGGGGCCCCCCAGTCCTTGGGAAAAACAACAAATTCTGGCAGACTTGGGTCGAACTGATCTGCTGATAGAGTGGAATCCTGTAAGAACACACAGCTAAATTAGACAAATTATGTTTGAGCCTGTCTTAACTTCTAACAATGCTGAGTATACCAAGTGTAAACTTTGAGTGACTGTATGATGAATTACTCTTTGCTTGATTGCTGCCACCTTCATAAATTTCTTTCATGATGTATGGAAATATTCCTGCACTATATAATAAACTTTGGGAGTGCAAGATATCCATTGATTTTCTATCCTGTCAATTAAGGTCAGTATTGTAGAGACCAAAGCCTGTAAATGCAACACAAAAGGCAAGCAGAAGCCAAATGTGAATGCCACACCTGTTGCACAGAGGGCACAGTCATATTCAGTAAGTTTAGGCAAATATGGTCACCAATTAACATAAAATGCACATCTTTAAGAGTGGAAATAAAAGCAGGGAACCTCAAGAAACACCCAGGCAGGCATAACCCCATTTGGATGGGATTTTATTTTACACCAGGAGGGTAATGTAATTATTATCAAAGCTCGTCTGTAACTTTAGTCCTACAGAAAATGCATCCTACACAGGATTAAAACCTATGACTCTGCAGGCATCAACACTAACCACTATGCCCCCCTGAGCTAACTAAGAGTGAAACAGTTATTAAAAATCAGTAAAGGCTAACACAATATTTATTTTGAATCACATTTTTCACAACACAGGGCCAACAAAGCCATAGCCCGTAACTGCTGCATCAGACATAAGCTACATTTGAACCCTGGACTAAACTTACGTCATTTACAGGACAAACTGACACATTCTAGGCCTCTTTAGAATATAATAAATGCAGAGTTGTGAAAATAAAAAGATGAAATTACATTAAAAATATTTTTTTGCTTAATTATAGCAGTATGACAACTATCTTTAAAATCATGTTATGATTTAAATATGAAAAGACTACAAAATGTTAAACGAACATTGAATTTCAGGTATGTTTCTCCTAAACAGCTGCTGTCTAGCTTTTTTGAGTTTTGTCATCAATATATTTTTTGCCAACCACATGCGGTTTCAAGTTAGATCATTTCAGAAAGTCTGTTTACAGTTTCTTATATTTAAAAAAGTATTAAAACTATTGACTATTGACTGAGCAGCTTGAACAGGCCGACACATGTACAGCGTAAAAATCAGAACCCAATTTTAAACTTTACTAACCCCGCTACAGCCATATTTTTAGTGGAAATTTACCAAAAGTATGTGTGTACCTCAGTTCCCCAGGCAATCATCTCTGGCTTTTTGCCACTGTTGGTGATTTAGTATGTGAAAGCTAAAGTTTTCTGCTTATAAAAGGTATAATTAAATCTATCAGTGATATCTGGAATACACCATGACTGTAAGAGAAGATAAGCATGTCCTGAGTGGGTAAGCATAAAGCTCATTTTGCTTTTTATTGTGTACTGTAAAAAAGGATTTGGGCTTCATTTGATGTACCCTGGTTTTTAAGAGTTAAGAGCCAATCTAGTTGTGATACCCCATCATTGCATTCCAGGGGATCAGAATCAGAACAGGTAGGTTTTAGAAGTTTGATGTTGTCCAGGTAGTTGGGGTCAGCAGGTCTGTAAGCCTATACAGTCTTGCTGAGGTGGCTGTATGGCTGCAGAGTGATACAGTATGGTGTATGAGATGCATGTAGTCCATTCAGCGGAGATCAACTGATTTAGAGGTTTATGTCATTAGAAGAAACCAAAGAAGAAACCCCTGTGTTACAGGAAATTGCCATACTAGCAAAATAGCACCTTTCTCCACAAAACGTCCTTTAAAATATAATACCAAATTGTAATCTGTCACAAGAATTATGTGAAATGTCATCCTTTTTATGGCTCAGTGTACCTTTTTGGTTTAAAGTCATCATCAAAGTTATAACCTCAAACCATTCGTGCATACTTTGCATGTAGAGAAAAAACAACATGAAATAAATATTAGCTACTGCTACCCCTCACTTTGTGATTATGTTAATACTTATAAATCACGTATCAGATTTTTTCTCATTATTCACTTAATTAGCTTAAATGTCATTGAACACAGCACAGTCTACACTGTTGGCACAGAGTTTGGACATATCAATTTTCCGAGGGTACCCCAAACATGGTTTCCCTCACACATTCTGAAGACTTACATATTGGGTTTACTGGTGGATGTACATCATTTGGGTAACGGCATCCTTTTTCAAATTTTTTGATTTTTTTTCTTCTGGTTTATATTTTTTAGAATTATTCCAGCAATTAAATTTTGTTATTTTGGCTGTGGTGTGGTCATCACCATTTTGTGGATTGTAATGACAGTTTTGTTGATCACAAGACACAACAGTCACATGATATGTTATATAACCACTACCTGCCTATTGAAGATGATTTCATCCATCCATCCATCCATTATCTGACCCGCTATATCCTAACTACAGGGTCATGGGGGTCTGCTGGAGCCAATCCAGCCAACACAGGGTGCAAGGCAGGAAACAAACCCTGGGCAGGGCGCCAGCCCACCGCAGAGATGATTTCATTCAGTTTCAAAAATCCAAACACTGGATTCTGTCACAGTATATATTAACTTTTGTAGATTTTATGGTTTTGAACTCATTTCAGAATGATAGTATTTTTAAATTTTTTTATTTTCCCGTTTATTATTTACACAATGCAAATTACGGGTCACATGACTGCAACGTCACTGGAAACTGCAATTGAAAGAGATTATCCTTAAGTTGGATAAAAAAAGAAAATCTGAAAACGTTTATTATTAGTTAGTTTCTCCTCCAAGTTGATCAAGTGGTAGGTTTGTTTCAATTCTGATCTATTTTTTTTAACTTGACTTTGTTTTTTAACTTTCTCCATTACCTTAGTTCCTTAATAAATTTTTGATCTCCCAGTTTTGATCCTTGCCTGGTAATGACTACGATTCTGGTTCATGGTATTATCTCATGGTCCTAGACACTCACACTTTGTCTCACTGTAGGATTCATTGTCAATTATTCACGTACCTACTTAAGGCATTTTCATAATAACAGTCCATTTGTTTCAGTTCCATTTAGTTTCGCTGAGTTTCACACTGCAAACTTTCGAGCAAAATAAGCATATCAGTAAACATCCCAGGAAAAAATATCATTGAGAGTCAACAACATTTCGATTTGCACACCACCACATTTTCCATAATTATTTGGTTTATTTACCCAAAACACAGCAATATGAGAAAAATGTCTAACCTTATAACTTAAATAATACTTGAAAAGTATGCGCTACTATGCATTTTACGAAACTGACACATTTCAAATGGGCTAGTGTACAAAAGAAAACAAGCTCTGCTGAGGACAAAAACTAATATGCTTTGAGTTTTATGACAGCAGGAGTGTCAGGTGAGTTTTATTTCACTGTATGATGTATTTATTCCCCAGAAGCCACCATCTGAACATAATCCCAATTTAGGTTATCTCAAGTTGTCTACTAGGTTGTCTACTGTCTTAACTCTTGTAACTATTCATTAATAATGTTCATTTTGGAATATCTAATTAGCATTTCCTATACTGTATATGTCAAAATTAGCATATTTACAGGGCTATTCAAAAAGAGAGAGCAGATTTCAAACAATTATTTCAAACAAACTTGTAGCGGTCAGGGTCCGCTAAGATTCACACCGTCAATATTTTTATAGTGGGCGTTCCCAGCCTTGGCTCGACCCGCACACACTCACAAACAGAGACAGAATACAGAACACTGGGAACTAACAGAAATTAAAGAATATAATGAAATTAAATAATATAAATGAAAACAATAATACCACCCCTGACCCCTTCGGCGATATTACATTTTACATATAAACATAAACACCACACAGCAAAGTCCATGGAAAAACCAAACCGGATGAAATGAGAGGTGACGAGATTAAGTTCAGAGATCTGTATGTTGAAAGGGAAGGGAAAACACAGTCCTACCGGTAGTTGTTGAAAGGATGAAGACAGATGGATGGTTCAGGAGCGCTCCTTTTCTAGCAAGAAAGCCAATGAATCCAAACACAGTTCTCAGTACACAGGTAGACAGACGATCCAGACCCCAAAAAACAAATACAATCCAGGAACACAATGATTAAATATGGCTGAATTAACGGCAGGCAGTCCAACCGATAAATGCAACATACAACAACAAAAACAACTCCCCCATATTTTGGCCACCTGCCCTCCTTTTAACCTCATTTGACCACCTTTGACCCCAACAGCACCTGCAGGGACTGCTGGGAAATGCAGTTTTAATTCATAGTAGCGCTGCTACAAACTGTATAAGACAGAAACACATTCTGCACATCACTCGATAGAGGAAAGTTCAAAGTTTAAAAATTCAGCTTCAGGAAGATTCGAATGACTTCATTTTCATGCAAGATGGTGCCCTGCCACACTTCCACTTGAAGGTCCGGCTTTACCTAAACGACACCATTCCATGAGGGTGGATTGGAAGAAGTGGACAACAAGATCTTGCTCATCATCTGTGGCCTCCCAGGTCTCCAGACTTTACCCCTTGTGATTTTTTTCTATGGGGGTACATTAAAGAAAGAGTGTTGAGTCTACCTATGCCCGCTAATCTTCAAGATTTGCGACATCAAATTGAGGAAGCTGTGAATTCAGTAGCTAGGCACCAGTTGACTCGTGTGTGGAAAGAAATGGTCTACTGTTTTGATGTTTGTCGCATTACACATGGTGCTCATGTTGAGTGCATGCAACCTCAAGGAACATAGGACTAAGCTTTGAACTTTCCTCTATCTAGTGATGTGTGGAATGCGTTTCTGTCTTATACAGTTTGTTTGAAATAAATTTTTGAAATCTGCTCTTTTATTTTGAATAGCCCTGTACATCATACCTGAAAAGCAATCACATTGAGAGGACTGGCATCAATTGCTATACAATCACATGTGTATGGGGCATATATCAGGTGTCTGATTAGGTAATAGGCTTGCTCTGTTTGACTGGTAATTGTGCAAGGTGTTTTATGTGAATTGTGTATCAATTGTACCTATGTACATATTTCTTTTTTTTTTTTTTTAAAGGTTCATGTTACTCTTGATTCATTATGCTGTTAAGGAAATTCCGTAATAATTGACACCAGGCACTTAGTGTGACGACCATAGCCTACACAATTTCACCTATAATGCACAATATTTCCTGCAGTAAATCAGACACGTGTCAGATCACGTTGATACTTCATATGAACCATTTCAGGGTTCGCTTGGTACCACATGGAGACCTCACTTTCCAAAGGGTCTTGTTCCAACAAAGCACCATCTAAAATTCAACAGTCAATAGCTACTTTCAGGTTTGAATCAGACATTTAAATAGAAAGAACTGATGGAGGCTGATAAGATTAGTCAATCAACTAATAGGTGAATATAACAGTACAGCTAAAGCAGGAATGCAGGAACACCTGGCCCTTTGTACTTAGTCAAAGACCCAAATTATCCTCATTTATATGGGGGCTTTGGAAATTCTGGACACTGACAGAATGGAAAAAAAATGAATTGGTCTGTGAAATCCTGTTTTTTTGGCAAATTCACATTGTAGAATATGGTAATAATGCTATGATTCCACATATCCATCTTGATGGGTGTGAAAACTGCAATGTAATGGTGTCAGGAGTGCTTTCCTGGTCACATTTTGTCTCTTGATAGGAGCAGGAAATCTATATTAATCCACAGAACCTCTGAACTCCCTTTACGGTCAAGTTCATTTGTTTATGACAGAAATGTGCATAACTGTTCCTGATATGGCATTAGTAACAATGCCAAACATATGCTTCACAATGATATACAGTCTACCTCAGCAGAGCATTTATTTATTTATTTCTCACTGTAAGTTTTGCTCAAAACTTACATGATCACAATACCTCATTAGTTTACTCTTGCTCTGCATCAATCAGATGTTTCTTCATTTACATTAATCACTGACTTCACTAAGTACAGTGGAACCTCGGGTCACAACCGTAATTCATTCCAAAACTCTGGTCGCAACCCGATTTGGTCGTGACCCGAAGTAATTTCCCCCATATGATTGTATGTAAATACCATCAATCCGTTCTGGACTGTACAAGCTGTATGTAAATATATTTTTTTAAAGATTTTTAAGCACAAAAATAGTTAATTATACCATAGAATGCACAGTGTAATAGTAAACTAAATGTAAAAACATTGAATAACACTGAGAAAACCTTGAACAGAGAAAACTAACCTTGCAGTCTCTTTAAAAACAAGCCCGGGGCATTCTTTAACTGCCTTCTCACGCTCGCTTTCTCTCTCTCGCTCGCTTGCTGCACAGGGAATGCACAGGACGAGACTGAACACGTTCGGAAATAATCGGCACGTATGAACCGGAAGGGAAACTGGCTTGTTTGTCACCCGAGTGTGTGGTCGTGAACAGAAGCAAAAGTTTGGCGAACTTTTTGGTCATAACCCGATTTGTACATGGTCCGAGACGTTTGTGACCCGAGGTTCCACTGTACTTGAAACCAAGCCAACCACGTTGTGAGAAACCTTTTTTTGAGTAATAGTTGTAGCGATTAGTTGATCCCAGGTGCAAAAAATGTAAAATTAATGAAAATAGCACTGTCTTCTTTGTGGTTGTAAGTCTGCCTAAAATGATATTGTGTGACTTTCTGCTGCTACTGAATAACCTGGCTTTCAAAGTGCTATATAGAGATGGTATTTTTTTTAAAAAAAACCCAAAAAAGCTCCAGTTAAGTGGGATAAAAAAGCAAAATCTGCAGGGGATCCAAGGCCAAAAGTCCATCCAATTTCCACGGGGCATTCTATCTAACATAAATGTACTTAAGTCATGAATTGCATCTCATTGGTATTTAGCAATCCAGCATCACTCTGTAGGTTATTTGCTTTGTAGACATTTAAATTCTCCACTTTCTTTTATAAAAATAAAAAAAAAACTTGTCACAATTAGGAATTGAAGTTAGCAACCATAAAATATTTTCTGATCAGTCCCTACCACTAAGCCACCCTGATCAAGCAAGACCGAAGCTAAACCAATCAATCAGATTACTTGAAGGAACTGGACATACAAACACAGAAAACACAGAGACAGTTGTATCAATAGTAGATAACAAACAATTTTTTGAGACTGGGACGGACAACTTTTGTATGTTAAGTTACCTTGGAAGGCTGAAACAGCTAATACGGCACAATGTGTGAAAGGTTTGCTTGAGCATACGCTTAAATTACCATTTACTGGAGAAAGTGATTTGAAGAAACAGATGGTGAATTTTTAAAAAATGCGTTTGCAGTGTGGAGCTTGAGGTGGTTGGTAGCGCTCCCTCAGATGATCCAATTAGTATGAAATCATATAGACAGGCAGGCACAGGACATCATGTACATCCAGACAGAAATTGTAATCCAAGGTGGTCAGGTCATAATCCAATTGTGTGTATGAGGCGTATTAACAAACAGACAGATGATTGCAATCCTCCCGGCATCGTTTATGTTCCTTTTTAAAGGGCCCGCCTGCTCAATCTTCTTCCCGGCAGCCCCTGCACCCTCTGAAGCTGGGAGATGTAGGACATTGTAAGTAGTGCTGCTACCACTGCTTCATTAAGAGGGGTATTTTGTGGATTGTCCTATTGATCTTAGCACCAATTTATAGGAGGGATGTATGGGATTTCCCATCAGTTTATCCCTGCTTTCTGAAGGGCTGTTTGTTGCTCATTTACCTTATTCTAATCTTGGAAAATTACATTGGTAGCTTCTCTAAGACAAGGCAGAGACCTCTTGCACATTCAGCTTTAAGTTACATTAAGTTAACCCTTGAGTTACAATCAATCCTTTTCCTTATATTGAATAATTCATTCTGTTTTGGCTTCATATATATACTTTTTATAAAGTGTAAAAGATTATTAACATATAAACTCACGTAAATTCTTGTCTTGGAACCTGAAAAATCTATCATAAAATCAGACCCTGACTTATACACCCTTTCAAAAATGCGACACTTAAATTTTAATTTTTTTTTTTACATCTTCTTGCCCCCTCCAATCTCGCAACAGTTTCTCAGACACATCGAATTTTTTTGCAGCAGCACAGTTACCAATTTCTTTTGCCATGTCGTCATGATTTTTAATTTAAACCCAGCTTCATATTTTATTTTGATCAAAGGCTCCATCGTAGATAAGGGATGCTCTTACAATAAAGGTGTATGAGGGTGTGAGATACAAAAAAACACAAAACATTGCAAACGTCACTTCAGAATAGTTTGGGTATTACCGTGTAGTGACGTAGGCACAATACATAGAAAAAAAAGGCAGTGTGCTCTGTGGTTACTCTCTCAGGTGGCCGTTAGCATATCATAATCTCTTGGATCAATAGTGTTTGTTTTCCGCATTCGACTTATATGACCAACATTATAAAATACCAGAAATTATACGGTAAAATCAAGCCCTGACTTATCCACGAGTATATAAGGTATATATTAAGTAAAAAATTAATAACATTTACAGCCAGAAGTACAATCATCTGAACATGGATGAGCAGAAGTAGGATTAAGAATCAGCTGGAGCTATAGTTATGCATCTGAATTAATGAAGTTTACAGACATTCAACTAAGCATTCTAGAAGAATGAGAAATTATGAAACATTTCTATCAAACAGTTTAAATAAATGTCCAGTGCATTCACTCAGAAACAATGACCAAGCCTACAAAAAACTTAATAGCACACTGCAAAAATTCTAGTAAATTTTCTTGAAGACAAACCTTTAATATTTAGTGCTGTACTGCATATCAGCAGGTGTTTCTTTGAAATGCATTGACGAGAGCCTGCTCATCCCCTCTATATCCTGCCCTGGTCTATGAAACTTTTTTCATAGAGATGGGGACACTCCTGAAGTTGTTTAAAGGGTGCTTTCTTACCTTCAACTGTCTGTAGCATTTTATCAAACCCACTTTAATAAGGATATTAGGTGGGAAACAGCAGCACCCTAGGAAAGGTATGAAACAGAACACCAGTCCATCGCTGGGCCCAACTAAAGCACAAATCCATATAAGCACTATGTTATGATTTGAATTTTGTTTAATTGTTTTTTTTCCCAATTGGTTTTCCTTTGCCTTAAATCATAAGCATCGCACTGAGTGTCTTACAGGTCAAGGAATACAAAGGTTATATTTGTTTTCAAGTTAGACACATTTTTAAATAATTTGGAAATGAATAATATCAAAGACAAAGTCAAAGTAAACTTTATTGTCATCTCAACTGTATACAAGTATACAGAGGGACGAAATGATGAAGCTCATGGGTCACAGTGCACACTTAGTGCAAACAAGAAAAGACACAGACAGACAAATCCATGCAACATACAAATTAAAAATGCAATATGTCACTGCAATTAGCTTCCACAACTACAAAGAGATCCATTAGATGGGAATTCCACAGAGCAATGCAGTGACTGACCCTTTAACATGACAAATAAGTGTCTTGTGCATAAACTGGAGGGAGAGATCATGATCTAAGATGTTAATGTGGAAAAGCACAGTAGGCCACGTTATGTTGAAGAGTCTGAAAGCCTGGGGGGAAAAGCAATCACATAATCAGACAGATCTGGCTCTGCAGCTGTAGTATCTTTTCACAGATCGCAAAAGAATGAAAAATCCATGAGCCAGGCGAGGATGGTCCTACACAATGCAACCAAGGAGGATAGATGTTTATTTAGGAGCTAAACTTTGAGCTGCATATTCAACTTCAATTGTACTGCTTTCTTTAAATTTTGTTAACCTTTCTTTGCACATTGTACAAATGCATAGTATGGGAACCGAAACTTTTTTAATCTGTATTTCTTTTTTTATTTTTATTTTAAACCAGGCAGCCTACCATACATCTTTAGGAAATACCTTTTATGAGTATTCAGAAAATTTTTTTAAAAATGCTATGACATGCAGAATATGCAAACTCCATAAAGAATGCAATCGAGTGTGATATCTGAATGCAGTACTCTGTGGTAACCACAGTAGTACTTTTAATTTAGCTATACATTTGAAGATGCAGTGTTTTTATCAAATACACTTCTCTCAAACTGCATAATTTGTAATGAGTGTAATAAGAATTAATTGAATTGAATTTTTTGAAAAAATATATACAGGTATACATTCTCCAATGACTTTGGTATTCTCTGCACTCCCTTGTGATCAGACATGTGGCAATTTCCCTACCAGATCATAATGCAGCTGGTCTAAACACTCTCAGTTGTGCCTTTGTAAAACATAGTGAGAATGGGAGGCAGCAGGCTCGCATGCATCAGTCACCTCAAAAAGTGTAGTCTTCTGCAGAGCCTTTTTAGTTAAGGAAGTGTTATTGTTACTCCGCGTGAAGTCCTCAGATATGTGCACACCGAGGAACTTGGAAATCTTTAAAATCTCCACAGCGGAGCCATTGATGCAGACTGGAATGTGGTCAAGTCAACAATTAACTTTAGTCTCATCAATGTTCAGGGACAGATTGTTGTCTCTGCACCAAATGGCCAACTGTTCCAACTCCGTTCTATATGCTAACTCATCACTGCTTAACAAAACATTTCCATGTTGGTTTCTGTGTGAGTGTGGCAATTCTGTGCATTGTATTAATTTACTTATCAGGAGGTTACTAGGGTGTTTGACGTGTACCATCCTTGCAACAATGTTATAAAAAGTCGGCATGGAGCACTGCCTGGTTTGTCCAAGTTTCTGGATATAACTCCAAAGTCTCTAATGTTGTTTTCTGTTCATTATTTTATCCCTAGTTGAAACTTTGTTTCTGTCATTTTTGAAAACGTTCTTTTCTCCACATTTTGTCTCTGTTTATTTACAAAACCTGGTTTTCAACTGTCTTGCTTCACCCCCGAATACAATGTTGTGTTTGCATACTGAACTTGTTTTCTAGTTTATCCCAGCTTTAGACTGTGTCTAGTTTACACTTCTTTTCTCTATCTCCTGATTCCATCTTAATTTCTGCCAACCAAACAACATATTTTTTATCTTACTATTTAATATAGAAATAATGATAAAAAATTAACGAGAAGCATATTGTTAAAAATGTTTCTTTGATTCATCTGCAGCTTTAAAGTTTACAAACATTCTAAGCAACCAGTCTGTTTGTACTGCTTACTACAATAGCAAGGATAATGTAAATAGTAAGGTGGAAAATATTAATACTAAAGTGAGGGCACAAAACTAATGATATTAGAAATAATATAGTACATCTCCTCAATACTGATCCTCTTAAACCCTGGTATTCCATTTTAAACAAATTAAATTCTTTCACCAGGATAGATTTACCTGATTTCTATAAAATAATTTCTCAGCTGAGACCCTCCCACCCTCGTCTTTGACCCAATACCAACAAGTTTTTCAAAGAAGTGTCCGGCATGCTAATTGATAGTATTCTTGACATAGTAAATTCATCATTAGATATGGGGGTCTTCCCAGACTGTCTCAAGACTGCTGTAGTTAAACCCCTAGTCAAGAAAAATAATCTTGACTCCCCTGGTTTTGAAAATTTTAGATCTATTTCTAACCTGCCTTTCTTAAGTAAAATCCTTGAAAAGGCAGTCATTATGCAGCTAAATGACCACCTCAATAAACATGCTATTCTTGATAAGTTTCAGTCGGGTTTCAGAACAAATCACAGTACAGAAACTGCACTCGTTAAAGTAGTAAATGACTTGCAGGTAAATGCAGGCAGAGGCCGTCTATCTGTTCTCATCCTCTTAGATCTGAGTACCACATTTGATACCATTGATCACAATATTCTTAGAAATTGCCTTAGTCAATGGGTGGGCCTCTCTGGCAGTGTCTTAAATTGGTTTGAGTCAGGCAGAAAATTCTTTTTTAGTTGTGGTAATTATACTTCAAAAACACAAAATATTCTATATTTAGTTCCATAAGGCTCTACCCTGGGTTCACTGCTCTTTTCGATTTACATGCTTCCGTTATGTCAGAATATCTTGGGGCATAATGTGAGCTACCACAGCTATATCAATGACACATAACTGTATTTATCAATAGTGCCTGATGACCCCAACACTCTTGACTCTCTTGGTTCACTTACACAATGTCTTACTTGTGTTTCTGAATGGATGAGTAGTAATTTTCTCAAACTAAATAAGGAGAAAACAGAAATTTTAGTGATTGGCAAAAATTGATATAATGAGGGTATTAGAAATAAACTTGATTCATTAGCATTAAAAGTCAAGACGGAGGTAAAGAATTTAGGGTTAATTATTGACTCTGGCCTACATTTTAAATTACATATTAATCAGATTACTAAGGCAGCATTTTCTCACTTAAGAAATATAGCAAAAGTTAGATCTCTTGCAAGATGCTGAGAAATTATTTCACACTTTTGTTTTCAGTTGACTAGATTACTGTAACGCTCTCCAGTTCTGATGTCACTACTTTGGTTACCTGTGCCATTTATAATTGACATTAAAATACTGCTTATGGTTTACAAAGCCTTAAATAATCTTGCTCCATCCTATATTTCAGAATGCCTTTCACCTTACACTCCAAAACGTAACCTTAGATCTTCAAATGAGTGGCTGCTTATAATTCCAAGAGCTAAACTTAAAAGAAGTGGTGAGGCAGCCTTCTGCTGTTATGCACCTAAAATCTGGAATAGCATACCAATTCGTCAGGCTAATACAGTGGAGCACTTTAGAAAACTGCTAAAAACCCATTACTTTAACATGGCTTTCTCATAGCTTCATTTTAGTTACTTTAGTTTAATCCTGATATTCTGTATATGCATTTAATTATCATTATCATTCATGGTGGCTCTGAAATCCATACTAACCCCTACTTTCTCTGCTGTTCTTTTTCCGATTTTTTGTGGTGGTGATCTGTGCCATCACCACCTTTTTAAGGCATCATGCAGTCCTTACATTGATGGATTGAAGGCCAGAGGTCCACATGACCATCATCATCAAGTTCTTCTACGTGAAGACTGAAAACCATGAGGACTGATTGAGGTCATTTATGTTAGGTAGAATGCCTAGAGTAGGCTGGGCAGGCTCCTGACCGTGGAACCCCTGCAGATTTTGTTTTTTTCTCCAGCTGTCTGAGTTTTTTTTTTTTTTTTTTTTCTGCCCTCCCTGGCCATCGGACCTTACTTTTATTCTATGTTAATTAGTATTGCCTAATTTTATTTATATATTGTGTCTTTTTTCTCTTTCTTCATCCTGTAAAGCATTTTGAGCTACATCATTTGTATGAAAATGTGCTCTATAAATAAATGTTGTTGTTGATAATATAGGAAAATAACTGGGATGTCCAGAAGAAGACCCATGTAGAAATGGACAAACATGTACATTCAACACAGAGAATAGGCATGGGATAAAATTCAGGTCCATAAGGCAGCAACATTATTCTCAGCATGACCCATATTTGGATTTCATATTTCTACACGTTTATTCTACCACCCATATGCACTGAGGTTTATGTGCCAAAGAAACCAGCATGAGTCACTTTGAAATAAGTCAGATGTGAAGAATGCCTCAGATGTATTGTTCAATACTGTTCCATATAACCAAAAAAACAATCGTCACTCTATGAAGGGAGTCACATTATTTCCGAGAAGGTAATTCATGAGCTTGTGAATATTTTTTTCGAACAAATGGATTTCATGTTTACTGCTCACCAGTCCAAATGCATATTTGGCTGTTAGAGTATACAGTTACTGCATATTATTCCAGATGTATTCTGAAGGAAACTATTTCCAGAGTGTTTAAACATGTTCTATCCAGAACACTGTTAAAATACCACATCTAAAGACACCTACAAAGTAGTAACTATATTTTCTGCAGTTTGATTTTCACAAAGACCTTAAATGAAATACTTTCTGTGTCACAGGTTTGCATTGTTGCTCCATTACAGTCAATCTGGTCACACTTATAAAAATACACAGCTGATTGAATTATAATACTTTGAAATCTGAAATGATTTCAAGGTTAAAATGGTCTCACATGATGACCCATCCCTAGAGTTTGACATTCTGGTCAGAAGGAGGAGAGGAATACAATTAAAAACTGATGAAAAAAAATGAAAAAATGAGATTCCCAGCAGCTGGTATGATTTATGAATGACACAGTGGTGTAGTGGTTAGTGATGAAGAGCACCAGATGAAAATCCCAGGCCAGTAAAGAACAATTTAGAATTTACATATTCTTTCTTCTTATGCTGGTTTCCTCGCATGCCCCAAATATGTGTGCAGATTAGGTTGTTCTTATATTTGTAAATACACACATATATATATATATATATATATATATATATATATATATATATATATATAAATATATATATAATCCAACATCTGTCTGTATGTTTGTCCGCTTTTCACAAGAGAACTACTTAAGATTTAGATTGTTTTTTTTTCTATAATTTGCTTGAACATTCCGGTTGATTTTGTGACTTCTCTCATTGCACTAAGTATCATAGTTCACTTGCGGTACCGATTTATTTGCGTGAATCCGAGAGGGGGGTGGGGCCCTCCTCACTCAAGCAGCAGCCTCCGATCGAGTTGGTCTACCTCTCGCCACGTGTTGGAGCATACCTTGCCTCTGCTTAGGTAGCGATACCTGTTTGTTCAACAGACATCTACACATTGTTAAGGAGTAACGTTTGACGTTTTTGAGAGAGAGAGAGATCAGAGCTACGTGTGTTTTAGAGGGTAGCTGCTGATTGCCAGAGAAATCAGGGCCACGCAGGGAACGCTTTCCCGTCAGAGCTGAACGCAATCAGATACAGTGCCAATGTTTGACATTTGAGCGTACCTACCTTCTGCTTGGCCAGATTACATTTTAATTTTTTTTTTATTGATTTTTAAAGTTTGTTCTGTTTCACTACTATGTGGGCGGAGCCACAGGGGACAACTAGTAAGACATAAATGTGTCAGCGAATGGGTGAGAAGTATTGACCTCATATCTAAGGCACTTGATGCTTCCAAGACAAGTTCTAGCCTACAACAATCATGTTTTGGAATATGCTGGATGGTAGATGGTGAAAGAAGGCTTATACTGTGAATCCAAGTTCCTATAGCATCAAGAGCACAGTGATTTCTACAGTTTCAATATATTGTTATCTATCTGTTAATGGAAAATGCAGATCCTTATTTTTATCTACTAGAATGGAGTTCACCTTTTTTTTTCTAATTATTATATGCATTGCAGAACACACATTGTCATGTCTACATACCATTAGTCTACACTTTTACATAAAGGCTTATTAAATGATTTTCATTAGTGGCTGTCCATATTTCCTTTTTATCTAGACAATAACTGCAACAACCACAGTGGCTGGCTCTGTCCCTACTCTTTTCAGTGTATTCTCATTGACTTTGTAATAGGACTTCACAATGGATGGTGCCATGCTCCATTTTAACAGAGTTCTGAATGACACTTTAATTAAATCAAGCATCAGAGATTTGTAAGGGCCCTTTTGAAAATGCAGCCAAACATAGCTAACGTCAAAAAAGCTGTAAGACAAGTTAAAGAGATCATTCCAAAATCAAAGAAAAAAAAACGAGTCAAGACAAAGGTTTTTCTAACAGCAAAATAACTCAAAAACAATTAAAGAAAAAAACAAAACTTCCTTTATATTGCTGCAAAGTTTAAATGCAAGATTGCCTTTTAAACATGACCGGTGTAGAATTCTGGGTCATATCAAAGCAGCCAAAAGGGTGGCAACTGTGAAAAACAACCAAGAGGACAAAGGGACTATACTGGAAAGTAGCCAATAAACAAAATAGCTATAACACAAGTGCAAATCAATGCAAACTCTAAGTTAAAAAATAAAAGCAAGAGGTCCTAATTGTCACTAGCTTTCTTCTACTTAGCTAAAACTCACCACAAAACCTTTCTAATTTTCATTTTGTCAAAAAGCTTGCATGCCAAGTGCTGTCTGTCGTCATCTAATCCTAATGACATTGGCATATTATTTTCCAAGGATGATGCAGAAACTGTTAAAAACATAAATAAAATGTTAGTTTATATATTGTAAAAATTATTTAATACAAATCAGGGAACTGTGTGCAGTACTGGTCACAATGATGCAAGAAAGACATAGCGGCACTTGAAGCTGTGCAGAGGAGAGCACCCAGGGGACCTAAATAAAGGTCTTCAAAATTCTCAAAGGTATTGATAAAGTAGATCCAGCAGAATTCTTTAAACTAAATGTTGGCTCACATACTGGAAGACACCAGTGGAAATTAAGGAGAACAGCATTTAGGACAGAAGCCAGGAAGCACATCTTTATGCAAAGAGTTGTGAGACTGTAATTAAAGCAGAAACCTTAATAAACTTAACAACCTTAAGAAGTGTCTGGATAAGATATTGGGACAGCTTAGCTGTTACCTAAACAAACCAGCCTAATGGACTGAATGGTCTCTTCTCGTTTGTCAAATATCTTATGTTCTTATGATATAACGCACAATTCTATAACATACTGCCTCATCCATGTAAACAAACAAAAATCCTAATGACATTAAAAAATATTATCATGATAAAAATTCTAAAACAATAAGGAATTGCAAAAAATAACAATGTAGAAGGAGGTGCAATGCAAACAAAATGATAGCAATTATGAGAAATAAACATGCAAGATGTCAATGCCCATGCAGAAGTAAACTCAGAAAATGAAGACTAAGTGACATCATCAAATAAAGGTAATACATAATAAATAAATAAATACATAGCAAAAATAAGGGAACCATTATTTATACAATCCTGATAGATGGGAGAAAACAGCATCACTAATATCAGAACCCAAGGAAACACCACCATATGATTTCACTACCATCAAATGATAAGTGAGCTTTTTAAAAAATAACAACTGAGTTAGAGAGAACAGTAGTTCATTGATTAGCACTGATTTCAAGTTCTGTGTCTAAATCTTACCCAGATACTGATTAAGCAGAAAATACTTGAAACACTTGTAATTATTTCATATTTAAGATAAGTTAAATCATATAAGTTACAAACAGGAATAAATCATTCAGTCCATCAGACTTATTTGAATAGCTAATAGCTACAGTAAGTTGTTCCAGTATCTCATCCACATAATTTTACAAGTTTTTCAGGGTCTCCACTTCAACTATATTGCACAGTAGTTTGTTTCACATTACCACAAATATTTGCATCAAGCATAAATTTCCTTGGTTCCAACTTCAATGCACCTCTCGTTAATTTCTCCAGATTCCCTATTGAACTTAAAGAAAAATCCCCATTGAACGGTAACAATATATTTGAGACATTTGAAGCAGTGAATTGCATCCCTGTATTAGTTTCTCTGTGTTTTTTGTTAAAACAGTAAAGATATTTAATTCCCTAAGTCATAACAGTGCATACCTCTTGAGGCCTGAATCTTATTCTCTGCATAGCTTTTACTGCTGCTATGTCATTTTTATATTATAATGACCACCAATGACCACATAGTCCGGATGTGGTCTCACCAGCTCATTATACTGCATGAACGTAATGACCTTTGTATTATATTAAATAGTTTTCTATATGACATTTCATTTTCCCTTTTATTGCTTCTACATATTTTTGGAAAATAATACTTCATCCATTTATAATTTGCTTCCTGTACAGCTATGGTTATAATTATAAATAATGTTCCTTTTAACCTTCTTCTAAGCTAAACTGCTTTCTCAAGGTGTTTTCTCCCTGGCCTGGTTACAGTGGTGCAGCCCTGTTCGGTTCCGTGGGCGCTGCCAGGGGGTACTCCAACTGCTGCCGAGCTCTTGATTGCAGCTCTTCTGCCACACCCGGAAGTGCTGCCTGAAGTAGACCAACGAGCACCTGGAGCACTTCCAGGTGCCTTATGAAAGGAGCCAGCAGCCACTACTCCGGGAGCCTTAGGGTTAGGGTTACAGAAGAGAAAGAAGAGAGATGTGTTTAGTGTTTGGAAGTGTGCTCTAACTATGCTGCACACGTGGTAAATGTGGGAAGGCGTTTCCCATGGGAAAAAAAGACATGTGCCTAAGAATGGTGTCCCACATCTGTCTGTGTCGGTATTGTGGTGGTCCACAATATATCACTCACTCTGTCTCTCTTTTATCACCTGTAGCTCCAAGAAGCCACCCAGTAAGGGCAAATAACCCCAGCTGCAGCACCCAGGGCTGCCCCTGCCTCTTCCAGTTCGGCCTTTATAAAACCAACATTTTCCATCGTCCTGGAAAATGGTGCCTGATGCTGGGCTGGAAACTTGATTTGCAGAAGACCTCTCTAACCTGGGAAACCTTTTTTATTAGGTCTTTCTCATTGCGCCATTGAGCATGATTTTTGTCTGTTTTGCTTATTAAATGGGGTTACTGGGCTGGTGCCCCAACATTCAAAGCAGCTTTGCTATTCATTTCACCAGTCATAATATACTGAACTGAGGTCAAAAAATAACTACATTGTAGCAATCCATAGCTACACAGTAAATATTGAGTTAGTTGCAGAATATTATTGTAATTGTATTGTATCTACAGAGATGGAAGCAGGAGTGAAGTGAGATGATCAAGTTCCTGAATTACACCCCTTGATGTCAGACAGATACAAGATGTCCAGTGGCATCGGAAGTGGGGGTTTCAGAGGCTAAAGCCCCTTATCTATTGTGCTTAGTCCCTGATTTTATTATTTTCCAGTTATACTAGAAAATTAACAGTAAGCCCCTGATCATTACGTCCAACATATACGACATACCTCCTGATCAGTGTTACACTGCATATGTAAGACACTTGTGATAACCCAAGAGGGACACACCCTGCCCCCCCCCCTTTTATATCTGTGTATGATTGACTGCAACAATCACACTGAGGGTTAAGACCCTGATACCTGCAGTAGGCTATAACCCAGACATACATTAAGTGGATTTGGTAAATGAATATATGTTTCTGTTTAAAATTTTCTTCCACATAACTACACTAATGTTAATCAATTGTAAATAATGAGTTAAGTGCTTTAGTGAAATTGAATGTTTGGAGAAAAGTCCTTTCATTTATTATTTAATTTTGCAATTTTGAGAACCAATAAAAAAATAAAAATGAAAAACAAACTGTTATGTCATTATGTCACATTTGCAATGCTAAGTATATACGGTATACTGTGTTTTGAAATACAGCTACCTAAATGAGTAGCCTGCAAGAGTTTAAATATAAATATGACCACATTTTACAAAATAACAAATACAGTTTATAAATAATGACACTAGCTTGACTAATGCAAAACACACCCACATAACAGACGTCTTCATTATTATTACACTTTTGAAATAGCACAGATATCAGATATAAAAAAATTAGCATAATGCATTTTATGGAAAAATAAAATTTGCTCAGGAAAATAATTTCTTTCTTACAGAAATTTCAATGCCAGTGCTAAGTATGTAAAAGTAAAATTAGTGGTAAGGAGTAATTATTAATAAACTCAAACACTAAAAAAACTAAGTATTATTCTTTTTTAAAATACCAACACTTCATTGTGATGGCTCCAAATAGAACGCATTCCACTGGAGGAATGCCAAATGATAAGAGCAGACGGCATCTGCCCTTCAGCGGAATTTGACCTGGATATAAGTGGTCACTTTTCTGTTTCTTGTCACAACAAAGATCTAATATGTTGCAGGACCAACTTGACCAGAGCTACACACAAAGAGGAGAGACACCCAAAGGTTGGGAGTTCAAGACTGTAATCTTCTCTGTAGTTTGTTATATTTGGTTGTGATTACTGCATGCAGTCAGTTTCATTTTATATGCCTTTTCTAAAAGTTAGCGCAATAGTGTAAGCTAGGAAAATGCCACACCTAGTGATTTAATATTAGATTTATAAAATACAGCAGCTCATACGTAAGGCTGTTTTTATCTGCACCTGACTTAGCAAAGTCTGTAGAGCACAAATAAACTGTTCATTTCACACCTATGCAAACAAAGTTGCACAACTAGTTTTCCTTGATCAGCTTAGGAATACAGAAGTTCCCATCTGCAGTCAAGTGTTACTCATACCTTTGATCCTTCTGAATGCCTTAATATTTTTGTTTTATTTCCAGAACTAGAACTGAATCATTAAAAGCAACTGATATTCACTAGTTAAAAAACAGCAGCGTAAATGCACCAGAAAGAATATATGGGATGAATCACAAACTGTACTCATCACAGCTTCTGTGATTAACGTCTGCGGACAGCAGTCCAGAGGTCTAAAGACCCAGGAGTCATAACATTTCAGAAAGGTTCACCACACGGAGAAAAAAAACCCTTTAGTAATCAGCAAAGGCAGTGCAGATTGGTGTCAAACCACAGAGTCTTGTGATGGACAGCTGTTTATGCCCTTTGTGGACTTAAAATGTCAGAAAAGCTAACCCTCTCCAGAAGGTGCATCACTTAGAGCAACTCTACAGAGCAGAAGTCATTGCCAATGAAGAAATGAAATTGCCTGCTAGTTTCTGTTTATCGCCCTTTAATGTATCATTTTATAGAGAAAATACAGCCCACAAAGTCCCAGAGGGGACAGGAAAATGAAAAAGAAAACACACCAGACTTTCATTTACTGCATTTTCCCATTGCAATATAATTATGCAGGATGTCTGGAGAGGCAAACACAAGAAGCTTTGAAATTCTGCCTAAGGTAGTAAGACATCACACTCATAATGTAAATGATGGCCTTAAATAATTACAGTTTTTAATTTAAGATTTTTGTTGTTTTGGGGGGTAGTTACAGAATAACTTATTCATTTATTAAAATGGCAAAGGAAAATGTTTTCTATATAACATTTATGATTAACGTAGGCATTTTGTAAGACCCTAATTAATTAGTAACTACTTCACATCTTTGTAAAGTGTTACACGATACATGAGAGATGAATGAAAAAAAGTATTCTCAATTAGATTTCTTCACGTTTTTTGTGTTACAATTTACAAATAAATATCAGATGGAGAATAAATGATGTAATTTCCTCTAAATAAATGACATGTACTAATAAAAAGAAAAATACAAGTCATTCACTATGGAAGCACTCCCTTAACCAATCCATTTCCCACCCTAAGTCAGTATCTAATATAATCAGGATTCATTTTGAATACCTTTTTTTTGCTTTACTTTTTCTCTCTTTCCGCTAACTTTACACCCTGAGACTCTTTAATTTTTGCCATTTTATCTTTGTAAATTTCTCCTCTTGTTTCATGTTGAAATAGTGCATTAGTGAATGCCAGTTCTCAACTGCTTTTTTATGCAAATTCTACTCTCTCTCTATGTATCCTTACAGCTTACTTACAAAAGTTGGGCAGGTTTAATTTCGAAATTTTACACGTAATGGTCATAACTGGAACCTATTTTTTCGTCTATAGACTATAGTAGACTTCTGCTCGATGCCCATGGGAGGCGGAGTTACGCCTCCCACGTAATTTAGTGCCTGCCCATATAAGGCCGTCCGTCAGCGGCAATCCAATAGAAACACTGCCGCTAAATATTCACGGGTGAAGGACTGTGCTTATGCAGAGGAAGACTATATATTGACAATCATGTTACGTTATTTTTAAAATGTTCCCTTTTCTTTTTCATAACTTCTTTAACACACTACTTCTCCGCTGCGAAGCGCGGGTATATATATATATGTATATATATATATACCTCGATCTACATACTCCCGAATAGACAAGCCACACGCCGTGGCACAATGGTAGAGGCTTTGCCTCTAGCGCCGAGGTTCGATTCCCGAGAGAGGGTGCACTGAGTATGTATGCGCGCTTCCCGATTCATTTTACCCTCGCATCCCCTTGGTTTGAGACGTATGAAAAAATATGCGGTTAGAAAGACAGATCACCAATTGAAGCTTTAAAATAATGGATACTTTATTCGCCATCAATGATTATTTTGGTAAAGCCATACTCAGCGTTTTAATTAGATGAACGGTAAAAAAGTAAGAGTGAGGGGAGGGTGACTTATTGAGGCACGCAGGCAAAACCACAATAGCACGCGGGCTCGATGTACTGTAGTGCGCGTCAACTCTATCTGAATTACGCGATCACATTCGAAAAAATATATCTTTTCAAGTTCTATTTAGTCCATATGTGTCAAACTCACATCCGGCCCGGCGTGTAATTATATCCGGCCCGCGAGATCATTTTATATATTATTGTTATTAATGGCCCGGGGATATGAAGCGCTGGTAACACAATAAACTACAGATGC
The DNA here is from genome assembly GCA_026402145.1 of Polypterus bichir lapradei. Lineage (NCBI taxonomy): Eukaryota > Metazoa > Chordata > Cladistia > Polypteriformes > Polypteridae > Polypterus > Polypterus bichir. The sequence continues at coordinate 13,928,754 of JANRMT010062822.1, forward strand.
CATAATGCAGCGCTTCAGCTGCCTTACCGAACACTTACCGCGTTAATCAAGTCTAGCTTATGATGCTGCAAGTTATTGCGAAGCTAGCCCACACGATGCCGAAGAGAAAAGTTGATTCTGAAAATAAAGCCTTTAAAAACCGATGGGAGGCTGAGTATATGTTTACTGACATTGCCGGTAAACCCGTGTGTCTCATTTGTGGAGCTAATGTGGCTGTAATTACAGAATTTAATCTAAGATGGCACTATGAGACAAAACATCAGGATAACCTGAAAGACCTGAATACAATGCAGAAGATACAGAAAGCAGAAGAGTTAAAGAAGAATCTGACACTTCAGCAGACGTTTTTACCCGTGCAAAATCACAAAGTGATTTCAAGTGAAGCTGCTTTTATGGGAGACACAAATGCACCAGTACAACTTGCCCCACTTTCCCTGTTGCCAAGTAATGTTGAACCAAGTCGGCACAACGGTGTTCCCAAATACGCACTTTGCTGATAAACTGAGTGCACTGCGCACTGAGTTCGCACGGCGCTTTGGTGACTTTGAAGAACAAAAAAAGAATTTTGAGTTGTTTCGCAACCCATCTGCCATCGATGTGGAAACTGCACCTGTGCAGATTCAGATGGAGGTGATTGAACTGCAGTGTAATGGCACACTGAAGGCAAAGTACAATACTGCAGGGCCCGCACAGTTTATTCACTCCATTCCCGCAGAAATGCTCCAGCTCCGTCTACATGTATCTCGAACCTTATGCATGTTTGGTCGCACATATCTGTGTGAGAAGCTCTTCTCAGTGATAAAGACTAACAAAACAGCACACAGGAGTCGCCTCACTGATGAGCACCTGCAGTCCATCTTGAGAATCTCCACAACAAAGAACCTCACACCAAACATAAACGAACTTGTTGCCAAAAAAAGATGCCAGGCGTCCAGCTCTAAAATGACATATGAGCAAAAACAACTGAATGATTTGATTTGTTATTGCTGAAAAGAACAAATTTTATTTATATTTCCAGGTTGTGTTATGCAGCATGTTCATATTTGAATTTGTATAATTTTGACAGGATATATTTTTATGGAGAGCAAAATCTTTTGGGATATTTAAAATTTAAGTTTATTTTTCATATAAAATTACATAAGAGTAAAGAAATTTGAATGTTTGTTCTTTTAATGTTTACTTTATTTCTAACTTGTATAATTTAAACAGGATACATTCTTATGGAGAGCAAAGTTATTTAAGGGTTGAGTTGATTTATTCCAGAATAATATTCCTGTCTGTTTTTATTCATATTTATGTTCAAAAAAGTTAAGTTTTAAAAGTTTTAAAGTTTTAAAAGTTTAGTTTTAGTGTGTTCAATAAATGTTTATCCTGTTCGGCCCGCAACTTAAAGTGTGTTTTGGATTTTGGCCCCCTGTGCAATTGAGTTTGACACCCCTGATTTAGTCGACACAAATATCTTTGGTTGGAATGTAAGGCGAATTTACTCTTTACATTTGTATGGTGAAGAAAAATGTATGCAATGATGCCTACATTTAACTTACATTCCTATCAAAGATATTTCTGTCGACTAAATAAAAATTCCTTCTATTTAAAATTTAAATAGAACTTGAACAGATATGATAGTTCATAATATTCACACAGACTTGCACGTAAGAGCGGGAGTCATCCATTTTAACAAACAGCGTATTGCACTGATACGAAATAGCCTGCCCATTTAATTATTTAGGAATAGATAAATAAAGATTTTGTACAAATAATGTTTTTCATTTTTCTTCCTTGATGGATTCTGCCACCCCCAGCAACAGTTGCTCGCACCCCAAAGAGTGTATATATATACATATATATATATATATGTGTGTGTGTGTGTGTGTGTGTGTGTGTGTGTATATGTATATATGTAGATATGTATGTATATGTATATATATGTTTATATATGTGTGTGTGTATGTATATATATATATGTATTTGTGTGTGTATATATGTGTGTGTATGTATGTATGTGTGTATGTATATGTATGTGTGTATATGTAGATATGTATATATATATATGACAGCAACACTCATCACTCACAACAGTGACAAAACAATTACATTGACAATCATGTTACGTTATTTTCAAAATGTTTCCTTTTCTTTTTCATTACTTCTTTAACACACTACTTTTCCGCTGCGAAGCGCGGGTATTTTGCTAGTATACTAATAAAAGGCAAAGCCCTCACTAACTGACTGACTCACTCACTCATCACTAATTCTCCAACTTCCCGTGTAGGTAGAAGGCTGAAATTTGGCAGGCTCATTCCTTACAGGTTACTTACAAAAGTTAAGCAGGTTTCATTTCGAAATTTTACGTGTAACGGTCATAATAGAATCCTACTTACGTACATATATACGTCCATAGCCTGCAGCTCGGTTGCCGTGTGAGGCGGCGTTACGTCCCCCATCACCACGCCTCCCACGTAGTTGGCTGCCTGCCCATATAAGGCCGTCCTTCGCTCCGGTCTCTTCATTCCCTTGTTTGCTTCGCCACGGTATTCATGTCTCCCTGCTGATAACTGCAGCCTTTTTATTTAATCCACGGCTGTTTTATTGTTCGTTTATTATGATGCGAAGTTATCGATGAAGCCGGTTGTATGCTTACAACACTTGACAGACGCCGAATGTCACTTCAACACAAGTCCTGCAAATACTAACGTAATTGAAACAAACCATGAAACTCAAACCGATTATGACAGCAGCAATCCAAGCTGTGAGAAAACAGTAAAAAGGAGGCATGTCAGACGTCGTGGTACATTTTCTGATGCAGCTAGATGGAAACAACTTTGTGACGCTGCCGCCAAATTCTCGCAGAAAAATCCACAAGTTAATAGACACGCTGTCACTAAATACTTGCAGGCAAATCCACAAGTTCATAGAGACGCTGTCGCTAAATACTCACAGAAAAATCCACAAGTTAATAGACATGCTATCGCTAAATACTCGCAGGCAATTCCACAACTTAATACCGGGAATGCCTGTTAAACATTTTAGATTCACGAGTAGCGATTTGGGTAGTGAACACTTCAATGAATGAAACCTGTTATCTTTACAATGGTTGACAAACATGGAATGTAACTTGAACACAACACGTCCTCCAAATACGAACCTGATTGAAAGAAATAATGATAATCAAATCCTTGATGACAGCAACACTCATAACAGTGACAAAACAATTACATTGACAATCATTTTACGTTATTTTTAAAATGTTTCCTTTTTTTTCATAACTTATTTAACACACTACTTCTCCGCTGCGAAGTGCAGGTATTTTGCTAGTATATATA
>JANRMT010062822.1:13932176-13942457 GCA_026402145.1 Polypterus bichir lapradei
TATATATATATAAAATCCTAAGCCTAAAAGTGCAACGATTTTATGTCACTATTTTGTCACGCTTTATATCAGGCTTATTTTAAAACCTACATATATATGTTTGGTATCATTCTTTTCAGAATTTATCGAACTTTAATGTTATGTTGTTAGATTTTTAGATTCTTATTCTGTTTTTAAATTATAAATTAAAAAATATCAAGAACTCACATCCCGCAAGATGAGACTTTGTGCCAAGAGATTTAACCACACCTGGGGCCAGAAATAAAAGACAAAGAGTAGATGACAAAGTAGAACATCGTAGAGACAAGGCAGTGAGACACAAGGACAGCTGCTGTACAGGCTTTTAAATGTTCGAAGCGCCACGCGAGATGCAGATCACGCAGCACAGCAGCGGTGGTGGCAGCAGAAAGCAGTGGTAGAGACACAAAGTGGCTGGCGGGTAACCCAGGCCGAGGGGGTTGGCGAGCAAAGCGAGCAGGGGGAGGACCCCCTAGTATTTTTATAATTTATTGTTTATTATTTGACTGACACCTTTATTTAAGGATGCTTATAATATCTGAGCGATACAATTTGTTACAATCCTGTGTTTTATCCAGTTAGATTTACTTGCTCATTGTCACACAGTGTCATCAGCAGGGTTTTAACATGTCCAAAGACTTAACCACTATGCACCGTAACCACCACACTGCAACACTGCATTGGAGACAGCTCTTTACATTGTGTTTTTGGCTGAGTGTTTGGGTCACTGGTCTAATCTTCTACATGGTTTCTGTTTTTGGGTCAGAAACAGTAAGTTTTTCTTTGCATACTTTACAGCATGCATTTGTCTTTTGTCTCAACGCACCTTCCATAAAGAAAAGTACTTCCACTGCAAAGTAACCAGTGGAAGTACTTCTCATGTCCAATTATTCTAAAAATGGCCACTTCCATGGTTTTAATTATCACTCTCTGGTGGAAAACAATTATGCTTCTGGCATAACGTTTCTATTATCCATGCCACAATTATGTGTTTTATTACAAGGGCATGGTAGGCCTTATTATATAATGTCCTCTGTTGGCTGCAATATCATCTTGTCTTGGCATCCATTTAATCAGATGTCAACACTAATGCAATGAATATACTGTATTTTATATGTATATGAGGAGAACCTAAAATAAAAACTCAACAATAAGAATAACCATTCCAGAAATAGAAACTGGAACCCTGGAACTATAATGCAAAATTACTATTCATTTCTTGAGGGTGGAAAAGAAATTGAAAAATGAAAATTCATACTAAAAAATTATTTTATTACTGGAGACACCATTGGAATGGTGCACACAGTTCTTCGATCAAAAGGTAATAACCAATTTTAATAATTTTACTGCATTAAAAATCTTGTCATGCAGGGTCTTCTCCATTGCAGTTAAAACGATGCTCAAAGAAATATGGGGATGCCACAGTACAGCATACATCAGTTCTCACACTAATGAAAAGACTGCAGCATATCTACTCATATCTTCCTATTTATTCTTATTTTCTCATTGGAAACTATCCTCTCCCTGGGCCTGTTCTAAAAGTTAATGTAACACTGGGGGAAGCCGTTTTTAATTTAGGCCTTTTCTGTGTTTCTTTTCATAAATGATCTGCAAATGTGGCAATATTCTGAAGAGACATGAAATGTTCCCTTATAAGAAGCATGTGTTTTCCCCTTAAACATTATAATTATAAAAGAGGAAAGAATTTTTGCCCCAGGTTAAAATATTGCAAGCACAATGTTTATGTGATTGCCTAATTGTATTAAATTTAAATGTGCCGCACAAAATTGTTTCTACAAAACACTTACAAGTAGTCCCATAGACAAAGATGCTTGTTTGCTTGATGAGTCACCTTAAGAGAGACCAAATAACATCCCCCCTATTGCTGTGAGACAGTGCCATGACATATGAAAAATTAAGATTTTTTAGGAGAATCCAATAAAACAAAATAATATCTTGATGGTTACAATTAATGAGTTTTAATAAGCTTCATATGCTCTTTGAGAATAAATTGTGGCAACCTTTGAGTTGTTGTATCACAAAGTGCAGTAAATAATTTATTTGTTTATAGTAAAGGATGTTGGTAATTCTGCTGGGATCATGGAATTGTTCGGCCTGACATCTGCAGCTGCTGATATGTTATTGTGCTGTTCATGTAAATTGCAGAAGTGAAAGTATTTTTATTAATTAAAACATCTGAAGACAAAAAATCTGACAAATTTCTTTAGACATGCCAGTCTGGGACATCCTGTATACAGAAATTTGTAAACAGTAGACAATGAATAAAACATGCAGCAGCTATGTATTTCTATAAATCAGTGTGGCTTTCCAGAAGGATTCTTTTTAGGATGAGCACATAGGAACAGTACATCACAAAGCTATATACAGTGCCTTCAGAAAGTATTTAGACCCCTTCACTTTTCCACATTTGGTTATATTGGAGCCTTATGCTAAAATCATTTAAATTCATTTTTTCCCCAGCTTCAAGCAACACTCATTACCTGAGAATGGTAATGTGTAAACAGGATTTAAAGGTTTGTGCAAATTCATTCAAAATGAAAAATTAAAATATAACACATTGATACAAGTTTGCTAGGACACTTTGAAATATAGCTCAGGCACATTCCATTCTATTGATCATTATTGAAATGTTTGTTTGGAGTCCACCGGTGGTCAATTCACTTGATTGGACATGATTAGGACAGGCACACACCTGTCTATAGAAGGTCCCACAGGTGACAATGCAAATCATAGAATAAGTAAAGCCATGAGGTCCAAAGAATTGTCTTCAGATCTTAAAGACAGGACTTGCCAAGGCACAGTCTGGGGAAGGCCATAAAAAATTTCCTGCAGCAGTGAAGGTTCCCAAGAGCACAGTGGCCTCTTCTTCCAAAATGGCCTCCATGAGTCCGAACAGCCACAACTCTCACTAGAGCTGGCCACAGCCCAAACTGAGCTATTGCGAGAGAAGGTCAATGGTAAGGGAGTTGATAAAGAACCCAATGGTTACGCAGGGTTCCCCAATCAAATATCTCTGCAGAGACCTGAAAATAGCTGTCCACAAATACTGCCCATCCAAAGTGACAGATCTTGAAAGGATTTGCAGAGTAGAATAGCAGAAAATGTTCAAAGTTTGTTGTGTCAGACTCACAAAGACTTCAGGCAGTAATCACTGCCAAAGGTGATTCAATAAAGTACAGTACTGAGCAAAGGGTCTGAATACTCAGGACTGTTTCTAGGCATAAGTGGTTTAGGCAAACACCCATGGGACCCTGAAGTGGTCACGATCTGTTACTGCATCCCCATATACAGATTCCTATCTATCATATTATGTATATAAACAGATTATTTATTAATATTACATAAAACATGATATTCTCAAATCCACTTAGTCCAACACAAGAATAGGGAGCCAGAAACAATCCAAACAGCATCAGTTGCAATGCAGGAAACAGCCCTGAAAGAGTGCTAGTTCTGGGCATACTCACACCCACCCTCACTCACACTTTACCTATTTGAACCATCAGTTAATGAAAAAACTGTAATACCAAAGAACAACCTGGCACAGACATGGAGTAGCTGCTAATTTTTAGTCCAGATAGGAAAAGAGAGACAGACATTTTACTAGTTGGGAGGGATCCCTGGTGCATCTGGGATTTAAGGAGCTGGAGTTCTTGCCTACCTTTCAAATCATAAGTGTATGCAATGGATGCAAATGTGATAAAGAACAGAATCCAATGAGAAGTAAGATGAATATAACATTTGCTGCTGCGTATTTAAAATTCTCATCTGTAAATGAAGTTTTAAATACATTGGATTCAGAAAGTATTCAGACTCCTTCACTTTCTGCACAATTTACTTTTGTTGTAGATTAAAGTTTAATGGATTTATTTCCCATTTGTGCGCATCATTCTACACTCAACAACCCATAAAGACAAAGAGAAAACCTTTTTTGAGAAAGGTTTGCAGATTTATTAAAAATCAAAAACTGAAATCTCTCATTTATGTAAGTGTTCAGACACTATTGCTATGGCACTAAAATTTGTGGTCTGGTGCATCCTGTTTGCTTTAATTATCCTTAATATGTGTCAAGAACTTGGACATTGTTTAGAAAGGCACATGCCTTTGTATATAAGGTCCCACAACTCACACTGCATGTCAGGACAAAAACCAAGCCATGGAGTCCATGGAACTCTCTTTAAACCTCTTTGATCGAATTGTGGTGAGGCCTAGATCAGGGCAAGGGTATAAAACCATTTCCAAAGCTTTGAGTATTCCCAGGAGCAGTGTGGCTTCAATAATTTGTGAAAAAGAGGACATTTGGAACCACCAGGACTCTTCCTAGAGTTGGACATCCAGCCAAACTGGGTAACCAAGGGTCTTGGTCAAAAATACGACAAAGACCCCACTCTAACAGAGCTTCAGAAGTCCTCTGCTGTATGGGACAACCTGTCTGGAGGTGCTCCATCAATCAGGAATATATAATAGCTTGCTCGGAGTTTACCAATTGGTATATGAGAGCATGATGAAAAACATATCCTTGTCTGATGAGCCAAAAATGTAACTCTGGTGGTGAAGATCAGGCACTACTCATCATATGCCTACTACCATTCCTACAGTGAAGCATGATGGTGGCAGCATCTTGCTATGGGGGTGCTTCTCAGTAGCAGGGACGGGGAGAGTGGTCAGAACTGAAGGAAGGATGAATGCAAAAAAATAGAGAGAGGTTCTTAAAGAAAACCTGCTACAGAGAGCAGACAACCTCAGCCTGGGGTAATAGTGTACCTTTACGCACAACAATGACCCAAAGGGTATAGCCAAGTGTTGTGGTGTGAAATTTTGTATATACGTCGATAAATATTTTTTATGACTTTATTTGTAATTCAGACAAAGCAAATGTAATTTTAAGTGTTTTATGTCATTGATGAGAGCAGCAATACTTTCATGTCTAACCCAGTCTTTAGGACTAATTTACGGTGAGGTATTTTATGGCAGGGTTGGGGGGTGGAGGGCCTAAAACCAGTTTTGTAACTGATTATTTGCAGGACATACACTCTCAACCAGACTTCCCACCTGGCAAGCTTCACTCAACAAATGGTCTTGGGGGCAGATGTGAAAATAAGCCAGTAACTTGGGGTTGTGTCACACCAGAATTCTGTTGGTCTAAAGTATGGATGTTTGGGATTAGTTTTGAATCAGAAGCCTTTCTGTACCACAACACCCTATTGGCTTCAGCATTTTGACAAAGAGTGGATAAATTTGGTCACTTTACCCCTCCCGCTCTCTTTCCTTCACACCATGGTCTGAAAAGAAGAACACAAACAGAAAACACTGCTCAGCAGCCATATTGAGACAGGCATGCGGCCTGTCCTGGAGAAATCTAGAAAATGTTGATTTAACTGAAGACATTTAAGTAACTAACAAGTCTGTGTGCTGCCTGAAACTGCACATCAACATTTATCAGGTTGTATGGTTGCCAATATTCACATGTACTTTGCTTATTGCTATTATTTTATGAGTATTATCAATAATACATTATTTAAAGTTGTAACTTAACTTCTGCTTGTCTTTCTGATTGCCTGAGGTTATTGATGTAGAAGTGATCGTGGGGAGAAGTTCTAAGTTACAATACCTTATAAACAGTGATAAGGCTATAAGATTTTAAACATTCTGATTAAAATCTAAACAATAAAGAAAAGGGGAAAGCAGAGTAATAGAGAGCTCTGCCAACAACCTTGGGGTGGCTTCAGGACAAGTCTCTAAGTGTCCTTGAGTTGGCTCACCCAAAGACCAGATTTAACCCCATAGAATATGTGTGGAGAGACCTGAATATGGCAATTTTCAGACACTCCCCATCCAGTCTAATGCAGCATGAAAGGATATGCCAGCATGAATGGTACAAATTGCCCAAATCCTTCAAGGGACGTACCCAAGATGACTCAAAGCTGTAATTGCTGCCAAAGGGGCTTCTACAAAGTATTGAATTAAGGATCTGAATACTTATCTGAATGAGGGATCTCAGTTTTTGATTATTAATAGATTTGCAAACTTTCTGAAAACACTTTTTCACTTTGTCATTATGGGTTACTGAATGTAGATTGATGTGCAGAAATGGCAAATTTATCCATTTAAAATTAAATCTACAACATAATAAACTGTGCAGAAAGTAAAGGGGTTTGAAAGCTTTCTGGAATTGCTGTATGACGTGAAATATTGGTCACATCTGAGTAAATTCCTCTGCCAGATATCTAAGATAGAAAGAGGCTAGTACAGGCTTGAGTGATCTTGCATACATTATATATTTTTGCTACCTTCTAGAGATACAGAATGATACTCATTATATACAAACCTGCTGCATCAAAAATCCAGTCAGGCCAAATCATTCAAAATAATCGTTTCACCTTATATGGGTGTCTTTACTGTCAATTACATGCTTAAAACAAACCCAGTGTTTCCCTGTTTTCTGAAATGTACAGCGTGCATCTTCTGACATGAGCATAGGATCAAAAAACTTCAAGACTCACATACTGAAGATATTCTGTATCATTCAAATGGACCTGTGAAAAGTACAAATTATTACAGAAATTTTGCATGTTCTCCCCGTGTCTGCGTGGGTTTCCTTCCGGGTGCTCCGGTTTCCTAAATTGTCCCTAGTGTGTGCTTGGTGTGTGGGTGTGTGTGTGTGTGCCCTGCGGTGGGCTGTCGCCCTGCCCGGGGTTTGTTTCCTGCCTTGCCCTGTGTTGGCTGGGAGTGGCTCCAGCAGACCCCCGTGACCCTGTAGTTGGGATATAGCGGGTTGAATAATGGATGGATGGATGAATATTTTTTCTTTAGCAAATAAAATATTTTATCATTATAATATAGTTTCCAAAAGTTATTTTTTAACTACTAGATATACACTACTGTTACATAGCTCTATAAAAAAGAATGAATTTCAAAATTATGCAAGATATCTCAATCTCAGACTCCATTAAATAAACGTTGAGAGGAAAACCTTTGTGATCACAGGCACAAATTATGAGTGGAAAGCCACATGCTAAGTTATACCTTCCTCCTTTTTCATCCTGCAAGTTAGATTAATAAAACATCTTTTTTTTTACCATAAACACTTTCTCTGTGCTCAGGCTTACAGAAATCTTTGCAGCATTCGGTTACACCATTGTTACAACTGAGTGCTTACAAGTTATCAGCCTCCCTAGAGCACATTTTGTCTTTGTTGTTGACTTTGACTTTACTGAACACACATAAATATAAAATCAATCATCCCAGACAGAACACCTATTCTCATAGATCATTTAAATGTCACATGTCAAATGCACCACTCAGCACTTCACAAACGTTTATGAATGTAAAATACCAGCTGAAGCCAGACTGATAGATTTACACATTTCTTCTCTTTCAACTGTAATCCCAATAACAATCTCAGATTCTTGGGGAACAGAGAGAGCAATTCACAGGAATGTCAAACTTTTCCAGTTCTGTGCCACCACCACCTGATCAAAGTCGCATGCAGCCTTCTGTGATATTGGAACAAAATCAGATACCCCATCCTGCCACAAGATTCACTGTATCAAATCCTCTAATACAAAGCCTTAAAAAACTAATAAAGAAATAGATAAGAACATTTTTATTTGGCCAAATGCTCAGTCGGGGTTGGGTGATCTTTCAGTCTGGAACCCCTACAGATTTAGTTTTTATTTATTTATTTTTTTCTTTCCACCCTGGCCAACTGACCTTATCATTGGACTTTCATTTAAATACTTAAAAAATAATCTACGTATACAGTATTTAAGGACTCTGTTTCTCTTAAATATATATCTATCTTATGTTAGTGTGTATTATTTATTTTTTGTATACTATTTATGCATTATTTATTTATATATTTAATTTGTTTTTCTTTACATGTAACAGCTTCTTTGACAGCTTGTGCTACATCATTTCTATAATAGAGTAACAAATATTGCAATACAGATGTTATTTGTTAATGCATTGTTCTGCTGTTCAACAATGTCATGCAAAGAAAGAAAGAATCCATCCAACACATTTATCTGGGCTATACTGAGTAAAAAGCAGATGCTAATCATGGACTGGTTGTCAGCCTTTGGATTAGTGCACTTTCCCACAAATACTCATTCATAGCAAATCAGTTTTAAGTTACCAGTTAATTAAACATGCTTTTTTTTGCTTTGTTTTAAATGTAAGAGAAAACCCAGAAAAAAGTTCAGATTGCCAATGTGACAGTTTGATCAGTGTTATGCCAGGCACATCTCACACATTTGAGTCTCTTCCACTGCATTCCAGAGTTGCCGCATTAAATGTTCCTTCTCTGTTAAAGCTTGTCTTCACCAGGGTACTGTCCAATAAAGGAATTATACAGGGCTGTTGTGCACTGCTCTTAAAGTGTTGGACTGCTTTGTCTTCACTAAGCTCTTAATTAGTCTAAACCTTTAATTTAAATCCTTGTGTAATCGGGCTTCTCAGCTTCCTGCTTCTGCAAATGCTGTAAGTCTAAGGATCCAAAAATATCTTGTTTAGAGTTTATGGATGTACAGTAAATGCATTTTTAATTTTATTATTTACGTATTTTATTTATTGTTTTCATGTTTTAATTTATTGTTTAGGGCATTTAATTGTGTTCTTTTTTCCTTAAATTATGTGTATTTGCTGTTTAAGTTTATCGAAATGGGTATTGTTTAAGGGCAGGGAACGAATTAATTCACTTTCCATTATTTATAATGGGGAAAACTGATTCACACTTCGAAGTGTGAGGCACCACTATATTGAAAAGAAATATATCATTAGACAAAAATTTTAGATTATGGGAATGTTAACAGCTTTAGTAGATGGAGATTTTTATGTCATACCCATTTCAAATCATATTATGAATATAACAATTCTATATAGATTCTTATAGCATACTATCTTATGTATAAACGTCTATACGTGGAACTGTGTATGTCTCTTTGTCCAGCCCGGAAGTGCGAGGCTACAGCATGAAGCTCAAAGAAAGCGGCTTTGTCGCTAAAATGAAACCACTGAGAAAAGAGAGAAACTCACTTAGCTGCTAATACACAAGTGAGATGAGCACATCAGCAAAATGATATCCTTTTTACTTTTCCTCCCGCCGCTAATACACAAGTGAGGTGAGCATGTTGGCAAAACAAAATCTCTGAAGAAAGAGACACTCACTTAGCTGCTAATACACAAGCGTGGCGAAGACTTCAGCAAAACAAAACCGCCTAGGAGAGAGATGTCCAGTGCAGTTCCTTTCAATTACCTGACATCTCTACATTTCAATTTTTTTTTCTGACAATTTCAGTAGTTTCTAAGAACCTGGGCTTTTTACAGCACGGACTTACACAGCTAGTATATAAATATACATATACACTGTATATATACACATATATATGTATATACAGTATACATATATATATAGTGTCACACACATGCACATGGGAGGCAGCTAAAGGGCTCGAAAGAAGGTAATGCCTGGTCAGACAAATATATATATATACTGTATATATATCAGAAGACACACTTTCAGGATATACCTAAAAGATATTTATTTATCCATGAAACCTTCACAGAATCACCCTTCTTAAAGATCATATGAAATTACAACAAACAAATTAGCCAATTCTTTCTGCTTCTCATGAGTGTTGCCCCCAGCCTCCCGATTCTGACTCATTTGAGGTGAGGTGGTGGGCTTCTTTTCAAGCTGAAACTGGGAATGTTTCCGGTCTTCCTGGAAGCACTTCCGCGTTATATAGAGAGTAGAGAGGTTCTTGTCCGACAGTGCCCTCTATTGGCATCCAGGGATTTCCAGACTCCAACTCCCAAGCACCCCACGGGTGTACCAACTGGGCTGCCATAAGCGGACCACTGCCACCTATTATATGGGAGATGGAATTGCTCCCAACTTCTGGCTTTCACTTGTCTTGGAATTATTTTATTCTGGCTTGGCACAAAGTTGTTTCTTTATCCAGCTGGCCAACCTACCCGTCCTTCCGTTCTGGCCTTCCATCTGGGCAGTAAACCATCCTCCTTCCTGGCCAAGATGCTTGTTCTCCTTGTTGAATATCCACTATATATATATATATATATATATATACAGTGGTGTGAAAAACTATTTGCCCCCTTCCTGATTTCTTATTCTTTTGCATGTTTGTCACACAAAATGTTTCTGATCATCAAACACATTTAACCATTAGTCAAATATAACACAAGTAAACACAAAATGCAGTTTTTAAATGATGGTTTTTT
>JANRMT010062822.1:13942857-14021159 GCA_026402145.1 Polypterus bichir lapradei
AGGGGGCAATTACTTTTTCACACAGGGCCATGTAGGTTTGGATTTTTTTTCTCCCTAAATAATAAAAACCATCATTTAAAAACTGCATTTTGTGTTTACTTGTGTTATATTTGACTAATGGTTACATGTGTTTGATGATCAGAAACATTTTGTGTGACAAACATGCAAAAGAATAAGAAATCAGGAAGGGGGCAAATAGTTTTTCACACCACTGTATATAGTTATTGAATTTGTCTATATTTTATTCTGTTTCTCTATCTTTAACAGTTAAATATTTATGACATTGTTAACATAATGGTTTGAATCAATGGATCCTTCAGTACATGAGCATTTCTGTCTACACACTTTCTAAATGTGAGCATCATCATGTAAATCGAAAAACAGAGAAGCAACAGCATTAACATTATGTAGAAAAAGTACACAATCAGAGAGGCTTAAAGATGTGGTTAATTAAGCAAGGAATTTAATATTTATCTTGCTTACTGTTATGATTCATTTTGTACTATCCTATGTAAAGAGTCTTAGGGGTGCACCTTTTCTCAAAAGTCCAGTTGCCCATCCATTTTTAACAACATATCCATTCAGGGTTGTGGGTAGCTGGAGGGGGGTCACTGTGAGCAGTTCACTATTCAGTTCTGGATGGATGCACTCAAGCATATAGCCACACTCACAAGTACTAAGAGTGATGATGCAGGTTCTGCGCCATGCTCCCACTTCCTTTTTGGGAGATCTTGAACCCGACACTGTCGGTAATGTAACCGGATGAGCTGGACAATTAGGACACCAAACAAAGCAGGTGGAAGGTGCAAAGTGCAAACAGCGCTTTTATTTAAAAGAAACAAAACACTCATCAATTTATTTATTTTTACTAGCTTTAAGTTTTACTCCGTTGGCCATGCTCTCTTTCTCAGGGGTGGGGATTGATTTGTTTTCAGTCCTATTTTTTATAAAAAATTGATCTATTTGTATGGAATGATTACAATAAAATCAATAAAATTTAAAAAATAAATAAAGAAATAAAATGAAAGCAACAAAACAAATCCAAAGTGTTCAAAAGAAAGTGCAAAAGTCAATAAATAAATAATCCATTAAAAACAGTGCGAAAATGTCAGAGGTTAAAATCCCAATAAATAAATCCTTTAAAAATGATAGGTTAAAATACTGGCTGGAAGCAGTCCCTTCTTTAAAAATATGGTGACTTCTTCAGCGGGCGGGTCCCCTTTTTTCCCCATCTGGGCCCTGCAACAGGGGAGCTACACTCCCTGCAGCTGACCTTCTCCTTGTGGTCTGGTAGCCTTTTTGATCCCTGGTTCCGTAGTGCTCTCGCCAGACCAAGACGCTCGCACTGGGGCTTCCACCTCCCAAGCCTCCAACTCCCACTGTCTTTGACGGCCTTACACGGCAAGCCATCCTCAATCATGGTCACTCCTGCTCCTCTGCAAAACTCAGCAGGAGTGACCCAATCCATCTGCACCCCGGTGCTGGCCAAACACCCCGCTAGGGCTTGCTTCCCAGCTGCCTCTCCTTATTACAGCGAGCCTTCGCTCACTCGCTCACTCGCTTGCTTGCTTGCTTGCACACCGCCTCCCGCCTTCTTCTCCCTTAACCTCTGTTCTTTTCTTTTCTCTTTCTCCTCCCCTCCACACTCGCGCTCCTACTATATATAATGGG
Source organism: Polypterus bichir lapradei (assembly GCA_026402145.1). Lineage (NCBI taxonomy): Eukaryota > Metazoa > Chordata > Cladistia > Polypteriformes > Polypteridae > Polypterus > Polypterus bichir. Next base: position 13,944,529 of record JANRMT010062822.1, read on the forward strand.
GACATAGCACAGGTGTGGCAATTGATACAGACAATTCCTCACCTGTGCACTTAAGCGAGGAAATGCCCGCACCACGTTGCTTCTGAGGGTCGCTCCGGCCCCACTACCACGCCCCCTCTTTAAGCCGCAAGTGCGGCGATTAGTTATTTTAAAACTGGCCATTCTGAGCACAGAGAAAGTGTTTATGGTAAAAAAAAAAAAGATGTTTTATTAATCCAAGTTGCAGGATGAAAAAGGAGGAAGGTATTACTTAGCATGTGGCTTTCCACTCATAATTTGTGCCTTTGATCACAAAGGTTTTCCTCTCGTTAAACGTTTATTTAATGGAGTCTGAGACTGAGATATCCTTCAGACCCGCTATATCACACTAAGCCAGTTTAGAGTTAACAATTACTCCAAAGTGTACATTTTTAGAGCAGATGTAGAACCCCAGTGTAAAACCCCAATCAGACATGAGAGAATGTGCAGACTCAACATAAGCAGCATCCAGGCCTGGATACTAACCCATAAACCCAAGAGCTGTGAGACATCCTTGCTAACCGGTGGGTAATCACTCAGATTTTCACAGCTTTATATATCTGGGGGGTCTATTTCCATACAGGTCACAATTTGTGAGGACTTTACATGATCTCCCCATTCACATATGCTGTAGTTACATCTCATTATGCAAAGACTTGCAGTTTAATTTAATTGGTGAACTGAAATTAATGTAATGTGGCTAATTGTAAGATGAAGCTCTTCAATGATTTGACCTTGCCCCCTATGATGCTAATATAAGTTACAACTCACTGTAACCCTGCAGTTGGAATAGTTAAGATCAAGGATGAATGATTAAGTCATTTTATCTCACTACATTAAATAGAAAACCTGCTCAAGATTTGCATTTCTAACTTCATTTTCCTTTTTAAAATATTAAATGAACTGATGTATTAAAACAGTAATACAGTGAGTTGTAAATAAAGCCCCATAATACAGTAAAAGTATGAGACATTATATTGCTGTTGTATTACTTTGCACTTGAGGAGTTATGAGATCTCGATTCAACATTTCAGCCATTGCTTTTTATTTATGTGAGAGGGTTTGGATATATTCGTCTCAACCACAATCATTTTGTAGTAATATTGCCAGTGTTAAATTTACACCTATAGTGCACCACGGTAGTTGACTTCATTCCTTTTTTTTTTTTTTTTTTGTTCTGTGCTATTCACTTACTTCTTAACATTTTGATCCCTTAATTGTTTTTAAATCTTGCTTTATAGCAACCAGTTACCAATTAACAGACACAGGTGAAAATAACAAAGTATCCATGCCGTGTATAAAAGGCCTGAGTAAGCAGATGATTTGAATGATTAAGACAGATATTTTTTATGTCATCTTTTGACAGTGAACACTGTTCCAAGGTGCTTTATGTTTCATTAAATGTCACTAATGAGAGTGAACTATGCAGCCTACAGTCGTAAGTCTTCAACTCTAGACCACACTGCCTGCCAGAATAATAAAAACAGGAGAAGGACTGAAGATTAGTGATAGAAAATAATTTATCCATTACATTCATTTTCTGAATTTGCTACAGGGTCACAAAGGCCTAACAGCAAATGCAGAAACCAAATATGGATAAGTCATTAGGATCAGTTTTGAGGTGGCCATCATCATAATTCCAAAGATTTTTCAAGTATGAATGAAAAAAGGCCCACATGGATATAAGAGTATTTGCAGACTTCACACATAAAGTGATAGGGATAAGAATAGAACTTGTGTGGAGGACTTACCAGGGACGTGCGTTCAGGGCAGAGCCTCACCTGTCATCATGAAAAGTAAAAAAACTAATAATCATAAAATAAAATAAATTTGTCCACTGTTATGTGCTATGAATTTGTTTTCTGTATGATTCCAATAATTGTGATCATTTTTATACTCAAAATCGCTGAATTTGTGCATTTCCTGTTCAAATAGAGGAGAGAAACATGAGGTGCGGCAGCAATGAGCTGAACCTCACCTTGGACTGCGCTCTCCCTCACACACTGGGTTGATGCATGCAATTGGCGCGTGCCTGTTGCTGTCTCTCTGTATGTCTCAGACATGTTTATCATACACCCTGACTTTATACAGTCTGGCTAATATCTTTAATGAACGTGTGTGACATATTTAATCTTGCTGATCAGACATAAAAATGCAGTGAAAAGGCACAGGGTGAGGCAGACAGTTCCATACTGCACCGAAGGGGGCGCATGTGAGCCCAACAGGCACTCGTTATTCTATGCAGAGGCTCTGGGCGCCAATAAGATAGTAATATCAGAAAGTCAAGTGCACTGCAGCGGTCCATTTATTTTTATTTTTTATTCTGACTGACTGCCAAAATAGAAGATTAAGATTTTTAAAACTAAAGGAAAATAAGGAGGGACTTTTAGAAGAAAGTAACGGAGATTTTCGTGGAGAAGGATAGGCGCATGTTCTTCATTTACAAATAAAAGTAAGACCATGAACAGTTTTCAATTTTATAAAAAAAATGGGATCAGACTAAGAAAAAAAAAATCCAATATTTAAAAACTAAATTTTTTTCTTAAATAATATATTCTTTTATTTTTCTTGTTATCCTTTTGTTGAACAGTCTATATTAAAATTGCTTAAAGCATCAGAATAAAAAACTTAAAAAAACCCAAAATATTTCAATTAAGATCAAATTGAAATCCGTTTTTTGTAGACCACTCTATACTTTCATTTGTATTGAATGAGTATGAATTGTGGAATTGTGGCAAATTTAGAACACATGGAGGGTGCAGACCAAATGCGCTCTCTCCGGTCTCTCTCACCGCTACAAATGTATCTTTCTTAGCCAAATATGTGCCTTACCGATGTGTGTATAAAGAATGCTAATGAGAAGTGAAACATAACCAGTAGTCAATGTGCATGCTGCCAATTCAATAGTAAATAAGCTACCCTTTTGAGTTCATATATTTGTAAATTTGACTCGTGCCTCACCAGTCATGAACCTCACCGCATGTCACTGGGACTTACAGGCATTCATACTAACCAGTACACTATTGTGCTGCCATAACAGTATAGTAAACTAAAATGATTCATCCATTCTTTTTTAAACTAACCTAAATCAGCTCAGGGTTGTTGTGGAAGCATTGGGTGCTAATCCTAAACATTTACAAATGCACACTCACTCATAAAAAGCCAGTGTAGAGTCATCAGCTGCACAGAACTTTGGATTATGGAATGGAAAACCACAGAAACCGAAAGAAAACACCCACACAGACATGGAGAAAATGAGCAGTCTCCACCCAGATGAGCCTGGGATTTGAATCAGAAACTTGGAGCTATGAGGAAGCAGCAGTAATCAGCTTGCTGTCCCTGGAATAATTCATCATAACCTTCTCAAACTAATCTAGTCCAGTTCATGGGAGGTAGAGCAGGGTATCAGTCCAGCAATAATTCATGTTGGTTAATTTAAAAGGAAATTATTAATATAAATAGCAAGCAATTTTAAAAAATTGAACAGAAGTCATTGAATTAGTGTTACTTTACCAGAAATAATACTGTTTGGGACAGTAGTTTGCCTTATGGATCTAACAGCTTGAGTGACACCTCACTGCTGTTTGTTACCCATGTGAAGAATGTATGTTCTCTGTGAGTCTGAGTTTAGTTTTCCTGTAACATCAGCAAATTACATGTGTTAAGTTAATTGGCAACTGCGTGCTTCCTTGAAATGAACTGATACCCTTTCTGTTGCTGGTTCCTGCCTTGTGTCTGATTTTTCCAGGATAGGCTCTGGCCCAATAAACTGAAATAATCAGACGTGATAATGCTATATTATGTTGATATAAATTTAGATTTGCTGGTTCAGAACACCGCTCTTCTTTTATAATGTAATATTTTGTCATCTGTTTTGTTTTTGAGTTTGTGGTTCTAGAGAGGGAAGAAAATGAGGTTGGGTGACTTGTTCAGGAATTTGTACTTTACATGGACTATGTTACTTGAACTTTAGCACACCTTCGAGCCAACATATTGGGAAATCCTCTGTTTGGGCCGAAGTTCTTTCTGTTTTTCATGGAATTTTGGTTATGTGCTCCTTTTTGCGGTCACACTTTCTGATCTTAACTATCACAGAGTGCCTTTTCTGACGGTCTGGCTTGTCTTGGGTAATTTGAACCAGCATCTACTGATATTCATCATTCTTGGCTTTTATCAGTATGTCAGCGCTTAACCCTCAGATCAAACAAAACATGATTTGGAGAGGATTTTATGAATGCATTAGCAGACCACCTACTGTAATTTCTGACTGTACTGTGAAATACCAAAGTATTGAACTAAAGTCAAATATAAACCACCAAAGGGTATAAAAAAATGGCAAGCTGTTCAGGGAGGGCTCATCAGAACAGAGTTATAGTGACCACAGATTAAGTTGCTCTGAATCAATAATCATACAGAGTTTAAACAAAAATAAACTAACTAAATTAGAATATATTGATAAAACAAATTTAATTTTTATGAACAGAGACAGCAGAGGAAATAGAAGAAATCAGAGTTACAAAGCGGGAGAAGACAAATTGTTCTGAAATGGACTCAAATGTACAGAAGGTTAAACAGTGCCATTGTAGTACAGTGATTACTTCTACTGCTGCCTCACACCTTCATAGTCTTGGACCCGGGCGTCCTTGATGATGGAGCGAGTCTGGAAATTGGCTGCTTTCAGGGCCTACCTGACCTTCTTCCTCCCCTTTGGGTTGGGAACGGGGTTTCCGTGAGCCTATGGTGGCATTTAGTGTGAGCCGCTGATTGTTGTGCGTGTGCCGTGGTGCAGCAGTGTGTGCGTGCCTTGTTCTACTGTGTTGGGCTACCACAAAATATTTTTTTATAATGGGACCCCTGCTAGTTAACAGACAGGAGGTCCCATCTGGGATACCATTGTGGAAAAATACCTCGACACAGAAACACATGTAGACTCACAAGTCCCAAAGCACACGCTTTATTTTCTTATTTTCAGCACACAGTGCACAAATCACCAACAATAACCTCATTCCCATCTTTCTTTCTCTCTGCATTGGCATCCGGAAGCACTTCATTTCTGGCAGCACTTTCGTGTGTGGTAGAAGTGCTGCAGTCCAGGGTTCCGCAATCATCCAGGTGCCCCCTGGCGGTGGCCACGGGCCGCAAAAAGGTTGAGCTTCCAACCTCCAATCCTGTGGCCCTGATTGCAAACTAGGGGGGCTGCCGTCTCGTGTCCCAGGGGAGGTATTGTCTCTCTCTCACGGTCCTTCCTTCCTCCAGGTGTCCCGGCTGGGGAAGAGTCCCAGACGTCCACCACAGCAAGGAGAGAATATGTTGCTTGAAATAAAGATCAATATATGTGTATCTCCTTTCTAATGTTTGGCCACTACAAAAATGATGGGGAGGTTCACTGTCACCATTGTAAAAATGATTAATGGCTTCCTCACAACTTTTCCAAAGTGTCCAGCTTGCATTTTTCTCATTTTGTGTCTGATGTAGAAAGCGATGACATAGATTTTTGCAGAGGTTGGAAGCAGGAAGAAGGATGCCATTTTGTCAAATGGAGACATGCGGATGTAGTTTGTCAAAGGTGTGAGGGGGACGGCTGAGGCCATTTATGAAGAGCTAGAAGGGAGTATGGCATTTTCCCAGAAGAAAAGATGGTATTTTGTCGGAGGAAGGAAAATGTCCTAAAATACATGCTGTACTACTTTTATGCTCAGCTGAGTGAGTGCCCCATGTGATGAATTGGTGTCCTGTTCCAAAACTGGCATCTACCTAATGCTTGAGGTTGCCTGAATAGGCTCCAACTCCAAGGACAAGTTATTGATTGTATGCATGGCTAATGTTCCTGATGAAATGAGTGTCTTCTTAGTTAAATCTCATCATACTGAACTTGCCCTAGCCTTGTACTCAGTCTAGAAATGTGGGAACAATGTGAGTGTCCTCACACACTCACATTGTCCCTAAGGTATGAAAAGTCATTCATACTGTATAATGACAATCCGAAAACCTTTGCTCATGGAATTTAGTATATTAAAGTAAATATCTCTCGAGAGAATTACAGTGAAAATCCTGCTGTGATTCAGTTTGGCAAACAAACATTGTAGAAGATGCAGTAGTTACTCTTACACACTTGATTGTTTGAAAATAACCATTCTTCAATATTTGTTTTGGTATCATAAACAATATGGAACTATTTTTGACATTATTCTGTGTTTGGAGACACCATTCGAACTTTTGTGAGGATGGAAAGAGATGCAATATATAACACTGCTGCCCCACAGCCTAAAGGAGTTTTGATTTACTTTTGAGACCCAGTGATTGCTAGCAGCTCTTCCTTGTGTACTCCCATTTTCTCTCAAACATAAAGGACATGTATTTTAGGGTACATGTTCTCCTGTGGGCATGTTCCTTAGTGTGCCCTGTGATAGGTTTGCATGCACTGCAGGACTGCTTACTGTCTTGTACCCAAAGCTGTTTGGACAGCTGTTACAATGAAAAACATTAGGTTAGGAAAATGGATGAATGCATGGAAAGATTTCTTCATAAATGGATGAATGAAGAAATGTGTGATTACTTTGTTGGTTTATCATGATTTAACTTCTCCAATGGTGTATTATATACATTGGCAAATAGTACGCATGATAAATTTGCACACCTCCTTAGACAATGCAGTAAATCTAATTGTATAGTAATAAAGATTGCAATATTAAAAAGTTAAGATTACAAACCATAAGTGATTGTTATGTAAAATGAGCCTTTACAAGGAAGGCATTATCTCTGAAATTGCTAATTCCCTTGAGGCCTCATGTTATCAAAGCAACTTATTATTTCACTGCTTCTCCTGCAATCACTTTGCTGGAATTGCTTCACAGAAGAGAGTGTTAAAATTAGTAGTGTGCTATCAGTGTGAATAATAGATGTCTTAAAGAGTCATGCTCTGCCTTTCCAGAAAATGAAATACTTCAGTAAGTATTTTATTATTAAACATATAAAGGTATGGACAGATATTACTTTTGATTCATATACAGCATTTTATATACATGTTTAAATGGAAAATTATACATTATTGTACATTTAAAATGTATTTTTTTCTCTGAGTCCATTAAATATCTCTTGTTTGAGTTCATGAATTGGAATTGCCTGTATCAGAATAAAAATCATCATCATCATCATAGTTATAATAACTTTATTTATATAGGAACTTAGCATACATTTACATGCAACTCAAGGTGCTTTCCACGGATTATTCAACAAAAACATAGATATAACACATTTAGTTTGATTAGCTTGCTTAACTGGTGTAAATACCAGAGTGGGAGGAGAGGCATCCCTGCCAGGATGGAGGATGATTTCTTACCGGGAAAGGAGGCCATAAAGGAAGGACAGACGGAACTGAGACTCAACCTGGCTGGAATACCTTACATTCTTCATCCCAGCACAGAGAGAAGGATAATGAATGGACTGGGTGAACGAGAGAGTTGGGAGCAGTTCATTCCACAACATGGCAGGTGGCAGAGTTCCTCCAGGCTGAACCCAGTTTATACACCAGCAGGGTGGCATGGGACTTGGAGTCCTGAAGTACAACTCTATTGGGGTCTTTAGGTGCCTCCAGAGGGCACTGCCGGGGGAGGACTATCCCAGTTTCTGCTTAAAACAAAAGTACTCCAGATGGCCAATGCTGGGATACAGGAAGAAGTCCCAGGTCCAGTTTAAAGGAAGGCTGCAGCCTCAACTTGATGATTCAGAGTTGGGAGGCAGGAGGTGACACTCTTCAGTAGGATGGAAGGAGGAGGAGAATCTTTAGTTATACTTATGTGTTTTGACTGGTGCTTATTTGAAAAACTGTTGATTGCAAATAAAAACCTTCTATTTGAACCCGGAATTGTGTTGGGTGACATTGTGTCTGTGGTTAGGGGCTCAGTAGTGCCCCTTTGTGGTTACACTGGAAAAATTCCAATCCACCATCTACAACTCAGCATATAAACAATGTTAGATATTATGTAAAATTAGAGAAAATCTAATTCTTTCTCAGAGGATATGTCTAAAACCTTTTCAAAGCATGCACAGAATTCATGAATTTTATTTTAGAATAAGCATGCTGAGCCTATGATCAACTCTTTCATGCTATTAAGGATTTTATTCTATTTAAAAAAACAATTTTTTGTTTGGATTTTCTTGTGTCACTCTTCTTTTTCTCTTTCTTGAAGGTGGGTCGTTTTTTTTTTACTTTCCATTCATTTTGAAGTTAATGGCTATACTGTATACATTACTGACACTTGTTTGACTGAGTGGTATATAATTTTATGGTTCTAGTTTTTGAAAAAAAAATACAAATCAATAAATAAATAAACAAATTAATGCACCTATGTCTGCATGGCTATTTCTAGGTTCTTCTATTCTCTTCACATATTCCAGAGATGTTTGCTAGATTAAACACCAACTATAAATTGGTGCAGTGCAGGTCTATATGTAAGTGTGCGGGTGTATATATAAGTGGACTGGCACTTTCTCCAGGGTCGTTTCAAGTCTTACAGCCAATGCTGATAAGATACTTTACTGCTGTCAGGACTCTGAATTGGATTAGGTGTCTGTGAAGGATGAACAATGTTCAGATTGGGATTTGTATGCTCTGCAAAATACCTTTGATGTCAAACATCCTCAATAAACCTGACCGGCTGGGAAATAAAAAAAAATGTATCGCGCCATCTTAGTGAGCTGTCTTGCACCGGGAGGTGTCTCATCCAGTCCCTGTCTTATCCCCATGCTGTCACTGCAGGGTATTGCTTTTCATGACAATGTCATCGAAAAAAAGGAAGCATAAAAAACAATTTAATAGATGAATGCTTTGTTTATTTATACTCACATTTTCAGCCTAGGAACTCATGAAGTGAATGCCATTAAAGTTAGTAATTCTGACATTCAGTATGTCTGTGCATCAATGCTAGTCTGGCTTTCAAAAAGAATAGAAGTGCTTTTAAGGAAACATACAAATAGACCCGATGCCAGCCATACCTTGGCTATCCTGCCAATTTCCCAACTTTTCTTGCAAAGCAGATGGGTAGCTTCTAGTCTTGCAAAAGAGTGGGGATTAGAAAGCTAATTTGTCATTGACTTGACTAGGAGGAAAAACATCAGCCAATTCAAGTAGCCCTAGATCAGGGGTTAGAATTCCACAGTTGCTGGGTGGAGCCACAAAAATGTCAGACAAAGATTTCCAGATAAACCCAAAAATACTTAAGGCAATGTGAATTAGTAGCTAAAGCACTGGAATGTATTGTAAACCATGAGATTTGTCTTTCAGACCCCATACTTACTCACTTCATGACCCTGAGCAAGCTACTTAATCTGCCATTGCTCAAGTTCTAGAAATTAATTAATTTGTAACTTGTAAATAACTTTGGACCGATACCTGAATACAAATTAATCATCAGTCTAAGATTCCACTACTTTCATTAAATATGGGCCACTCAACAGTGTATGTGTCAGAGCAGAGTTATTATACTTTATTTTAAAATGCAAGTGGTGCAGTGTATACAAAAATAATTTTTATGTTGACCTTTACTTGATCTGGTGGTCAATGCAGTTTGGGACAGAATACTTCACATCTCAGTTATTTCAGGAGGTGGGATGTGAGCTCCATCTGGCACAAACTCATCTGGCTTACAGAGTCCATGAAATTCATATCCACTACCAACTAACATCTATTTTTGGATCTGAACCCTGGAGGAGGTTGCTGTCTTCCTCCACCAGTTCAACACACATAGTAAACTGCTCTTTTATTGAAAATACTTCCATTTTTGTTTAAAAATTGCATTAGGCACTGCAAAAAATGAAATCTAAGGCAAATGAAAAGTATCTAAATCGTGACTACAAGTCTTGTTTTTCATATTGTAAGAATTACTGACTTATCCAAAAATTTGTACTTATGATTATTTAGCTTGTAAATTTTGTTTACCCTTTGGACAGATTTTTGGCTAAACAGAAGCAATTAAAGTTTAAAGTTTTTTTTAGCTTAAAGTTTTTTTTTTTTAAAGTTCCCATTTAAAGTTTTTTTTTTGTCTGGTTTTTGCATATACATTTTTTACAGTGTGAGAAGTGTGTTTAGGACAACAGATTTGTTCTAACAACCTTACCCATTTCTTTAATTATACTTTCTAGAACAAGGTATCTGCTTCAGAAATGGAAAAGAGGTCCATGTCCAATGTTTCAATGAAATATGCCATTTTGACCAATTGATTTTTGAAGTTAAATTATTTACTGCACAGGAATAACTCATCTTCATTGTAGTTCCATATTATAATGCTAATTCCCATGCCATTTTTGGCTCATGTCTGTTGAAAGCATCGCATAATCATCAGCAAACTGGCATCAACATTACCTTCTTCTTTCACTAGCTTTTCTTCTCAAATAGATACACTGTGAAACGACCACTGTTTGCCATGGTCACCATGTTTTATTCCAAACTAGGCATAATAAGTTCCAGTTCCGTTCTGTCTCTGTTTGTCTAATGAAAACTTTAGACAGAGCTAGCAAAATGCATCAGGACTGTTCACATAAACTTTACAAGCCATAATATGAATTAACAGTACAACAAGAAAAAAACTCTCCACTGCTCATTTACTAATGAGCTGATGAATTGACTAACAGTGTGCTACATTCCACTGAAAAGGGAAGGACAGGGCCAGATATGCTGCTACCTGATGGTAGGACTCATCATCATCATCGTCTTCAATTCCAGCTCTATTCTGACCTTATTCTTGAATAAAATAACTGCTAGATCGATTGATTGATCGATTGATTGATCGATCAGTGGTTCCCAATAACTGGACTGTGGACCATTTGGTGCTGGGCCACAAAGAGAGAATAAAAAAACATTTTATTTTTATTTTATTCAATTTTATTGACTAGCTTTCAATAACTGTGACCACTCGTCATTCAACATGGTGTCAGAAGTTGTCAGTAACTAATTTTCATCAAAATGCAACAAACGACTGAATTGTGCAAAGTGATTGAATGTACATTGGTGGCATGGCAGAAGGATTTCGTAGACCTGAACTGCTGGTGTTTGATGGCAATGTTGCAGAGAATTGGTGTATGTTTGAACAAGAATATATTTTCATAACGGCTGCAAATTCGAACAAAGACGTATTCTAATAAGTATTTATACTTCTCAATATGACAGGCTTTGTTGAACTGTTGATATAATGTTTAATTCTTGAATGTGTTTAAAGAAAATATTAAAGCAAATGTATTCATGTATTTTGAAATAAGGAACAAAGCTAAAGAGGGAAAATGTAGAATAGTGGCCATGTTCTGTTGTTTATGTACCTTGACAGCCACTGTTAAGGAAGTAGAAGGGGTAGTGTTAAATAATATTTGGATGTGCATGCAGATTGATTTGCTTGTGGTGTACAATAAACCATTGAATACTTTCAATAACTTTGACCATTCATCATCACTCCCATCTTTGCCTCTTTCCCACACTTGTCTCTGTCACAGTTTTGATGCCTAATAAATTAAGCCCACAAGCTAACCCTACCTAAAATGAGTAAAAAAAACAAACGTCTCTGGAGATCGCCACAAAAGCAATGAAAACTCTGCTTCTATTTCCAACATTGTATCTTTGTGAAGCCGGTTTTTCTGCAGTGATAGCAACCAAAACAAATAGACTGGACATAAGGAACACAGTTCGGGTGTCATTGTTTCTCATCACTACTTGAGACGGGACCATCTCCTTATAGGGAAACAAGCTAAGGTCTTCCAATGATTCTGTGTTATGTGAGCTGTATTTATTATGCATCTTGTTATGCTTTATTATGCATGTGCGATGGCTAAACCATGGAAAATTGTCTTACATGAACCCAGTCCATGGTGCAAAAAAGGTTGGAGACCTCCGAGAGAGGGAGAGATAGATAGGTAGATAGATAAAGTATAATCAATCTGTCTATCTATTTGTCCCCATGGGTAAATTAAGACTTTACAGAGGCTCACGATAAATAGAACTATTGTATCAATAACTCTCCCCAAACACACACAAGAACTTCTGGTTTGGCTAATGATAACAGAGCTGTTGCCCTCTAATAGCAGGTTCATAGGTGGGATTACACTGAATCAGGTTATGGCCACTTCTACCAAATGGTGCAACAAGTTTACATTTAAAGGCATCTTTAACATTAAAATAAACAGGTCCAGGCTGTTGGGTTCATGAGTAGAACATGACATATAATATATGATGACTTTAACCATGTGAAAGAACAATGGGAAACTTTCAAAAGCAAAAGTGCAAGGTTGTAATGATTTATCATTGGAGTTTCGGTAACAGAGTGAATAATTTTTTTTTGCTTAGTCGAGGTTTGCAGAGGAATGAATATAAACATTAATTAGAGCAATGTAATTTCTGTCCCTAGGAGGATAACACGGACTAAGTACTACAGCTAATACAATTCAGTGATATGGGTCTTAACTTTACACAATTGAATTTTCATGTGAATTATAAAAAGGTTTATGACTTTCCTGTTATTTTTTCTGTTATATGTGATGTTAAAAAAAACTTGTTTTGGTGACTTTCTAGTTTATTGTACTAAAAATCCTCTAATATTATAATTGTGCTTTTTAAATATTATCTTTTTGAGAAAACTTGTTCTTTTTTGTGTATTAAGTAATATTACATGTTTCCTGATGTATTACTACATGGTTAGTATTCTATATCTCATGTTTTATTTTGCATTGTATCTCATATTCTCTGTATCTCTGTTTCTTCCCCATATCAAATAATTTCTCACAAATGCATCCACCAACCTCTGGTCCAAATAAATTTGAGGTGACTGAAGGGTATGAGCTGACCTGTACAATACAGTGTCCTATTGGTCTTGCTGTTCCTCCCACCTTCATCAACTAGCCACTCTCTTCACGATGTTTTGTCAGAATAAATTTTGAATAAAAAAAGTACAGTTCTTTCGATAACCATGTGAGTGTTATTGGCACCTAATTAGTCACCTGTCTGTGGTGTTTCTTCTGGAATTGTTTCAAGTCTTGTCCAAGTCTCGACTTTAGCAAAATATAAGCTCAAAGCATCTCTATTAGCTTTTTTACTAATTGTCAATTGATTGCTGTGTCAGGGATTTTTAAAGTACATTTAAAGTACAATATTTGCTTTATATTTATACACAGCACATATAAACAATTAATGTATAAATGACTGAATATACTGTGTAAAACATTGGTGCTCTCAAACTAATTGGCCATAGATCAGCAATTCATTAATGGTTAGATATTGTTGGTTTCCATGTATGTTAACAAGTTTCTACCTTTTTTTTTCTAACTAGAACATGGTACTCGACAAAGATGACCCCTACCACGATTGCTTTTTGCAATGGACATTGAGCCATTGGCCATTCACTTTTAAAATGCATCAGAGATAAAAAGGATTACCAAATATGTAGATGATGTGGTACTGTATATAACAGAGCCACAAACTTCTGTACCAGAAGTCCTTAATTCACAAGCAGAATTTCAAAATATATCTGGACTCAACATTGATTTGAATAAAAGTGTGATTTTTCCACTGAAATCTCTAGCGCACATTGCACACAATATTAGACCTACCCGTTTATTTTAGTATATCAGTTTAAATACCTTGGGGTAAACATGAAAAGTAAATATAAAGAAGGAAGAATCAATAATGTCAAGAAGACAGGTACATTTACCCATTTACATTAATAAATAATTCCTTAAGAAATTAGACTCAAATATAACCTCATTTATTGGGAATTCGAAACATCCAAAAGGTGAATCTCTAACAACCCAAAGCAGAAGGGGCATGGCACTGCCAAACTTTCAATTTTCTTATGGACAGCAAATAAACAAGCTTTAAAGACCTGGGGCCTCATGCATAACGGCGTGCATAGAATTCACACTATAACATGGCGTAAGCACAAAAGCGGAAATCTGCTTACGCACAAAAAAATCCATATACATAAATCTGTGCGAACGCCAGCTTCCACGTTCTTCTGCTCTATAAATCCCGGTCAGCGTGAAAAGTAATGCATGTGCAGGCGTCTGCTGCCTCACCCCAACTCCTCCTAGAATTACGCCTCTTTGAATATGCAACTCAATATAAATAGCCCTTAAGCTCGGCGTTCTATGAAAAGGCAATGGCAAAAGCACAAGGGAAAATAGAATTTTAGCGAATACCAAGTGGAGACAAGGAAAAACTTACTATTTGTTGGTTTAAACAGTGGTATAAACAACAAAAAGAAGTTGATCAAGTGACATAGGGTGTCGGATAAATTCGAAAGCTCAAGTTCACAAAGTCGCACAGTGCCCGAAATAAAAAAGAAATTGTCAGATATCAAAGTCGCTGTGAAAAGGTGAGTTATAGCCCACCATCTGAGTGTCATATGAAAGCTTATTAGGGTATAGAGAATAAAAAAGGCACACAGTGGGAAAAAAGCATGAAATGTCAACTTTAATCTCGAAATTTCCACTTTAATCACGTAGTTTATTTTGTCATTAAAGTAGAACATCATAAACTTTATCTTAAAATTGTTAAATTTAACAGTTTCTCAAATCCCATCGTAACTAAAGTAGTACATTAAATGCTTTGTTTTATATTTGATCTTTTGCTCTATGTGTGTGAATCACTGCGTGCTTCCGGGTTTTCTCTTCCTCCGACAGGACACAGAATCCAGTACATTTGTGATATTACAGCTCTCTGAAAAATTAAAATACTGAGATGTATACGTGATATAATTTTCATAATGATAGGAGTTAAAGTATGTTATTAAACATGGGAACACGATGGCGCAGTGATTGTTCATGCCTCACGCAAGATGCTTGCTGCTCCATGCACGACCTTAGACGAAATACTTTATTGTAGCAGTACTGTCTCTTTCAAACGTACTAACCTCCAATTCCTGTCCTTACTTTTCTTTCACCAAATACCCAATCACCATACAATCAGCTCTGTAATAAATGTTAAGCTATCTGTAAGCTTAGAACACCGAACTTTTAAGAAACATTGAAATATCTTCGTAGTATGTGTTTAATTATTCTATCCATCTATCCTTCCAGTGTTGCGACAGCACCAGCAAGAATGCAGCGCAAGGCAGGAACAATCCGTGAATAGAGCGCCAGCGGCTCACTAGCACTGGCACCGTGTCCTCACATATTTAATTATTAACAATATAGATTATTTAAATGAAGTTAAAGTTTTATCTGTATACTATAATAAACTTATAGTATTTTGCTGCATTTCATCTTAAAAATGATATCGTTATCATATGTAAATACACGCTTTATAAAGTGGCTCAGGTTATGCAATATTATAAATGTATCACAAGTTTACAGTGAGGTAATTGTACTTTTAAGTACAACCAGTTCTACAAGGAGCACTTGATGGACTGATTGAGTGCGTTTAGAGTTCTTGGGATGAAACTGTTTCTGAACTGTGAGGTCTGTACAGAAAAGGCTCTGAAGCGTTTGGCTTATGAGAACAGTTCAATAGACAGCATGGCAGCATGTGCTTGATGCTGCATACCGATAATTCTCTTTCCGATCAGCTGCTGTACATCTGTGATTCACAGTCAGATACAGTGATATAAATACTCCAAGTGGTGCAGTGAGAGTAATATGGAAAAAGATGATCCGATGTGGCAACCCCTAACGGGAGCAGTTGAAAGAAGAAGAAGAAGGTAAAGTGAGAGTAACAGTGCTAAAGTAGTTATGGTATTTGGACTAGTTTGACCATTCTGTGGACCATTATATTGTTACAGGTTAAGTACAATCAGATGCATTAAACTAATAAACAATATGCGGTTAATTTCAGGGTATTTTTAAAGCCACGTCAGGGATGTGGATCTAAAAAAGAAAGGGTAACCACACAGGAACAGTAGCACTGCTTTGACGCTGGGTGCCATCAGTCTGCAAAACCGAGCGCAGAACTTGCGTACGACAGGGTATGAGCTACCATGGTAATGTGTGTGGCTTTATGCCAATTTTAGGTTTTATACATTGCGATCTGAACATGGAAACGTTCTTACGCAACATTTTGGTACGTACACACCATTTATACATGAGGCCTCTGGACATTGACACAAATTGATAAATATACACAAGCCTGGTCTGCAATAGAAATAAAATCTTGCTGTACTTCTTTAAATGCCCACCTTTGTGTCCCAGTAAATACAAATTATTGTGAATATACTAAAAATCCAGTTGTCACTCAGAATATGGAACCAATGCAGGAAGCACTTTAAGGCAGAGACGCTTTTATCTGTTGTACCTTCACATGATAATGCCTTCTTCTACCCTTTCACACCTACACAATATATAATGTTTGGAAAATATCTGGGATTAAAACACTTAGATAACTGTATATAGATAGTGTCTTTACATCTTATGAACAATTATGCTTCAAATTTAACTTCCCATTAGCACAATTTCTCTACTATTTTCAAATCAGAAACTGTGCTAAAGGGAACCTGCCCAGTTTTCCACACCTTCCACCCATTTCTATTCCAGAACAAATACTGATCAGTCTTGAAGACTCAGACAGCATCTAAATAATATATAAAAACATTTAAAGTACCTTCCGTTCAAAGATCCCAGGGTACGGTATGGAAAAGACCTTCCATTTAATAGTTCAGAAAAGTAGTGGAAGGCAGCCATGCACTCGTAGAATACACCCCAGCTCCATATGCATAAAACATTAAATCTTTCAGCTTAAAATCTTTTATTGAGCACATTCATCTTATTTAAAATTGTCCAAAATGTAACCAGGGCAGGATTCATCCAGTGAGCATTGTAATCAAGCTCCAGCTTCACCGGGCCACATGTTTTGGGCATGCACCAAATTAACATCATTCTGGACCAAAAACTTTAAATACCTTTCAGACAGCCTTGGTGTCACAACCCATTAACAACTGTGTTTGGTGTACACCCAGATGGGCTTAAAGTGGAGAAGGCTTATCTTGCTCAACTAGAAGAATCCCAGTCCAACTGTTATAAGTAAGTGGGTAACTGATCTACTATACTATTTGAGATTGGAAAAAAATCTAATTCTCGCTTTCAGGATCTGTTCAAAACTTTCTTAAAATATGGCAAGATCTAATTAATACAATTTTAGAATAAGCATTTATATGAGGTAAAAGGACATTCTCCCTTCTTTGTTGTTTTTAAAGATTTGCTCTTGCTGTTGGCTCTCCTCTCTTTCACTTGGGTGGGGGATCTATTCTGGTTTGTTAAGTTTGAGTTGATTGTATAGATTTTTATCTTCTTCAACAAAAATCAATACAATAAAATTAAAAAAAATCTGTGTCTTAATGGGTACTAATTCTGCATTTAGTAATTTCTAAAAGTTAGACTTGCAATTTACCTTGGAATTTGTCACAGCGCCTTATGCCAACTTTCAGTGAAAAGCACTAAGAAAAAATAAAGTGATTTGAATTGAATTTTGTTGGCTCAGATCTTAGAATACAGCCAAGAAGATCAAGGTAATACAAAAAAACTGGCATTATTACAACCACAGTGCACAAGGGAGAAATTAATAATTGAAATAGCAGAAAGTAGAAAAATAAACTAAAGAAAAAGAAAACCTTGCTGACTTTCTTGGCCTTCATAAAGGCATTAGTGATTCTAACTAATAGGGCCAGAAAGTTCGCCAAATCCCCACCAGTCACTCCTGTCTCTCTTGCTTCCCATTCCACTTTCCATAAAACTTCTAGCCTCTCTTCCTCCTGCTAGTTGAACCCTTAAGTTTGCTCAACAATTGGCTGTATGTTCACTGGTCTACTGAATCAAAGTGGCTTTTATACCTCACCCTTGAGTTACTTCTGGGACAATCCCAATCATCATTCTGCACTCAGGATTGCCCTTAGGACATTTGGGGCTCTCCCTTACTTCCCATTTAAACGGCTGGCTAGTTGTCTCTTCAAGTAACCTATCTTCCATAAAAGACAAAAAGTGTTCATGTATATTTTAGAGGACCTCCTAGATGCAACCTATTGATCCCAGGAATGTTGTATTGCCAACCTCTTATTTTGGTGCCCATAGCACATTTACTTTCATAGCACTCACTTTATACTGTAATTGTGGTATCCTTGTTCTCATTTCTAATTTTTTTATTTGTACGGGTTGTATTTTGCCATCATAAATTTTTTTTTTATGATGGTGACATCACCTTCATGCAGTTTTAGAATACATTGTTCATTAATGTGTTTGAAGTTGTTTTATCCATTGCATAAAAGTCACATGACATTGCATTGTCACATTTCAGTTATTTAAAATGGCAGCTTAGTGTTAACTGTATCCAAGTATTAGATTCTCTCATGAAAGAAAAGAAATGTATTTTGTAGTTTAGTTAACTGCAGTGGGCTGGCGCCCTGCCTAGAGTTTGTTTCCTGCCTTGTGCCCTGTGTTGGCTGGGTTTGGCTCCAGCAGACCCCCGTGACCCTGTAGTTAGGATATAGTGGGTTGGATAATGGATGGATGGATAGTTTAGTTAAGGGGAAATAAAGCAAAATAGTATAGGACTTTTGCTTGCTACTTTTGACTTCTGGTTGGAATGCTGCCCCCTTGCCCTGTCCTGCTCTCTGATTATTTTAGCTTAGGTGAAGCTCCTTTACCTTCCAAGAACACTATAGTGTTAGGACCTCCCTGCCCATATCTTTGACCATGTCTTGGTATTACAATAACATTTATTTCTATAGCACATTTTCATACAAAGGATGTAGCTCAAAGTGCTTTACAAGATGACGAAAAAAAAATCAAACAAAGAAAAACAAATTAGAAATAGATAAAAAGAATAATTAAATCTTTATGTACCAAAAATAATGGATAAGAATAAATAAGTTTGTGGTTACATAACATAGCTATGCAAATAATAAAAAGTAGAGTCCTTATTTTATTTTTAAGTTTCTAAATATTTGTTTTTAAATTTCTGTTTTGTTTCTTCATACCCTACTTTGTTTCATTTCCAGGATGCAATCTCTCTTTATTTCCCTCAGTCTCAGTCTCATCATTACACTTTGGTTATTGAGTACATTACCCATATCACCTTTACCTGCATGTAACACAATACATAGAACACATTTCCACTTTTTGATTTGCTTTTTCTGGTGAGGGTCTCAATGTAAGCAGGCCAAACAGGTCAGCCCAGACATCTGTATCCTCAGCAACAGATTCCAACTCCTCTTGAGGAATTACCAGGCATTCCCATGCCACCTGAGTATTATAATCTCTTTAGCGTTTCCTAGTGTGTTGCAAGGTGTCCAGTAGGACATGCTCAGAGCAAGTCTATGGGGAGCCGAAGTGGGGACACTCTTATGACATGCCCAAACCAACCTCAGCTGGCTCTTCTTGATGTGGACGAGCAACAAATCTACTCTGAGGCTCTCCCGATTTACTGAGCTTCTCACCCTATCATTGAGTGTCAGCACAACCACACTGTGAAGACACCTCATTTTTGCCGCTTGTATTTGTGATCTCATTCTTTCAGTCTTTACCCACAGCTAGGGATAGGGATGTAGATGGGATATAGAAATGTAAACCAAGAGCATTATGTTTTGCACTTGCAAAATAGCTGCCACTGCTCTGAAATGTTTGTCGATCTCATTTTTCCTTTTTCAATCAATTGTGAATAAGATCCCAAGATACTTGAACTCTCCCATTAGGGGCAGTGTTCCCCCACTCATCTAGAAAGAGCAATCCACTCTTTTCCGAGAGAGAAACATGACCTCAGACTTGAGTGAGGGTTGAAGGTCACAAGCAGATGAGGTAAAGAGAACAAGATAATTTGCATAAAGCAACGGTGCAACCCATAACTTCCTAAAATAGACATTCTCACTTCCTCAGCTGCACATTGATATCCTGTCCATGAAAACCACAAACAGGACTAGTGACAACACACAGGCTTGATGAAGTCCAGCTCCCACAATAAATAAAATAAATCTTTTAACACTTTTGTATTTAGTCCACTAGGTTACTGTAATGCACTACTCTCAGGAGTACCCAAAAAAGACATCAATCGATTGCAACTCGTGCAGAATGCAGCTACCAGAATCTTAACTAAGAGAAAATCCAAGCATATCTCTCCAGTTTTGATGTCACTACATTGGGTACCCATGCTGTTGAAAATTGACTTTAAAATACTGCTTGTGGTTTACAAAGCCTTAAATAATCTCACTCCATCCTATGTTTCAGAATGCCTTCTACCTTACACTCCAAATTGTAACCTTAGATCTTCAAATGAGTGTCTGCTTATAATTCCAAGAGCTAAACTTAAACGAAGTGATGAGGCAGCCTTCTGCTGTTATGTACCTAAAATCTGGAATAGCTTACCGATAGAAATTTGCCAGGCTAATACAGTGGAGCACTTTAAAAAACTGCTGAAAACACATTACTTTAACATGGCTTTCTCATAGCTTCATTTTAGTGTAACCCTGATATTCTATATATGCATTTAACTATATTTTTTTTTTCATGGCTCCACAATCCATACTAACCCCTACTTTCTTTACTGTTCTTTTTTCCATTTTTCTGTGGTGGTGATCTGCGCCACCACCACCTGATCAAAGCACCGTGATGTCCTTACATTGATGGATTGAAGACCAGATGTCCAAATGACCATCATCGTCGAATTCTTTCACATGAAGCCTGAAAACCATGAGAACTGATTGAGGTCATTTATGTTAGGTAGAATGCGTAATCGGGGCTGGGGGGTCTCGGGGCCTTGGAACCCCTGCAGATTTTGTTTTTTTTTTTCCTCCAGCCCTCTGGAGTTTTTTGTTTTTTCTGTCCTCCCCGGCCATTGGAACTTACTTTATTCTTTCCTAATTAGTATTACCTAATTTTTATATTTTTTCTTTTTTCTTTCTTCATCTTGTAAAGCACTTTGACCAACATCATTTGTATGAAAACGTGCTATATAAATAAATATTGCTGTTGTTGTTGTTAACACCAAATATTCAAATACATCTCTCACTGCATTCATATAAGAATAAATAGCACACAAGAGCATCCCCTGTTACCCCATATTCCTGCAGCACCTCCTGCAATACATGCTGAGGGTCATATCCACTTTCCAGATCTACAGAACACTTGTAGACTTGGTTATTATACTCCCAGGTATCGCCAAGCAACTAAGCCAAGCAGAACAGCTGGTCTACTGTTCCACGGCCAGGATGGAATCCACATTGTTCCTCCTGTAGTTTTTGCTCAACCATCAGGTCCTCCTGGACCTTTGCACATGCCTTACTTTGGAGACTGAGCAGTGTGATCTCTGTAGTTGGAACACACTCTCAAGTCCCCTTTCCTAAATATTGGGAGTCATTAATGAAGGCTAATGAATTAACTACTCTTTTGCCATTAAGCCAGAATGCTTTGATACATAATCTACCCGTTCTTTGATCAACAGCATTGTGCAGACAGACAGATGAAAAACGATGTACAGTGTCATCAGATAAAGTTTTCACCCTCTTGGAAGTTTTTACATTGTTTTATTATACAGCTATGAATCAGAGAGGATTTAATTTGGCTTTTTTGAAACTGATCAACAGAAAGACTCTTTAATGTCAAATTGAAAACAGATCTCTGAAAAGTAGTCTTAATTAATTAGAAATATAAAAAACAAAATAATTGAATGCATACGTTATTTGGGCAGTAGCCTCTTCAGTATAAAGAATATAAGTACTGTACAATATGCTTGATTATTCTAGGATTGTAATTAAGAGAATTAAGATTTTCTCTAAACAGAAGACTTGCTAAAGTGTTGTACTTCTGCTACAGCAGGCAATTCATGTTATTCTCTCATTTATTTTTTATTTGAACATCACCCAGTTAAATCAGCTGCAAAACAGTTGTAACACTTCAACACTTCATTTGTTCATTTGATGTCAGTAGGCTTACTTTGAAAGCCTTTTTATGAGCCGTAATTTTTTAAAGATGTGAATAAGCTGTCTTTTTCAAAATGACGAAAATGCAAGCAAGGAGTGCAGCCTGCTGTTTTGTGTTTCTGTGTCGAAAGTGTAAAAAATTTGGCAGTTACCTTTTTTTTGTTTTGGCCTGTGCTTTACTGGAATTATGACGCTCCATCAAAATGTAAAACTGTTTCAACATTGCTGTTCTCTGCACTTCTACTGTCGTCAACAGCTAAAGTGTATGATCAAATTTAGGGGACGGTCTGTTTTTATTGGATTAACAAAAGGAACGTTTCATCTTAAGTCCTCAAAGTTATTGGAGGTAGGCTAAACTCCTGTAGTCACAGACCTCTCAATGCCTGTCTTCCATTATGTCTTAAGAAAACCACCACAGTTGTTGCCCAAGAAAGTTCAATGGTTGCCTGAACACCTCGGGTCAAGAAATGATAATACATTACAATTCCAGGCCACTCAGTTTGGGTAACCAGTTCTTTAAGTTTTTACTATTTTGAAAATATTACAGTTCACTCAGACTTTCAGAACTAGACTTGATATTCTTTGGCAGAAATAAGTGGACAGCACTGGCAAGTTCTGTTTGGCTGAATGGCCTGTTCTTGTCTAGATTGTTCTAACGTTCTAATGTTCTAATAAGTTCTGCTCATTGAGTCAATAATTTCTTCAGTAAAGCAAACACCCTTTCTCCTCCAAACCTGCAGCCTATCCAGTTAATTTTATCTCATAAGGACTGACAAAGTACGATATAATCCTCTCTTTTCGAGTGTAACAGTTTTTTATACTGTATATTCACAGCTTTCTGCTCTAAGATCATTTTGCTCTTTGTGTTCTCTTACTGTTGTTGTCTACCCTACATGTCAAAGTTTTCTTCTTCATTTACAATAATTTTCATATTCATTCTTAATTTAATCTAAAAGTGATTTTTATCTTTGACTTGTGCAAAAAGACTTACCACATTATTCATACTGTATATTTTTCAAAACTTGAAGCATTTTAACTACAAACTTTTTTATTGTTATCATGCAGGTAATACCGTTCTGGTTAAATTTTTTTCGTGAGATTTGTACAGCTTTAAGCATTCTGTACTGTCGGCAGCCACTTGCTGACCTGTGTGTGAGGGAATGAGACTGTTGGGAGGAGAAATTTGTAATTAAAACAGCCAGACACTGGTCCAAGGGCATGAGTGTCAGGGGTAAAACTTAAGAGCGGGTAGAAGTGCAGGGTGAGGAGGTGACATAAATTCAAGGATGGTGGGAATACATGAGGCTGACAAATAATTCTTAGTAGCCAATGAAGGAAAGTCTACTAGGTGTTAATACATGGCCGTACTTTCTGTGTTTTGAAGGGGTAGGTGCTCTGTCACCTGAAAAGCAGAGCCAAGGGTAGCACTCCGCTTGTGCAGAACTTAAAAGAACAATAAGCCCAGAGAGACCCTGTCAGCTGTGAGTCCTCCTGTTCTTATTTATGCTGGTTGCTACAGTACTGTATGTTCTCTTTGCTTTTTGTCTCTTCAGTATATATATCTTCTGTTCTCATGTTTTAACCTCAAGACCTTGAGAAGGAAAGCTGCTCCATGGAAATGAGTCGGCCAACATGTTAACAACTCCAAGTAACAACAAATGTTCGACATTTTGATTGGTTGTGCTATGTCATTTTTGTTTACTGCACAATTTTTCTCATTTGTTTCATAGAGTTGAATGAATATGTGATATTCATTGCATATGTGATATTAGTATTTGTGGCTGATTTTATTTCTTTATTTTCTGATACTCAATAGTAAGTTCTTTTTTTAGATTTATTATTTTCTGAATTTTATTACAATCAGTAGCTAAGATGAAACTGGTGGTACTCCACCTTATGTGTGCTGATCAATATAGATAATATTTCTAGGTTGAGAAGCACAATAATATACAGAAACTGTTAAAATACTTCGGAGAGAGGCCCCCTGTGAGATCCAGAAGCACACTGATTTACAGAAACTACTGTATATTGAAAAGCAAATGATGATCAAAGAAAAAGGGTTCTTCAAAACAAAACTATGTACAATTAAAAAAATATATTAAACAGTGAGCTCACCACTGTTTCACCAATATATTTTAGGGCAATACTCCACCGTCTCTACACTTCTTTCACTGGTATACAATGGCCAGAAGGTTACGTGCCACAAACTGATAGACAAATAAAAAAAGACAACCTTCTGTAACTCCTTTTCACATGGCCACAGAATTTTTGCAACCACTCACCATCAATGCCTCTCCACTCCCTCCAATCAGGAATTGTGTTGTGATGCTTGCTACACTGTGCGCTTAAATAAAGGAGAGTAAATCTATAAATAGTTATTTATTTTCAACACTAAGCTAAACCTGTGCTACAGCCCATCACAGCATGCACAAAACCCTTTCACTTCCTGAGGAAAAGGAGACACCTACATTTTTATCACCACTCCCTTTTTGGGAGCTCTTGAACCCAACACCATTGGTAATGTCACTGGATGAGCTGGACAATGAGGACACAATGAAGCAAGGGGATGGTGCAAAAAGGTGTAAGTGCTTTTATTAAACAACAGAACCAAAAACACTGTTCAAAATATACTGTATGCTGGAACATTTTCCAGTTATATTGAGATCTTCCACAGTCTCGACCCATCTTTCCCTTTTCCATTCTGTCATTATATAACAAACCCAAGAGACCGAAATGAGAGGCCTTTGTTTTGTTTGCATAGCCCAACACCTGTATTTCTTATTTACTTGTGACAGCATTGTATTCATTGCATTTTCTGCAGTCAGCTCTCTTGCACATCCAGGAGCCCGTCTCCTGAATAACTGTGTCATTGCAATTCACAGGCTATGACTGAGTTGGTGGGGATGTCACACAATATGACTGATAATCATGGACACACTGAAATGCCACAAATCAAGTCAAGTCAAGTTGTGGAGCATGCACTGGTACAGTGTGTTGCCGCACCCACTACACGATGAAACAACTAGGGATTCTGGTTTGCAACCCGCCAGGCAGACGCAAGGTCCAGTCCCACCCTCCGGAAATGAACCTCTATCTGCCGCAGCCAGGTGTTACGTGGGCGACCCCTTGGCCTGGTCCAGCCACTCGGGTCCCCAACAATGAGGATCTTACGAGCTGGATCACCCTCTGGGAAACGTGCCACATGACCGTAGTGGCGTAACTGACACTTCCTCACAATGCAGGTAATGTGCCTCATTCGGGACTCCATGAGCAACTACTCATTCGACACAAAGTCAAACCAACGGTACCCAAGGATTTTCCGGAGAGACACAGTACTAAAAGAGTTCAGTCTTCATCTCAGGTCACTGGATAGCGTCCATGTCTAGCAACCATATAGCAAGACAGGAAGCACCAGGACTCTAAAGACTTAGACCTTTGTCCTTTTGCATAGATATTGGGAGCGCTACACACCCCTTTCCAGCGACCTCATGACCCCCCCCATGCTCTCCCAATCCGTCCACTGACTTCATAGGAAGAGTCACCAGAGACATGAATGTCACTGCTGAGGTTTGTAAACCTCTCAACAAGGTCGACACTCTCTCCACAAACAGACACACTGCTGATGGCTGTGTCCAAGAGGTCATTAAAGGCCTGGATCTTGGTTTTCATCCAGGACACTCGCAAGCCCAGACACTCAGACTTCTCACTCAGTCTCTCGAGCGTCCTGATCAGAGCCTCCATTGACTCCGCGAAGATCACAGCATCGTCAGCAAAGTCAAGACCCGTGAATCTTTCTTCACCAACAGATGTCCCACAGCCGCTGGACCCCACGATCTTGCCCAGCACGCAGTCCATACAAGCATTGAACAGAGTAGGAGCAAGAACACACCCCTGACGAACTCCAGAATCAACTGGGAAAAACGCAGAGGTCCTGCCTCCACTCTGCACAGCACTCACAGTACCAGTGTTCAGGCCGGCCATGATATCCAGCAACCTCGAGGGGATCCTGCGAACTCTCAGGATGTCCCACAGGGCAGCTCGAACAACTGAGTCGAACACTTTGCGAAAATTGACAAAGGCTGCAAAGAAACTCTGCCGATATTCGTGTTTGCGCTCCATGAGAACCCTCAGTGCCAGGATGCGGTCGATGGTTGACTTCTTAGGTGTAAAACCAGACTGTTCCGGTCGCTGGTAGGTGAGCAAGTGATCATGGATCCTATTGAGGACGACCCTAGCAAGGACCTTACCCGGCACCAAGAGCAGTGTTATCCCCCTGTAGTTGCTGCAATCTAGGCGATCACCCTTCCATTTTCCAGTCAGTTGGGATGATGCCAGTCTCCCAAATGGAAGTAAAGATTGCTTGCACAGCCTTACCACCAGCCTGGAGAAGTTCACCCTGGATACCACAGATCCCTGCAGCCTTTTCCCCCCCTCAGCTGGTTCACCACCTGTGCAATCTCATTGAGACTGGGTGGTTCACAGCTAATCGGAGGATCAACCTCAAGAACCGTGGACCCAGAGATATCCAACGTCCTAGCCAGAGGATCAGCTTTGAAACACTGCTCAAAGTAGCCAGCCCAGTGGGTCACAATTGCAGTGTCATCTGTAAGGACCGTTCCATCATCCGCCCTGACTGTGACTCTCCGATGAACAGATTCAGATGTGCGTAATACTTCGATTCCTCCGTAAGCAGGACGTGGGTCGCTAGACCACAGATGGTGTGTCACTTGCTCACAGATTCCTCTAACAAACGCCTCTTTATCTGCCCTCAGAGCCCTTGCAGCCATCCTTGTCATTTCCCGGTACAGACCAGAGTTGCCATGTGCTGCGACTCCTCTTGATGATATCCAGGGTGCCTTGCGAGCTGAAACACCTCCTTCTGGGAACACCGGTAACACCAACACAACCCTCAGCAACCTTCAGTGTCTTGCCACAGAACGTTTCCCACATTACATTAGGATTGGCAGTCACATCCAAATCTGAAAGTTCCTCACACAAACTGTATTAGAAAAAGCCTGATCTTGAAGTCTGGCCAAGTCCAGGCTCATTTTCCTAGTAGGTGGTAACCTACTGGACCTAAGCTGGGTCCTAAGAGTAGCAACAACAAGTCTGTGTTCGGAATTCACAAACTGGGCAATTCTGTAGACTCTGCAGTTTTGCAAGAGCTTCCAGCGTCTGTCCACAAGGATGTGATCGATCTCCTTCACCACACCACCAGTATTGGAGTACCAAGTCCAACGATGCAGTTAAGGGTGCTGGAACCAGGATCCAGCGATTCGCAGCCCCTGACCTTTTGCAAAGTCAAGGAACATGAAGCCACTTTCACCAGGGTCACCAGACCCATGGGGATCGAGACAATACTCATAGCCAGCCCTGTCAGTGCCAGTGGCTGCATTGAAGTCGCCCATGACCAGAGGAGTGTCACCTTGTGGGCACCAATCAACCACCGAGCAAAGCTGCGAATAAAAGGTCTCCCTCGCCGAGACATCACTTACCGCGGTCGGAGCATACACTGAGACAACAGACAAGGCACCCAGGGAGTGCCGTAACCTGGGTCCCATAATACCCTCGTTGAAAGGAGTGATATTGGACACCATCGGAAGAAGCCAATCCGCTACAGCAACAGCTACTCCCCGAGTATGACAGCCATCAGACCGACCAGACCAATAAAAGGTGTATCCACCTACAGAGATCTGGCCAGTCCCCGATCTGCACACCTCAGAGAGTGCCGCCACTGAAATGCGGAGTTTATGCAGCTCCTCCTACAGCAGAGGAAGATGATCATCTTGCCAGAGAGACAAGACGTTCCATACACCCACCTGTATGGGCCGCCTCAAATTTGGACCCGAGTGCTGGCGTGCAGCGGCCGACGCCTCAGCACCACACCAGTTCCGATCCCCAACAGACCCGACTCTGTTGGCTCTCCTACGGTTTTGACTCTTCCGGGAATGGAGCACCCGAGGGCTTTCCCCCATCCCCTTCATGATGCAAGCAGCCTTCCTTTGGGCGGCTGCAACAGAGATACGCCTGCAGAGAGCTAAAAGGAGTCCTTTCTGTAGTCTCTGAGCTTTGTGAAGTTTTTCTAAGGTGGCTGGAGTGCCAATCCTGCCACCAACCCCCATGATTTCCGTGCAAGTTGAAGGACCGCTTGCAGGGCCAGATGCAGTTTAAGGATAGATAGATAGATAGATAGATAGATAGATAAAGGATATGTATCATAGATAGATAGATACTTTATTAATCCCCAAGGGGAAATTCACAAAGTCATACCCAGGACAAAAGTTTACAGTACTTGGGGTTCCCAGGCAGTCTCCCATCCAAGCACTGGCTGAGCCCGAGCATGTTTAATTTCCGAGATCAGACGAGATCCGACGCGTTCACACTGGTGCCACAACTACCCACAAATTACTAAGATTTTGTAAACGAGGGCTACAACTTAAATTCACTGGAAAAATCAAAGTACGTGATGCCATCTTAGCTTAAATCATTTATCTTTCAGGGCAGGGAAAGCACGCAATTATTCAACTTGTTCATGTCTGAAAACAGCAGATTTTCTTAAAAGTTTTTATTACTCTTGAAAAGCTTCTTTTTGCAAAAATAGCCTTTCTTTTATTGTAAACAAAGTACCGATTGTCATATTCATGATGTAAACACTTTTAAATTAGATGGCTTATAAGGGGTTTCATGCTAATGCCTACACTTGAAGATGAAATGGCATTCTAGCATTCAATGGTCACCGCAATAGGAAAAGCCCAGTGAGATAATCAGCTTGGGATCATCACAGATAATAATAATAATCAAAGTAAACTTCTTGATAATATATCTCAAGCAAATAAAAATGATAATATGCAGACCATTTCAATCTTGTCTAGATGCCTTCAATACCTCTGTGCCTCCCTCTTTCTCAGCTCCCTTTGCCCTCTTTTTTACCACTCCACCTCTTTTCCCCACTCACTCAGAGCTCCTCCTAGAACTTCTCTAAAATTATTTTTTTTTATAAAAGGAATCATCAAACAGTATATTACACATTCATCCTTTTCAACCAATTAACTAACCATTAGGACTTTAGGGATGTGGAAGGAAAACCCATACTGGGAGGAATGAGCAACCACGCCAGCACATGGGTGGTAGTTTTGAACCCAGGACGGTAGATCCCTGAAGAAGCACCATTAATCCCTAAACCACCATTCTACTTTAAAATTGAACATTATAACCTAAAATATATGTTACAATATGGATTGGATCAAATTATATTGATTCAGTTTTTTTAATTTTTGAGTCTTTTCCTAAAGAGTTCAGTATTTTATTAATATACTTTGTATAGAAATAATTTTGCCATTTGAAGTTCTCTTCACAATTTTAGTTTGCAAGTGATTAAGTCACCCTGATGTGATGGAATGTCCACTCCTCAGTGCTTTAAATATTAAAAAGATTAATATTTATCAGATTAGCTGCATTGGGAATAAGCAACTAGACAGCTCTCTCCTTTGTAGAATAAATTGACTGCTTAAGTTGATTCACTGCCAAAACAAATAGGCAGACTACTACTGAAACCAGGAAAATGTGGTGTACGTTTATAGCAAAATAAAACAGTACCACCATTTTCAACTGTCATAAATCATTTTAATATTCACTGCCATAATGTTTAAGTATTTCAAAAGGAGGTCTTAGGTATTTTAAGTACTGCCGAAGCAATTTAGATGAAATAAAAGAGTGATGGCAAAATATCTGCAAGAATATTCTGTCATTTGTGCTCAACTGTAGAGCTTTTGAATTATAGGTTGTGTTAGGGTAGATTAAAAAAAACACAAAGTCAGCAGGAGCAAATGCCCAGGCTATTCACCACTATCTGGATATGAGGCAAGTGGACTAAACTCTGTGTCACCAATTACACAAGTTGTTACAAAATTAAACTCACAAAAATTGTTTTAATTGTGAGTAATTACTTCAATTTGCATTCATGAACACAATTTAAAATGAAAATCACAGTTTCATTCAATTTTACAGTTATCTAATATCAGCTCAAGCAACAATTCTCTTTTTCAATTTTGCTTCAAATACATAAAACAGGGGGCGGCACGGTGGTAGCGCTGCTGCCTCGCAGTTAGGAGACCTGGGTTCGCTTCCCGGGTCCTCCCTGCATGGAGTTTGCATGGTGTCTGTGTGGGTTTCCTCCCACAGTCCAAAGACATGGAGGTTAGGTGGATTGGCGATTCTAAATTGGCCCTAGTGTCTGGGTGTGTTTGTGTGTGTCCTGCGGTGGGTTGGCACCCTGCCCGGGATTGGTTCCTGTGTTGGCTGGGATTGGCTCCAGCAGACCCCCGTGACCCTGTGTTCGGATTCAGCGGGTTGGAAAATGGATCGATAGACATAAAACAGGCTCCATCTTTTTATAGGGCTTGACAAACTGCTCATTAAATCAAGTTTAATATGAAACAATGGTTGCAGCAATTAATCAGGACCCATCAAGCTGGTTGGATAATTGTTTTGCACCAATCTGTATCTTTCTTATAGTTGGCCATTCCTTCTGAACCCAATGTAAATTCTTGGCTCTGTCTTTCCATTCAAAGAGAAAACATGGGAATTTTGTATGCCCTGACTGCTGACCCAGTAAGATACCCATAACTTTTAAGTCCAAACATATGAACCAAGGGTGTTCATTGTAGGTAATTTTCATGAAGATTTTTCAAAGTACTTAAAAGTTTCTTTCAAATGAACAGAATGAGCAACAGGTATTGATGTGTGTTTATTACCATTATGAAGTTAGGCTTCTTTTAGAAGATTCTCTGTACTAGGCTTTTTCCATTAGTGCATTGAACCATGGATCCCTCTTTCCAGAAATTTGCTGAAAACTCTATTCTCTATTTTGTCCCAGGCAAAAAAGTTGTGCCCTGCAGCATCTTTGGGGTTCATTCTAAGTGAATGGTTGTGGCTCATTGCTTGAACAAATTCTATGACAAATTCATCGTCACTTGACGTACTTTCACTCTTTTGAGTGAATTTCTAGAGAATCGAGACTGTCAGGTGGAGTAGGGAATGGTGCATCAGGTCCATGTGGTACAGGTCTTAATGCTCATGGAAGATTGGGATAAACAGTTTCTTCTTGATTCTTTTTGTTATATTATTTTGCAGGAACAGAAATAACAATTGTCACTATGATTTTACTGTTGCCTCCATACCATTTGAATATCAAAAGCAAATGCCTCTTTCTTACCTATTGTCCATCATCTTAGTTTCTTAACGCAAACATTGCAGAAACTGTGAAGGGACCACTGTTTGCCGTGATTACCATGTTTTATTCCAAAGTAGGCATAATAAGTTCCAGTGGCAGATTTAAAAAAAAATCTGTTATGTTCTGTCTCTGTTTGTTTAACAAAAACTTTAGACAGAGCTAACAAAATACATCAGGACTGTTCACATAAACTCTATGAATTAACAGTACAACAAAAAAATAAATTCTCCACTGCTCATTTACAAATGAGCTGATGAACTGACTAATGGTGTGCTACACTCCAGTGAAGTGGGAAGGATGGGGCCAGACATGCTGCAACCTGTTGGTAGGACTCATCATCGTCGTCGTCTTCGTCTTCAATTCCAGCTCTGTTCTTATATTATTATTGAATAAAAATCTATTGTTGATAGATAGATAGATAGATCTATTTATTTGAGAAAATTTGACTTTTTACAGAAGCAGATTAATTAAATAAATACATTTTATATACATGTGCAAAACAGAATGTCTGTCTGTCGGTATGGTTCCACTTTTTCACCCCTTGACCTATCTGTACTAAACTATGTGCAGCATTGTTAATAATAACACTCTGCTTTGATTTAATTCTCTTCTTTGTTACTACCCCATGGGGGTTCAGAGTGCATCACATAACTGAACCTGCCCTTTTAATTATCCATCCATCCTCTTTCACCTACCCGAGGTCGGGTTGCGAGGGCAGCAGCTTGGGCACAGATGTCCAGATTTCCCTCACCCCGGCCACTTCTTCTAGCCCTTCCGAAAGAATCCTGAGGCGTTCCCAGGCCAGCCAGAAGACATAGTCCCTCCAGCGTGTCCTGGGTCTTCCCCGGGGTCTCCTCCCGGTTAGACATGCCCGGAACACCTCACCAGGGAGGCGTCCAGGAGACATCCTGATCAGATGCCCGAGCCACCTCATCTGACTCTTCTCGATGCAGAGGAGCAGCGGCTCTACTCTGAGCCCCTCCCGGATGACTGAGCTTCTCACCCTATATTTTAAGGGAAAGCCCAGACATCCTGCAGAGAAAACTCATTTCGGTCGCTCGTATTCGCGATCTAATTCTATCGGTCACTACCCATAGCTCATGACCATAGGTGAGGGTAGGAATATAGTCCGACTGTTAAATTGAGAGCTTTGCCTTACGGCTCAGCTCCTTTTTCACCACAACAGACCGATGCAGAGCCCATATCACTGCAGACGCCGCAGCAATCCTCCTGTTGATCTCATGCTCCATTCTTCCCTCACTTGTGAATAAGACCCCGAGATACTTGAACTCCTCCACTTGGGGCAGGATCTCGCTCCCACCCCTGAGAGGGCACTCCACCCTTTTCTGGCTGAGAACTATGGTCTCGGATTTGGAGGTGCTGATTCCCATCGCAGCCGCTTCACACTCAGCTGTGAACCGATCCAGAGAGAGCTGAAGATCACGGCCTGATGAAGCAAACAGGACAACATCATCTGCAAAAAGCAGTGACCCAATCCTGAGTCCACCAAACCGGACCCCCTCAACGCCCTGGCTGTGCCTAGAAATTCTGTCCATAAAAGTTAGGAACAGAATCGGTGACAAAGGGCAGCCCTGGCAGAGTCCAAGTCGAAAAAAGGAGAATGTTAAAACTCCACACAGACCCTGCTTGGTCCAGAAATGGGTTGTCAGGTGAGAGGACTAACTAACCATTGCTTTCTGGGGAGCTCAGCAGCTATTCCATAATTACCAACACTAATAAACCACTGTATCTGTGCTTTAGTTACATTACCATAAAACTTGTTTTATGGTTTATAGTGGGTATCAGATGCAAAAACTATTAAGTTCCAATGCAGCAAAACTTTTAAGGGGTTCTCAATTACAGCAGAGAAAACAATTCCTTCTTATTTTTCCTGACACAGTAATCTTTTATACCTTAAGATTGTTTTAGTCTTTTATTGCTTCTGAGTTCTGCTATGAAGATCTCCAACTATTCTGCTTCAGTATTATCAGATTTTTGTATTTTCTGTAAGGGGAAACCTTTCAACTCTTAGTTCCCAGCTGGATTAAGACTAAAGATAAAACAGAAGATGTGAAAACTAAGACACAGACATTTGCCCAAATTATACATTTGTCTTATTGCCCACTCAGAAGAACCCCTTAATTCATTTAACCCCCTTTTAGGATTCTTTCAGGCTTCTTCTTCATCACTCACCTTTGCTTCTTTTTTGTTTTGCTTACCCATATGACAGCCTTTTGACCTACACTTCCGACTAACTGCTGCGCACATTGTGGTTGTTCTAACCCCATACAAACACATTATTTTTACAGTTGCTAACAGGCTTCCTGTTACATGAGGCACATTGCCACTGCACAAAAGCTGAAATAATGTGTCACTTAATATTATATTTGGTTTCACATGGTTATTTAGGACAATTTACTCATCAGTTCTAAGATCAGTACTCGTTCCAATTGTTTACTTTTTTATCGATTGCAGCATAGGCAGCCTAAGCAACAAGTTCAAGATACACAGTGAGTTAGGGACCAGCATCTTTAGCAATACATCAAACATCTTTTTTCTCACTTGCTTGTCATCACTAAACCCACCACATATACAGAACACACTGTTTTTTCCATCAGTGATGCAAATATTATTATTATTGGGTGAAAAATGTTCTTGTTATTTGCACTTTGGGCTACAAATTTATATGAAAGGTTCGATATAAATAAAGAATCAACTTCAATATGACATAACATTTTCAAATTCACATTTCAAGGTTGAAGAGGGACCAGAGCCCCTTTACTGTCAGCACTGAGCTCAAGGCAGGAAACAGCTTTACAAAGGGCACCCATTTTTTGCAAAATATTCTATCAAAAAGAAAATTGAAGATATGATCAGGTTTAGAACTCTTGAATTATACTCTTAGAAAAGTAAACAAAGAAAACTCACAGATAACAGAATTATATGTCCAAGAAAAAATTTGTGCCTGGACTCTGTGCAACTAATTATTAAAAACACAGCAAATACAGTTGTCTGTTCATTCGATTACTATTTGAAGGAATCTGCTTAGCGAAATACAGGGCCACAAGTCAGTAAGTCAGCAATCAAATTTAGATGGGATGTCAAATTATGAAAAGGCATATTCATTCACATTGGGTCGTCTTAGGGTTATCATTCAAACTATTACCTACAAGTCTCATAAATGTGGGGATAAGCAGGATTACCAAGGAGAAAACCCAATAGCGGGTGGCACAGTGGTAGTGCTGCTGACTCACAGTAAGGAGACCAGGGCCCGTGCCCCAGGTCCTCCCTGTGTGGAATTTGTAAGTTCTACCTGTGTCTGCATGGGTCTGCTTTGGCTTCCTTCCATTGTTCAAAGTCATGCACAAACTATGTGAATTGGTGTCACTAAAGTGGCCTTACTTTTTGTTTGGTGTGTGTGTTAACACTTTGATGGACTGGTGTCCTGTCCAGGGTCTGTTCCTGCCTAGCACTCGATGCTAGGCTGGGATAGGCTCCAGCCTCTGGTCTAGATTAAGCAGGTCAAAGAATAATATGACAAAATTCACTAGGATAAAAAGGAGAATGTAAAAACTCCATGCAGACCCTAGTTGGTTCCAAATCTAAAGTGGATCCTTTGAGCTATAATGTGTCAGAAACTCACTATATCCCACTATGTGACTCAACAGTTGTTCAAAGATTGCAAAAACTCATAAACTACCATATCTGGGCTTTAGTTATATTACCATAAAAAATATCTTAAAATTTATAGTGAGTACCAGTTGCAAAACCTGCTCATTTCCAAACAGAGCAGAAGTTTAAAGAGATTTCCAGTTACAGCAAAGTAAACAAGTCCTTCACATTTTTCTGATCTCTTCTTAGCAGACAGTATCTCTTGGTATTGTTGTGGTTTTGTAAAAAGAGTAATTACCTGACAGGCTTCTGCTTCTTCTGCACTCTGCTTTATGAGGATGTGAACTGCTTTAATCCGGTTCTGTCAGGAAGCCTCTAGCTCAGGGGTCTCCAACCTTTTTTCCCCTGAGAGCTACTTTTACAAAATGAAAATGGCCGAGAGCTACTCATGTTTTCTGATGTTGATTCTCATAGCTTATTTCATCCCAAACAAACTGAATAAGCTTGTTTTACCTGCACATTTACAAAATGTTGGTGTACACAACTCACATTTTGTATTAAAACATCACAAAAAATATTTAGTGCACCTGCAGGTGCATTTTGTATGTCTGTATGCATTTTCTAGTGTATCTCACACTATTGAATTAGAACATGAATGCTGTCAAAACAGAACAATGTAATTACAAATACCCAGATATTACTTATTCATTTGTCATTTTGTTACATGTCATTGTTTCACTTCACAAGAGTATTCACTTGTCCAGTTACATGTGTGATGTGCTTTTTAGTTAGTCAGATGACTGGCACTGCATGGAGTCAACAAGAGAGGTGTATGGTGGAGTGTAGCCACTTAGGTTCACTCTTATGGAGTCATTTAAATGTTCATCTGTTAGTCTTGTTCTGAACTTTGATTTCCTGACATGCATGTCAGAAAAGGCAGATTCACAGAGGTATGTAGATCCAAACAGACATTTTTAGAGCTGCTTGGTGAAGATTCTTATAGCTATCTGGCTCTACTAAGCTCCAGAAATGCTGCAAATGCTGTTGAAACTTTAACTGCACATTATTTTGAAGGTTTACTAATATATAATACATAACATCCAATGTCTCTCTGACTGTATGTCTGCCCGCTTTTCACGAGAGAACTACTTAATGGATTTAGATTGTTTTATTTCTATAATTTGCTTGAACATTCCTATTGATTTTGCGACTTCTCTCATTTCTCTATGTATCATAGTTCGTTTGCAGTACCAATTTATTTGTGTGAATCTGAGATCCATGCAACGGGCCAAAGGGAGGGGCCTTCCTCACTCACTCGCCAGCTTCGGGACATGTTCCTTAACTCCGCTTAGCTAGCAAATGAGAGAACAATTGAGTTCAACTTTGTTTGATATTTAAAATAAAGTGTTACTTACGTCTTGATGAATTTGAGTCCGGATATTCTCTTAATTGTATGCCACATTGAAAAGATAGATTGCAATCAGATTGTGGATTGTGATTTTGTGTTAAAAGGATCGTGATATGATTTTTTGGAAAGATCGCCACCCCTAATTTGACTAATCAAGTTTTCAAATTTATGTAGGATTTGTTAACCCTTTGGCGAGCTACTTGGAAATGGGTTGCGAGCTACAGGTAGCTCGCAAGCGACATGTTGGAGACCCCTGCTCTAGCTTGATCAAGAGCTTCTAGCCTGAGCCAAAGTCTAACAATATGTAAATGTTAATGTGGCTATAATAAGAATAAACCAGAAGGTGGGTACATGCAAAATTAAGAATTTTATGACAAAAACTTTTTTACACAAATTATGCATTGGGCTTTGTGACCAAAATCCCTCAATTAATTTTACCCTCTTATAATATATATTGTGGTGTCCAAATTCGTGGTTCTTAGTCTTTTCAGATTTTCCAATGCTTCTTCTACTTGTACTTGTACTTGAGCTGCTTACCTTCATGACGTCTTGTTGACCTGCATTTCCTACCTCCTGTAAACACATTGTGGTTATCTTACCCATACTAACACATTCTCTTTAAAGCTGTTAGCAGGCTTTCTGTGACATCAGAAAAGCTGCAGTATAGCATTATTTATTTTTACTGTATATTTAGTTGACACATTGATTTTGATAAGATCGGAACATATTTTATAACATCAATAGCTATTGCAATGTTCCTGCGTCAATTCTTTTTCTTTTATCATGAATGCAAATGTTCATGCTATTGAGCAAAAATGTTCTTATTATTTAAACTTTGGAGTGCACAATTGTATAAAGTGTTCTCCATAAACTATGAATCAATGATATTATTACATTTTCAAATCTTTTTAATCTTATTCAGGGTTGTGGTTGGGCTCAATCGTGGCAGCCCTGACCAGAAGGTAGGATACAGCCCTAGAATGGGCATTAATCCATTGCAAGGTCCACTCTCTCTCTCTCTCTCTCTCTCTCTCTCTCTCACACACAAACACACACACACACACACCCATGCTCAAAACCACACTGGGCCAATTTGAAATAGTCAGTTAATCTAACCACCATGTGATGGGGATGTGAGAAGAAAGAACATGCCAACTCCACAAAGACAATGGGAGTGGGATTCAAACTTGCTGATGCTGAAACTGTAAGACAGAGGAGCTCCTCAATGCATCATCATCATCATCATGCCACTTAGACTATTGTAGGGTTGAGTCTCAGCCAGAACAGGTTGTAATTCAGGAATACCCTGGATATGGTGACAGTCCATGACAGAGCACACACACACACACATGCCGACACACATGTCCACACACTGGGTCAGTTTAGAGTCACCTCCTATCAGGTGTTTGCAGATATGAGACCAATGCAAGTACAAGAAGAACATTCAAATTTCATCCAAACACAACTCATTGTGGGATTAAAACCCAGAATTCTGGATACATGATGTAGTACGGATAATTACTGTGCCACCATGCAAATAATAATAATAATTGCTTTTATGTTTGTTGGAAAGCTCAAAGATAATGTCATTTTTTACAGTCATATCAATCTTCCTATTAGATCTGCTATGATCTGAATGCTCAACTGCTCTAACCATATAACTCATGCAACAAAACAGTTTACTGTAATGTAAATTGTATTTTAGGTGTTATGCTTTTATAACCAGAAATACAGAGGAAAAGGTACGGTTTAATCTGTCATGCTCATTAATCAGAAATGCTGGAAGGATAAATTCAACAATCCTCAGTTTTACACAGCACTGTTAGCAGCACTAAATCAGCTCTTAATTGCATCATACTTGCACTTTGTTCTCTGGTATCAGAAAAAAAGAGCAACCGAGTATACAAGGTTTCAGACTGACTACTGCCGGAAAAAAAAGCTGAGAGAGGTATTATGAGTGGAAGTCAATCAACTTTCTTAGACAAAGAAAGAGTGGCAGAGTTGTCGAATGACAAACATATTTTCTGGGGGAAGTGGTTGGTAGTGCAGGTCATTACAGGTCATTACAGAGCTGAGGCTTCAGACAGTTTGAAGTAATCAACCATAAATCTAATGAACCTGGATGTTTAAAAGGAGGATTTCACATACATTACAATTAAAATGGCTGAAAACATATATGTTTATGGTAAAATGAGAAAACTGCAATAAAAAAATAAATATAATCGGAGGTGAGGTAGAGCTGCTGTCTTAGTATTCCACTCCAGGCCCAATTACTGTGCACATGGAGTTGGCACAATCTCACTTTCTCCATGTGTTTTTTTTAGGTGCTATGGTTTCCTCCTATCTTCAAAATATGTACAGATTAGGTCTATGGAAGACTCTACGGGTATGAGTGAACATGCCATGGAATGAACAGGTATATGATTGCGGTGTTATGCGACATGATGCTGGGATGATTGAATCCTATAATACAGAAACATCTAGTTAAAATATGATGAAGGTTAAAGGACTTGGTATATTTCAAGTCAATGCTATTTCTTTGCAATCATAGTATACAGTATATTCAGTTGCCAAGAACAATTATATTTTAAAGTAAAGCAATTTTTTATACACCTATACATCAAAAATACGTAGTCTTTTCTTTAAGTTACAAAATGGAGGCGGATGGTATAAGCATCCAAATGTGAAAACAAAAGTCTTAAAACTTGCCAAATACGTCCACGTTGAAGCAGCAGGGGTTTCGATTTAGGAAAATGTGCCTCCCACGTTTCTGAGCCATGCTTATGACAACAAAACTAAACTGAAGGTAATAGATTTTATCACAGATACTTGGTACTCTTTTCTTAAGATACAGATATGCGTCCTGTTCACTTGTCTGCTGGCACTTTATATAGTGAATGGAATTTTGAAATTTACCTCATCATTTCAGGCTACATATTTACCTCTGCAGTTTCATTTTTCAATTATTACATTTTACCATGGCTTGTAACAAATGTTGTGCTGTACAAAACACTCATGAGTGTCTGACATAGTGGCAGAGCAGTCAGTGTGCTCTGAAATCATCTGAT
Organism: Polypterus bichir lapradei; assembly: GCA_026402145.1. Taxonomy (NCBI): domain Eukaryota; kingdom Metazoa; phylum Chordata; class Cladistia; order Polypteriformes; family Polypteridae; genus Polypterus; species Polypterus bichir. The sequence goes on from JANRMT010062822.1 coordinate 13,983,739, forward strand.
GTGTGTATGCATCTATCATGATTCATAATGTCCCTCAACTGCAGGTGGCACATGCATACTTATGTCATATTTTATACTTATCCCATGAGTACTAAAATCAAATCAAATTTTTATAGGCAATGCTGGCAGACATACTAAGTCATTCACAGACACAGTGATGGATTGACAGCTAAGCACTCAAAACATATTATGTTTTTTCTCCTAAAGAACATTTATTTTTTGCTTAGTACAGTCTGTGTTGTTATTTTACACAGTAAATGAACTGAAATTCACACAGAGGTGGCAGTATGGTGTGTGTTGGTGAAGGGTGCACATAAGAGTTTCATTTTACTTTGTACACACAGCAATAAATCGGAACTGAAACGTATTAAAGCCTTTGATTTTTGAAACATCCAAGGCCATCTGCATATCAACTCTGAGATTATTTTGCTAATACTCAGCATTATGCACTTTCTGTGGTGTGTCATGTGCGTACACGATACAAAAATACTGACAAAATGATCAAGGCAGATTATTCGATAGAGCCAAACCACAATGAAGCAGATTGAAGTGCCACAAAACAGTTATCAAATTTCATGGCACGTGCAGAGTGATCATAAGTGTGACGTTTGTCTAATTGTCTACAGAATAGAAACAGCAATTCACATCTGGGCATTAACATTCACTAATATCAATGGCAAGATCACTTGGCAATAACTTTTCAAGACGCAGATCAGTACTCGATAGCACACTTGGCTTAAACAATTGAAATATTCAGTACGTTCTAAGGCTTTTGTTTTCATGTTTGGACCCTGGATTCATTAGCTCCATTTTAAAAAGGAAAAATGGGCCCATTACTTTTTAAAATGAATTAAAAATGCTTCACTTTAGAAACAGGGGCTTTCAAAGTTGGTCCTGGGGGCCCATTGCGGCTTCAGGTTTTTGTTTCAACCCGATTCATAATCAATGACAGCAACTGATAACACTGAACTCATTTAATTAGCTGGTATTTTTTTTACTTTCCCTTATTCTAAATTTAGAAAAGCACAGCAGCATGATTTTTACATTTATAAGACATTTAGAAATATTTCTATTTTTGCTACAGATTTAAATGCTTAAATCTCTTTTGTTGTCCTTTCTCTCCCTTCATTGTACTGTATCTTAATAATAACATTTAAAAATGAGCAGAGCAGACACCCAGGCAAACAACACTAAATCATTAAAGGATGCAACTACTTTCGCATCAGACCCACTAATTAGTAAATACTGGATTAATTAAATGATTAGAACCCCTGGAAAAGCAGAATGAAAATCAAGACGAAAACATTGTTAAAAAAAAAAAAAACATTATTCCCATATAACTGCTTAGCACATTTTAATAAAGCAATTTTGTTACCAGATTTAATTTTCTAATTTCTATATTGTTCCCAAAACACATGTCTGAGAAATAACACTTCACTTAATTAGCTCAGGAGTTCAATTAAAAACAGAAGCTGGTTGGAATAAGCGGCAGCACGGTGGCGCAGTGGCGCAGTGGGTAGCGTTGCTGCCTCGCAGTTAGGAGACCCAGGTTTGCTTCCCGGATCCTCCCTGCATGAAGTTTGCATGTTCTCCCCGTGTCTGCGTGGGTTTCCTCCGGGTGCTCCGGTTTCCTCCCACAGTCCAGAGATATCCAGGTTAGGTGCATTGGCGATCCTAAATTGTCCCTAGTGTGTGCTTGATGTGTGTGTGTGTGCATGATGTGTGTGCGTGTGCCCTGCCTGGGGTTTGTTTCCTGCCTTGTGCCCTGTGTTGGCTGGGAGTGGTTCCAGCAGACCCCCATGACCCTGTAGTTAGGATATAGTGGGATGGATGAATGGATGGTTGGAATAAAAACCTGCAGCCACAGTGGGTCCCCAGGACCGAATTTGAGAACCCCTATTTTAGAACATAATTTTATGTGGCAAAGTAATATATAATATATATGTGAGAAAATAACTTTGACCTGAGATATACCAAAATCTCCACAAAACAAGTGGTTTTGCAGATGATAAAAAACTGTAGGTAAACAAAAGAGGTTATGGTCTGCTGGTTTACAATTTTACAAATTACAATCCCTTCCAATGGAACATGTGTCTTAGGAGCTGGAGGTAGATGTTGTCAGCTGTAAGTGAACTTATGAGATGGTAATTATTATAAAAGTATGATGAAATTTTCCAGAACAGCTGCTCTTCACCTATTGATGTGCAGTATACTCCATCCTCATGACACTGAACTGAATTTGATAGGCTCATTAATTGAAGAATGTATAGTATTTGCACAGGCCGATGCCTAGTAACGCATGTTCTCACTGACATCAGTAGTAAAACATAGTAAATCATTTCACTCAGTTAATTTTATGGTTTGATAAACTAGATCAACTTACCTTATTTATACTACTTATGTTACTGATTAAATAAGAGACTTAAACTTGAGATACAATGAATACCAGAACAGAATGGGGTTGAAAACTACAAAGCTGAGTATCATATCTCCTAAGTGCTAAAAGATTTGTTCCCAGCTAAAAGATACACAGCTAAATAAAATCTTTCCAATTATAAATGTGTTCACTATTGCTAAGTGCACAAATACTGACGTGTTTTCTACTTATATAATGTCTGCCTAACATTTACTCCTTCACTGTAATTGTGTCTCTTATGTGTTATTTGAATAAAACCAATAGAGTGGCCACTGACTGATTTTGGAGATACCTTGATATCTCTCTATTATAATAAAAAAAATCCTGGGACAAGATGTGACTTTTTCAGAGAGATACTTTCACGTCCCACGAGACAAGACTTTGTGCTAAGAAATTTAACCACACCCAGAGCCGAAAATAAAAAACAAAGAGTAGATGACAAAGTAGAACGCCGTAGAGAATTCAAAAACATTGATGCGATACACATGCAGAGCAGGTTAGAGATAATGAAAGTACTAAAATTCGAAACTCTCCAAAAAATGATAGCAAAGATCACATTAGCGCAAACAAATGAAAATTATTACTCGGTGAAATAATGGAACAGCGAAAAGAGATCAAATATATTGTTTTGATTTAAAGTTAAAGTTTAAGTTTAAGAGACTTGTACATCATCTAATTCGTGTTGCCATCAATGAAAAGTAGTGTTTCTTCGCAATGAAGAGGCGTATCCACGAGAATTAAAAGTTTTGTTGTTTGGTGAAAATGAAATCCACATACGCTGTCACGCCTGGGTCACAGAGTTGCACAGATACACAGGAGATTTTAGAGACAGAAACGTTATTCAAAAACTTCAGGCAAACATAAGTATCTTTCAGGAGTGAATCGAGCTCTGTGTGTAATCGGAGGGGACAGTTCTGTTTCTTCAATAAAATAATAGAAAAATCTTCCTCTTCATAGGGAGCTGGACCCCCAACAGGAGCAGAGGATGTCTGGGGGAGAAGAGAGACAAGGCAGTAAGACAAAAGGGCAGCTGCTGTACAGGCTTTTAAATGTTTGAAGCACCGCACGAAATGCAGATCACGCAGTACGGCAGCAGCAGTAAGCCAGCATCTGATCGAGCAAAGAGGAGATAAAAAAACTGTATTTGTTTCCCATTGTATCACCGTTTAAGAAGGGATTTCGGAGGAGCGACCGTGTATCCTTTGGGTGCATTCAGCTCCCTTCTTCACAATGCGAGTAGCAGAGACGTGAAGTGGCTGGCGTGTAGCACAGGGCAGGGGGGTTGGCGAGCGAAGCAATTGTATTTTGTTGATAACAAAATATTTTGGGTCTGCCTACATAACAAAATGAATACTAACATATTTGATCACACTGTATTTAGGTTGCTTTAATTTGCATACTGAAACACTGTGAGATTTGATGGCAACACGTAAACAAATTGATATTCAATTAAACATTCTTATCCCCAGAATGTTTCTTTTAGTGGCTAATTAATGGCTACATGCTGGCATAAGCTCTGCACATTGGCAGCATGGAGGAAATGAATAACTTCATTTAGGAGCCAAATAACAGTAGCGTGAAGCCACTAGGTGACTGAATGATGCACTTTCAGGTGAGATAACTTTTCCTTCCATCTGTCAGTTACTAATAGCTTTATGCTGCTCAGAATTGACTTATGTTAATGCAATAGTTATGTGATACATGCAGGGGCAGGCCACGTGAGACCTTCCTATCTTTATACTTGTCAGCCTTGAAGTAAACAGGGTTGAAATAAAACATGCCCATGGCAAAAATGTTCTCACAGATGTGCAGACGTACCAACTTCAGACAAATACCTCCATAGCCGTGTCTAATTTACTTTTAGCTCTTTGTTACATAATAAGCAGAACATGAAGCCAACTATAAGCCTCCAACAGTATGGTTATGGTTCCTACTGGAAAACCACATTTGTGTCAGGTAAAATGCTGCTTTCCGGACAGGCAGGAATAATCATAGGCTGTGCTAATCTGGGAGTCCATCCTTTGTATGCCCCATGAATTTGCTTATAGAAGAGTTGGCAGTAGACAGGAAAGAACTGACATTCTATATCTTGAAGCAAAAATCATTAATTTTGAGATTCAGGTGAAGAGAAGCCTAAAGCACATCCATCCGCATTCATCCAGTGTTTTCTGAGGCCAGGCTCTGAATGCTTAAAAACGTATATAAATATAAGGCATTAATCCACTAAATGAAACAGTATTTTTGAGAAATGAATACAACAGAAACATTTTTCAGGAAGAAGAAAAAACAACAAGAAAACAATATCTCTAATTAACAGTGTACTTTTGAGGTAACATTTAGGAGTGGAGAGGCACCGTGGAATAAAAACGTAAAGCTTACTTAGCTTCGGCCACTTTCATGCATCTTATAATAGCATACAACACATGCTAGAGTCCACAACTGTGATATACTCATCTAAAAGTAAAATGATGTGCCTGTCACCATTTTTGTTTTCTATCATTTTAACAAGTTGTTCTTTAGGGTTGATGAAGGCTTTGGGACAATAATTTTGACAAGAAGATATTGAGATGGAATTAAGATTAAGAAAATAATTGTAAACAGCTATCACCCCAGTTCTGTTTTATAAAAATGACTAACATAAATGACTGCAATATAAACAGACCAAACAGCAGATCTAAATTGGGTAATGGGTCTTAAATTTGAATTTAAATGCTAATGGTGAGGGACCATACCTACTGTGGAAGAAATGAGAAATGAGCTTCACTCCCTGTTTAACAGTTAAAACCATAAAGCCCTTGTTTACTTACATCTGAGCATATGGACAGCAATATCATATTAGTCTCAGCTCTGTCTAACCTTTTATGTCATCAGTAAATAATTAATATGCAGATTAGACATTCCCATACAATAATCAATCAAAAGGCAATTCCAAACTTTGAGGAACCCCTAGTCAAAGTTCTACTTCCATAATATATTGTAGTGTCTGTGAAACTGTAACAAGGTCTGCATATTGTGACTGCAATGTATATTAAACTGTGAAGGCATTAATACTTCATTTAGGTAAAGGCATGTCAAAGCCAATAACAGCTCCATATTTTAGAAAGCAGCTTTTTTAAGATGGCCCTAAACCTAACTGGAAGTTCACATAAACCAGAGTTACATGTTTATACTTCCTAGTTCTAGTAACGATCTTTGAGGCAGCATTTTGAATTAACTGCAGACTGGATAAAGAACAATTCAATTCAATTGTTCTCTGTGGAAGGCTTACTAATGCTAAAGTTTTTCTTGAGACAAATGTATGAACTAATATTTCTATATGTTGTGCACTATTCCTTTCTTAAAAAAAAGGATAAAAAGGTTGATATTTGTTTTATGGGTGAGCTTTCTAAGAGAAGAAAGAGACAGAAAGAGGGAAGGAGAGAGCTATCGGGATTAAGCTGATTTGTTTACCGAAGGCTGAGGTTAACATCGAATCAAAAGAGCAACACTGGGTCATAGGCAGTGTTAAACATTAATGGCCATTGCAAGGTGACATGAAAACTGCAAAAGTCTTAGCTGGTAAAACAATAAAAGTCAATGTTAGATTCATTATGTAATGATTGAATAGAAAGAAACAGTTTTAGATTAAGGTCCAGGAAATAAAGTCAGAAAATCAAGCTAAGGTCAATGCCTAAGAAAATGAGTATTTTAAACGTAAAGCAAAATGTAAAGCAGAAGTCAGTGTCAAAAAAGGATGGACTGGTCAAGAAGCTGATTAATAAAAATTAACAAGAATCAAAGTCAGTAAACCAAAACAAGTCAAAAATGAGAGATTTACGACACTTTCTTAGGAAGTAATCAGAATACTCAGATGATTTGGGTGATGTCAAACTTTAGCCCGTTTTTGCAATGACGCCATGTGATAAGCATTTCCGATCGTTAAGCCTAACAACAGCTTGGCAACAACTTACTGTAGCAACTGCACAACAAAAAATATGACATTTAGAACAAAAACAATATGGCATTGTAGAAGAAAGACTTCAAAAAGAGACATGTTCATAAAAACACATCAGAACAAAAAAGGAATAAATACCTTGACCTCAGAAACCCACAAAATGACAGCTTAATTATTTGTGAGGCCAAGAAATGACTACAAAAATTAAAATAGAGTCAATTATGACACATTGCAATTTGTACTCATTCATTCAGTTTTGATTTGCTCTATAAATTTTCGACAACATGGCGTCTTGCTTTCTTACTATGCTTTGCCTTTACCCTTGGTACCTTCATCTACTGTTTATTTATTCTACTCACAGCTATCTTGGTGCTCTATTCCATATTGACCAAAACACATGTGACCTCACCCCTGTGTTCTCACTCATACATATACACATAGGATACAATACCTAGCAACTGCGTAATATCACAGCAAGCTATTCTGAAATGGCAATGCTTAAAGATATCTTCAACAAGTAAATCAAAAATGGTACAAGATAAACAAAACAAAAAATTATCAAAAAAAGAACAAAGTATTTGAATTTATTATGTAGCACAATAACCTAGACTCAATTACAATAATTTTCCTATATTTCTTAATAGGGAAAGCAGGGATTGGATAGTTCAGTAATATGAAAATTAATGGACTGACCAGTTTAAAAAATCACACCTGAATTGCATGGGGAATTCAGTAAAATTGAGCCATTCTGTGTAAAAATTGTCGGTATGTTGTTACTGCCCCTGGATATTTAAGTGAATATCCATCCATCCATTATCCAACCCACTATATCCTAACTACAGGGTCACGGGGGTCTGCTGGAGCCAATCCCAGCCAATACAGGGCGCAAGGCAGGAAACAAACCCCGGGCAGGATGGCAACCCATCGCAGTATTTAAGCGAATAACTTTGTTTACATTTTTTTCTAAATTTAAGAACATGCTGTTGAGATTACTTTGAAGTTGTACTCATTTTTAGTATTGTGCCATTAATTAAATGTTTAAATATCAGTAGGTGTGAAAGATAATCACAATGGAATGTCATCTGCATACAAGCAATAATAGCAGTATCATAGCTATGCTAGCACAAAATTAAAAAAAGAATTCGGGTGACATTAAACTTAAACACAAGTTTCTTTGGTTGAGTGTTGAACAGGGATATTTCAGAAAAATAAACCATGTGATACATGCTGTAACAAATCCTAGCGCTAGGCTGTAGAAAAAAGAGAGCTCATGAAGAAGCTTTAATGGAGAGACCACAAGGACTTGCTTTGCTTATTTGGGCAACTTAGATTGCAAATAGTTTTCTTTTACATAAATGTTTCCTTCTGAGCACAAACAACAAACATCACAAATCTGATAAAAATAAGAGAATTAATAAGCACATAGGAGAAAGGAACAGGAGCACAGAAAACACTCAAAATCAAACATCCAAGAGAAAATGAAAAGAAAAAGAAAGCAAAATACCATATCACTTCAGAGAAGCAATTTTCAAACAATTTTCTATTCTTGGGAAAATCAGTTAGATAATAATCCTCCCTACGGAGAAAACATTAACAAGTCCATAAAGTTAAATAAGATGGGTTATAGAGATGTCAGGGCATAATTTTATAGCAATGACAGTCTTGCAAGATCTGAGAACTTCAACGGGCTGTGGCACTTAAAGGCATTTATTTACTGATGAACTAAATGGTTTTTGGCTCAACATTTAACACAGATGATATCAGTGTCCAAAATAATCAGTAAAGGGAAAGGCTGTGGGAAAATGCCAGCAGTGTTTCAAAGATGAACAGCTTAGAACACTTGACGTTTCTGTGCCAGGTCAAGATCAAGAAGGCGATGGGCCAAATGGCATATCAGTGAGGCTCCTATAAATTTATCATAGAATGTTTTCAAAATACTTTCCTCTGTATTTAATTTCTACTTCATTCTGTCCATCAGTTGTGATATTGTCCAGGAAGTTTGGAAACTGTTGCTTATTTTCCCAGTTCCCAAGGTTTCAGCAGGTCTAAATGGCTATGAACCAGTAGTAACATCATGTATTCTGATGAAATCTTCTGAGCTAATGGTGAAAGTCACCTTAATATCTTAGGAGCAATCTGCTTAATTTGAAAATCATATTGCAAAAGACGCATTTTCTTAATTTTATGTGATATCTTCACTTTCCTTAACAGGCCTGGCTGTTTGGTTAGAGCACTAGAGTCAGATTCAATAATCACCTCTCAGAATGTATCCTGATAAATGCAAAAATCCTGTTGCCGCTAATCCTAACCCTAATCCTAACCATAATAAAGTTTCATGAAGAGTGAAAAATGCTAATATCTCATGGTTTTCAGAGGAGAAGTGAATATTAATATTAAAGAACACATTGCAAAGATAATCTTATTTAGAATATTAATACAAATATGACCTGCTGCAAATCTAGTTGTTGTAATTTATCCGTCCACTACAGTGTTGTTCAGTCTCATTGCCTTCAGCCCTATTTTGTAGATTAAGTCTTCGCCAAGAAAACCTGCAAAAGCCTTCTAAGATTAGTAAATAAACTAGTGGACATACTATATGCTAGAGAACAAACATGAAGAAATTAGAAAAACTCTCAGAAGATGTCACTATGATCATAAACGACATTGACAAGACAAAGCAAATCATTTAAGGAATTATTTGGAGTTCCCATCTTGTACAGATGAAACAGTTAAAAGAGAGAAACGTTTTTCTTATAATATTTTGTGAATAGAGAGTTTAACATACTATGGTGATGTTTGAAGCAATCGGTTATTTGTAAATGTATATGGTAACTATGATGTTGTTTTCTAATTACAGGGAATCTTTTTACATAGTTATCGCCTAAACCATTTTTAATGACATGCCTGATATGGTTATTTGCCATTTCTAATTTGGTCTGTGTGAGTATGTGTTGAGAAATGTCATGAAGTGGATATCAGTTGAATTGTTACATGATTTTTTTCATGAGTGAATTTAAGAAGGAAGAGTTTCTTTTGGTAAAATGGGGTGCTGGCTGGTGGAGTATGGGTAAAATTGAGCCATATTGAGAAATATTGAAATAGACCCCCTTCACCAACTGAAAATGCAGCAGTAAGTGTTCAACCAATTTTAATGGTGAAATGCTAACAGTGGGCCACACACCGCCACCTCTAGGACATAATGGTAAGAAATCACTTGCTGTTGTTACACGAAATGTTGGAAATACAATATATTCACACCTTCCTAAACCACAGCTCCTAAATCCAAGATTACAGACATAATGGCAAGACATGCTTATACGTTTGAAACGTAGCAGTTGTAGTCAGATTCTACCATACCACAACAGAGCATTGGATTTTATCAAAATCCTTCTGAATTCACAAACTTACAAAACGTATGTTGTCTTCACATGCTAGAGGACTATTCAGAGCTATGAGCTGTATTATTTCACCTTCCCTCCATAGTGTTTACATGAGTCTCCAGTTAGACTAATACCAATTAAAGATACTGGAAATAGACAGCAAACTAAATTTATTTAATGTGTATCATTTTGCTTCAAATACAGTTCAAACAAAAACTGGAATTTCTTGCTGTCCAGTTTATATGTTTTTCTTTATATAACTTACTATGATGAAAGGCCAGTGCTGCGCCACAACTTAGAGAATTTGATTAGCTTTGTTTCCTCCAAATTGTCCACATTGCAGCTCCGAGATCATAGAGTTTTAATGTGGAATTTCCAACATGGAAACTCATATTTACTGTGTGTCCAATAGAATGTGAATGTAGCACTGGGAACTTTGGGCACTTGCAGAAAAATCTGTCTGGTCCTGCCAGGAAAAACCTGTCTGGTCCTGCCAGGTACTGCACTTCTGAGATCTTAAAGGAAAAGCTATTGAATGACAGATACAGTAACAATGGGGAAGAGGTGGCTTGATTGTTCTGTCACAATGTAATACTGAATTCATATACCTTACCATTTTGATTAAAGGCAGGAGAAATCTATTAGCCAAAATAAGCTTAGGGTTTATCATTCTAATTTCTCAAACATTGTGGTTAATATCATTCTTCAACATAAACCAGTTATGGGAGCTAGTAGTACCAGGGTTTTCTGGTCTCCGTTACACCTCTAGACTTCATGAAGAGATTAGGAAGACTTCCCTATTAACCTCCTTGGCATTAAACTCTAGTGTTACTTGGGTTTGGAATTCTATGCAAACATTGTTTAGCCTGAGTCAGACTCAGGGTGATGTGTAATGATCCACATTATAGTGTTAATCCTGAATAACTCTGGGGATAGTATTCTGCTGCTATCTACTGGATGAAATAACATCATGCTGCAAAAAAATTATGAATAATTCTGCAACTTTATGTTAACCCTGTAGTATCTCATCAATAGACATGAGTGGGGTGGAGCCTTCAACCAACAGCACAATGGCAGATCAAAAGCTGTAAAGCCAGTTTTGAAAAAAACTGAAACTGAACCATTGCTAGAATTGAGCAATAGCGATGACAATGTAAATTGGTCACCAGACATTGACACGGACAGTGAAACTGACACCTGTTCAGTAGATTCATTGACTCAGGTGGCGCTGCAGTCCTTGTCCTCCTAGACCTGTCTGCTGCCTTTGATACTATTGACCATGAGATATTGCTGTTGCAGTTTGAACGTCTTGTTGGGCTTAAAGGGGCTGGTCTTAACTGGTTCAGGTCATATCTAACTGGTAGACACTTTTAAGTGACTTTAAATTCCTCTTTTTCGTCTGCTGCTCCTCTTAAATGTTGTTTTCCTCAGGGATCCATTTTGGGTCCTATCTTATTCTCTACATACCTTCACCCTATTGGAGCTATTTTTAGGAAATTTAACATTTCTTTTCACTGCTTTCCGGATGATACACAGGTTTATACTGTATTCCTGTCTGCAACTCTGCAATAAATCAACTGCACAACTGTCTTTCTGAACTAAGATCCTGGATGGCTAATCATTTTATTGATCTGAGTCAAGATAAAACGGAGGTGCTTATAGTGGGTCCATCAGCTAAAGCCCAAATTGGTCTTGGACTTCTCGGCTCTTTCTCTGTCTTTTGCAAACCTCAAGTCCACAATCTAGGTGTTATTTTTGACAGTAAACCTCTATTTTGAGAAACAAGGTAATTCTGTAGTCAAGAGTGGCTTTTTCCAGCTTCGTCTATTAGGTAAGATCAAGCCTTTTTTATCTTCTAGGGATCTTGAGAAAGCTACTCATGCTTTTATCTTTTCTCGCCTTGATTACTGCAACTCGCTGTATTCTGGGATGAGCAAATCCCTTATATGCAGGTTACAGTTGATCCAGAATGTTGCCGCTTGCTTTCTGGTTGGGGCAAGAAAGTATGACTCTGTTTCTCCAATATAAGCTTCTTTACACTGGCTGCCTGTCAGTTTTCGAATTGATTTTAAAATTTTGTTGCTAGTTTTTAAATCTTTACATGGGCTTGCTCCTGACTATTTATCCAAATTGTGTGTTTTACACCAGCCATCCAGAGTGCTTAGATCTTCTGGCCAGTTGTCTCTTGTTGTGCCTCGTGCCAAGTGTAAAACTAAGGGGGACAGGGCTTTTGCCGCTGCTGCACCTCGCCCGTGGAACTCTTTACCCCAGCGTTTCTCAACCTTTAAGTATTTGCGACCTGAGTTTTCATAACAGTTTTAATCGCGCCCTGCCTAACATTTTTTGAAATGTAGATGCATATTTTATTATACCTACTTAACTTTTATCGACATTTATTTAACTCTATATTTATTGTTCTAGTATCAGAATATAGTTTAAGTTAGTATTTTTGATTCTTGTTTTCTTTTTTTCACATCTTCGCGCCCCTCTTTTTGTTACTTCGCGCCCACCTAGGGGGGCCCGCCCCACAGGTTGAGAACCACTGCTTTACCCAATTGCATAAAGGAGTCGCCTACAATTGAACTGTTCAAAACAAGATTAAAGACTAATTTCTATTCACTTGCATTCCGTTACCTTCACTAATACTGATGGTTTCCTCATTGTGATTATGTAACATTACTTCTGTTTATTATTTATTTTATTTATACTTAATAAATTTTATTTCTATTTATGTTATTCATGTTAATTGTATGTTTTTCTTTAATTCTGTTTTTGTAAAGCACTTTGGCCACAGCATTCCTATGTTGTTTTAAAGGTGCTATATAAATAAAGTTGACATTGACATTGGCTTTGACTTCAGGTGTTGATGTTATACTACTGCTGAAAAAACTTGACTCTTCTTATTGTCCATTTATAGGTAACAACAGTCTCAACATGTCTGTTGATCGTGATTGGACTAGTTACAATTTGTTGATGATGGTCTAGTGGAAAAAATAGTTGTTGAAATGAAATGCTATGCTGAGCAGTGTCTGAAAAGTTAGAATAAACCATTTGATTGTCGCAGTCGGTGGCAGTCTGTTGCTGCAGATGACATGTGGGTGTTTTCCAGTCTCCTGATAAAGCAGGACATAGTAGGTGAAACAGACTAGAGATGGCACTGGTCCACAAACAGGTTGCTGCAGGCATACATTTTCGGTGAAAGTTATCAGTGAGTGTTGATTTTTTTAAATCATTGTCAAATATCTGCATTTCACTAATAACAGTAATTTTGATGAAGCCAATCGCTCAGCACCGAACCTGTAAAAAATGTGGAATATGTATCAGATGATCATCAAAAATATGCAGAAGGTGTATGTTCCTGATCATGACATGAGTAATAATGAAAAGCTCATGGGTTACAAGGTAAGGCGTTCGTGGATACAGTACATAGAATCCAAATGTACTGAACTGTACTCTCACTGGCCAAGAAGACTGGAATGCTGTATAAAATGTGAACAGCATTGAAAATTCTACTTGAATATGTAAGATAGTTCTAGATTGCCTTAAAATTTTTAAAAGTATGGCCAACTCCTTTTGCCATGTTAGTCTATCAGCGCACATTTGGCACAATTTGGTATCAAGTCTATCAGCGCACATTTGGCACAATTTGGTATCAAGTTCTACATGGTTTGCAAAGCAAGCACTAGGTACATCTGGAATATTACAAAAAAATCTTTTGACATCTGTTTGAACAGTGACAAAGTGCATTGGTGACTGTTTCAAAACATATCAAATGAATCATGCGTACGAAATCTACATCAGCACAGCAGTGGACACTAGAAATAGCTGTCCAACTGTGATGATGCTGATGTTTAGGTGTATGTATGTTTCTGTTAACCATAATAAAAATTTTTGTTGCAGAAAAGCATTCAAAGCTTTTGGCTTCTTTTTCCAGGGGTAAACTTAACTCTAAGGAGGCTACAAAACTATGGTATAATTCTGAATATTCTCAATTTTCAGACATGTCAATGGGGGCTTTAGACTTTTCATGCCTAGAATATGAATGTGTGAAAGCAAAGAAGAACATACATTAAATCTTGTGTCTTCACTGGCCTAGAAGACTGGAATGCTGTATAAAATGTGAACAGCATTGTAAATTCTACTTGAATATGTAAGGTAGTTCTAGATTACCTTAAAATTTTTAAAAGTATGGCAAACAATCCCTCCCTCAGAGAACAAATTAGAAGGGTAAACTCCTTTTGCCATGTTGTCTATCAGCACACATTTGGCAGTTGTGCCATTCTATTACATCATTGAACAGCACTCCTCTGGTATATACAGCAATGAACTTTAAACAAATCAATGGAAATTGGCAATGACCCATGGGACTGACATGTAGGAAATGTCAATCCTGCCTTTAATAAAACGAAAGACAGAAATCAAACAAATTAGACACCAGCATGTCTTACTCATTTTTAGGCAGGGCTGTACAAATGGTCTGGCGGGGACATTCCATACAAACAAGTAACACTATGCTTATGTTAGGTAGAATGCCCAGAGGGGACTGGGTGGTCTCATGGTCTGGAATCCCAACAGATTTTATTTTTTTCTCCAGCCGTCTGGAGTTTTTTTTTTGGTTTTTCTGTCCCCCCTGGCCATTGGACCTTACTCTTATTCGATGTTAATTAATGTTGATTTATTTTGTTTTCTTATTGTGTCTTTTATTTTTCTATTCTTTATTATGTAAAGCACTTTGAGCTACTGTTTGTATGAAAATGTGCTATATAAATAAATGTTGTTGTTGTTGTATGAATAAACAATGTATTCGTGCAACACGATCAGAGGACAGATTCATAATTTTTAGAATAATTTTAAAACACATCTTCACTAAATATTAGTGAACAAATAGACATGAATTTCTAGACTCTTAGAACAATATTTTAACATGAGTTAGTTCAGTGCTTAGTGTGCTTTCTCACAGCCACACAGCTTCTGTAGGTTGGATTGAAATCTTGGCCTGGTCTCTGTTGAGTTTGCATGTTGCTGTTCTCAGATAGCAAGTCCATTATTTTCCTTATTAAAAACTAATCAGGATGGCAAAAACTCAGTGTGTGCACATGACAAGGACCTCTCAATCACCGAGAAAGCATTGAGTAATTAGGGTTTTGAGTAGATACAGTACGTATTCATACTGTTCTGTAACAGTCATTGGTAATTGAGACTGTTCATACATGTCAGTTTTAAATGGCTGACCAACAATCAGAGGCCCTTCATTTGTTTTGTTTTTATCTAAGAGTTACACAGTAAGACTATTCTGTTTTGAGACTATTTTTAAGCATGTAAACTAAGCTGTAACGGTGATATTTGTCAACAGTGACACATAACACACAAGATTTATCATCTGAATTTGCATAGGGAAAATTGTTATAAACAAGATCAACGTAGGCCATAGTGGACCACAATAGCTGACATTATAGTGGAAACATTATTTTTTTAAGATTCTGTGCTGGAAGGAGTTGGTGTGTCTGACTTGATGATTTTCATTTGAAAATTAGCCTTCTACTTCACATAGAATACTGGTCACATATAATAACTGAGCAAATTACTAGGAACACTATACTGATAGATCCTCTTTTCACTCTCTAAACAGCCTCAGTTCTTCATGGCACTGATCAAACAATATTGCAACATGCAGTTTTGTAGATATTGCAGATTTGTGAGCTCCACATTCATAAAGCAAATCTTCCATCCTACCACATGCTATTGTTCTATTGGTTTTAGATCTGGAGACTAGAAAGGCCACTGAAGAACAATAAACATATTGTCATGTTCATGAAACCAGTGTCAGATGACTTTTGCTTTGTGACATGTATCCATTAGAAGCTGGGGAAACTGTGGCCATGAATTGATGCACTTAAATAGGCAATGTCTTTCAATGAATAATTGGTATTAATGGAACCAAATTGCTCCAGTAAAACATTCCCCGCACCATTACACCACCACCACCACCGGCCTGGATTGGTGACATAAGGCAGGTTGAGCGCATAGATTCATTTGTTTACCTCAGCACAAATTGACATTTATTGGACCATGCTTCTTCGACTGTCCAGTGTTGGTAAGCCTATGCCCACTGCAGCTTCAGCTTTCTGTCCTTGGCTGACAGGAGTGGAACCCGACATGGTCTTCTGCAGTTGTAGTCCATCCGCCTCAAGGTTCGATGTGTTGTGCATTCCGACATGCTTTCCTGCTGACCAAAATTGTACAAATTGGTTATTTGTATTACCATAGTCTTTCTGTCAGCTGAAACCAGTTTGGCCATTCTTCTCTGATCTCTCTCGTTAACAAGGTACAGTATTTCAGTCAGCAGAACTGCCGCTCACTGGGTGTTGTTTTGTTTTTCACACCATTCTGAGTAAACCGTAAAGATTGTTGTGCATTTAAATCCCAGGAAATAAGCAAAATTAAATCTTCAAACCAGCCCATTTGGCACCAACAATCATATCATGGTCAAAATCAGTAACATCACACTTTTCCCCATTCTGGTGTTTAATGTGAACATTAATTGAAGCCCCTGACCTTTATCTGCATACTTTTATGCATTGCGCTGCTGCCACATGATTGGTTGAGCAGATAATTACATGAATGAGGAACTGTACTGGTGTTGCTAATAATTGATTCAGTGATTGTATATGCAGGGTTTATTTTGGATGATTTTTACTCAAATGATGGAGTTTTTATTGAAAGTCCACCATTATAATTTATGACAGAAAAAGGTATCCATATTAGCTATGTAAGTTCAAAATGGGAGTTTTAATTTACAGTCCATCATTCTACTGTAAACATTTTAGCCTGTGATCAGACTCTACTGGCACGGAGTGCAGTAGGTCAATCATCCACTCCATGTGAACTGCTCCTGTACCAAAAATTGCACTCGGCCTCACAACTCCACCAGGCAGCAGGAATGCAGATGACTAATCTGGCTGAGCTAAAGAAGAAAAATGAGTTTAGCTCCGGGAAATAGCAGAAGCGGTGCCATCACTGCACCCTAAGAGGCTCTCTTGTGGAACATTATTGAAACTTTATACCGTGGGACTGCTGGAGTGAATGCATTTAAAACTCAGCATGACCGGCACAAATTATACTCAACCCTGTGTTGTAGCAGGCAGGTACTGAATGAAAATTTGTGAGAGTCCATCAATTGATCTGTTCTTAAACTCAGTCAAGGATTGATAAGTGTTAAACCTTTTACTGGTAGAACTGAGAAGAAGCCAGGAAATAATTGGTGGTTAGGTGCCAGTCCACAATCTTTACAAGGGTGGAGGTTGACACTAACATCAGATAACTGCCTAATAGTCTAACATCCTCTGTTACACCTTGAGGTAGGAGCAGGCTTCACTTGGAGTCAAGAGAATCATAATTGCCCTTAAAAGAACAGTTAGAATCTTGTTTGTCCATAGTTAGGTTTTTTAGTACTAAAAAGGGCAGTTAAAATTTTCTTCAGCATAAAAAAGGGCAGGTCAAAAAGAACAAATAAATGGTTAATGAAGGGAATGATAAACAAAATAGCAGTGCTGTGCTAAGTTAATAACTGCCTTCAAATTTTTTAGAATGCTTGAATAATTTAATCAAAAACAGGCTGGACAATCCTGTCCACCTAATTTCTAAAGTCCTATTCTCTATCACACTTTATTGAATGTGCATATCATTTTTTTTGTACAAAAATTCCAGTGTTCTTGTTGAAGAATTTATTTTTTAAAGTAACAGCTTGGATTCACCATACTGATTCCTTTAATAATACAAAACAATAGGCTCTATGCACACGCTAGTGCTGATATACTGAAATCTCAGCCAGCTCATTCATTTCCGTTGTCCATATTGCAGTTGTAATTTTTGTGTAGTGGCAAGAATTTCTGAGAAAAAGAAGTTTAAGTTTCAGTGTACAGATAGCTCTACAGCTGAACATTGATGTGTACCTTTATATAGTTCTTCCACTAAGTACAACAAGGTACATAGTTTTCATACATTTCAACAATGCAGAAACCCAATCTAAATGGCTCATCTCTTTCTGGAAAGAGATTTTCACAGTTAGTCCCCATACCCGAGTTTATAGCTAGCATTTTAAAAAAAGAGGATTTTCAAGAGTCAGGGTCTGAGACAGCAGGGTGATGGCTGAAGAAGGGAGCGGTTCCTGCGTTGTTTGAGTGGAACAATTTCTCTGTTCCACTTTCAAGACTGGGGGTTTGAGAGAAGAGAAAGTGACACACTGGGTGAGGAGGAGGAGGATGATGATAAAGTCCTAGATGACACGACTATACTTTGGCTCAAGATCCAGCAGTTGTCGACCTAGTGCTTGATGAAAACATGTTTCTCGGAGAGGAGATCCTCCAGCTGAAAAAACAAATTGAGAGCCTTACAATGACATTTACCATTTTTATGACTCAAACAGAGACATTCGCTTTTTTACAAGGTAAGATATCCAGCAGACTCATGTTATTATGTATTAAGCTTACATACATATTCACTTGTCCTTGAATAAAGTTTAATGACAAATAAAGTTTAATGATTACATTATTATTGTTAATATGTCCGGATCTTACCTTCATAATTGTAGATGTAGCTTGAAGAATACAGTTTGAAGCACTTCTCCTTTTTTAGCTCCTGATGTTTGGCGCAATATTTGAATAATGCAACTTACAGTCTTGAAGTAATCAGAGAAAACCTCCATAGCTAGTCTGTTTTGATATCAGCGCCGGAAGTGAGGCAGCAGGCTGATGTGGAATCTGGAAGAGAGTGTGCATATAGGCTATTCAATCAAATAATCTCTGTTTCCATAAATTGGAAATGCTCAACTCCTTCAATCTTTCTTATAACTCATACCTCACAGATCTGGTGTTAGCCTAGCCAGTCTTTCTGAGACTTTGTCTAGCATTGCTATATCTTTTTTTGTAATATGGAGACCAAAACTGTAACACAGTAATCTCGGTGAGGCCTCACCATTGGCTTATATAGCTTAAATATAACCACGTTACTAAACTCTATAGAATCTGCTATATAACTAACATCTGTTAGCTATTTTAATTGCTTCTGCACACTGTCTTGATATAAAAAGTGAAGGATCCAGTATGACTCCTAGACCCTTCTCACAAGATTTCCCTTAGAGTTTCAAACTTATCTTCTATTCAAATCTAACATTTATACTTCTAAAGCTCTACTCAAAAAGGATGTGCTTTCAGGACATATGTCATTAAAGTCACTGTTATTACACGATATTAGGTATTTTTACTATGGATATGTCTGGAAAAATTACAGAAATTTGCATGATTTCTTCGGTTATGCAATGATGTCACCTAAAAACAGCCAAACATGTTGTAGCTATGTATAAATGTAGTTCTTGTGGTTAAATATTATGTAGATCTAGAAGACTCAGATGGGTTGATCGCCTAACAATGCCACAGGCATGAGTTCTCTGATGAGAATTCTGCATTTGGAGCTCCTTTATCCACAAACCTATTCCAGCTGACCAATGCAGTATTCATGCAGTATCAGTCTGTAGTGGCTTGAAGTGGGTCATTCAGGGCATGGACAAATTATTCAATTGCCTCCGTTTTTTCTTGCACAAACTTTTACAATCACAGGAGAAATGCTGTATTCATAGGAATTGATTGAATTTTACAGACATGTTGATTCACTTGGGACTGGTTTAACTTATTTTTTACAGAATTGTTACAGAAAGTAAACAGCTCTGTAATCTTTACTGAAAAGGAAATGTATGGTCCCTTTAATGTTACTGACATAAGCAATTCAGATGGGGCTAAAATAACAGAGGCCCTCTGATAATATTTACTTTACTTCATCGCCTAATGTAAAACTAAACCTGTCCAAATAGGACTTAAGACATTTTACATTTATTTACATTATAATTTTATCTGCCTCAAGCCTGTATTCCAGCTTTGGTTCCTCTGATTCTGCATTATCTGCCATTCCACATATTTGTTATTTATATTCTTATTTTGTCCAAGGAGGGGAAAAAGATCTGCACAGGTGTCCACTAAGGACCAAGTTTGGACAACCAAATCCAGCACAGGACTGGAAAATGCATGTGGACATCGGCCAGCAGTTTATAATACTATCTTAGATAGCCATAACCAGTATGAGACCTGATTTGGTGCTGTGGTCCAAATGACTGCACACTGTATATTGTGTAACACTTGGAGTCTGAAGGGAAGAAGCTATGGAAGAAGCTTTCAAGTGGAAGAAGCTGTGATGCAGCAAATTAGCAAAGGAAGTAGAACATCAACACTGGAGAACTAAAATCTATCTGGTAGAGGTTGGCTGTGCAGACTTTGTGGAAACATCCACAACAAGGCTGCTTAAGGACCTGAGACCTCATGTATAAACGGTGCTTACGCACAGAAATGTTGCGTACGAATGTTTCCACATTCAAATCGCAATGTATAAAACATAAACTTGGCGTAAAGCCACGTACATTTCCACAGTACCTCATACCCTGTCGTATGCAAGTTCTGCACTCGGTTTTGCAGACTGGCGGCACCCAGCGTCAAAGCAGTGCTACTGTTCCTGAGTGGTTACCCTTTCTTTCTTAGATCCACATTCCTGATGCAGCTTTATAAATACACTGAAACTAACCGCATATTGTTTATTAGTGTAATGCATCTGATTGTAATTAACCTGTAACAATATAATGGCCCAGGGAATAGCCATAGTATTCCAATAACTGCTTTAGCGTTGTTACTGTCATTGCACCTTCTTTTTCTTCTTTCAGCTGTTCCCGTTAAGGGTTGCCACAGTGGATCATCTTTTTCCATATTACTCTCACAGCACCACTCGGAGTATTTATATCACTGTATCTGAGTGGGGAATCACAGCAGCAGCTGATCGGAAAGAGAATTATCGGGATACAGCATCAAGCACACGCTGCCTCAGCCACGGCAAAACGCTTCAGAGACTTTCCCGTACGGACCTTGCGGTTCAGAAACAGTTTCATCCCAAGAACTTTAAATACAGTCAATCAGTCCATCAAGGGCTCCTTGTAGAACTGTTTGCACTTATAAGTACAATCACTTCACTGTAAACTTGCACTACAGTTATAATATTGCACAACCTGCGCCGCTTTTTAAAGCACATATTTACATATGATGACGATATTTTTAAGATGAAATGCAGCAAAATATGTTGATTATATTATACAGATAAAACTTTAACTTCATTTAAATAATCTGTATTGTTAATAATTAAACATGTGAGGACATGGTACCACAGCACTAGCTAGTTCACGGATTGATCCTATCTCGTGCTGTATTCTTGCTAGGCTGGCACGACACTGGAAGGATAGATGGATAGAATAATTAAACATGTACTACAAAGATATTTCAATGTTCCTTAAAAGTTTTGAAGAATCGTCGTTGTAAGCTTACAGATGGCTTAACGTCTATTACAGAGCTGATTGTGTGGCGATTGGGTATTTGGAGAAAGAAAAGTAAGGACAGGAATTGAAGGTTAGTACGTTTGAAAGAGACAGTACTGCTGCAATAATTTCATCGAAGGTCGCACACAATCACTGCGACACCTTGTTCCCATGTTTAATAACATGCTTTCATTACTATCATCATGAAAAAGTTATCATGTATACATCTCAATATTTTAATTATTCAGAGAGCTGTAATATTACGAATGTACTGGATTCTGTGTCCTGTCGGAGAAAGAGAAAGCATGGAAGCACGTAGTGATTCACACACATAGAGCAGAAGATCAAATACAAAACAAAGCATTTAACGTGCTACTTTAGTTATGATGGGATTTGAGAAACTAGTAAATTAAACGATTTTAAGATGAAGTTTATGATGTTCTACTTTAATGACAAAATAAACTACGTGATTAAAGTGGAAATTCCGAAGTTAAAGTTGACATTTCGTGCTTTTTTCCACACTGTGTGCCTATTTTTTTTTCTCTGTACCCTAATAAGCTTTCATATGACACTCAGACGGTGGGCTACGACTGGCCTTTTCATGGCGACTTTGATATGTGACAACTTCTTTTTTTATTTCGGGCACTGTGCGACTTTGTGAACTTGAGCTTTCGAGTTTCTCCGACACTCTGTCACTTGATCAACTTCCTTTTGTTGATTATACCACTGTTTAAACCAACAAATAGTACGTTTTTCCTTGCTTCCACTTGGTATTCGCTGAAATTCTTATATTTTCCCCCATGCTTTTCCCATTGTCTTTTCACAGAAGGCTGAGCTTAAGGGCTATTTATATTGATTTGCATATTCAAAGAGGCGTAATTCTGGGAGGAGTTGGGGCGGGACAGCAGGTGCGTGCACAAGCGTTACTTTTCACGCTAATTGGGATTTATGTAGCGGAAGAAAGTGGAAGTTTGCATACGCACAGATTCCTGCATCTGGATTTTTCTGTGCATATGCACATTCCCGCTTTGTGCTTAAGCCATGTTATAGTGTGAGTTCCACACATGCCGTTATACATGAGGCCCCTGGAGTCAGCGGTTAAGCCCAGTGTCAAACCATTAAGAAAATGTTGGAGGCAGCAGAGAGAAATGGCCAGTGGCTATCGATCAAGCGCAATAACCCCAATTGGGCCTGTAAATATGAGGGCAGCATAGATATTGAAAGGCAAGGTTCTGGGAAGACAGATCTTACTGCTGAACCTACATGAGGCATTATGGGCCAATCAGTGAAAAGCTGAGGATGGTAGGCACCCACATGATAACCTCAGTGAAGTGCCAGTGCAGCCATTATCAACACAGTGGAGCATCATCAGGAGCAAATTTACTTAAGTGCTGCATTGGATTAATAACATCATGTTATCCACTAACATAAGATAATTTGTGTATATTAAAAAGAGCAGTGGCCTCAGCAATAATACCTGAATATCTCTTCAGGAGACAGACTAAGATTAGGCATCAGTTCAGCACAAGGCTCACTTATGTGCAAATCCCCAGTTAGTGACAGTGAGTCAGTGTAGTATGCAATGACCATAATATACAGATCCTTGAAGAGAAAACAAAAATGCAAAGACAAAAAGAAAATGGATAGACAGGTGCTTTCTAGCTCTGCTCTAGTTTATAGCATCTTTTGGATCTCAGTTATATCTTGCTGCTACTGCTACTGACTCACCCTGTGTTCTGACTTATGCTCCTACTTCATAATTAATTTAACATTAAAACCCCAAACCTACTTAAATCAATTTATAGTCACAAGAGGCTAGGGCCTACCATGGAAGTATCAGGTGCAAGGCAAATGACAACATTAAACAGTGCATTAGACCACCATAGTTACACACTATTGCACTCTTATATGCTCACTCACATAGCTATAAATAACCTAAAATTCTAGTTTTTCATATTAACAAAAAAAAATAGCATCACAAGGAAAATGCACTTAATCAACTCTATCTTTGCGCTAGTGGTTTTGTCTGTAACCTTAAGAATGTCTTCTGACCTCAGCTCTGGCTTTACAGTTTCATCTCTGAATTGTTTGACGTGTTTTTGACTTCCTACCTGCAACTTGACCAGAGCCATGTTTGCTTTTCCTGGGTTTGCTATTTCTGATTTCCTGGCCAACCTTTAAAAGGCACATTAACACGGAAAACCATATTTACTCAATTCAGACCAATTTTAAGGCACCAGTGCATCTACGTGCTTTACTATGGAGTGTGGGAGAAAACTGGGGACTTCCTAAAGCCCAAAATTACCTAATGGGAAAAAGGTAATCAAAAATAGCCCCAGAAAGAAGGCATCACAGGTGGGAATTATTTATGTGTCCACAGGCCCCATTACCTGCTTTGCCAATGTGCCACCCCTTAAATGAAACTGTTAACGTCATTTTACTTTATTTGTAAATGTTAAAAACTCTGGTAATGGCATGGAAAGTTATATAAGCTGCAACCAAGTCATAAGACTAATGTTATTCATTTTTTGATCATGTTGAGTTGAAAACCATATGATGAACAAGTTTTAACACTTCTGTGACTACGGCAAATACTGTAATTTATTTAGACAATTCTAAAGCAGATGTAGCAAGCTAGCACAGGTTTTGTTTTAACTGCCAGAGGCTAAACACAGTTATTTAACAATAATTTGAAAAAAAAAAAAAAATAAATTATATATATTTATATATATATTTTTATATTAATAAATAAATAAATTCCAACATGTTCATGAGTTTAATTTAGCTTTAATAATAAATATTCAGTTACACTTTATATATATATATATATAAATATGCAGTGAACGTAGGTAAATCAAAGTGGCAGGTGAATGGGTTCAAGTAAGGCTGCTGGGATACAGGCCAGCACTTATCAAAATCTGATGACAAAGGTAAAAAAATCAAAACTATTTGCATTTTTCCAATTTTAGAAATAGATAAGTGCAAACTACCACAGTTTCATTTCAAAAAAGGATAACATTCCAAATTACAGGCAGCTCTAAACCAACTATGTCTATTTTAAGGTAGTACATGTTACTCAAAGTCTAAAGAGGTAGCACTGAGTGTAAAGCAGGAAGCAGATCTGAATGAGAGGACCAGTCCATTACAGGTTATACTAGTACGCACACACTTACAAGGAGCTCATCTAAATCAATCTAATCTGTATATTTTTAGGACCTGGGAGGTAACTGGAGTAGCTGGAGAAAATCCACATATATACAGTAATAACATGCGAACTCCATACAGCAGATAGTAACTAGAATGGGAATGAAACCCGGATCCCTGGAGCTGTGAGAATAGTACTGCTAACCATTATGATGTACATACTATATACTGTACATTAGTGTATGTAAATAAGTTAAATATTAGGGCATAAATGTAAGGCAGAAATGCTGGACTATTAAATATTTATGATCATGATTAAATCAAATCAATCTATCCACCCATTTTCTAAACCTGCTTACACAGAGAAGCATCACAGGGAAGCTGGAGCCTGGTTAAATCAGCAGCAGCCTGTATCAATAGGTATGCCTGTCAATTTGATGGGTACTTTCTAATACGAAAAGCAATCCACTCTCTGTAGATGCAGAATACACCTATTTCCATTCTGAGATATTTAGTGACAATGTCATCGATACATTCTTACTTAGCATTCTTATTAGAATATATTTAGAATTAAGGGTGCATGTAATCTGTGATTTCACCCACTTCTGTTTAGTATAGAAATATTTTGGGAAAGTGTCTTTACCAAAATATTAAATCTTGAGGTTCCGTATGTATATTTGTGCAAAAAACACACACTAGACTTCATGCAATGCTACCTAAGGGATAAATGAGAAATTAGAGAAATTAATAACCATTGATGAATTATGTGCAGTAGCAAAGAATATATGAAGGGCTGGGCTGTCTTCGTCATGCTGTATGAATCCATCGATTTCCTTTTGTTACATATACCTCTGCTTAAGCCAACAAATAGTACATTTTTCCCTACCATTCGCCGAAATTCTTTATTCCATGTGCTTTTGCCTTGTCTTTTAACAAAACACTGAACAGAAGGGGCTATTTATATTGATTTGCATATTCAAATATGTGAAAATCAGGGAGGAGTCGGGATGGGGTCTGTAGGCACATGCATGTGCATTAAAATTCACGTTGATTGGGCTATATAAAGGAAAGTGTGTGGAACTTTGCTTACGCAGAGTTTCATTCATCTGAATTTTTTGTGCATAAGCAAATTTCCAGTTTTGTCTGTGCACCATGTTTTTTTTTTCCTTTTTTTTTTTTATTTTTTATTAATTTTATTACAATCCATACAAAGCAATCAAGTTTTTACAAAGAGAAAAATTAAGAACAGATCGATCCCCACCCCTGTGAACCATGTTTTAATGTGAATTCTATGCATGTCATTACACATTAGGCCCCTGCGCCTTACTAAAAATCTGTTTTGTCTCTCTGGGCAGGACGATCTGAGGCCTATATAGGGGGCTAGCATGTCTTGAGTAAACTGCTTTAGGTTTTTAATTTCTCTTGTTCTGTTCCCCTGGTATTTGTTGCTGATCAGGTTCACTTTCTTTAATTTATGATTTTGATTTTGTGACTTTTGACCCTTTGCTATTCTAACAAAAAAATCTTATACAGTGTAATGGCTTTAATATTTTATTCCAGTTTTGCTTTTTTGATCTTTTGTTTTATTTATTGAGATTTATTTTTAAATATTTTAATTCAGTTAAACCCTTTAGAAATATTAGACCTTTACTGGAATTATCTTAATAAATGTAGAGATTTTTTTACAGTCAAGGCAGTTTTAGTTGTAGGTCAAGGTTTTTAATGGTTCCCTTCTCGTCTTTTACTAAAATTTACATCTTAGGCCTTTTTAACAGTGAGTAGGCCGTAGCCTTTTTAGGGCTAAATATTTAGACTTTCTGGTGCTTTAAACGCCTGAATCATAACAAAAGTACAACCAACCCCCTTGTTGCCATCTAACAGATAGCAATCTCCTAATAAAACAGAATTTCCTGTCCCCATGTTTTTTCAGTAAACTAACACCTTTGAAGTGTTATTTCTGTTGTTTGAGTTGCCACTAACTGGTATGGAACGTGCTACTTTTCCCCCTCAGGACATGCTCCTTTACTGTTCTTGTAAGCACCTTTATTAATAGCTACAAGACAATATACTGTACATGATTATGGGCATAAACCCCACTACTAGCAGCCAAATGCAAATAGCATAGCCAATACTACTGTATATTTTACCAGGGCTTCTTATGACATTATTTGACCTGCTCTGTTAAATTATCTATATGGTCGGTCCTCCATATTAGCTTCTTTAAATACCAAAACACCCTGACTGACAATCTCAAGTTTACCTGTCTGTCAGTAGGCAACTGCTTGTGCTTAATCAAGTAATCAAGTAAGCTGATTTAATCAAAGACCATCAGAAATAAAGATGGAAACTGAAACATCACTGCTGAGAATCCACCAGAATTGAAAAGCTTTGCCATTAGATTGAAACAATTAATAAGCAGGTCAATGAAACTGAATTATCTCATTTTGTGGGCCTTACAAAAGGACTCAGGTATCTCAGAAACCATCACCCTCTGCTGCTCATTACAGACAGAGTATGATATTCAGACAAATGTGAGCTTTGACTATGAAGAACTGGATAGCACAGAGCACATAACTACTATTCTACATATGGACATAAAATAAAGCCAAAAATGTTTGGGCCCCTTAAAGTACATTCTGGCTTTCCGGATCATAATTTACACAGCAATATAAGTTTACTTTGAATTGAATTAAGTGCAAATTTTTCTTCTTTTCTTTTATATTAAAACAAGGGGGGTATAAAGGGTATATGCCAATTATGCAAATCCTGGTTATAGAACACTGGCTTTGAAAGACCATTGAGTGTTGAGGAGCTTATAAGCATCCATTTTATATCTGTTTTGTCAGTCTTAGTCTGTTAATGTGAATATGAGATTTTAGTTCATGCTTCAAACTATGCTTAATAAATCCAGAGACATTATTCATAAAAAACATTCCAAAATTAGAAAAAGACATAAAATTAAATGTCAAATTGACTGGGCTCTCCGTGAAGATAAATATGAAGATAAATGCAATATTTCAAACTGCCTTCTGGCTCCTACTCTGGAATTATTTACCAGAAATTAGACCCATACATCACAAGCTGAAGATGTGCGCTGATGTAAACAAAAAACTCTCATTTCATAGGGCTGAAACAGGTTTCTGAGATAAACTGAAATGGAATCAAGGCTGACTAAAGCTAAAATACCCTTTAAAATATGTATTTCCAGAACTGTTGGTAGCAGTTCCATAACAAGTGCAATAAACATTCGTCAAACAGATTGAAATTGACGGTAAATGAAGAACAGTAAATGCTCTATCATCAAATATTTGAAAAGTTCAGGAAGCGAGTGTTCCGCTGCTGACAGCTTTTACTTTAAGTAAACCAGAAAGAGCAGGTGGTGCTTTTTGTAAATTTTCCAAATTATAAATTTGCCTGAGTGCTTGCTACATTCTCTACCTTGGTGTTTGTAAATATTAGCAAAATGTGAAATGAATTGTGATGATTTTGGCCTAATGGAACTGAGTCATCATTATGAAGTTTTACAGAAGACCATTAACTTAATAATTGACAAGGTAATGCTGTAGTAGCTAATGTTTATTGATGCTGATTATGAGGAAGGCTGAGCTGTCTCATACTATACGTACTGTAAATTACTGTAAATTACAACTGGACATATCAGCAACGTCTTCAATATTTGCTTACAGAAACTATTTGCCAGTCAAACAGAAAAATGCTCTGAGTGTAGCAATAAAATAGTGAATTACTGTGGAGGAAGGAAACTAACATTTTCTGTATTTGGAAACCAAACGTTGAATATTGGATTAGCACTGACATATATAAATTTGTCTTTGTTTTTAATTTATTTGTCGGCTGGGTGAAAACTCAAAACAGCCAGTGTGACAGAAATTAAATTGCAATTATATTTTAAAGAAATAAATCTTGTCCTAAACTAGGACTGTTTGAGCATTTAAATAGTTAATCAAACTAACAAACCAGGCAGGAGGAAGCTTGTCCATTGCCTCTTTATTTATCTCTTCAGCAAATTCCGAAGAGGGAACATCCCTGATATTAGCAATCTACTAAAGGACAGAGCCTTGGGCAGAGGTCATCAGCAGATGGTCATAGAACAGAAGCAGAGTCTGAAATTAAAGACAACTGAGCTTGCATGACTGTGCTGACTTAGTGTTTACTCTGATTTGTTCACTAATTTACATTCATTCTGATTGATTGATGAGACGTGGGAATTTTCTAGCAGAGCGCATAACCACTTAGGTACTCCAAAATAAAAGCCATGTTTCTCTGTATTCTTGATTCTTTACAATACTTTCCAGTACTTTTTGAGTTTCTGTGTGTGTAACCTGTCGAATCTTACTGGGTACATGATAGTCAGCCATCATCTGTACATCATCACCCAGGACCTTATGATCTGTGTCGTTCACTTGACTTCTATCTGGTTTACTGATATGCTTTAACAAGTTTCTGACATTTATTATCCCTTTATGCTATATTTTAATGAGGAAAGCATACCAAAACACTTTAAGCACAATAACTTTATTATGACTACTTGACCCATAAATCTAATTTGTCTTCCACACCATTCCCCTGAAAAATACTGTATATGCCAAATATATCAAACACACCTTTATAAAATATTATATAAAATACTACATATATTGTAAATATATTTTACATGTATATTAATATATATGAATACTTTCATTGTTAATATCAACGTGTAATATATTGTGCCTTTGTGTTTAACTAAAGTACATATGAAGGACTAGCAAAATACCCGTGCTTCGCAGCGGAGAAGTAGTGTGTTAAAGAAGTTATGAAAAAGAAAAGGAAACATGTTAAAAAATAACATAACCTGATTGTCAATGTAATTGTTTTGTCACTGTTATGAGTGTTGCTGTCATCAAGGATTTGATTACCATTATTTGTTTCAATCAGGTTCATATTTGGAGGACGTGTTGTTTTGAAGTTACATTCCATGTTTGTCAGCCGTTGTAAAGATAACAGGTTTCATTCATCGAAGTGTTCACTACCAAAATCGCTACTCGTGAATCTAAGATGTTTAACAGGCATTCCCAGTATTAAGTTGTGGAATTGCCTGCGACTATTTAGTGGCAGCCTATCTATGAACATAATTTAAACTTAAGCTTTACACCTTGCTTTCCTATTGATATGTGTACAAAGGCTTGTTCAGCGTCAGAGGGTTTCCGCAGTAGCTGCACTTACTGTACGAATATGTTAAGCACAGTCCTTCACCCGCGAATATTTACCTTATATGGGCAGGCACTCAATTACGTGGGAGGCGTGATGATGCAGGACGCAACTCTGCCTCACACGGCGACCGAGCTGCTATGGCCGTATATACAGTGGTGTGAAAAACTATTTGCCCCCTTCCTGATTTCTTATTCTTTTCCATGTTTGTCACACAAAATGTTTCTGATCATCAAACACATGTAACCATTAGTCAAATATAACACAAGTAAACACAAAATGCAGTTTGTAAATGATAGTTTTTATTATTTAGGGAGAAAAAAAATCCAAACCTACATGGCCCTGTGTTAAAAAGTAATTGCCCCCTTGTTAAAAAATAACCTAACTGTGGTGTATCACACCTGAGTTCAATTTCCGTAGCCACCCCCAGGCCTGATTACTGCCACACCTGTTTCAATCAAGAAATCACTTAAATAGGAGCTGCCTGACACAGAGAAGTAGACCAAAAGCACCTCAAAAGCTAGACATCATGCCAAGATCCAAAGAAATTCAGGAACAAATGAGAACAGAAGTAATTGAGATCTATCAGTCTGGTAAAGGTTATAAAGCCATTTCTAAAGCTTTGGGACTCCAGCGAACCACTGTGAGAGCCATTATCCACAAATGGCAAAAACATGGAACAGTGGTGAACCTTCCCAGGAGTGGCCGGCCGACCAAAATTACCCCAAGAGCGCAGAGACGACTCATCCGAGAGGTCACAAAAGACCCCAGGACAACGTCTAAAGAACTGCAGGCCTCACTTGCCTCAATTAAGGTCAGTGTTCACGACTCCACCATAAGAAAGAGACTGGGCAAAAACGGCCTGCATGGCAGATTTCCAAGACGCAAACCACTGTTAAGCAAAAAGAACATTAGGGCTCGTCTCAATTTTGCTAAGAAACATCTCAATGATTGCCAAGACTTTTGGGAAAATACCTTGTGGACTGATGAGACAAAAGTTGAACTTTTTGGAAGGCAAATGTCCCATTACATCTGGCGTAAAAGGAACACAGCATTTCAGAAAAAGAACATCATACCAACAGTAAAATATGGTGGTGGTAGTGTGATGGTCTGGGGTTGTTTTGCTGCTTCAGGACCTGGAAGGCTTGCTGTGATAGATGGAACCATTAATTCTACTGTCTATCAAAAAATCCTGAAGGAGAATGTCCGGCCATCTGTTCGCCAACTCAAGCTGAAGCGATCTTGGGTGCTGCAACAGGACAATGACCCAAAACACACCAGCAAATCCACCTCTGAATGGCTGAAGAAAAACAAAATGAAGACTTTGGAGTGGCCTAGTCAAAGTCCTGACCTGAATCCAATTGAGATGCTATGGCATGACCTTAAAAAGGCGGTTCATGCTAGAAAACCCTCAAATAAACCTGAATTACAACAATTCTGCAAAGATGAGTGGGCCAAAATTCCTCCAGAGCGCTGTAAAAGACTTATTGCAAGTTATCGCAAACGCTTGATTGCAGTTATTGCTGCTAAGGGTGGCCCAACCAGTTATTAGGTTCAGGGGGCAATTACTTTTTCACACAGGGCCATGTAGGTTTGGATTTTTTTTTCTCCCTAAATAATAAAAACCATCATTTAAAAACTGCATTTTGTGTTTACTTGTGTTATATTTGACTAATGGTCACATGTGTTTGATGATCAGAAACATTTTGTGTGACAAACATGCAAAAGAATAAAAAATCAGGAAGGGGGCAAATAGTTTTTCACACCACTGTATGGTCGAAATAGGTTCCAGTTATGACTGTTACGCTTAGAATTTCAAAATGAAACCTGCCTAACTTTTGTAAGTAAGCTGTAAGGAATGAGCATGCCAAATTTCAGCCTTCCACCTACACGGAGAATTAGTGATGAGTCAGTCAGTGAGTGAGTGAGTCAGTCAGTCAGTCAGTCGGTCAATGAGGGCTTTGCCTTTTATTAGTATAGATAACAGTTGTTTACAGTAAGTATATTTTTTTGATTTTGTAATTCTCTTTTACTCTAATGTGTTAAACTTTTAAAATCTTTTTCTTTTCATTAAATAACATCAAACCTTTTCTCCCTAAAAAGGAGGACCATTAACTTAATAATTGAAGAGATAATGCAGAAGATGTTTCACTTTTTTTGCACACACATATTCTTTTTTTAAACTTAATGTTACTGATATTATTTGAAGAAAACAACATTCCATACAATCATGTCAAACTTAACAAACCATAATTCATACACACACATACTGTTTATCCTTTTTTCAATTACATTTAGAACAAGGGCTCAGCAGATTTTTTGTAAACAAAAAGAAACAAACGTCGCTGCCATTATTGTTCAGAGGTGGCAATGAAGTTGGAATGCAGGTAGCTGTAGACATGGTCTTGACAATTGCAGAAGCTGGCATATACTCTCGAGCTGTATCCAACCCCAAATAATGCCCAAAATAGTACAAAAGGGTATATTTATCATAAAAATAATCAAAGAGGGGGAAATAAACACAGAGTATACAGTGTACAATAATCAGAAAAACAAATGTCTAAAATACATGTTCACCCTGAATAGCAAATGGTGTGCAGTGTGAATTACACACCAAAGTAACACATGAATCACTTGCTTCTCTTCCACCCACAGTTACAGTATATTCTTGCCAGCAATGATCCTCCTGGCTCCATTTATCTACTGGACAGAAGGAGCTTTTTACCTGCCTGTACCAGGGGTGACTCTGTGGTCAGGAATAGCCTTAGGAACTCCTGGCACTGACCTTCTAGAATTTCCCATAGCAGCCTAAGCTGTTAATGCAATCTTGAGTCCTGTAACTACGTATATATAAGGGTAAAGAGCACCCTAGGTAAGTCGCTCACTCCAATGAGCAACAGAACACACAGTAAGCCACGTTAGCTCTGCTTATTCTGGATTTACTTGACTGGTTCCCAACATCCTTCATTTTTAATTTACACTAGAAGTACTTGGCCTCAGTATTATTAATGCCTGCCACATCTCTTAAGAAATGAAATTCCTATCACTGCTTATGACACTGAAAATTGTGAACAGTTGTACTCTACATGCAATAAAGGCGGTCTATAAAACAACCCTGAAATGCCAACATTACTGACAGAACTGGCGGAGGATTCTAAATGTGTAAATGAGTATTCTGTAGAAGTGATTGCATTAAAGACCTACCAGAAAGATACAGGCAGAGGCCAAGTGGCATGTAGTGCTGCTTCACATCTCCAAAATCTGAGGTCTGTGTGGAATTTACACATTTCTCCCTTCTCAATGTAGGTTTTCTCAAGGTTCCTATTTCCTAAATATGCATATATGAAATTAATTTGGCATCTTTAAATCGGTCTGGTACAGGTGAGTGTGTTTTGTGATGAACTGGCATGTCATCCAAAGTTAGTTTCTGAACTGTAACTTTTGCTTTAAGGATAGACTAAAGCTCCCACCATCTGAATTGGCAATGACAGGTTCTGAAACAAAATAAATGAATGTTTAGAGGGCAGACGGAACACCATATGTGATTAGATAAGTGTAATCAAATTTTAAATTACAGTTTAATGAACCCTACCACTTCATTGTACATTTCTAGCAAAGTTAACCCAATAAAGTAATCTATCATACAAAATTAAAAATAATAGTAGGGTTAACACAATAGTTGAACAGAACCGCCATGTGTGTATTATGAAATTCTGTACTAACAGGTAACACATCATCACTCTCTGGCACTGTATAAAGAAGAATGTATGATAATACATAATTTTGTTTTATTTAATGAAAAACACAAATCAGAATATATGATGTATCCCTCACCAATCATCAGCCTCAAAAGTTTCAGGAAAGCAAGTATAAAGCAATTTAATTAATGATATCCCAGAAATTAAAACAATGCATTCTTGTAGACCCTTTTACAACATTACCACAGTGCCACAGTGTTTAAAAGTACAAAGTATCATCAGATTTCTATTAGGTATATTATAGCACTGTTATGTTCTGCATTTTCTTTGACTGTTAGAGGATTTATAGCACAAATCATCAGTTATCAAATTAAGCATTATTTATAAAATATAACAGTAGCACAAATCATCAGTTACCAAATTATGCACTATAAGAACTACAACAGACCTTCATACTCTAATAGTCTTTTTTAGAGTCCTATTGAATTGAATACCATTTCTCTGTAAGCTTTATGCTATCTCACCCTTTCATCTTGCTTGAACTGAAGAATACCAGCCCATATACTACAGTCTACTAAAATTGGAAAAACTGAGAGTGGATTTAATATATGAAAGGTTTACAGCATTTCAATGCCTAGGTAATGATAAAGCTCATGTGCACTTAGTAATGTATGTAGCCAAATGTGGGCCTTAGACTGTATTAAGCGGCTTTTAAACCCAGGCTGACGACTCACTACTTTAATTTAGCATACCATGAATTGAGCTGCTGATCAGTTGTGCATACTGCATCTCTGTTGTTATTTATTAGTACTAACATATAAGAAACATGATATTTATAAACTCTCACTAAACTCCTATTTTGTTTTTCTTCTCGGTATCTTTATGTGGCACTTGGTGTCACTGCTCGACTGCCAAATTATTTGCCTGCTTATGGAAAAGTCATCTCAGATAAAGGAACATTGGAATCATGGGGTAGAAAGGTTTTTTCATCAGATTGGCTGGCCCAGAACTGACTAAGCTGTAGAATATCCAGTAGAAGGGAGGAGGCTTTTAGGTCTCTGCTTTTCTACAATCTGGAAGTGGTTCATTGGCCATCTAGCTCTGTGAAGAGGATTAATTATGTTATATTTTGTGTATTGTATTTACCCATTTTTTGCATATCCATCCTACCTGGAAGGGGGTCTCTCTCTCTGAATTGCCTTTCCCAAGATTTCTTCTGTTTTTTTTTTTTTTTTCTGTACAACCTTTTTTTTGGGGGGAGTCTTCTCTTGTATTCTTAGGTAGGCCAGGTTGAGGAGCTGTCAAAAAAACAGGGCTTCTCAATGCCCACTAAGGAATTCCTTGTGTGATTCTTAGCTATACAATACATACATTGTTTTTTTGTAGTTATTGTTGCTGTTGAGCATGTCTTTTATTATTGAATAAAATAATTTATACTGCACACATGAAAAGTGGAACTGCCCTGCACTGAAATACAAATAAAGATGTTCTACTGGCAAATTTTTTGATATACAAAGTCCCCTTCACCTTTGAAGCTAAACACTTTATAGTAAATGACAGATTTGGGTGATATAATTTAAGAAGAACCAATTCAAAGGTGTGGGAAACAGCTAAAGGGTCTAAATAATAGCAATTTTACGCCAGACCAGAGGGCGGCGGAGTGTGCTAACTGTCTCTCTCAGTGTCTTGCAGACCATTCTTGAGAAATCCCACTTGGTTCCGGCGCCAACAATGATGTCACCTCCGGTCATGAAGGCGTCACTTCCGGTTTTGGTGCTACTGACATCATTTACCATCCTATCTGTTATAACTGCCATCTTGTCTCAATGCAAGTCAGTTCTGTTTTGGACTCTATTCTGTGAACATCGCTCATAAAAATATCAACTTTTGCAGCCGGGAAACAATATACGGGTGGCTGCCCCAAATCTTCATGATATCTGTGACTCATTTATTTGACAGGACGGTAAAAGAAAACTAATAACTATTAACAAGAGAATTGTATGCTACACTAAAAAAAAATCTCATAATATTTAACATTTCAGAAAACATTACATTTAAATAAAATATTAGAAGGGCGGCACGGTGGTGCAATGGTAGTGCTGCTGCCTCGCAGTTAGGAGACCCGGGTTCGCTTCCCGGGTCCTCCCTGCATGGAGTTTGCATGTTCTCCCTGTGTCTGTGTGGGTTTCCTCTGGGCACTCTGGTTTCCTCCCACAGTCCAAAGACATGCAGGTTAGGTGGATTGGCGATTCTAAATTGGCCCATGTTTGTGTGTGTCCTGCGGTGGGTTGGCACCCTGCCCAGGATTGGTTCCTGCCCTGTATTGGCTCCAGCAGACTCCTGTGTTTGGATTCAGTGGGTTGGAAAATGGATGGATGGATAAAATATTAGAAGAAAAATATTTTATAAATTTGTTAGTAAAAAAGATTTTAGTGTTGTAATCAGCCCTATATACTGTACTACAACTTACTCGAATAATCCATTCATTTATCCAGGATATCCACTGGATATTTTCAAAGGATTAATCATACCTACGCTGAGAAGGAGGAAGTTGTTAACTTCCATTATACAACAGTAGTCACGTAGGCAACTTATATTGTAAAGATGTATTTTTAAATCCCTGCGTCTGCTAATGGATAGCGCAATTTAGCCTGGAAATAAGGTTTTAATTCAGTCCTGGTGGATATTTTTATAAAAACCTAAATTAAGTTTCTTTCACATTAATGTTTTTGTCACCATGGAAGCAATAGTGACTCATCTCATTTTGTTTCTGGTCATGATTTAGAGGAACTGACTAAACATTTGACACAATTGCTGGAATCCTTTACCCTCATTATTATTAATTCATAATTAATGATTTTAAAGAGCACATACTCTCTCCACAGTACTGTAATGTTGCCTTTCATTGCTTGTGAGACTATATATTTAAGAGACTGAGGAAATATAACTGGATGCACACTATCAGTGATATAATTAGTTAGAATTCCGAGTAATTTAGCCAGTAAAGCCAGTAGGGCATTTAAATTAGCAGTTGTAGTGTACTTGATTGATATTCCCTACACTACAATGATAAGTATTCCTGTCAAGGTCATCTGCCATAAATATGTGTCACACATGCATTGTTTAAAAGAACAGCATGGCTTAGTGAATTAACATTTGCTGTTATCTCATAAAGAATTTCAGATATTTTAAAATGCAATTCACTTTTTAAGCCATCTGAAACTCGTTTCCAGATATCTCAAAATATGCCCCTTAACATTTTAAAATATCTCAAAAACATTATGATATCTCAAATTCAAGATATCTCTAATGTATTTTCAGTCTCATGTCTCAAAATAACTGCCTGCATGGCAGCCTGTGCCTTTTAAGATCTCTTTAAAACATTTTTAGATATCACAAATTCACCTTCCATGCACTTTCAGATACTGTAATTCAAAAATGGACAGGAAGCTATTCTGAAATATCTGCAAATGTATATGAGATTTTTTACACTGTATTAGAGGTATTTGGAAATTA
This sequence comes from Polypterus bichir lapradei, assembly GCA_026402145.1. NCBI lineage: Eukaryota > Metazoa > Chordata > Cladistia > Polypteriformes > Polypteridae > Polypterus > Polypterus bichir. The sequence continues at coordinate 14,020,439 of JANRMT010062822.1, forward strand.
TATTCAGATTTCATAAAGTATCATTTATGCCTTTTGAAAGGCATAAAATGTATTTAAAGTATCTTGAAATAGACATATTTTCAGATATCTGTAATTCATTTTAAGATATTGTAAATGCATTTTAAGATGCATTTTGAGACACCTCTGAACGTTAATTCGGCTTTCCATAAAACAGTCACATGATAAGGTGGAAACAACAGATCCATGTATACAATCTCAATAAGTAAACAAGATACTTAAATGCAGTTTGCTAACAGTTGCGCTGTTCTCCTGTGCCTGTCCATATTAAGATCTAACTCTTTTTCCCACTCACTGGATGCATCTGGCCCTGCTATCTCCAGGGTACCTTATAAGTCATTTACATTTTTCCCAACTTCCAGCAAGGCCGCTGGCCTATCTATTGCCTGTGTCACTTTTCAAGGCTTTGTGTTGCTATATGGTGCCATTACTGCCATTTCTGTGCATAACTTTTCATAAATTAAGTGCAAATATTGAACTTTTCCAGTCATCTAAACACTTTTTACATTCTCTAGTTGATTGCATGTGTAGTAAAACCCCAGTCTGGTTGTGTTCAATGGAAAGTAAAACAAAGTCATTTAAACAATATTTATCATGGTTGTAAATTAATAGAACAACGTGTTGCTGCTAAAACAAAGCCTGCCTATCTATCTATCTATCTATCTATCTATCTATCTATCTATCTATCTATCTATCTATCTAT
>JANRMT010062822.1:14021169-14058522 GCA_026402145.1 Polypterus bichir lapradei
GGTGGGCAAGGAAGCTACCTTACCAGGCAGATAAAGATTCGAAACATAGGTAGACCCATAGAGGCAGAGTTGTTTTCATGTTTTTATTTGTACTTTTTTCTTTCTCTTTTATGTGTCATTTCTATGTGAGTTTCATTAAATAAATGCAAGTTAGAATTCTCAAAACCAGTGATCAGTGTCCCAAGATTCCAGGTCACTCAAGCATTATCTTATCTGTCTGACTTAAAGACAAGGTGGCAATCTTTAAAGTCTGTTCTCCCAAACTTTAACATCCATCCATCCATTATCCAACCCGCTATATCCTAACACAGGGTCACGAGGGTCTGTTGGAGCCAATCCCAGCCAACACAGGGTGCAAGGCAGGAACAAATCCTGGGCAGGGCGCCAGCCCACCGCTTTGCACACACACACCCACACATGAAGCACACACTAAGGAAAATTTAGGATCGTCAATCCACCTAACCTGCATGTCGTTGGACTGTGGGAGGAAACCAGAGATCCCGGAGGAAACCCACAACATCTGTTATCATATTTCCCGTCACAGTCTTATCACAAATAACATGAATGAACAGTACCTTGAGGAAAGTGTTTTAATGCCTACAAATATCTTACTGGGCGAAGTTAATCCTAATCCTCTTCATCATTCCTTCTTTCTTTTGCTATCTCTTTTTTCTCACCCTCTCCTTTCTAAGTTTCATCTCCAATTTCTAGGTGATTTGGGATGATGACAGAATGCCCAGATATCCAATTTATTGGAAGCGTACTTGGCGAATCTAATACTCCGAAGAAGGTCCTTAATTGAAGGGAAAAAAGGACAATAAAGCAACAGTCCCACTCTTGTTGTGTCTCTTTTAAAAGTCTCTTGTTTGAGGCTGTTCATGACAAACAAATGAATGTTAGCATTTTTGTAGTAGTTGGTTGCTGTTTAGAATCTTGCTTGTGCAGTAAATTTCTAATTATCCGTTTATACATTTTTTGAACTTGCTTCTTCCCTTTTCAGGACCACAGAGAGATAGAGTCTATCCTGGCAGTACTGTATGGTACACCAGTTCAGAGGTTACCCCTGCCTGAGACGCTTGTCCATTGTTGCTCATGCTCAAGCCCACATCCTCATTCACTCTTACATTGGCAATTTAGGGCCTCCATTGAACTTTGTCACATATGTGACTTTGAGGTGTGAGAAGAAAACAGAACACTCAGTCAAACCCAGGGAGAATATTCAAGCAGACAGTGAAACACCAGTACTAGAAGCCAGGTCTCCAACGGTGTGGAGCACCAACACTAATAATGGAGCCGCTCTGTTTTCTTATTAATATGAATATTGTTGTTAGTGTTAGTAGTCATATTAAAAGGAAATGTGTTTTACTTTAGAATGTCAATGCTAAATTTAAATTTGGCAAATCATGATTTTTTATTGTTTGTTTTTTATCTGTAAGAAATGGTTCACTGGCTAGAACACATAAGTAAAATATTTATTTATTTATTTTCTACTCTTGACTCCTCTAAAGAACAGACATTACGCTTAGAACATTAATCTTCATTTTTTCCATTTGATTTTTCATTAAAATTGATCGACATTTAAACAGTACTAATTGCTTTTATATTAACCACAGCAGCAGCAGTGTTTACACCTCACCCTCAAGCAATGTCCTAAATTAAACAATTTAAACCAGGAACATAGTACATTCTTATGGTGAAGTAGGACAATGATTATGTCTATTTCTCTGCATTGGGAGTCAACATGTCATGTTTCATACGTCATCTATTTAAAATGATCTGATTAAATACAGTTCTGTTTATTTTCTGTATTCCTTTCAACCCCATGAGGTGACATGAGCTCAGTCCTCAGATTTTATTGTTTGCAAATGTATTAATTCCAAAGACTCAGTTCAGACACCGTCACCCCCAATCCACTCAGCACCCAACCCCAGTCTTTTAGGATTATTGCTGGCTTTTCATTCCATGTGTAACTTTACTAGGAGGCCAGTTCTTGTTTTCTTCATCTTTCCGCACTTAAACTTTACTCAAAAATGACACATAGTATAATAGATTGCAATCATATTTTCAAATCTTCATAAGCTTTTGCTGCTTATTTCAGTGGAATTAGTTTAACATCACAAATAAAAGTGTACTATCTAAATCAGGGCCGTCCTTTTATAAAAAATTTAAAACAAACCCTATTTTCACATCCATTCTTTCCAAAAAGCTATCTGTTTCGTTCAGCGTTGCTCAGCACATGTGGTCTGAAGAAACACTCAAAGTACGAATGCCTGCACAGTATTGGCAGTGTTTGAGCAGGAGTTCTCCCAAATCTGGTTTCCACCCCTAAAATCAAAGCTTTGCTCACAACATGACTGAGCTAATTGATTGCAGGCACTTCATTTAGTTCAACATCATTTACTTGAATGTGCTTTAGAAGAACATTCTAGTTGCCAAAAAAGAGTTTTGCAAAGCACATTAAAGGACATCTGCTAGCCACCATGCTGTCCACAAAAATCCATCTTAAATTTGGTTACTTAATTACTGTGTGTGTTAGTTTGATAAGGAAGTAATATTTTATTAATACATTTATTTTAGAAAGTTTTTAAAGGAGAGTAATATTCACCCTACTTGATTTATCATGTGTTAATACATACAGTAGTGTATGCGACTGTTTCTCATTCTCATCAGTTTTTACTGATTGTCATCTATAATAATTACTCATTGAAGGCAATGTAGCTTTTAATTCTACTTGTTAATGTGTCAAAGGGATACAATTCAACATCTCTGCATTATAAAAAGAAAGACTGAAAGGAGACATCCCCAGTGTTACTGCCTGAAATCATTTACTAAGATCTGCCCAATACAATTTTCCAAACCAATACTTTCTTTTTTAATCTTATAAAATAAAGATATTTGATACAAACAATATTTAAAAAATAGAAAAACCTTTAGGTACTTTAACCCAGCCCAACATTTTAGTCCAGTGGTGGCACAAATCACATTCTTGCATATTAAGTAAAAACCAATAATGAATCCCCATGGGATCACGGGTGTAAGAATATCTATGAGACTTTGTAGCCCTTAATCCCTGCTTCTAGCTAACTAGATTTAGTTGTATATCCTTGACCTACACATTAATCTCTCAGTTCAGAGGTTTGCAATCACAGTGGACAGAAGTGGTGTTCGCTAATTGGATTGGTGGTGTGTTTTAGTCTTGCAAATTAAGGACTGAGATATTTTTATGTTGAGTTTCACAACTCACCATAAGCAACCTTTTTAAAAGAGTAGTTGAGTGTAACTCCTTCTATTCGTCTATGTGTACACCCAACTTAATTATATATAAATAAAATAACCTGTGGGCCACACGTTGGCATAGCAGTAGCACCCCTGGTCCTCCCTACATTGACTTTGCATGTTCTTCTTGTGTCTGCATGGGTTTCCTTCGGGAGCTCTGATTTCCTCCCGCAGTCCAAAGACGTGAAAGTTGGGTGGATTGGTGATGCTCAGTTGGCCCTAGTGTATGTACTGTATATGTGTGTGTCAGTGTGTTCTCCATGCTACCTGCCCTGTGCCCTATGCTTGCTGAGATAGGCTACAGCCCTTCGTGATCCTGCTCAGGATTATTAAGTGGGTTTAAAAAATGGAATGTTGTAGTAAGATTACCTGATTTCTTGTTCCCATTTTTATCTATGTGTTGGTTACTATGCCAACCACACATCATCCCTTCCCAGCCATCCCACTCTTATGCTTTGGACATGACCTTTTACCTTTTGGTATATTTCACACTTTCTTCTAAGCTTTAGGTGTTTGAAAAACTGAAACGACCTCTCTTGGCCACCAGATTTGTTTTGCATCAAATGTAAGTACTAATTTAGTCATGTAGTTACCAGTCAAAACAGCGGGGAGTAACACTAGTTCTTTTTTCCACTTCAGCCACTGAGTGAAGCTAAATATGTATTATTTAACCAGGCAACTGATTACCTGCGAAATCAAGATGTGGATGATGTGGAATCAAGCTAAAAGGACTACTAAGCATTAAGCAGTGTGAAAAAGGAAAAGCCAGAAAATCATGATGAAATTGTGACCAGGGCTGAACCACAAAAACTTTGTTCAGGATTGACAAAGGCTTATGGCTGAAGCTGGGTTGAAAGAACAATTTTATTATTTGCAAGTGCAAAAGTCCATCTCTTGGATTGTTCTTGGACATGATAAAGACTCAGTTGGACTTACTGCTTTAGACATCCTAAAGGGCTGCCTGTTTGTTTATAGTGTCTAAGAGGTTATCAACAAGCCCTTTATATAGATAATGGTTACCCTTTAGTCTTTCTTTTAAGTTTAAGAAATATCCAGAATTAATTTTAAGTATTGTCAGCAACGTGCAAGTAGTGAGCAACAAAAGTGTTATGAAATGGGCAATACCACTGCCGAGCGAAAGAGGGCACTGTCAGTAAGTCTTTTTATTCTTTAATCACCAGGAACAAGCCTGCCAGGAGCAATGAAGCCACTTCCTTTGGGAGCTCACTAGAATTCCTACCTGTTCCATCCAGGATCCAATTTGAAGAACACTTACATCGGAGGTCAGCATTCTGTGTGTGACATCAGTACACCAAAAGCAGCTATTTTACAATCACGATTGACCTATATGGTCTATTGTGTGTTTTTTCTATTGCTTATTTAAACTCCTTTTATCTTTCATTATACTGTAATGGGCATACCACCGGGTACCCCAAATCTTCTTCCTATCTTTGTCATTTTTGACACTATTCTATCTTATTTCTTTTTCAGTAGCAAACAATTGAAGTGTGTAATGAGTCCATCAGCTTTCCCCGTGTATGACATGTTAGTTACTGTATTGTATTATAGTAGCTGTAACGGTTTTGTCGCATGTACAGAGTACAATTAAATTGTTGTTTACATGTCCACATCTTACATAATCAGTTTTAAATCCACCTGCGTTTGATTGATTGAAAGATGACTTACAGTTTTGGGAATTTAAAATTTATTTACAGAAATTCAATATGGGCATTTTATGGTTGTTAGTATTGTCTTATTATAAGGGAGATTTGTGCCTGTTGATACTAAGTGCCCAATTGAGAAGTAATTGGAATTTTCAAAAAGTAGGGTTTTATGTTTGTGAGACTTTTGTATTTCCAAATGTAGAATAAATTACAGTGATTTGAAGGCCAACCCAACAAAGCTACTGTTCACTTCTGGCTTCCACTTGCTCAGCACCACACTGACAATAAGGACTATAAGAGGACTTGTCAAGGTGTAGCCCCCAACAGTCTTCAGTCTGTCACCAGCACTAAGGATGCTATGCATGAAAAATGAAGCTAATATACTATACAGTTGTCCCACAGTTTTAAAGCACTTAATTTTTCTAACAAAACCTAATCATGTGTTCGTAAGATTTTTTAGACACATGTATCTCTTCATTTCTATTTATTTATGTAAAAACAGATTTTTTTCTCAAGATCGTATGTAGTAGGAAGCCATAAGTTGTGCTACCCAAAGGATATGTATACCGAGGTCTGGTAAACGCCTTAAATTACTTCTAAACAAAATGGTTACATTAATGTTTTTGCAGAAATGTGTTTGGCACAACATTTATGGGAAAACAGAAATGGTAATACACTTGGACAAGCCTGCTGCACTGTGCTTGTATTCTCTGAATTAAAAAAAATATATATAAATAACAAGAAAATTAAAGGCATTAATACTTGCAATTACAAATAACCTTGACAAAAGTTCTTCAAAAGAATTTCATTCTGCTTCCAGCACTAATTTATCATATATATTGTGTGCTAAATGAAAATACAAGCTATGCATGGTAAAGTAATCAGAATCAGAAAATATTTTCACTTCTTCAAAAAAATATGTGCTAGTTGTTTCAAATATAAGACAACTTTCTACAAACCGTATTTCAGTTTTTAATTTTTGTTCCTTTACTTTTTCAACTTTAGTATTTCATCACTGGTTATTTATTGTGTATCTATTAGCGTAACCCACTTTGAATCTTTTTACGTCCTCTGTAATGAATATTCTTGTATTTTCTCAGTTTATCAATTTATAATCTATACTAATGAAAGGCAAAGCCCTCACTGACTGACTGACTGACTGACTCACTCACTCACTCACTCACTCACTGACTGACTCATCACTAATTCTCCAACTTCCCGTGTAGGTAGAAGGCTGAAATGTGGCAGGCTTATTCCTTACAGCTCACTTACAAAAGTTAAGCAGGTTTCATTTCAAAATTCTACATGTAACAGTCATAACGGTCGATAACGGTCGACAACGTCCGCCATGTTGAACTTTCTTATTTATGGCACCATCTTCACGAAATTTGGTAGGTGGCTTTCCTGCGCTAACCAAAACCAATGTACGTACTTATTTCGATGGTATGACGCCACTGTCGGCCGCCATATTGAACTTTCCAATGTCACTAATTCTCCAACTTCCCGTGTAGGTAAAAGGCTGAAATTTGGCAGGCTCATTCCTTACAGCTTACTTACAAAAGTTAAGCAGGTTTCATTTCGAAATTCTACGCGTAACGGTCATAACGGTTGACAATGTTCGCCATGTTCAACTTTCTTATTTATGGCCCCATCTCCACGAAATTTGGTAGGTGGCTTCCCTGCGCTAACCAAAACCGATGTACGTACTTATTTCAGTGGTATGATGCCACTGTCGGCTGCCATATTGAAGTTTCCAACATCACTAATTCTCCAACTTCCCGTGTAGGTAGAAGGCTGAAATTTGGCAGGCTCATTCCTTACAGCTTACTTACAAAAGTTAAGCAGGTTTCATTTCGAAATTCTACGCGTAACGGTCATAACGGTCATAACGGTCAACAACGTCCACCATGTTGAACTTTCTTATTCATGGCCCCATCTTCACGAAATTTGGTAGGCGGCTTCCCTGCGCTAACTGAAACCAATGTACGTACTTATTTCGGTGGTGTGATACCACTGTCAGCCACCATATTGAACTTTCCAACGTCACTAATTCTCCAACTTCCCATGTAGGTAGAAGGCTGAAATTTGGTACTTATTTCGGTGATATGATGCCACTGTCGGCCGTCATATTGAACTTTTCAACGGTCTTTATTACTTTTGGGCCCATCTTCAAGAAATTTGGTACACTGGTTCCCAACGCTAACTGAATCCTACTTACGTACATATATACGTCCATAGCCTGCAGCTCGGTCACCGTGTGAGGCGGCGTTGGGTCCCCCATCCCAACGCCTCCCACGTTGTTGGCTGCCTGCCTATATAAGGCCGTCTGTTGCTCCAGTCTCTACATTCCCTTCCTTGCTTCGCCACGGTATTCACGTCTTCCTGCTGATAACTACAGCCTTTTTATTTAATCCACGGCTTCTCCGCTGTTTTATTGTTAATTTATTACGATTATAGTTATTGTGTAGGTATTTTAGACTTACTTTACATTGTTCAGGTACCCATTTCCTTTATCATTCCAACCGTACCCCCATTAACATGTCTATCGAGGTGATCACCATCGATCAAAGAACTGTCACTTACCAAGTGGTTTCCATGCCCGGAGATGGCACCTGCCTTTTCCATTCTCTTTGTTACATATTGCACGGCCATATCAGGCTCACTCTTGATATCCGGAGGAACATTGTGTCTTATGTATTGAATGACTGGAACAGGTTCAAGGTGTGGACTGATGACGGTACAGGAGATAATTATACTACACAGGAGCACTAGAAGAGTGAAATGCTTAAGTGTACCGAAATGGCCAAATATTTTACACCTTTGGATAACCGCCAATGCCTCTTAAACATCTTAGCTTCACAGGTGACGATTTCAGAAGTGGACACTTTGATGTTTAGAAATGTTTAAACTCTCAAAAGCTGGATGTGAAGTTATCAATGAAACTGGTTGTATACTTACAACGCTTGACAGATGCCGAATGTCTCTTCAACACAAGTCCTACAAATACTGTTGTAATTGAAACAAACCATGAAAGTCAAACCGATTATGACAGCAGCAATCCAAGCTGTGAGATTTGAAACAAGATTACTGTTCACATGGCCAACTGTACGTTGCATGCTCAAGAGTAAGCTCAGCGCACAGCTACAGTTTGATCATATTACAACTGGAGGGCCGAACTGACAACGTGGCATACAAAGAGATCCTTAACAAATATTTATTGGTATATTTTCCCTCAGTTTAAAAAGGTTTAATTTTCTTCTTGATAAAAATTTTAAGGCAGTACTTCGCCGCTGCGAAGCGCGGGTATTTTGCTAGTCTTAATTAACCAGCAGAAGATTTTTTGTTCAGCTTACCATACTTGTTAATAAAGTACTGTAAAAGTTTAAATAACAATAATAATATGCACACAGAAAGCTAGACAAATAAAATGTTCAGCAAATTAAAATGTTAAAACTATTCCTAAATATTCGGTTTTCTTAAGTTTTTCCAATTTACAGCTCGCCAGTTAATGTGTATGCCAGTCCTGGATGAGACCCCAGCCCCTTCAAGGCACACTCATGCACATTTCCAGGACAGTTTTAGCGTAACTGAATGCTCTGAGGATTCCTCATTTGTCACAGATACTGCAGGTGGAAATAAAAAGAACATGCAGAGTTCATACAGGTAGCGTTCAAACTCAGGTGCCAGGGACTGTGCTACTGTCATTTTTGAAAACAAATTCAATGCCAAGATACTTTACGTAACATTTTGAGATTTAGCTTCTCCTACTAAAACCAGACCCGCACTCCTTCATTAATTTTCAGGAAGAGATGCAAGGATCTTTTATTGTTATTCTAACATCTATATGCAAAAATGAAATTCAGTACTCAGGTCCGGGTAATTAAACAGTGCACACAATAATCCCATAAAAAACTTCATAATAAAAAGTACCCCATAAGTAGCCTCCTAACCCCATAAACTTCACGATAAAGGTATGACATATCACACAATAAAGACCACATGGGTGAGATCAAGTGGCTTTACTATTTTTATCTTATATGGGGTACAAGAGTTAAAGGGCATTTTAACATACTGTGGTTATCATTCATTTAACAGTAAAAGTTGTTTTAGAGAAATTAAAATATCCATCCATTTTCAAAACCTATCTAACCTAATTCTCTGTTATTTCTAATTCCAATAATTAAAATGTGTGAATGCTAATGGGAATCAAATAATTTATCTCATTTTAACAGAAAAGTAACAACTCAGAACTCATCACATACAAAATCACTTTTTCTATTTAAATCTTCCTTTTCCAATACACAATGCAGCCTGTCCCCAGAGCATCAGGTACAAGACACAAACCAACCTTTGACATGGGTGCCATGCAGTGCAGTATTAACTTACTCACAGAACCCACACTGACTCATGTTAGGTTGATTTAGAACTGCTCTTTAATGTAGCCTGTAAGTTTTAGTAAGGCAAGAGCATAAATATGTGTACTTTTGGAAAAAAAAAAAAATTAGGTCCAAGCAGAGCACGAGACAGTAACTGGGCTGGTATTTGTACCCCACCTCAAGAAACTGTGAGCCAGCAGTGTTAACCAAAGCACCACCGGCAATAAAATCCTATTTTCTACATTGGAATAAATGTAAGGTAGTCTGTATATTAAAATGACCAGTCGCCAAAAGAGATTCATAACATTTTTGGAAAAAAATCATAATACAGTTTGTGGACTGTGTCAAGACCCCCACAGCCCTGCTGGATAACGTCGGGGCCGCCAGGGATCGCTCCAGGGAGAACCAGGGACTGCTATTTGCCCTATGCCCCAGGAGTACTTCCAAGTCACATAAGCGGAAGGGATGATGTACTTCCGGGGTGAAAAAAAGGACTTTTATCTGACCCGAAAGTGATAAGGAATTATGGACTGAAGGATGAGAAACACTTCTGGGTCAGGAACTATAAAAGGACTCTGGGAGCTCCCAGACGGTAAGTTGAGCTGGGTGGTAGGAGGGCAACTCGTCTGGGAGTTGGAGGATTGGTTTATTGTGATTAGTATTGTTTAATGAATAGTGTAGAGTGGAGGGTGCTTGGTGCACATAATTATTATAATAAAACAGGATTATTGCACTTTTACCTGGTGTTTGGCGTGGTACCTGAGGGTTCAAGAGAGCGATAGCGCCCCCAACTGTCACAAGTTCTACGCAGAAGGAAACATATATTGTTCTATTGTTTGCAGGTTAAACAAGCTGAACTGAAACAGAACAAAGGGAAGGCACAAAGGTCATTAACATTTTCTGTTTTCTTTGTTTGTTTCTTGTGGCTTAATGAGCTGATTAGAAATTTCCATCAGCAAAATATAATTACTAGTAGTATAATAAATAGGCATTTCACAAAAGCAAATTAATACTGCCCAAATAAATTGTGTGATAACCAACTGTCATTGTGCTAATGAGTAGAGCAACAGAAAAAAGAGAAACCACCTGGATGGTAAACAGAAGAAGCATTCCAAACTGTTGTTCGACTCGTTTCTGTTCAAAGTCAGTACCTCTAGGTGATTACATTGCAGACATTCTATTAATTATTAAGTACTCTATTATTTTTAACACTGGGTTAATTTGTTTGCAGGATATTAAAAGGAAATTTGTATGCACTGCATCCACTAGCTGCTCATCCAAAGCAAAGCTTCAATCAGGTTTTAGCAATGGTTCAGTTCTGGATAAGTAAAATCACTGCAGGTCCTCTCACCTGCCATGGGCCCCATTGTTTCAATCAAGGTTGAAGGCCCTTATAACATGGAGCTTTTTATAACTATGGTAGAATTATTATTTGGTTTTTTTACTGATTCTTAAACAATCTCATTTGCATCCCACTCTCCCATTTTGGCATTTGCTGTCACTGTCAGCCCAATGAGCTTTCCTTTCCATCTAAGAGCAGCACCTTCTCATTAACAGTGAGAATCCCAAAATCAGAACCTCATATTATTCTTTCAAATTCAAGAACGCTTACCCACACCATACTACATCAAATCGGATATGAACCCGATTTTTACCTCAAATGATCACTTGCTTCCACTATTCCACTTTGGAATCTGGGGGTACAGATTCTGTTTTGTTTGATATTCTCCTCTCCAAAGCCAGTGGTTTAATACGTTCAAAACATAACCTAAGCTAAAATGTGAAAGTGTACTTCACTTTTGCAAACAGCAAAATAAATTCAAAATGTACCTCATCAGAGTGCTGTGTAACAATCTAACAACATAAGAAATGTTTTGACCAAAACAGTGCATACAGCCCGACATAGCTTGTTATATCCTATGTGTGCAACATTTCCTAAATATCACTGAAAGATAGAACACACAAAAAGTTGTGACTTTCAGCATGTCATTTTTTTATGTCTAGGATACTTTGTGTGATAAAATACCTCCAATCACTTGTGTGAATATTACTATTAAGCAACTTCCACCATGATCTCGCAAAAGAAATTGATTTAACATATTAGCTGCATATTAGTGCACCTTCAATTTCGTTGTTCCTTTGTAAATGTGACAATGACAATAAAGATCTATCTATCTATCTATCTATCTATCTATCTATCTATCTATCTATCTATCTATCTATCTATCTATCTATCTATCGGAGTTGCACTATAAATGGCTATGAATCTTCTGGAAGGATCTATGAGGAGTGTAAATTTTCTCCTCATGTCTGTCTGGGTTTCCTCTCACATCAGTTATTGTGCACCCCGAGTAAACCAGTGTGAGTATGTGCAACTAGTGAATAAGCGCACCATCCAGTTTTGTTTTCTACCTTTCACCCAAGCTGTTGAGGTGGACTCCGGCACTCACAATAATCAATGGGAAAAATAGGTATGAGAAAGCATGTATGTATTGTCACACACGTGCGCATGGGAGGAAGCTGAAGGGTTCACAAAGGGATAATTCCATGCCAGACCAGGGGGTGGCAAAGTGCACTGATCCTTCCTTTTTTTTCATCGGCAGACCAACAATGGGAAATTTAGACTCGATGACATCACTTCTGTTTTTTCTGGGCCTGATGACGTCACTTCCAGTTCCTGCCCTGATGACATCACTTCCCTTACCTGGCTTTAAAATCACCATATTGGCCTGTCTGTACTGTTCTATGTTGAAGTCTGTTAAGACCTGCACCATTTTGAACCACAAACTTCCGTTTTGGCAGCCTATCTCAAGTATATGGGTGGCTGCCCCCAAACCTTTCTCTTATGTGATATCATCTACTGTTAAATTCTGCTCTGTACTTGTAATATTTTTATTTTACTTTATACTGTATTGAGGATTACTTGTGTTTTGTTCTGTGTATTGTATTGTATTGACCTCTTTCTCTTTGACACCCACTGCCTTTCCCAAGGTTTCTTCCATTTTTTACCCTGCTAGGGTATTTTTTTATTTTTGGGAGTTTTTCCTTGTCTTCTTAGATAGTCAAGGCTGGGGGGCTGTCAAGAGGCAGGGCCATTAAAGCCCATTGCGGCACTTCTTGTGTAATTTTGGGCTATACAAAAATAAATTGTATTGTATTGTATTGTTATGTGCAGTCCTTTCACAATATGCATGTAAGTTGGAATCCACCACTCGTATTACCTTTACAATTTTAAGCATGCTCTACCATGTCAATGTCAATTTATTTATTGGGCACATTTAAAACAAACTTTAATAATACTGTAGCCAAAGTGCTTTACAATAAAATATACTAATAAACATAAATAAAATAAACACAATAAAATACAACAGAAACCAGCAGTAAATTGAAAGAAAACTAATGACTAAGAGGAAGGAACCATCAGTATCCCTGAAGGTCATAGAAAGCAAGAGAATAGAAAAGTGTCTTCAATCTCATTTTAAATAGTTCAATTGAAGGTGACTCCTTAATTTAATTAGGTAAAGAATTCCACAGGCGAGGTGCAGCAGCTGAACCCCTTAGTTTTACACTTCGTATTTGAGGGACAACAAGAGACAATTGATCGATAGATCTAAGCTCTCTGGATGGCCGGTGTATAACATACAATTCAGATAAATAGCTGGGAGCATACCTATGTATTCATTTAAAAAACTGCAGCAAAATTTTAAAATCAATTCTGAAGCTACCAGGCAGCTGATGTAAAGAGGCTAAACTTGGAGATACAGAATCAAACATTCTTGCCCTGACCAAAAAATGGGCAGCAGCACTCTGGACCAATTGCAGCCTGCGTATCAGGGATTTGCTGATCCCAGAATAAAATGATTTGCAGTAATCAAGCTGAGAAAAGATAAAAGCATGAGTAACTTTCTCAAGATCGCTATGAGATAAAAAGAGGCTTCACCTGGCTAAAAGGTGAAGCTGTAAAAAGCTAGTCTTGACCAGAGAATTTATCTTTTTCTCAAAAGAGAGATTACTATCAAAAATAATCCCCAATATTCCGAAAATGAGCCATCTCTTTATGCACATTTGTGCAACTAAAAAGTATGATCATGCATACCAATAGTTACATCCTTTAGTTTGCCTTTGGTTCTTAATGAGTCTCTGTGCTTTTGTTAATATTATTATCTCCATCTTGTGATATAGTAGGCTGCCAAGTGCACACATTCCACTGCACCTCAATCCTCTTTTGAGTGGTACACCATAGCTAAGTCAGCATCCTAATAGCCTTTGTATTCACTTTTGAACACTGCCATACTCTCTATGAAAAAAACACTTTCTATCACTTATATGAAATTAACTCTTAAGCAACTTCCATTGTGATCTTGTTAAAGAACCTGATTTTAAAGTATTAGCTCTCATCCAGAATGACTTTGCACTGTGAGTGACTATACAGACATTGTGGCTTTATAGAGTGGCATTGCAGACAATGATTTTTGGGGGTGGATGTTTGTGTCATTTTGTTGCTAGTATGTCATTCTCATCTTTTCTGAGGAGACGTGTAATGAGGATAAACAAAGTTTGTTAAACACAACTCGTAATATTTAATTGTTGTGTTTTATTTTAGTGTGTTTTTGTTTTAGGAATATTTAGGTGTAGCTATTAAATGAATAAACTGTGTGCCCAGAGCTCATCAAGGAAAGCTAACATTGTCCGTATTGTGTGCTCAAAGTTTTTTGCAACCGGAACAGCAGACAGGTGCAAATGAGCTCATTAGATCATAAGGACCTATGATTCATAAGTTTATCAAGTGAGATAAAATACGGGACAGAAAACACAATGTTAAAGTAAATATTAAGCATGTTATTATTTTCTCTGCATATATGCTTAGGTTTAGATAAGCTAATCAGTGTGTAGGTTCTTTTAAGAAGATGTGAAATAAGAACTTGGTGCTTTGCTGTTAAATTGTCTCTCATAACCAACCTCACTAAAAAGCAACCAGACCATAGGAACTTATCAGTCATTCAATTATGACTGATGCAATATCTCTATATGTATAAAATCCAAAATCTGTCCGTCTGTCTGCTTTTCATGAGAGAACTACTTCACGGATTTAGATCGGGTATTGTTCTATAATTTGCTTGAATATTCCGGTTGATTTTGCAACTTGTCCCATCGCGCTAAGAATCATAGCTCGCTTGAAGGAGTGATATATTTACGCTAATCCGAGACACAGGCTATGGGCCAAGTGGGGGGTGGGGGAGCATCAGGAGTGGGGATCTGGGTGGGACCATCCTCACTCACGCGCCAGCCTCCGTTCAAATCGGTCTACCTCTGGCCACGTTTTGGAGTGTACCTTGCCTACACTTAGCTAGCGATACCTGTTTGTTTATTGATTTCTAAAGTTTGTTCTGTTTCACTACTATGCGGGAAAAGCCATGGGGGTCAGCTAGTATTACATAAAGTAGCCCTCAAAGGAACTGTATAAAAAGGGATTTTAAAAGCATTTAGGAAAACATCACAACTGCCAGAGAGAGACGGCAACCCATCATCACAGCTGGCTTAAGATGACAAAGACTGCAGCAGCTAAAGCTATGGCCACCTGATTTAAAGGTTGCTGTTTGATCTTCATTTGAATTGTTTCAGGTTGTGTTTTTCTTACCTAACATTTATGCTTGTTTTTTCTAAAATATAAATGTAAGTAATTAATGAAATAAAGTTTGAATATTACCTCGCTGAAGTTGTCTTGTTGTTTACTGACATTTAGCAATGATTGAGGAGTGTTAATGCAGCTGTCTGGCAGAAGTGCACACTGCCATATCTGTAGCTTGGTGGGGCAGCAATAGGCCCTTGGCCTTTGTTAAGGTATTCTTGTTTAGTATTTAACTTATAAACTGGCAGGGGCAGTGACAAGCCCTTGGTCACTGTAATGTCTGAGACATGAATAATGAGAGACAATTAAAAGAGGTAAGTATTGTGGGGTGTGCGCATAAAACAAGGCTAATGATTTGGGCATTTACAGTATGATCCTGTCCACCAACATAAAAAGAATCTTTGAGGTTACACTTTTTCACAATAAAACAAAATGTAAGTAAGAATTTCATTGCAGTAAACTTCCATTTTAAACCTGATGTGTGTACCAGACTCTGACGTCTCTCCCATATGGTGTGCCATCTTGATATTTACCCATCATTGTATAGCTATCCATCCAGCCATCCATCCATTATCCACCCTGCTATATCCTAACTACAGGGTCACGGGGGGCAAGGCAGGAAACAAACCCCAGGCAGGGCGCCAACCCACCGCAGTTGTATAGCCATATTTACAATATTTCAATACAATGTGTAATTACTCTTACTTGTTCTTACAAGATTAAGGTAAATTCATAAATTAAACTTATTTCACCTGTAACAAAAAAAAATCCTCACTGTCATCTAAATCATTTTGATATGGCATTACAGTTACAAAATATACTGTATCAAGTGGAACTATTCCAGACAAGTCCTCTTGTTGTCTGCAATAAAAAAAAAACTGAAAAGAGTAGGTCTGTGCATTCCAATGATTACATCCTTTATTTTGAACAATGAAATGTTAACCATTTTTATTTTTAGTTCTGCTGGTCAGGAGAATTGAAATTTATCATCTTTTATGCTTTATGGTAGAATGAGGATGATGAGACAAAACTGGTCTAAAGGAAAATACAGAATTACCTTAATAAAAAAATAGTTTTTTTTCTTATTCAAATCATATCTTTCAAAACTATTCCAATGTTGCACTGTATTTGTACTTGCCAAACTCTTACCTCTTAGAGGTAGTTCAATCACAGCTTTCAATGAAATCTGCACACAGGAGCAGACATGTAAAATTAATGTATGAGAGTGCTGATTAAACAAATCACAAAGGGACAGTTTGTCTTTTGTGTTTTGACATTCATTACATGGTGTGCATTGGAACATAATGGTTAAAAGCAAAATGGCACATCTAATCAAATGGAAAAACTTTATTTTCCCAGAAAGTATTTTGACAAGTCATTGCCATCTTCAAATGATTGTTTGCTATTAGGCTTTCTGTGCTAGCAGTTGCTGTGTAGCTGTCCACATGTGAAAATAAGACATGAAACACTAGAATGTTTAAAATTGATATATGATTATTTAAATAATATATGCTGCGGTGGGCTGGCGCCCTGCCCGGGGATGAATACTGGGAGAACACAAACTATAAAATAAAAGTACAACAATAAATTGGCCTAAAGTATGCAGTTCCTGAAACCTAATCTATCAAGCAGGGGTGCCTTACCTGCCTGTCCACCGCACTATCATCCCGTTCATATGATGCTCATGTTGAAAGAAATATTAGTAAATAAACAAAAGTGACTGTGGTACAATGTGTACTGAAATATAGACTTCTATAAAGTTTGTTCAACATAACATTAAAAGCAGCCAAATTTTGAAGGACAAAACAATCTCTTACACACAAGGCTGAATGGAATATAAAAACCTAATAAAGTCTTATTTTAGGAAAGTAATAACCAAAAGCAGACGGATTAATATGATTATGAAGCCCTTGGGTCTGTTTAACACATTGTAATGGGAAGCCTTTCAGAGTCGGGCTTGTTATGTACATTCCCTAAGCACTTGTAGAGTGGCTACATTTTTACACATTTTCAAAGACTTGTAAGTGAAACTACTCTCCGTCAGCCACTAGCCACTATTCCCAATGCAACAGTTTTCATACTTTTGCAAACTTTTCTAAGTCCTTTCCAGTGTATACACTCAGTGGCAACTTTATTAGGTCTACCTATCCAGCACTGGTAAAACCAGCGTTTGTGTCCAAAGTTCATGAGTCTTGGATTCAACAAGGTACAGGGAATTCTCCTTATGTATTTGGTCCATGCTGACTCAAGAACATCATGCATTTCTTGTAGACACACACACACATGCCTAGCATTGTACCTCATACCAAATATCCTCCATTGGATTGAGATCTGGGTACCATTAAGACCATTGGAGTAAACTGAAGTTACTGTCATGTTCATAGTACAACCATGAAATAATACATGCTTTTGGACTTGCCAACTTATCGTGTTGGAAGTAACCATTTGATAAAGATTAGACTGGGGCTGTAAATGAACGCACAAGGCCAGCAACAATGGTTGGGATCACTTGGTGCAGAATTGTTTTTTACAGGCCTGATGCATGCCAAGTAAACATTCTCCACACCTTTACATCCCAGATCACCAGTCTGTACCACTGATACATGGATTCAAGGATAGAGCATAAAGCCATGGATTCAAGATATTGATGTTAGCATTATGTTTTTATATTTTTCATTTTTTGTGGATTTCATTTTTTTTCTCTTGCCATTCTTTGTTCGTTGTTCACATTTTTTGGTATTATGTGAAGCTTTGCCCTAACCACTTTTCTCATGTCTTGCAATTAGTGCCTTTGGGTGCAACCGAAAGTGCCCATTGTATTCCGCATATGCAACTGAAAGTGTCCGTTATAATGGATGACTTCTGTTTGCCTCAATTCTGTGCTGAGGCATTAGTTGTCCTAAGTGCGTTGTTCGGCTCCCTTTCTTGGATTTTATCTAGATTTTACAAGTTCTTTTTTTGATTTTCTGGCTTTGGGACTTGCTTTTAGGTTTCTTATTTTGGAAGTGGCTCTTGTTTAGGTTGCCGCTTTCAGGCAAACTTTTGTGTTTTGTCTTTTTTGAATCTTTTCTTTAATAGACTTCATAATACTTACAGTATAATGAAGACTGTCTTGTTGTTTAGGTTAGGGGCTTTCACAGTTCTCCTCTCCCTTTATGAAGAATATAGGCTTAACCCCCTTTGAAGGATGCAGGCTATAATTACTTTGTAATTTAAACCTTTTTCTGAATTCACCTGTATCACAACACCAAATTCTGAAACTACCATCTGTACATTTCATCAGAAATCAAGGTCTATCTGATATAGTGTTCAGCAACCCCTACTGAATTTGTTTCAACTCAGGTTTGGTGAAATTGTAGAACTTCACCAAACTTCATTGAAGTCATTGGGGAAGGAGAAACTGAACTAGAGCTGAGTGGATTGCAATGGTACAATGTCCCTGAGGACTATGGAAACATCTGACAAATATACTGGATTGGTTATTGTGGCCAAAAATAAGTTCAGTGTTGTAAGGCAGCAGTGCTAACTAATGGGTCTCCCTGAGATAAAAATCAATGGAATTAAAATTCTCAACAGTAATATTTATTGTAGACCATGGCAGACAGGAAGCATGAATTCACAAAGACTTGACCAACACAGATTTCATAGCAGATAATCACCTCTCTAAAACCAAAAAGTACAGATTTTTGTTTCCCTGGTGCATTTGCTCGTTCACTGCTGCTGCTATCACATATGCACAACACTAAAACTTGTGGATTCTTCACTCCTTCCAGGTTGAATCAGCTGCACAGTACTCTGGGTAATGCTATTAAAGGGGTAGGCTCACATATGACACACAGGACATATACAAAAAGACATTACCTTTAAGACACAAATATGCTGACTCATTCCCACTTTCATTCTGTGTGCATCTGCTTTCTTCTAATTATACGCTCTGGAGGCTGTCCCATCCAACATTGGCTGCTACAGCTCTGTGATGTCACACTGGCCTCACAAAGCTCAATGGGACACTGGGAGTTTGTCTGAGCATATTGAATTTCCTGGGAAATTTTCAGGTAACAAGGTCATCTGTGAATGTATCGTATTCTCAGTGAAAGGTGCATTGGTGAATTTTACTGATCATCGTTAATCAGGGCACGTAACCACTTGCCAATGACGCCCTTATGATGATCATGTGTCCACTGTAGCTTCATCTTGCAATTCGTAACTGACAGAAGTGGAAGATAATGTATTCCTCCATTGATATCCCAATTCACTTCTAGGTCAGTGAAATTGTGCGTTCAAGATGTCCTTACTGACTCCAATTTACTACTGATATTTGAGTATTTGCACCCTTTAGAATAGCTTGAATGAGTCAACCCATTCTACTTGAAGTTGTGCATTTGCCCAAAGAACTGCCACTAATTGGAAGTTTTGTTTGTCGCACCATTCAAACTTTAAAGAGTGTAGTGGGTGGGCTGTTTTTGTGGTTTAAGGAACCATCATGTCTAACCACCCAAGGCTGATGTTCTGTCATCCACTGAACTCATATAGAATAACCATAGTCAGAACATGAGTGGATAAAATTGTCACCAATCAACTCACAGCAGATACAAGGGCCACACTTCTTAGAACTTGAGACACAGCAAGGAATGGACATACTCTTCATGTTGGGCAGTACCCTGTATGTCTACTTCTTTTGTTGTCCCTCTTGCTAAGAAAGCTTTTACCACCCAAAACTCAGTTCACCAGTTTATTGCATAACAGTATAATTAATGTTTTTTATGATGAAAAATAACATAAAAAGGACATATATGCAAAGTTTTACAACTACTCTTCTAATTCCTCATAAAATAAGTTCTTAAACAGATTTATTTGTCAAAGAGTTAATTAGTCACTCTCTTTCATGGTATTGTTTAATGAGGTGCCATAGCTAAAAAAAGTCAGCTATAAATTTCTTGGAGAACAGGAAAACTTGTAATCAGTTTCAGAAATTATGTGGACAGTCACAGGAATTGTGAAAAAAACAACTTCATTCTTCTTTTTACCATAACATTTTCTAACCCTTCTAATCCAAGGGTTCTAAGGGTTGAGGTGGGCCATATCCTATCTCAGCAACTTTGGGCAAATGGCAGGGAACCTGAGACAAGGTGCCAATCCATTATAGACGCACAAGGTCACTAAAAACTCATCTGTCACACAAGTCTTTTGGGATGTAGTGTATGCAGAACTCACACAGACACAGGGGGAATGTGCAGACTCCAGACAGACAATTATTGGACGCAGGGCTTGTACCGACAAAGTTCAATCTGTGAGGTACACGTAGCTGCACCATCGATACTCTTTAACAAGCAATAAAGTTCCATGTGAAACATGACTATACTGTAATACAAAAGTAAAGAAGTACAATTTTCTTGCTGTAAAAAATTCCAGTGAAAAGTACAAGCAGTTCTGTTTAATTGGGTATATGAACTAATATAAAATATCTTTTTTTATCATGTATCATTACTAGATAGGTTGTTTTTTTTTTATTTGCAGTAAGTCTCTTTACTTTATCTCCATTCTAATTTACCTTTTCTACTCATATACAAACTTCCATTCAGCAGCTGGCCTGTAAGTGTTTGAACATCGTGCAATGTGTCTATTAATCACCGCACAACTGTCTCTAATGACAAGACTTATTAAAAGCCATTGACAGAGGATCTTTGTAATAATTTGATGAACCGCATTAAAGAGATAAAATAAAGCATGCAATCTGAACAGATTACAATTATAATGTGCTCCATTTAAAAATTGCATTGGACAAAAATGAATTGTTTTCTATTTTAAAATATGAAAAGCAACATATAATTTATTTTAGAGAGTGGAATAAATGAATTGATCTAGATGATAAAGTAATAAATGAACTGGTTTGATGCAAATAATAAGTTCTTCAAGTTTTTAAAGAGAAAAAATAATCTCTGGAGCAGAATTATGTTTTTTGTTACCTTCTTACTAGTAAGAATAAAATGATTCCTTTGCACTTATATTAATGTGTCCTGTACACAGAACAGTTGAGGTAAGTGAGACAGATCTAGCACGGCATTCAGGCTTTTCCAGTGGAGGATCAGTTTAATGAGTAGGAGTACATGTAGCAGCATCCATCTTCTTAACAAACCAACATCTCCCTCTGCCACTATTGTGATGGTAAATAATTAAGAGCATATTGCAGAGTTCCCAAGATGGCAATTCAGCAGATGATTTATTTGAGTAATAGTACCCACTTTAATGATAAGTTAAAGAAAGGTGTAGAACATCATTAAAGAAATCAATGGGTTTGTCTGTCATCCAATGCTCAACTTAGCCTATGTTTTATAATAAATGTCCTAACACATGGGTGTATCTTACTTCAATTTATCGCTTCATGATTGATGAAATAGCAAGTAAAGTGAACCTTAAGTATTCCCTATATAAGAAAAGATTTTTTATATATTAATGTACAATACTTGTACAATATAGTGTGTGTTTGTTATTGATGAAACAAACTTGAGTGAGTTCAGAAATAAAAGTCATGAAGGTCTTCTCATTATTTTAGAGGTAGTGGCTGATAAATTAATATATCTAAAGTATTATCCTAATAACAGTAACAGTTTTTGATGTACAGGTATGATACATAAACTAAAGATTACAGTAAAAATTCTGTTTACTATATATATATTCGTCCCCTGTGCACTTCTCTCGCCAACCCCCCGGGCCTGTGCTACACACCAACCACTTTGCGTCTCTGCTGCTCGCTTATATGGATTTCACTTTCACCAAACAACAAATCTTTTAATTCTCGCGGATATACCTCTTCATTGGGAAGAAACACTACTTTTCCCTGATGGCAACACGAATTAGACGATCTACAAGTCTCCGACTTAAACTTTAAATCCAAACAATATATTTGATCTCTTTTCACTGTTCCGTTATTTCACTGAGTGATAATTTCCGTTTGCTTGCGCTAAAGTGATCTCTACTATTATTTTTTTGAGACTTTCAAATTTCAATACTTTCATTATCTCAAACCTGTTCTGCATGTGTATCGTGCCAACGTTTTTGAACTCTTTACGACGTTCTACTTTGTCATCTATTCTTTGTCTTTTATTTCTGGCCCCGACCGTGGTTAAATCTCTTGGCACAAAGTCTCATCTCGCAGGACATGAAAGTATCTCTCTGAAAAAGTCACATCTCCTCCCAGGCTAAAAAGTCTCATCTGGTCCCAGGATTTTTTTATTATAATAGATTATATATATGAGTCCCTGCCCCTCAAAACATACCAACTTTATTCAGCTTGAAACAGGAACAGCGCGGTTATTTATTGTAGCGCGATTTACCACTCTCCTATACATAGACACAGCAATCAGGCAGGGTCGTGACCAGGTTAGTGGCCAAGTGGTACTGTTCCCTACATTTATAATGTTCCTTGCATCACCCATTGATGGCAAGCGCTTATAGTGCGACCACGATCGACTCAGATCTGCTTTAACTGTGAGCTTCTGCAGCGTTGGGAGCCCACAGTTGCCCTAGCAACCAATAAACTGTCTTCCACAGAAGCTGCACTTGCGCTTCAGGATGCTCTGCGGCATGTTGCCCCAATGGGGGAGTCCCAAAAGAGTTAAGAAACCTTACAATATATATATATATAAATATATAATATAAACTACAAAAGGGGTGTTTGGAGAAAAAAAGAATCAGCCTTTGCAGAAAAGAAAACATTGCCAACTGTTAAGTATGGTGAGGGACATATTGTGCTTTGGGGATGTGTGGCAGTCAGTGACACCATAAATACTGAATGGGTTTAGGAAAGAATGGACTCCATTAGATATCAATAAATTCTCAAAGAGAATGTCAGTAAGCTGGAGCTGAAACAAAAGACGGCTTCTACAAAAAGAAAAAGATCCAAAGCACATTTTGAAATCTAATATGAAGTACCCCAAGAAACACAAGGTGAAGATTTTGAAATGGTCCTTGCAACCCTCAAAGCTGAACATCATTGAGAATCTGTGGGTAGATCTTAAAAATGCTGTGTATGCAAGACAGCCCAAGAATATCTCACAGCTGGAATCGATCTGAAAGGAAGAATGGGGAGAAGATTCCAAAACAAGAACTCAAAATGTATGCAAGCTGTGATTTTTTTCAAAGGGGCTGTTACTAAGTGCTGACTTAGTAAGGTGGCCCGACCTTTTACAAATACAACATTTATCCTTTTATCTTTTTTATTATATTTTCAAGTCAGCAAAGTAATCATAACTGTGTATTAACATTTTTAGAAAAATGTCATTGTTTTAGTTTGTTTGCTGTCAAAGTTGCATTAATTAGTTTCTATATTAAAAACAACATACAGTACAGGCCAAAAGTTTGGACACACCTCCTCATTCAATGTGTTTTCTTTATTTCCATGACTGAAGGCATCAAAACTATGAATGAACACATGTGGAGTTATGTACTTAACAAAAAAAGGTGAAATAACTGAAAACATGTTTTATATTCTAGTTTCTTCAAAATAGCCACCCTCCGATTACTGCTTTGCACACTCTTGGCATTCTCTCGATGAGCTTCAACAGGTAATCACCTGAAATGGTTTTCACTTCACAGGTGTGCCTTATCAGGGTTATTTAGTGGAATTTCTTGCTTTATCAATGGGGTTGGGACCAGCAGTTGTGTTGTGCAGAAGTCAGGTTAGTTGGACGATCATTTATTTTTCAACAGGACAATGACCCCAAACACACCTCCAGGCTGTGTAAGGGCTATTTGACCAAGAAGGAGAGTGATGGAGTGCTGTAAATGGTCATGAAAATAAAGAAAACACATTGAATGAGGAGGTGTGTCCAAACTTTTGGCCTGTACTGTATGTAATTTTGTAATGTCCAAACATTGGCCTGGTACTATATAAATACATACATATATTTACAGTATATTGTGGCGGATGGCCGAGCCCTTGCCCAGCCGGGATGCCTGTATAATGCAAGGGTCAGGGGAAAGAGTGTGGTCGGAGCATTATCTGCCCCAGGATGCTAGAAGGCAGCCCTCCTGGGTTGCTGCAGGATCACGGGTTCCCACAGGGCGTGTTGGGAGTTGGAGACTGCTGCAGCCCTGTTGGGTTCTGTGGGTGCCGCCAGGGGCTGTTGCAGAGCCTGCAGAGTCCTACTATGCTCGGCTTCCTCCACACCTGGGAGTACTTTCAGAGCAGGCTGACAAGCCACCTGGGGTATTCTCAGGAGCAACATAAAAGAAGCCAGCATCCACTACTCCAGGATCAAGTGTCGAGAGGTGGAGGACAAAGCTTGCCAGGAGGAGTGGAGGCAGACTGAGAGAAAGACAGGGATAAAGAAAAAAGAAGGGTAAAGAAAGTACTGTGCTCATTGTGTTCTTGTGTGAAATGTGCTGTGCATTTAGTAAGAAGGGGAGAGCATTTCCCACAAGAACATAAAAATAAAATGTGTGTGTTGAACTTGTGTCCAGCATCTGTCTGTGTCAGTTTCGGGCAGCAGGAGCAGCTTCTGCAGGCCACAATATATATATATATATATAGAGAGAGAGAGAGAGTCACACACATGTGAGTGGGATGCAACACGAGGCCTCGTCAATTAGTAATTGTACCTTGAGTCAATGCTTCTCCTCCTTTTTCCCCAACAGATCTGATGACTGGCAGCACCAATTATGTCATTTCCCGGTCATAGTGCCCTCAGCCAGCCTCTTCCACTCTGGCTTCCTCTTAAAGGGTTCCACCTCAATCATGAGCAAGTCTACTCCAAGTCTACTACTGTCTGAAAACACATGTCTCACTGTCCTTGTGATTTTTTTTTTTTGTCATCAAATATACATGGTTTGTCTTCAAGGTGCCCCAATGCATTAGAATGTTTCTGTTTTTCTTACTATATATATATAGCATATATATGCAGCGTAAAGGGATTTCGTCTCTGACGCTGACATCCGAGGTTCGGGGAGCAGTAGAGTGTGTACGCCTGATGAACCCAAATAAGGGCGAAACACGTTTTGCGTACTCTTTGCATTATTTGACAGTAAACTATGTAACATATATACAGTGGCTTGCAAAAGTATTCGGCGTCCTTGAACTTTTCCACATTTTGTCACATTACAGCCACAAACATGAATCAATTTTATTGGAATTCCATGTGAAAGACCAATACAAAGTGGTGTACACGTGAGAAGTGGAACGAAAATCATACATGATTCCAAACATTTTTACAAATAAATAACTGAAAAGTGGGGTGTGCGTAATTATTCAGCCCCCTGAGTCAATACTTTGTAGAACCACCTTTTGCTGCAATTACAGCTGCCAGTCTTTTAGGGTATGTCTCTACCAGCTTTGCACATCTAGAGACTGAAATCCTTGCCCATTCTTCTTTGCAAAACAGCTCCAGCTCAGTCAGATTAGATGGACAGCGTTTGTGAACAGCAGTTTTCAGATCTTGCCACAGATTCTCGATTGGATTTAGATCTGGACTTTGACTGGGCCATTCTAATACATGGATATGTTTTGTTTTAAACCATTCCATTGTTGCCCTGGCTTTATGTTTAGGGTCGTTGTCCTGCTGGAAGGTGAACCTCCGCCCCAGTCTCAAGTCTTTTGCAGACTCCAAGAGGTTTTCTTCCAAGATTGCCCTTTATTTGGCTCCATCCATCTTCCCATCAACTCTGACCAGCTTCCCTGTCCCTGCTGAAGAGAAGCACCCCCAGAGCATGATGCTGCCACCACCATATTTGACTGTGGGGATGGTGTGTTCAGAGCGATGTGCAGTGTTAATTTTCCGCCACACATAGAGTTTTGCATTTTGGCCAAAAAGTTCCATTTTGGTGTCATCTGACCAGAGCACCTTCTTCCACATGTTTGCTGTGTCCCCCACATGGCTTCTGGCAAACTTCTTATGGTTTTCTGTTAACAATGGCTTTCTTCTTGCCACTCTTCCATAAAGGCCAACTTTGTGCAGTGCACGACTAATAGTTGTCCTATGGACAGATTCCCCCACCTGAGCTGTAGATCTCTGCAGCTCGTCCAGAGTCACCATGGGCCTCTTGGCTGCATTTCTGATCAGCGCTCTCCTTGTTCGGCCTGTGAGCTTAGGTGGACGGCCTTGTCTTGGTAGGTTTACAGTTGTGCCATACTCCTTCCATTTCTGAATGATCGCTTGAACAGTGCTCCGTGGGATGTTCAAGGCTTTGGAAATCTTTTTGTAGCCTAAGCCTGCTTTAAATTTCTCAATAACTTTATCCCTGACCTGTCTGGTGTGTTCTTTGGACTTCATGGTGTTGTTGCTCCCAATGTTCTCTTAGACAACCTCTGAGGCCGTCACAGAGCAGCTGTATTTGTACTGACATTAGATTACACACAGGTGCACTCTATTTAGTCATTAGCACTCATCAGGCAATGTCTATGGGCAACTGACTGCACTCAGACCAAAGGGGGCTGAATAATTACGCACACCCCACTTTGCAGTTATTTATTTGTAAAAAATGTTTGGAATCATGTATGATTTTCATTCCACTTCTCAAGTGTACACCACTTTGTATTGGTCTTTCACGTGGAATTCCAATGAAATTGATTCATGTTTGTGGCTGTAATGTGACAAAATGTGGAAAAGTTCAAGGGGGCCGAATACATATATTTAATGTGAAATCACTACAATTTCACTCTACTGCTTTTTTGATTCCTGACTGGGGTCCTTCTATAATGAGTTATGTTTTGCATTTGATCAGAGGGTTTCTGTGTCCACTCACTGCAAAGACAGTACAGGCACTTAGGATGATTGGAACAACTGCTTGTGTGGACTTTGCACTTTCTCCTTATGTCCATATCCATTTTCTTCTGGGCACTCCAATCTTTCTCCCTCATTTCAAAGGCACACAAGGTAGGCTGATCTTCAACTGTGTGAGTGAGTGAGTGATTGGGCCCTGTTGATGGACTGGTGTCCTTTGCGGGGCTTTCTGGAGGCCCCAATCCCAGTGACTGCAAAGTGGATGAATCAAATAGAAAACAGGAGTGGAAAACCTGTCATCAGTCGCTGAACACTTTTGAGGAGGATATCTGCTCTTTTCAATACATGCCATTCAAGGCTCTAAGCCTTGAATAAACAGTTTGAAAGGCAGGGGGCATCACTGAGGCCCAAACCCTGAACTAACACAGAGACAGTCACAGGTTCAAATACAGTACCTCAGGACTCAGTACCTTACAGTACCTCCCGACTCACTTGGATAATGTTGAGTGGCTTCAATTTTCTAATTTTTTAGTAAGACTACAGAAATATTTTGGAATACTGAAAACTCCAAATCCTGTTACTCTCAGAATATTGTATTTTCTCCCAATTAATGGCACTAGAATGGATTTGATCAACAATCTACTGCATATCTTTTACTTGTAATTTTGGTACAATTGTTTTTTCAGCAGAATGTTTTAAATGATCTTCTCTGGTATTCATTTTTATATTTTTTTCAATACATGATCTAATCACATTTTAGATTCTGTTAATTGTAAATAACAAAAATGTAGCAACTTTTTGTTTTCACATTTTAGCTGTATGTTCAGGACAATTCAGCTTCTGGTTGAAAACTTTATAGAACTTCAGGTTAATTCAAATCATTTTCAGTGGCTCTACAATTTCCTCTGAATAGCAGACACCATGTATAATTAATAAGTCCTTTCTTCTTAATCTGTTAATGCAGGAGCCCCCCAAGAATGATTTCTCACTATAAGATGCCTCCTAGTGTTGGTGTTACTGGTGTTCCCAGAAGGAGGTGTTTCATCTTGCAGGGCACCCTGGATATCATCGAGAGGAGTCGCATCGCACGACTCAATGACAATTCTGGTCTGTACCGGGAACTGAGAAGGACAGTTGAGAGGGCTCTGAGGAGAGATGAAGAGGCGTTTGTTAGAGGAATCTGTGAGCAAATGACACACCATCTATGGTCTAGCGACTCACGTCCTGTTTACAGAGGAATCGAAGCATTACACACATCTGAATCTGTTCCTCGGAGAGTCACAGTCAGGGCAGCTGATGGAATGGTCCTTACAGATGACATTGCAGTTGTGACCTGCTAGGCTGGCTACCTTAAGCAGTTGTTCAAAGCTGATGCTCCAGCTAGGACTCTGGATATCTCTGGGTCCACAGTTCTTGAGGCTGATCCTCCAATTAGCTGTGAACCACCTAATCTCACTGAGATTGCACAGATGGTGAACCAGCTGAGGGGGGGGAATGGCTGCAGGGTTCTGTGGTATCCAGGGAGAACTTCTCCAGGCTGGTGGTAAGGCTGTCCTCCTGGCATTGCAAGCAATCTTTGCTTCCATTTGGGAGACTGGCTTCATCCCAACTGACTGGAAAATGGGACTTGTCATCCTTATATGGAAAGGAAAGGGTGATCACCTGTATTCCATCAACTACAGGGGATAACACTGCTCTAGGTGCCGGGTAAGCTCCTTGCTAGGGTCATCCTCAATAAGATCCGTGATCACTTGCTCACCTACCAGCAACTGGAACAGTCTGGTTTTATGCCTAAGAAGTCTACCATTGGCCGCATCCTGGCACTGAGGGTTCTCATGGAGCGCAAACACAAATATCGTCAGAGTTTCTTTGCAGCCTTTGTCGAATTTCACAAAGCGTTCGACTCAGTTGATCGAGTTGCCCTGTGGGGCATCCTGAGGGTTCGCGGGATCCCCTCGAGGTGGATATCATGGCCGGCCTATACACTGGTACTGTAAGTGCCGTGCAGAGTGGAGGCAGGACCTCTGCGTTTTTCCCAGTTGATTCTGGGGTTCGTCAGGGGTGTGTTCTTGCTCCTATTCTGTTCAATGCTTGTATGGACTGGGTGTTGGGAAAGGTCGTGGGGTCCAGCAGCTGTAGGGCATCTGTTGGTGAAGAAGGATTCACGGATCTTGACTTTGCTGACAATGCTGTGATCTTCACGGAGTTAATGGAGGCTCTGATCGGGGCACTCGAGAGACTGAGCGAGGAGTCTGAGTGTCTGGGCTTGCGAGTGTCCTGGATAAAAACCAAGATCCAGGCCTTTAATGACCTCTTGGGCACAGCCATCAGCAGTGTGTCTGTTTGCGGAGAGAGTGTCGACCTTGTTGAGAGGTTTACTTACCTTGGCAGTGACATTCATATCTCTGGTGACTCTTCCTATGAAGTCAGTAGATGGATTGGGAGAGCATGGGGATCATGAGGTTGCTGGAAAGGGGTGTGTGGCGCTCCCGATATCTATGCAAAAGGATCAAGGTCCAAGTCTTTAGAGCCCTGGTGCTTCCTGTCTTGCTATATGGTTGCGAGACATGGATGCTATCCAGTGACCTGAGATGAAGACTGGACTCCTTTGGTACTGGGTCTCTGTCCAGAAAATCCTTGAGTATCGTTGGTTTGACTTTGTGTCGACTGAGGGGTTGCTCATGAATCTTGAATGAGGCACATTACCTGCATTGTGATGGAGCAGCAGTTACAGCACTATGGCCAAGTGATGCATTTCCCAGAGGTTAATCCGGCTTGTAAGATCCTCATTGTTGGGGACCTGAGTGGCTGGACCAGGCCAAGGGGTCGCCCACGTAACACCTGGCTGCGGCAGATTGATGGTCATTTCCAGAGGGTGGGACTGGAGCGCATGTTTGCCTGGGGGTTTCAAACCGGGATCCCGAGTTGTTTCATCATGTAGTGGGTGGGCAACGCACTGTACCAGTGCATGCTCCCCAACTTGACTTGACTTGACTTGATGCCTCATAATATAAAGAAATTAATTTCATGCTGAACATCTTTAAAACATGCTGTTGCTACTCTGTTGATGTTTTCGTTTTTCTTTACTTTAACAATGTTTGACTGCCAAACTTGGAATTTCATTTACTGGTCTGTAAATCTGTTATATGACCCATTATCAAATGTGAAGGAATTCAGAGCCTGTCAAACAAAGGGGACAAAGCATATACTAGTACTGAATGGGGTGCCAGTCCACTGAAAAACAAACTCACATTCACACCCACATTGAGCTAATAAAGAATATCTATTGTGATAGAGCCAGGGGCGTCAGCAAGCCCCAAATCCCCAAACAAGATCACACAAAGTCCCGGGCTCAAATAATGGATGGTTTATTCACCAATTCTTCCACAAAGTCGCACAAGCACAAATTATTTATTCCCATAATATCTCTCACTACTGCACTGCCCTCCTCCAGTTGAGTGTTGCTCCACGTCCTCCCTGCTCCGACTCACCTGGATAAGGGAGTGCGTTCCCTTTTATTAAGAACCCGGGAGCACTTCCAGTGCCAGGGATACTGCCTGATGGAAGTACTTTCGGGTCATACAAATGTCCCACTTATTAGGAAGCTTATCTCCCTGCATCACCCCATTACAGCACCCATGGTCCCCAGCAGAGCTGTGTTGTCGGACTACATCTCCCAGCATTCCCTGCTGGTTCCCAACTGGGCACTGATATTAAGGGCTGCTGCCATCTAGCGTTTTGGAGTAATAACACATCCCCTACAGCGTCTTACATAACTGTCCATTTCTTCTGGCTACCTCTCTTGGGTCTGGTTCCTTCCTCTTCCCTGGCTGGGGTGGCCATCCAACCATGTGGCACTGACACTATGTAATCTAACACACTTGTTTTTGTGGTATAAGAAGAATCCAAAAATATCTAACGAAAACCTCAGGAAGCACTGGGACATACTGACTCAGCAGGGATGTGGCACATGAAGTGATCAAAGTAAGCTTAAACTGTGATGTACTTTTAAAGTAATAAGTGAAGTCAATTGGTCTGAGGACCAGCTACGTACAGACTTTGCTTTGCTCCGTAAAACTGATCACATTTAAACTTACTCGTATCATCCCCTGAAATGTTAAACCTTTTTTAACAGGTTGGCAGGGGCTAAAATCCTGCAAGGCAGAATTTGAACAACTAATTATAAGAGATCATTTGTACCTTCAGCTTTTAACCTGTTTCATGGTGAATGGAAGATCACGTTTGTAAAAATATAGCAGATTAACTAGATCATGTTTCTAGGCATACTGTACATAATGAAAGCCTTTTCTCTCTATTAGTAGATAGAGGACTTACTGTATGTGTTTATTTACCTTCATTGTTTGATATTTGTGCTCATTTGTCTTTAGTGAATATAAACAAATTAATGTCTCTTGATTGGATGATCACATTTATTGTTACCTTATCTGTATCTCACTCAGAGACAGAGACAGGTTTTACCTATCTTGATTGCGATAAAAAGGATGGTAAATCTATAGATGGATGGATGGGTGTTCTTGCTGCGCAATCAAACTACAATCATTCCATTCATGCGTGACATTTGAGGGTCCCTGGGCAGACCCACATGCACACCCACAATCAGTCATATAAAACCAATTAACTCGTGTGCCTTTGTGATGCCCCACAAACCTGCCCTGGATAAACAGGTTAGGAAAATGGATGGATGGACTGTCTTTGTGATATGGTAGGAAAACCATATTACTCATTTTCCTACACAATCCCACACAATCTAAACTAAATACAGTCTAAAATATACAGGGAATGGCATTTCTATGGGCAAAAA
Source organism: Polypterus bichir lapradei (assembly GCA_026402145.1). Taxonomy (NCBI): domain Eukaryota; kingdom Metazoa; phylum Chordata; class Cladistia; order Polypteriformes; family Polypteridae; genus Polypterus; species Polypterus bichir. Next base: position 14,052,654 of record JANRMT010062822.1, read on the forward strand.
TATCTTGTTAGTGAGAAAGGTCAGAAGAGAAACATTCCAATATCAACTCAACAAAGGTGTGAAGAAGAGCATCTCTGAACGCAAAATGCTTTGGAAGTTGACATGCAGATTGTAGGGTTTAAATTTTGGAGTAAGCAACGTGAATCCAAGGCTGCCTTGTGTCAACAGTGCATATTGGTGGTTAATGATGAGCAAAACAGCCAAGTTTCGATTTGCGTTTTGTTTTCAGAAACTAACATTAAAATTCCTTTTGCGGTGTGATTTTGCAATTGATAAACACTAAACTCATGAAATAAGGTGGAAAATAAGGAATATTGCTCCCTAAAGCCTTGTTCACACTTCCGTGTTTACCTGTGTTCTTTAAAACAACTGTAGACACTAGTCAAATGATTTTATTTATGCCTTTTCTTCACATTGCTGTGGAGAAGTGCAGTGTATTTTTTTAAAATGTGACATGCTACTTATTTTCCACACAAAAATATATTTAAATGTGTCACTGTGCACATTACTGTGTTTTTTTTCCACAAAAAAACTTACTAGAAGTAAAGCCGCTCGCTCACCACCACCCATCGCCAGGCTGGCTGTTACCCACCAACCACCCTTTCCAGTTTCTTGATTCCTGCAAATGGGCTTAATTGGGTATAAATGCTGCATGTGCTACGGGGCTCCGAGTTTCTTTTCTGTTTACGATGCATCTTGAGGACTGCAATCGTCAAGACTGTACCTGTAGAACAATCACAACATACAGCTGATAGGTCAATAAAATAACTACATATGACAGAAATTTGATAATGATTTCTTTTTTTTTTTTTTACTAGAGATCTTTATTTAAATATGAAATGATAGACAAACAAATATGGAATTATGTATGCAAACACTTCAGACAGGACAAAAAACTTTCTTCTTGTGTTAATGAAACAAATTTCACTAGACCCAAAATGCAATTTGTTGACAAATTGAAACACTAAGGGCCAGTTTATACTTCTCATTCAAAACGCTTACATACATGCATCATAGCTGACGTGTGTTCCCATATTCTTTTAATTTTCTTCTCTGAGCATGTCATCAGAAATGAATGCGACATGTGCGCGAGTTGCAGTACTAAAAAATATGGATGTCGTGTGAGTTTTGTTACGTGATGACAGCATCATTGTTTACTATCAACAAGTGATGGCAGGCTTGCAGCTCCAACAGGATCAATCTGTGTGCCTTGATGTTTGATGAAAGGTTTGATGGTGAAGCAAATCATCAAACTTAAATGCGAACATACAAAAGTATTCATGCTGCATTTCTTCATCCATTTCTCACATAGGTGATACAAGCATTGCATATTCCCTATAGTGATCATGAGATACATTTAAAGGTCTCACATACCATCTTGGGGCGGCACTGTGGCGCAGTGGTAGCGCTGCTGCCTCACAGTAAGGAGACCTGGGTTCGCTTCCTGGGTCCTCCCTGTGTGGAGTTTGCAAGTTCTCCCCATGTCTGCGTGGGTTTCCTCCCACAGTCCAAAGACCTGCAGGTTAGGTGCATTGGCGATCCTAAATTGTCCCTAGTGCGTGCTTAATGTGTGGGTGTGTGTGCCCTGCGGTGGGCTGGGTTTGTTCCTGCCTTGTGCTCTATGTTGGCTGGGATTGGCTCCAGCAGACCCCCTTGACCTTGTGTTAGGATATAGCAGGTTGGATGATGACTGACTGACATACCATCTACAGTGTCCCAGTTGCCATCATAACAGTATCAGAATGCAAAGCACTTGTATTTTTAACATCTTTCTTTCCTCAACTCACAACACAGAGAAACTGGACATTATTTTCTCACTATGATGATTTCTCACATTGCCACATGGTGGAATCCTCCAGATTTACTTAAAGTATGTGCACAAGTGTAGTCCATACACTGCTTGCATAGCAGCAGCACCCTCAAGCTTATGCGTTGTGTAGAGTTAAGTATATCCCCAGTCTAACTTTTGGTGTGAATTATGATTTTCACGGATCACTAAAGGTGTTGGTGACAGAATGGTGTGAGGAATAATTTATTGATAAACATTATCCCCTAAATTCCAATTAAGCATCAATTGAATGGCATAGCAAAACTGTCCATTGTTCCTTCCCATGCTCTTCTCTATATTAAAACATTCCACCCTTTGCCAAATGGAAATATACAGCATGACAATGTGGCAAAGTATCACAAAATATATTGCATCTCAGTCTTGTTCCAGTTTACTAATGACCTACGCAGCTCTCATATCTCAGTCTAATAAGATGGAATAGGAATTTCCCAAACTTAATGCGTGCCCAAATATTCTGCATGAATTGCATGATACTGTCAACAACATGACTATAGTGGATGTTGCATTATGTGATTTCTAGGGATATTGTCATAAGACCATGTCAATTTATATGACTGGAAATCACAAGGCATATCAAATTTAGCAAATGCACAATGATTTTCCAGTACAGTCATAAAGGCTGCCTCCTGCTTGATGGACATGGTGCTGAGCAAATGGTTAACAGGTAAGGTGAGATCAGCCATAATTTTGACTCTTTTTTTTTTGCTTTCATTCCATCGTGGTATGTAAAACATGAGATATCAGATAGGGAAGCTTCTGTTGTGTTTGTGAGGTTCATAACACCTGTGTTTCTTATTCCTCTTCACTGCGCTACATACTTTGTATGTTCCAAATGTGCATTCATTGTTCTTCAGCTTTCACGCACACAGAGCCTGTCCATTTTGATTTTGATGGGGCAAGTCATGGACTACTTGAAGTGAGTCGCTGGGAATGTAAGACTAGATGACTGAACTAAATGGGACAGTGCCCGCCCCCCAACTATCATCAACCTGTTAAGATGTCTAAAAATCACTGAAAAAGTCATCAAATGTAACATGGCCTTAAGGAATGCTTCAAGCACCTTTTTGAATCCATGCCTTGTACATTTCCAGTGAGTCTTACCTTGTAGTGGACAGGTATACCCAATGAAGTGGCCACTGAGAGTACATACATGCCATCCTTTCTGTTTTTGACTATTTTACACAGAATCTACAAGAAGTTCATCTGGTTTCTTCAAGAGACATCTTGCAGAACCTATTTAGTCTTCCTTCCAATTGGTTAAAATGAAGTACTTACCTACATACCTACTTAGCCTACCCTCACAAACCTAACAAAAGGTTTCAGATTTAAAAAAAGATAATTAAGTCAAGGGGTGAATATATTTTTTAACTTCAGCAGTGTGGCACCAATTCAGTAGTCAGAAGCTGTGCTTATTTTTTATGTAAAATTGTGTGCTATGCCAGCACAATAATCCAAAAGAGTGCTTTTGTAAACTTGAAAAAAATGTTTGTTGACAATCTATCAGCGTTTTTTTTTTTTTTGACATTTGGGCTTTTAATTTTCTGTTGCTGCTTTACTAACCAATGTGTGAGTTCATGTTAGGTGGAGAAGAGCACCCTGGGCTACAACAAATAATAAGTAATAGAAAAACTACAAAAGAAATTGCATTTTTAAACAATATGCAAATTATTTCAGCGACTTGACAGTTTGCAAAAATTCATTAAAGTGCACGGTGGCTGCTTCTGTAACTGCAGCTCACAAAAAAAAAGCAATAACTGCAAGCTTATGAACCCTCCAGCAATTTTTTGTATTAATTTGTTAAAGGCAAGGCAAAGTTTAGAGAGCTCTCAAAACCAATTCACTATGTTGCTCCCTTTTTGCAATGCTAATAATCCTACACTTTTGCAAATGCTGTGATGAAAAAAGTATTAAAGCCAAACAAATCCCGGCATGTCTGAATACACCCTAATAACCCAAGGCTTGAGAACATCCGTCTCCTTTGACATATTCTGAAAGAATGACTGAACTTGGAATATAAACAGAGAAGAAAAAATAGGGCGGGGGACTTTTATGTCAAAAATGTCATCAAATAAAAGATATAATCGGCTCTTTCAGACACCTATTAACATCTGTCCTTTGCTTTTTTGAACAGGAAAATCTCTAAAAGCTCTTATATGCAGTATGCCTGGCATTATTAACAACAATTTCAGGGAAAACAATTGGACAAAAAAATAGCCTCCTAACAATAGGCATCATGGGTCAATAAAATAAAACGATGTATAATAGTTGAACAACTGTCAGGACTATGAAAGCATTCAGCTTTCCTCCTACTTGTACAGTAAATGGCTTTATTGACTCTCACCACACAGACTATTAACTAAACACTACCATGGCTACCACCCTCAGCAGTTGGACAACCATCCTTGGCTTCATTCTTGATGTTTATATAAGGGATTAATTTCTGATCAGAAACGTAATAAAGAAAAATGGGTAGACACCCTTGCCAAAGGAGATTTTCTAACTGGCATACAGAATTGTTTTAATTGTTATGGCCAGCTGAGAAGTTTGACACTCCTCCATAAATCAGTTTAAGGGGTTGGAAGTAGAAAGGTTCAAATAATTGTTGAGCCATTGAAACTCTCTTAAGCGTGCTTTAATTTATATTTGGTGATTAAAAATTAGAAAATATTTGTAAAGACTATCAGCATGGAGTCTAGCTAAATGAGATTAACTGGGCAAATTATATACTCCTAGCCCATTTCAAATTTTGCTCAACTGTTAAACTAATTACTGTGGCAAGTAAACACGTATGGCAGAGGATGTATGTAGGAGGGGGACACTCTATATATCAAATGTTGTGTATTTTAATAAATCTTTAATAAAGTCAAACCTGCCACCCCTACCAATGACCAAAATTCAACCAGTGATCAATTGTGCAGTTGTACTCGTATTTTATGGACACCTGGTTACAGAGAAGTGATGAGCTGTAATTATTGTGGAGAGCTGGCTCAGTCAGCCCAAGTGTCAGATGGGTGATCTTTTTAAGGTGAATTCAAATTTTACCTCTAGAAGAATATCTACTGCACCTTTTATGACTTGGAGTCTGAATGGACCCAGTGGAAACGGCTCTAGGAAATTATATCCAAAAGTAGTCAGGGCCTCCCATTAATTTAACTCTTGGACATGTTGGTGAACGTCAACAGTGTGAGTAGCAATCAGCTTAATGATAGAAGTCTTCTGTGCAATGGTTCCAGACAGGAAAGGGATTCCAACAGGCAAAGAAGGAGGCAACCAGGAGGTCATGGAGAATAACTTTTGGATGATGACATCTCAGAAATGGTTCTGGTAAAACTTGTGAATGAGGAAGAGTAGGCGGGATGTGGTACAGGTTGTCCTCAGCGTGTTATGTTTCAACCAGGGTTTTGTCATTGACTTTAGTTTGCTTACTGCTTATCTGTTTATTTTTTCATTATGAATCATTTTATGTTTCATGTTATTGAATATATTTTCATAGTGTATTGTATTTTCATTAGTGTATTCTTTCTTCTTAATCCTTTTTGTTTGTCATTTTTTATTAATCCTATGAATGTTTTGTATATCGAGGCCAAGGAGGTTGGGCTGCTAGACACTGCAGCTGTGGGGACCACACTTGGCCTATATAAGGCCTGAGATGTTTCAGCCTTTTGCTTAGACAACAGATCCTGTTCATGTTGTCCTGCTTCCAACTTTGAATTTCCTCTGAATTTAGTAATTTAGTAAGTTTGAAATTTGTTTTTTCTGTTTGTATAACTCTCTGATCTGATTTTTGGTTTGGTTCTATTTCACCTTGGATTGCTTCTTGAAGGCAAAATTTTGTAAATCTCATTGACCATTTCTTGGATTTCATTTCTTGTGTGTTTAAATATTCTTTTGGTATAACCTTATTATTAGATTAGATTAGATTAGATTAGACTGGATTAGATTAGATTAGATTAGATTAGATTAGATTAAATTAGATTAGATTAGATTAGATTAGATTAGATTAGATTAGATTAGATTAGA
>JANRMT010062822.1:14058532-14073834 GCA_026402145.1 Polypterus bichir lapradei
GATTAGATTAGATTAGATTAGATTAGATTAGATTAGATTAGATTAGAATCATTGTTTCATGTCTTTGTGCTGGTGGCTTTGTCAGCTCCACTCTCCTTTTCACATTTAGGCTATATGCTTTGGCTCCTTTTGTATGTGTAGGCCACATGCCTACTTCTTAAATTTCAAGACCAGGCTATTCATGGCAAGCCTCTTTTTGAAGAATATCAGAACAGAACAAGATTGGGAATATTTTACAGAGATGAAGAGAACTCTGAAGAAAACCAGTGGACATTCACTCCTTGAAAGAGTAGAGCTTAGTCCATTTCTGTGGATAAAGTCATTGTGGTGGTTAAAAAGTTTCACATGGCTGCTATAAGGGTAGATGACATCTGTCTGGTGTAAGTGCCATGCAGGATTATCTGGCATCCCATCCAGGAGGAAAGGTGGTCCCTTGCCAGGAAAGGAGGCCAGAATGGAAGGATAAGAATGAACTGGCATCATGACCAGGTTATGAATTTATCCCTTGCCAGGAATTGGAGGCCAGAATAATGGAATTGGGGAAATTTAGATTTTCAGGCAGTGTTCCTATGTCGCTGTTTTCATTTAACTTACTTGCGCGACACGCTGGGAAGTATAGTCCCATGGTACACCCCTCCCGCATTCCATGGGTGCTGCCAGGGAAAGCTACAGGGATGAGCTGTCCTTACTTTGTGAAAACGTCTGCCTGACCTGGAATTACCTCCTCCAGACCATGCTCAAATATTGGAGAGTCATAGTCGGGAGACAGAGGACAACACATGCATGGAGGGCAAGGAATAGGGAGAAAGAGGAGAAAGAGGAAGGATTCATTGTCCTTGTATGTACTGTGCTGTGTGAAACAGCTCTAGAGGATCTTTAAAGGTATTCAAAGAACAAAACCACTGTATTTGAACCTGTGACTGTGTTCATGTCAGTTGTGTCCAGGGTTTGGGGCTCAGTGACACCCCTTGTTCGTCCACACTGGAAACACTTAAATTACTCAGTAGTATGAGTGTGCTTTGGTTAACATGAATAGGGACATTGCTTCTGGATTTTTAAAAAAGATTTTAAAACGGTGAAGAACCAGGAGGGCCTTTGCTTTGAACAGTTCGCCAGATTTCTGCCCTTACATGAATATTTGATGGATTGTGGGAGGTTGCCAGTCTTATCTAGATATGTTTTTCAGACTTGGAGAAAGTTCATGGTGTTAAGAAATGTTAGTTTCAAGTGGGTGTACATTTTTGCCAAAGGTGCTATAATGACCAAAATGATAAGATGGAACTATATAAAGACCCTACTTGATGGACTACTTCTATAGAGCAAACAGAGGTGAAGTCAAATGGCATAGAATTGGTAGAAAATGAAGAGCTAAGTAAACAAAAACAAAACCATAATTCAAATACATAGTTAAAGAAAAAGGCAGAAAGGCCCTAATGCTAAATCTCATAACATGTGTCCTATAGCTTGTTCTTAGAAAAATTACCAAAATGGCAGGATAGAGAAAAGAGATGGTCAGCAACAGACAAAAGTCATAAATGTTAGACACGAGTCAGAAATTGATAGACCAAAACTCTGACGCAAAAACTAAAGAAAACAAAACAAAGTCCTAATACTAGCGTATTATACTTAACCCTGACTATTGTTACAAAAATCTTGGAAGTGCATAGTTGGCAATAGCTGGTGTACCCCCTTATTTAAGCCACCCTGGCTCATCTTTACCATACTTCTTGGACAAATGGGCATTCTACTTTAGAGTCCATCTTCCAATCTGTGCTCTAGTTATGTGCCTCTGGACCTGTCCTGTGTAGGCACAATATATGTTCCTTCTACCAATCATTGTTCTAACTGTGCCCGTAGTACGGGTAAATCATTTCTCTTGACCTTGCAGGCCCCAAAACTGTGTTTAAATGTGTCAATTTAGACAACTCTAAAAGTTATTCTTTTAACTCGTTCTGGCCTGCTATAGGTGAGCGTTGCAAGCAAGCAAGTTCTTATTATATGCTAAGTGACAAGCTACAATACAAAGTTTTCATTAAACTTTAGTTTTTCCCTGTATATACTTTATCACCAATAGGAATATCAGTAATATAGCCTATTACAATATGAAAGCTGATGCACCAATCAATGGTTCAAAAGTTGCCATCAAAGTCCAAATGTCCATCCTCATCATGTGGGGCATGGAGAAGACATCACACATCATGTGTCTTGCAACTAGAAATGGAAGTCATGAATGAGTGCTTCAAAATGGAAGTACACAAACAAAAAAAGTCCCCATAACATGGCAGTGTACCGACAATACATTCAAAATGTTACAATTGAAAAAAAACAAAGAATTCAACATGTTCTATAATAGAAGTAACTGATGCACCCATTTACCAAACAGAGATTCATAAGAGGTGTTTCTTCTTTCCTGTCCTGTTTATAATTTTCATGGTAGAATGTTAAAGTGCAGCCAAGATTAAAAAACGGTGCCAGTTAGTTCACCTGAGGGGTTGAATCTCTGCTGTTTAAAAATTACGTTGCCCTCTTCACTTTATCAGACCATGATTGTCAAATCTGATGTTATTTTTTGTACCAAAAATACTGTGAGTTAGTAAGAACCAGCTACCTCCCAGTGAAGGAGTTACAGTACCTTGGGGTGCTGATCAGGAGTTAAGGTGAAGGTAACTGTCAATATGGCTAACAAATTGGTTCAACAGCCATACCTTGTAAGTGTTTAACCAGAGTTTGATGATAAAGTGTTTACTAACTCATCCAACAAAGCATTCTCTTTATTTGTCCGTCTATGTTTTCATCCGTCTCCATTTGTCACAAGCTATGGGCAAAGGCCAAAAGAATGAGATCTCAACTTTTGAAGCTGAATTGCTTCTCTAGATCAAGATAAGCTAGTGGATGTGATTTGGACATCTATTGTAAATGTCTCTGTGGTGTGTACCATGAGAAATGTAATAGTCGCACTCTGTTGGGAAGACATAATACCGGGTGCCATACAAAAAAATAGCCAGAAGATCATGGAGTACAGCCTGTCATGAGCTTTGTGACACATCGGCCAGCTTTGATAATCACAGTGTAACTGTGTTTACCCAAAATTACCAAAGTTCTGCAGCTTCAGTTTGCTTCATGGGATTCTGGCAATAGCGTGACACGTTGCAATGATTCCACAGCCAAAACATCTTCGTTTTTAAAAGCTTTGTTTTTAAAAGCTTTAGTAAAGATTCAGAATAAAACAGTTCACATAAAATAGAGAAAAAGCTGGTATTGCAAGGTAAAGAAAAGCCCTTGTTTAAAGAAAATTCAGTTTATTTAAGTTTGCTCATACAGACAAACCATTTCTAAATGGTCAGAAAACTGTATGCCTATACCAAGAAGGTTCTATTTCATGTTAACTTACAGGGGGTTAAAGGCTATACCGTATTCTATAGCTATGAGAGAAAATTCTATACTATTCAAATTAAGCAAACGCTATTATGAGTTTAACTTAAAGCAGTAACTTTCTAAGACTTACTCACAGTGCTGACCACTTCTTTCCATCTGCAATGGCAGAGAAAAACACTGAGGTATGGACAGAATGGTGTTTTGGATTCTCAGCCTTGCTCACAGAAATAATAGTCACTTTTTTGCCAATACCTAAATTGCAAATTTCAGTGGAGCACTCCAAACACGTTATTGCACCAAGATCCCATCACGTGTCAACATGCAACAGCCTGTAGAAACATGCAGCTCCATAATCAGAATATAAGGTTCCAGTTAATACAGAAAATAATTTCTCCAGCAATTACACAGTTAACAGAGCTAAAACAATTAAACAAAACATGCACGGAGACTTCAAGCTATCTTCACCTAACTACGTTTGATGCTGCTAAAACCAGGATGGAGCCCCTTAACAGGCACGGACTGCTTTTTTGTGTGCTACCCCACATATCTCAGCTGGCCTATGAGCATCTGGAAATTCTCAAGAAACACCTAAAGATTGATGCTTGGAATCGTTTAGCCTGACCTATCTAGTTCCCAGTGTTGGAATCAGCAAAAACAGATGGAGAGAGGAGATGGAGGAGAAGTTAATGAGTGGCTAAGACAAAAAATAATAAACTATGATCATCAAATGCAGACTATTTTTGGTCATCCGTGTAGCATAGTAATAATTAAAGGAATTCCTGACCGCTTTATATGTCATATTTCCCCCTCTGGCCATATAAAGTACAATTTATCTATTGTGATGAACACAGATAGACTGGCCACCGTTATGGATGGTTGATCAGCACAGATTAGCCAGGATGGATGATGCTCCCTGCCTCAATGTGAAGGAAGGAATAGCAGATGGGCATGGGGGGACTATTTTTTGAGCCTGACTGCTCTCCTTGTGTGCTAGGTGGCAATGCTCCTGTTCCATGCCTCCAGTTTGGACTCCCACAATGCTAGGTGAAGACTACATTTGCAAACGGCAGCCCTGTTGGGTCCCTTGGGGGGTGCCAGATAACACTGGCAGGAGGGGACTCCCTTGTTTAATAAATGTTCCATCTGGCCTGGAAGTGCTTTTTGGGTATAATAATGTGGCACCTCAAGTACTCCCAGGTTCAGCATAAAAATGGCTGTTTCACCATACTCAAAAAGTCAGAATCAGGAGAAGAAGATTATGAGTGGATTGAGTCTGTGGGGATATTTCTGAATAAAATACTCATTTGAACCTGGGATTTGTGTCTGCACAGTTGTGTCTAAGGTTTGAAGGTCTAAAGCACTATCTACATGTGACACCATCTACTACTTAAAATACTGTCAATGAAGTAAGCTAAAACCAAAAATTAAAATGTAAACTTAGAAGTTAAACACTAATCTTATATAAGCAGAGATAGCACACCAGCAGTTACCGTGCACCTCCAAAGTCCAGGGGCCTCATGTATAATGTCGTGCATAGAACTCACACTATAATATGGCGTACGGACAAAAGTGGGAATGTGCATACGCACAGAAAAATCCAGATGCATAAATCTGTGCATTCACCAACTTCCACGTTCTTCCGCTACATAAATCCCAATCTGTGTGAAAATTAACGCACATGCACGCGCCTGCCATCCCGCCCCAACTCTTCCCAGAATTACGGCTCTTTGAATACGCAAATCAATATAAATAGCCCTTAAGCTCAGTGTTCTGTGAAAAGACAATGGCAAAAGCGCGAGGGAAAATAGAATTTCAGCGAATACCAAGTGGAGGCAAAGAAAAACTTACTATTTGTTGGTTTAAACAGTGGTATAAACAACAAAAGGAAGTTGATTGAGTGACATAGCGTGTCGGAGAAACTCGAAAGCTCAAGTTTACAAAGTCGCACAGTGTCCGAAATACAAAAGCAGTTGTCAGATATCAAAGTCACTGTGAAAAGGCGAGTGTAGCCCACCGTCTGAGTGTCATATAAAAGCTTATTAGGGTACAGAGAAAAAAAAAGGCACACAGTGGGGAAAAAAGCACGAAATGTCAACTTTAATCTCGAAATTTCCACTTTAATCACGTAGTTTATTTTGTCATTAAAGTAGAACATCATAAACTTCATCTTAAAATTGTTCAATTTACTAGTTTCTCAAATCCCATCGTAACTAAACTAGCACTTTAAATGCTTTGTTTTGTATTTGATCTTCTATGTGCTCTATGTGTGTGAACCACTATGTGCTTCCAGGTTTTCTCTTCCTCCGACAGGACACAGAATCCATTACATTCGTGATATTACAGCTCTCTGAATAATTAAAATACTGAGATGTATACGTGATATCATTTTCATGATGATAGGAGTTAAAGCATGTTATTAAACATGGGAACACGGTGGCTCAGTGATTGTTCATGTCTCATGCAAGATGCTTGATGCGCCAAGCGCGGCCTTCGATGAAATACTTTATTGTAGCAGTACTGTCTCTTTCAAACGTACTAACCTCCAATTCCTGTCCTTACTTTTCTTTCTCCAAATACCCAATCGCCATACAATCAGCTCTGTAACAGACGTTAAGCCATCTGTAAGCTTACAATGATGATTCTTCAAAACTTTTAAGGAACATTGAAATATCTTTGTAGTACATGTTTCATTATTCTATCCATCTATCTTTCCAGTGATGCGTCAGCACCAGCAAGAATACAGCGCGAGGCAGGAACAATCCGTGAACGGAGCGCCAGCGACTCAATAGTGCTGGCACCATGTCCTCACATATTTAATTATTAACAATTTAGATTATTTAAATTAAGTTAAAGTTTTATCTGTATAATATAATAAACATATTTTGCTGCATTTCATTGTAAAAATATCGTCATCATATGTAAATATGCACTTTATAAAGTGGCTCAGGTTGTGCAATATTATAACTGTATCGCAAGTTTACAGTGAGGTAATTGTACTTATAAGTACAAAGCGTTCTACAAGGAGCACTTGATGGACTGATTGATTGCGTTTAGAGTTCTTGAGATGAAACCGAACTGCGAGGAAAGGCTTTGAAGCGTTTGCTGTATGAATGCAGTTCAATAGACAGCATGGGAGAGGCAGCATGTGCTAGATGCTGTATACCGATAATTCTCTTCCCAATCAGCCGCTGCTGTGATTCCCCACTCAGATACAGTGATATAAATACTCCAAGTGGTGCAGTGAGAGTAATATGGAAAAAGATGATCTGCTATGGCAACCCTTAACGGAAGCAGCTGAAAGAAGAAGAAGAAAGTGCAGTGAGAGTAACGCTAAAGCAGTTATAGTATTTGGAATAGTTTGACCATTCTGTGGACCATTCTATTGTTACAGGTTAATTACAATCAGATGCATTAAACTAATATACAATATGCAGTTAATTTCAGTGTATTTATAAAGTCGCGTCAGGGATGTGGATCTAAAAAAGAAAGGGTAACCATACTGGAACAGTAGCACTGCTTTGGCGCTGGGTGCCGCCAGTCTGCAAAACCGAGCGCAGAACTTGGACACGACAGGGTATGAGCTATTGTGGATATGTGTGTGGCTTTACGCCAAGTTTAGGTTTTATACATCGTGATTTCAACGTGGAAATGTTCTTACGCAACATTTTTGTGCATACGCACCATTTATAAATGAGGCCCCAGGAGTCATATTCCAACCAGATAATGTGTGTGGTGTTTCCATATTTACCACACATCTACACAGGCTTCCTATGGGTACTGTAGATACCTTCCACACACCAGAAATGTGCAGGTAGATTGATTAATGACTCAAAATTAGGGATCTGAGTGAATAGGCCTGTAGATGGAAGTGTGTCCAATCCAGGGCCAATCCCTGTTTTGCATCAGAAGCTGCCAACATACGCTTTGACCTCCCAGAGACCCAATCCTGGGATAAGGAAAATAATGAATCTCAAATTTTACCTTTTTGTGCTTTCGGTTCGCTACAATTGTTTAACCACTGATGAATTCTACAGTAATGTTTCTTTTCACTGCCATTTGTTATTAAAACAACACCCCTCTGTTATTAAATTTATAAATCACAGTCCAAAAACAAGGCTAAGAAAGCGACTTTTTTTTCTGTCAAAGAAACCGAGCTGTTTGAAGCCCAAGACAAAACAGACAGGAAGTGTTATTGTGGCACTCCAAGAGCGTGAGTAACAAGTTTGAGCAGAGTCAATGACCAGAAAGTGGAGAGCACAAAGTTTCTTTTTAAATAACCCTTTTGTTATTACAACACACGGCATGCGATGAAGCAGACACAGTTTACTTTACTTTACTGGGTTGTGTGTATTGTGAGGCAGCACTTTGTTTTTTTTAGCTAAGTAAGCAAATTGTGCGAAGGGAGCCCAGCATGCAAGTTTGTACAGGTTGGGGCAATTAACATTATTATTTTTATTTAAAGGAATATTATATTTTTGAGTCACAAAGTGGAAAAATGATGGTACACTATGTTCTTTTGTTCTTATGATGGTAGATTATTCAGCGAATCAAAGTACTTTACATTGCTTCCTTGGAATTACAGGAACTTGAATTCAATACTGTCTGTGTGGGGTTTACATGATCATCCATCCATTATCCAACCCGCTATATCCTAACTACAGGGGGTCAGCTGGAGCCAATCCCAGCCAAACAGGGTGCAAGGCAGAAAACAAACCCCGGGCAGGGCGCCAGCCCACCGCAGTTACATGATCATGCTTTTCATAAATTTTTACATACAGTTATTGGAGTTCTAGTGCAGTTAATACTTGTACTGCTGCATCACAGCAACTGAGTCCTGTCTTTGAACCCCTGCCTATGTCAAGTTTTCTTATAAATACTGTAAAAGAACCGGGTAAAGAGCATGAAAAAGGTTTGGGGATGACCATCCCATAAACTGAAAAATAATGCAGGCAAATGAAACACGTCTTTACAAATCAGAGTGTAAAACAGAACTGACTAACAGAGATTGACTGGTTTCTTAAATATGGCTGAAACAGGAAGGGGATGGATCAGAGTGGCCAGAAGAGGAAATGAGGTCTTCAGTAGGTGGGTTATGAAACAGTTAGGATGTCATCAGTGGGAAGGGTTGGTGGTGATGTCATTGGGAGGTACGTTCTTCAGTGGGTCTACAAGGGGATAAAAAAAGAGAAAGAATCAGATGACAGTGCCAACCCCTGGTCAAACTGAGCATTAACACCATTTGAGTTCATTAACCGTCTCCCATGCGCATGTGTATGACAATACTCTGTTTCCTCCTACATCCCAAAAATGTGCATTAAGTTAATTGGCAACTGAAAAACTGGCTAGGTAGGAGTGAGCCTGAATGTGATGATACACAGAAAGCATCAATGGAAGAATCAGAAGCTTTACTTCAGGGTGGACACCAATTTAGAAAACGTAACGTGGCCTAACATACAGGAACAATCTGGGGCTTAACTGACTGATTTGAAAGTTGGAGCATTTTAATTTTTTATTTTTTTTTATTTTATGGTTTTTACACTATTTTTTTATTTTACACAGTTATTTTCTCTCTATTATAATAAAAAAAATCCTGGGACAAGACTAGACTTTTTAGCCTGGGATGAGACATGACTTTTTCAGAGAAATATGTTCATGTCCTGTGAGACAAGACTTTGAGAGATTTAACAATGCCGGAAATAAAAGACAAAGAGTAGATGACAAAGTAGAACATCGTAAAGAATTCAAAAACATTGGCGCGATACACATGCAGAGCAGGTTAGAGATAATGAAAGTACTAAAATTCAAAAGTCTCAAAAATTGATAGTAAAGATCGCATTAGCGCAAACAAACGGAAATTATTACTTGGTGAAATAACCAAACAGCGAAAAGAGATTGAATATATTGTTTGGATTTAAACTTTCAGTCAGAGACTTGTAGATCGTCTAATTTGTGTTGCCATCAGGGAAAAGTAGTGTTTCTTCCTAATGAAGAGGCGTATCTGCGAGAATTAAAAGAATTCTTCTTTGGTTAAAGTACTGTATTTTCATTATAATGAGTCATATTAAGAAATAACATCGGTAATAGTATGCAACTTCATGTGATAGTAGACTATATTAAATACATGTTTTTAACAGTAATTTACAATGCTATATAGTTAAAAATGTAGCTAAGATAGGCTTGTGGTGGCTCAATAACTTTCATAGACAGAAAATTCCAGATCAAGTGATATTAAAATGTCATCAGTTGATATCATTATTTAGTAGTGAGTTGAGGGCCTGTGAATTCAAACCTCTTAAATTTAACATTTTAGATGTACCCAATGGATAGTTAAAATCTCTGTTGAACTCTCAAGCTTAAACTTACTGGCTGCTTCAAACAATGGAGATGGAGAACATGTCTGGAGCCTTGCTGAAGAATTAATGTGCCAGAGAATTGTGATAATATGCAAATAATGCAGCAGTGAGGTTGTTTTTACTAAGCAACACTTAAATAATTCAGTAACACTTTTCTTTAGGTACTTCAAAAATGCATCTATTACTTACTGTATTTACTCTTATGTAACAAGACTTAACATATTCATAACACTTACAAAACATCAGTAGATAGGTTATTCATCTCTGTGCAGTGTGCCACATTGACGTGATGATAAAATTATACTTGTTAATATTAAAGGATTCTAATGTTTTATGCTAAATATATAATATCAAGATCAGTTAAGCCATCTCACATGAAGAGGGAAACCCCCTGCACTCTTCAAATGCTGTCTGTGAGCCATCAAGGTCCAATGGCCATTAAGGTTGAGAAACACTGCTCTCAGATAAGTGCTGTAATCCAGTAAGACAATAATTGTCATCCTAAAATTGCTGAGGAAAAAATCCCAGCAATTGCTACCTCTAATGACAAACCGCTTTTATTGATGCTGTTATTTAAACTTTATGAGCGCAGATGGATTGCCTGGGACAGTGTACTGGTTGATGGGACTGTAGTCCCCACATTGGCATTTCCACAAGGTTGTAGATAATATGAAACAGGAAGGGGTAATATATAATAAATACTTTTCTTACTGGATCAAACACTTCCTAAATGCATCTTCTTTGAACCACACTTTGCTCCTTTCACTTCACTTCTGCAGGAGGCCTTCATTTGCATAAACTCACATGAACCATTTCTTTGTGTGACTGATGTCAATGCTGTGCTGTAATGGGGGATGCAGTGCATTAGAATGTCCCACGCACTACAGCATTATTACTGACAAATAAGCAAGAAATAAACAAACGTGTCAGTTAATTTTGTTTTCTTCTACAATGTCACCAAATTTGAATCAAATCGGTCAAGGCATTTTTCAGATTTTGTGGTATTTAGGTTTTCTATTTTGGGTTTTTATTTTACCCCTTAATATAAATCTATTGAAATGTCCACTCTCAGTGGATGCCTGCTGCCCTAGATGTACCATCCTGCCCAGGTCCGGTCAATGCATTAAGTGACATAGGCAGCTGACCAAGGACTCCATCTTCTGAGGGTCATCATCTATGAAAGTTAATGGATGTGCATTTTGGACACTGAGGCCCCCAAACCCCCATGGCCGTAGAAGTAGGATAATAATGTCAATAGTATGTTCACAAAGGAGTGTTGTTTGTGATTTTGAAGGTGTGCGTACTCCGGACACCAAGGCGAAACTCTGAATCTCCCTGGTTTTTAAACTACAATGGTAATGAGTGGATACTATTGTCCACTGGGGGTTGTTTATGAAAGTAAAAGTGTGTATGCTCTGTGCACCATGTTCATTAATGTCCACAGTTAATGCACAAAGGAGTGCCGTTTGAGGTACTGAAGGGGCGCACACTGCGGACACTGAGGGAGTCACACCCCACAGTTTGTTGAAGTCTAATAATACTGACTACCTGCAATGAACAAAGAGTTGTGACATCCGTCAACCCTGCCTAGGGCTCCAAATGAGTTTCAACTGGTACTGATCCTGACAAATGTCTGCTTTTTAGCTAAATGGGAAATAGTGTTTTTATTAATGAGTGAGTCAGTGAGCCAGTCAGTATTACATAATATATATAATATAGATTAATTCCTTTTTCCTGCATTTAGCACTTTACACTAAATTGCATCTTCCAAGTCATATTTTAATAATAATAATAATACATTTTATTTAAACAGCCCCTTTCCCATGCCCATTGAAGACTTTGCAAGTTTATTTTAAATTTCTTTTTTTTGTTCCTTGCTGTCCCGATTAATGAATGAATATTGGTTTATAGACATTTCCGTTGAAGTTTCTTTTTCCATTTCGAAGTTTGTTCATTAAAGGAATTGATGTCATGTGATTTAATTCATATAGTGTATAAATGTTGTGTGCATAGTACAATGAGAACACTTGCCATGCTTTCATGCTACTTCTGTGTAAATGCTAGGCAAAAACAGCAGCACAGTATAGGATTGTGCATTTTGGTCCAATATTAGTTTTTTTATTAATACCCCAACCATGTAGATATGGTTTGCATTTAGTTTGTGCCTAAAGCTGATGTCACATTACAAGACTTCTAATAGTGCGGTAGGTCAGACTTGCCGCTTGCAGATGCTGATCTTGTTACAGGACATGTCAATTTAAATGACTGAAAATTGCTGGCCATTTCACATTTGCTACCTGATTTTTGACATCCCAACTCATTCCTGTCGACCCCTTTTTGCAAAAGCAAATAACATTCTGCTTTATAAAGCCAGATGTCAGACGCAATTTCTGCCCTTTTTTTCCATTCTGTTGTGGTACATAAAACACAAGACATCAGACATATGAGCTTCTTTACTGTTTGTGAAGTCCAAAACACAAGCGTCCCCAACAAACGTTATTTCATGCCAATGCATGCTGCCATACCGTGTATGGATGGCATGACAATTATGTCACTTGACTTGACTTGCCTTCCTCGTTGCTGCACTATATGAACTGTGCTTCCGGCTGAGCATTTGTTGTTTGTCAGTTCTCATGCCCACAGAGCCCAACCCTAGACTAGTTGGAGTGAGTTGCTGAGTAGGTCACATTAGATAAGTGGCTTCATGGAAGCCACTGATTCACTAAGCTTATGTAAATGTAGACTACAACTGAAAAATCACCTGAAAAGTCACATAATTTGACCTGGCCTGACAATTATTTTAAGAGTAGCTTAATAGGCCCTTTAAAATAAATATTAAGTTAGGTATTAGATATTTTATATAATTAAAAATAATAAAATAAAAAAAGAAAGTAAAATCAATACACTGACATCCAGGGTGCTTTAAAGGTAAATAGTCAAATAGAGTTAAATTTAACAGACCTGATGTTTTTTTGGAGAAATTAGGATTGGCAAGTTTTGTAGGCTGAATTACCTTTTTTTATCAAACAGTTTTAATGTAAAATTGTAATACAGGAAAAAGCTTTTATTCAAAGATGATTCCAGTGAAGTACAACTAGCCCAAATTTGCTGACATAATTTTTCAATGTATAATAAAGCAATTCTGCGATGGGCTGGCACCCTACCTGGGTTTGTTTCCTGCCTTGCACCCTGTGTTGGCTGGGATTAGCTCCAGCGGACCCCCGTGACTCCTATAGTTAGGATATAGTGGGTTGGATAATGGATGGATGGATAAAGCAATTGCCATACTGAATTAGCTGTTTTTAGGTTTTCTATCTTGCACTAAACAAGCAGTAGGGTGTTATACCATGTCACCCATTATGGATGCATTGAGAAGTCAAGCAAGGTTGCCTGAAGAAGAGGCTTCAGTTGCCTCGAAAGCTTGCATATTGTAATCAGTTCAGTTAGCCAATAAAAGGTGTCATTTTTGCTTGACTTCTCATTACACTAAATCACATATTAAAGAGGCTTTGTTGCTGAGAGTAAAAGTGTCAACCAAAATCAAAATAGTCAGTTTACCACTAGTAGTGATGACAGCCATATCACTGCAGAAATCAGTTTAGATGGATTAGCAAAACAATATTTATCTAAAGCTTTGTTTGGAGGTTAATTGTGTGGCAACTACGCAAACAGACAAGATACAGTATTTACACATATCTTATGTGAAGACCCTACATAATTCCCCAACAGCAATACCTGAAGTGAGGCTCAAGAAGGGGAGCTTTTTTGTGAGTGGTGCAGGGACAGCAGTGATAAAGAGAACCATATTCGAGCACAAACCAGAGTGTATTCCATCTGGAATAGCACCACAGGGAGAAAAGATCAGTTTAATTTTTTAAATTTATTTTCCAGACTCATTTAACAGTGGCCTGAACTCTATTGTGGCAGCACATGGCTCCTTAGATGGGGTGTACATGAGAAAATCATAGATCATCAGGATTTTATCTTGGGTTGCAACTGCTGGAGTTTCAAAGTGATTAAGATGAGTTTCAATCAAAACATAGTAGGGCTGAGTAAGATTTATCAGGACCCAGAAAATATATGACATACTGTAGCAATGTGAGGCTAAGCAAGTGAAAAACAATTTACTTAGACTGGTAACTATTCTTGAACTGTGTCTAGTGTCTTTTATATATAACAGAAAGTATTGATTAAATTAAATAGGTGGGAAACACCGGACTAGCCATAAATAACATTTAATAATCAGAATGAATATCCATGTACTAGCCACAATCGGTCACTAATTGAAAATGAGATCAAATTTATTAAGGGTAGTTGTAATTAGCAGAAGGTATGCATTTACTGTACCTGTTGATCAAAAACAACCCACTAAAAGTGAAGAATGTTAAATAAAGCTGTAAAAATTATTCATCCTTTCCACTGATGTCTGTTTCCTCGCATGGAGCCAGCTTTCACACAATACTAAGTGCCAAATATATTTACTACTCTCCCATGGTGGAAAAGACCTCAGCAGGTTTTGATCGTCTCAGTGATGGAGTGTTAACATAAACGTTTTTAACCTACCTCGTAAAATAAATGCCAGGGGAAGTCGTTTCCCTTGCTGTTTCTGCCAACAAAGTGAACAATCCCAGATGCCCTCAGTAGCCTAAGAGAGATTTAAATACATTCTGAGCAGTAAAATATGTTGTTTTCTTTCTGTGGAAAAGACGTTTTTTTTCATTGAATAACTTTATAGTAACTTTACCATTTGTCCAAAAAAAAGCTATCTAGCTGTGCCAGCTGTGTAAAAATTTAAGAGGTTTGAAAATTCCACGAAAACTGCTAGCCACATTAAGGTTTTAATTCAAATGGATGTTTCCCCGAATGCTCACATGACTAACGCTAACATGACTAACACTGTTTGTTTCCCGCAGTGCGATATTTACAGTGGGAGCTGCCATTACATCAAAATTGAAAGGTTTTCAGGAATATTACTGAGCGCCAAAGTATTCTGAAACCTTCCGCTAATTACAACTAACCTTAATGAATTGTATCTCGTTTTCAATTAATGAAAAATAGTATATGGATGTTTATTCTCATCTTATTATGTAGTACTAGCAAAATACCCGCGCTTCGCAGCGGAGAAGTAGTGTGTTAAAGAAGCAATGAAAAAGAAAAGGAAACATTTTGAAAATAACGTAACATGATTGTCAATGTAATTGTTTTGTCACTGTTGTGAGTGATGAGTGTTGCTGTCATATATATATATATATATATATATATATATATATATATATATATATAAATATATATATATATATTTACACACACACACATAAACATATATATATACATATCTATACATATACACATATATATACACACACACATATATACATACATATATATATCTACATATATACACATACATATACATACACACATACATACATACACACACATATATACACACAAATACATATATATATATACATACACACACACATATATAAACATATATATACATATACATACATATCTACATATATACACACACAGCTATTTCGTATCAGTGCAAGACGCTGCTTGTTAAAA
>JANRMT010062822.1:14079364-14097290 GCA_026402145.1 Polypterus bichir lapradei
ATAGATAGATAGATAGATAGATAGATAGATAGATAGATAGATAGATACTTTATTAATCCCTAGGGGAAATTCACAAGACAAAATTTAAATTTAACTGAACTGGAGACATTTTGTATGGAAGAATAGTCAAAAATACCTCCATCCAGAATCCAGACACCCATCAAAGGTGTCTAGAGGCTGTTATGTTTTCAAAAGGAAGTATTGATGTAATATCTCTGTTGGGGTGCCCAAATTTATGCACCTGTCTAATTTTGTAATGATGCATATTGCATATTTCTGTTAATCCAATAAACGTAATGTCACTGCTGAAATACTACTGTTTCCATAAGGCATGTCATACATTAAAAGGAAGTTGCTACTTTGAAAGCTCAGCCAATGATAAACAACAATCCAAAGAATTAAGAGGGGTTCTCAAACTTTTTCATATGACTGTATTTGGAATTTCTTGAGCTCTTGGGTTTCCTCCAGGACTCCAAAGACGTGCAAGTTAGTTTGAATGTTCACTCTAAATTAGTGTGGTAAAAGTCCAAGGGCGTGTGTACGTTTGTGAATGTGCTCTGTGATGGACAGGAACTTCATCCAGGGTTGGTTCCTTCATTTGCTCTCAGTGTAGCTGGGATTGTCTCCAAACCCTGTGCCCCTGTATTGGAGTAAGTAAGGAAGGCTCAGAAAACAAGTAAAATGCATGGGTAATGTGGCATACACACTTCCGAAGAGAAGAGAAAAATAAAAAGACAGCCTTCTTCTTTTAAACTACATTTTTCTTTTACCTTGTTGTGAGAAACTAGTGTGTAAGGGTTTCACATCGATAATTTAATTGCAAGGTAATATAATTTTACTTTCATTTATTAAGCATCACGTCACTTTTGCTAGGGGCTTCTTTCCAGAAGGCACTATGTGCTAAACCCAGGATGCTTGGCTTTAGAACCCCAAGTGGTGCTCTTCACAGCATTCATCTCTTGAATAATATCAGCCTAGCACTCTTAGTATTTTAGGTCTTCTGGTTCACAACTCACAGCATTCCACTTCTTAACTTTGTTCACAGTTTTAGTGTCCCAGTCTTAGTAACAACATACCTTCTAATTATCAACTCCTGGTGATTCTTGTTTCAACATAACTCTTCAGTTCACTAAAATATTGACTCTCATCACAGTATCTATGATAACACATGCTAATCTTCCAGTCCAGTTAACACCATGCTTGTGGTGGTTTCTAATCCCCTTTGCCAGCAGACAATTAAGGGTGATTGGCTGGAACTAAAAAAGTAGGTGAACTTTGTCTATGGTGCCGTCCAGCCAATTTGGATGGCATAAAAGCTGATAAAAGATCACACGTTCATTGACAAATTGGAAGTCAAAGCAGAAAAAAACTTCTTCTCCAAGGCCTATCAACCCAATGTATTTTACTGGCTGCCTATCTGCTGCCCAGTGACTGATAACTTATCTAGCCTCTTCTCCATTTATTTCTTTTACAGAAGTCTCCTTTTGTCTTTATTAAAAAGTGATAAAGGACTTCTTTATTCTTGCAATTAATGAATGCTATGGAATCTCAATTCAAATTCAGTCATTTTATTTAATTCTACTTTCATTCATGTAGGCACCTGGTTTTCAGTTATAGTATCTTCCACCTGGATCATCCACACCTTAAGCGTCAGAGGTAGGTTCTCAGTTTAAATAAAATTTGAATAAGCAACTGCAGCTGTGAATCATCTTTGTTGTTTCCAGGAATAATACTTCTACATACCGGAAGTTTTAAAATTCTTTCCGAGATGGCCCCTTCTTTGGGTTTGTCTGTGAAAAATACGTTTGATCAGCTTTGACATTATTAGCTAACTGGCAAGTATAAAATAGGACCTCTTTAGCCGTGCTTCAGTAATTTACCTGTTAAAGTATTTGTTGCTAAATACACTTGGAGTCATCGTTTCTGCACATTATCCATTCATTTACTAAACTTTACTTATGCCATTTTCAGTGTCATGAAGAGCCTATCCTGGGGGCATCGGAGGCTAGGCTAATGCCAATTCATCACAGTTCTCACTCGCAAGCACACTGAAACTGTCACAACATGCCAGCGGAGAGAGCCCCCATTAATTTAATATGCATATCTTTAAGGTCAATAAAAACAGATACAGTAGATGGGATTGGCTCTGCCTCAAAGGTGTACAGAAAATAAGCAGGTCTAGAAAACTGAATGAATAGGGGAAAAAAAGTCAATTTTCAGTCCATTTGTTCATTTGATGTTTTTTGAAATTAAGTTCATTAATTAATTTAATTACTTTGAAATTAATAAAAACAGAAAAAAATAATATGGCTGCCCAACTAAACATAAATGGAATAAGCTGGCTTGGAAAATGAATGAATGAAAAACCAAATCTGACTCTCGTTTTCTGTCTGATGATGAGTAGCATATTTTTACTAAAGAATTGTTTTCAGATAAATTCAAGCAAACAGCTGCGATAGGCTTCACGCTTTCACTGTACATAGACACACACACACACAATTTATTAATCGGTCAACCTAACATACGCTCTATGATACGTTGGAGGAAAACTAGAGTACATGGAAGAAAACCCATCCAAGCATGTGGAGAACATTCAAACTCCTCATCAAATAAGCGAAGACCAGGATCTGGGTCTACAAAACAAGCACATTTACATGCACACATGTGAATAACCTGGTTAACACAGAAAGCTGCTAATTTAAAAATCTGATTTTTCATGGATAAATAGTCTGGAGTTCTCCTTTGTAAAATGCTCTGACATTATTAAACTGTGCAAAAAAAGAGTCAAATGTCATCATCAATCTAAAACTAATCACAATGTTTTCTGTGATATTTTTTTTGTGTTTTATTACATGTTTAGTTAAATTGATACCTTATTTATAGGTTTATGTTAGCAGACTGAATGCAGCACACTCTTTACTGCTTGGCTGTGCAACTGAGCCCTGTAAAGAGACCAGTACATGTGCTTCTCGTCTTACACTCAGTGCTGCTGGAATAATAACAACACAGTAAGAAAAGCATTGTATAAATTTACTTGTTACTTCCAAAAAGCAATCGGTCAGCTTAACGCCCATTACTTTTAACATGTTACCCTATTGCACTAGAGATTGTGTTGCTGAGCAATGTATGTTCATCTCATCAGCATAAATTAATTGATTTCTGAAATACCAAGACAAATTCATTCAGCCAGGACAATGAATAATGCGATCACCGGAACATTTGCCTCTGAAAATGTATTTTGCGGAAGCTTCTACCAGTGGCTGCTAGAAAGTCTTTGTGAAGTGGAAACCTGAAGACTGGCAGAGTGCAACGTATGTGCACAGACTACAAAAGCCGCAACAGAAACTCAGTTAAGGGTTTACAATGCCACATAATTGGGTTAGTCATGGAGAAATCTATGTCTGTTAACCAGGTGTTTCAGAGACCAATAACCTGGTTTCTCTAACAGGAATAAGGGTTTACATGGCACTTTAGAAGTGTTTTATGTGAATGATCAGGTTATTGAGGCACATGTAAATGCGCATAATGATAAAACACACTTTAAAATAATAGTTTTTATTTATATAGAGCAACCTCTATGCACTATGACCTGTAGGGGGGCGTTCCAGCACCCCAAACACCCAGACACAACTAAAATAACACATTCACATGATTACATAAAGATATTTTTGTTGAACAAAATACGTTTTACAGGTTCTTCTGTCACCCGGTAAAATCACTCTCCCAGTCACAATTCCTTTTCTCTCCTCCACTCTCCTCCTAGAAATCCTTGTCCACCACCTTCTGGCTTCAACTCCCTAGTGGAGTAGGTGCACCAGGGTGTGCTTCTGGTGCAACAAGAACAAAACATGGAAGCTCTTCCTGGTCATGTGGAATCTCTCCGTGACAGGGAACCCTGTATCCAGCAGCTCCCCCTAGCAGCACTTCAGGACCTTGTAACATAAGTTTAATATGTCACTGTCCTCTGTACAAAAATATTTTATAAATCTACTTTTCTTTCTACTCACATGTACAGCTAACACAAAGCCAGGTTTAGCATCATATAAGAGTTAACCATATAAGAACTGCTAGGCAAGTATTAGAAGACAAGACAGGGACAACTGCGAAATGGGCATTGTATACTATTTTTGTGTGTCAAAGTCTGCATGAAACTGTATACCCTTTTCCTTGTTTGCAATGGCATGATTCACCTAAGTGGGGGCCTGCAGATGAAGAAAGAGTATAAAGACTTGGAACATTGGCCGGCACACCTTTGAAGCCAACAGACGGATGGGAGATAACGTCATCCGATCCGGAAAATCCTTCCAAAGCAGCGATGAAAATGGCAGACTCTATACATCGGGCCCCCACTCCCAAAGGTTTTGTCATGGTTTCCTTCATCTGTTATGCCACGTAAACCGTCATTAAAGAAAGCTGTTATTTCTCCTATGTGATTTTTTACCGCCATATCACTAAGGGAGGGGTATCACCTTTTTATATTATATCTTTATAGTTTCAGGTTATGTAACACACCACAATTAAAAAAGAACTCATTCCAACAAGGGAGCTAGTGACCCCTGCTGGATACAGTCCTCAACAGGGCTGCCCACCAAAACTACAACGTACATACAGCCCTGCAGGTGTCTAAACAGGAGCCATACTAATGGGATACTGGCACCCAGTTAACAGGGAAAACACATGGCCCCAGAATGAATCTCCCTCTGTCCTTCCCTTATAATGGCTTCCCGACCAGGAAAATACCACTACCAATAGTAAGGAACCATTTATTCTAGTCAGGATACTAGCCAAGCTGCGTCATCAATGACAGCGCACATATTGAAACAGTACTGAAGCAGGAGTTTAAGATTGCATTTTATCATTGATTTTAAAATCTTGTTGTTTGTTTTTAAAGCCTTGCATGGTCTTGCTCCAAAATATATCTGTGACCTCCTTCACCCGTATGTGCCACCAAGAGCACTGAGGTCATCGGGACGACTGCTCCTTGTAGTGCCAAGATCTCAGCTGAAGTCAAGGGAAGACCAAGCTTTTTCAGTTGTTGCTCCTAGGCTTTGGAATGACTTGCCTCTGCACATCAGGTCCTCATCCTTGATCGAGGTTTATAAAAGTCGGCTTAAGACCTACTTGTTTTCTTCTGTCTTTCACTGTGTATGATGGGATTGTGGTGGATGTTACAACTGGTTGTTTTATTAATCTGCTTTTGCATGATTGTTTGTATTGTGTTTATTTTAATTCTTTTTTGTACAGCACTTTGACACAACTGCTGCTGTTTTAAATGTGCTTTTATAAATAAAATAATCTAATCTCATCTTATTAAAACCTTTATTTATTTTAAATTTCCCATGTCTTACTGTTAGATTATGACAGTTCAGTAAATTAATCAAGGAATGAATAAAAACAGACCAGTTTTGTCTAATCTTAAATATATTTTATAAGAGAACAGTAAATTGCAAATGTAGTTGTTTTTTGTACATTGTAAGCATGCAAAGCACAATACGGCCATAAAATAAAAAGTGAAATACATTTCAAAGATACTGTATCTTTAGACATACCTGCCTTCCTTGCTTTGTCCCAGTCATATTTGCATACAACCCATTTATCATATGACACATTTATCATCCTTTCCTGCTCTTCCAACAAATCTTCACCCTTTTGTCAAATTCTTTACTGCTTGAAACAGTGATGCCTTTCAGTCCTGACTTTTTAGTTACAGTCATATACTGTTTCTAGGACTGAAATTTCATTTTATCTTTTCTTTTCTGCTTTAGCAAAAAATGCAGAGGATTTTTCTTCCTTCACGCTTTTCCAGATTTTTGAAAGATCCATTCATTAAAACAGAAAACAGATGTTTAAATACATTTGTGACTCTTTTCTATCAACTCGCAATACATCTGTGGCTCCTTAAAATAATTTCATGAATAGTACCAGATACTCAGTATTTCAGATTTTGTGAACCATTTTCCATTTCAGATAGAATCAAAAGGGATTCTAAATTGGAATGTAAAATAATGTAAAATAAAAATGTAAAAAGTGGTATTCATACAAAATGTAAAGACAAATTAACATTTAGTGAGATCCCAAAAGGAATTATAATGTATCTTAAAATGAATTACAATTAAAGTATCTGATAATATGACTATTGTAAAACACTAAACAGTGAACTCATATCCTCAGAATTACTACATACAAACATAGATTGGAACTGTTTCAGAACTAAAAGTCTGCCATATCTTTATTTAAACATGTGCAAGCAACATTCAAGCTCCCTGCCACTTTAGATGACAAGTTAGATCGGCTTGTATTTATCATTTGGAGTCTACAGAATGAGTGACTCAGTACTCTCTGCTATTGCCCTGCATCTACAAAGATCTACGTCAGTTTTTTTCACATACTCAGAAAACTGAATGCTTATCCCATTTCTAACTTGAAAATGGGTCTTTCAAGTCCCTCTTTACTGGGACTTGTTCTTACCACAACTAAGCTTATTATCACACTGTTTCTCAGTTATATCTCTTGCTAACTTATAGGGGCAAAAGACTACAGTATACCATAAGTTATGACTATGAAAGAAATTTATATTCCATTCAAATTAAGCAAACATTAATATGAGTTTAACTCAAAACTTTAACTTTCTAAGATTGGCTCTTACACAGACATTCATATTATATTAAGTGGAAAATGCAAAGTGGTTGGTGAATGTCCCGAAACTATATGATGTCCCATCCAGGGTGGGTTTCTTTTCTACAGAACAAGGAAAATACATTTTCAGAAACCAAATTGATGAATAGGGGTTGCACGGTTGCACAGTGTTAGCTGCCTCATAGTAAAGAGACCTGGATTCGCTTCCCGGGTCCTGCCTGCGTGGAGTTTGCATGTTCTCCTCGTGTCTGCATGGGTTTTCTCCCACAGTCCAAAGACATGCAGGTTAGGTGCATTGGCGATCCTAAATTGTCCCTAGTGTGTGCTTGGTGTGTGTGTGTGTGCGTGCGTGTGTGCGTGTGTGCGTGTGTGTGTGTATGTCCTGCGGTGGGCTGGCACCCTGCCCAGAATTTGTTCCTGCCTTGCACCCTGTGTTGGCTGGGATTGGCTCCAGCAGACCCCAGTGACCCTATGTTAGGATATAGCGGGTTGGATAATGGATGGATGGATAGAAATTGATAAATAATTTTAAGGGATGTTGTCTTGTGAATCACTTTGTACAACCTTCACATGAAAGATAAAGAGTAAGAAAATATCAATGTAACCCCTGTCACCTCTGAAATCCGCTGCAGGGCTGCAAGTTCTTTAAGTTTCCATGTAAATTAGTCCCACATACCGTGTCCTTAAACTTAATTTTCCACTTATGACATAACTTACATATATATAAACTGCTCAAAAAAATTAATGGAACACATCAGATCTCAATGGGAAAAAAATCCTGCTGGATATCTCTACTGATATGGACTGGGTAATGTGTTAGGAACGAAAAGATGGCACATCATTTGATGGAAACGAAAATTATCAACCTACAGAGGGCTGAATTCAAAGACACCCTGAAAATCAAAACGAAAAAATGATGCGGCAGACTAGCCCATTTTGCCGAAATTTCATTGAAGCAACTCAAAATCGTACCCAGTAGTTTGTATGACTCCCACATGCTTGAATGCATGCCTGACAACGTCGGAGCATGCCCCTAATGTCCTAAGAGATCTCCTCCTAGATCTGGACCAGGGCATCACTGAGCTCCTGGACAGTCTGAGGTGCAACCTGGCGGTGTTGGATGGACCGAAACATAATGTCCCAGAGGTGTTCTAATGGATTTAGGTCAGACGAGCCACATGAGGCCGGGCATTGTCATGCACCAGAAGGAACCCAGGGCCTACTGCACCGGCATAGGGTCTGAAAATGGGTCCAAGGATTTCATCCCGATACCTAATGGCAATCAAGGTGCCATTGTCTAGCCTGCAGATGTCTGTGCATCCCTCCATGGATATGTCTCCCCAGACCATCACTGACCCACCACCAAACTGGTCATGCTGAATGATGTTACAGACAGCATAATGTTCTCATGGCTTCTCCAGACCCTTTCACGTCTGTCACATGTACTCAGGGTGAACCTGCTCTCATCTGTGAAAAGCACAGGGCACCAGTGGTGGACCTGCCAATTCTGGTATTCTATGGCAAATGCCAATTGAGCTCCACGGTCCTGAGCACCCTCATGCCCAGAGCCAATCCCAAAAGCAGCAGGTGAAAAGCAGAAACCCACCCTGGATGGGGTACCAGTCGATCACTCCCAGTCCGCATACTGTAGTCACTCACACAGAGCCTCTTTAGAATCATCTAACCTGCATATTTATAATGTGGGGAATAATTTAAACTAAAAACTTATATTAAAGAAGGGATTCATTTCTGTATTGTAACAGTTACTGTTTTGAAAATTCCAGTCATCTTTACCTAGATTCCATTACAAAGTTGTGCCTTTCTAATTCTATGTCTATGTACAAGTTTATTGCTGAGACTTATAATCACTTTATTTTAATCCTTTACAATGTCAGGCTATAAACCTTCCCTCTAGTCAAGTCTTTGTCGGCATGGGGCTTTCATGTATCTGTGTTCATTTCCTCTTGGTATTCTAGCTTTCCTGCCAAAGAAGAGTGTATTAGGTCAATTTATGATCAATTTATATGAATATGGGTGCATGTCAGTCTGCTCTATAACTGGACTGGTCCTTCATCTAGGGCTGACCTAAGTCCAGGGCACTCCTAAAACTGAACTGGATGAGTTTCATAAATGGAGTGATGCGTAATGTCAGCATAAGTGTGCAAAACTGAAATACCAAAAACAAGGTTAACAGTTTCTTCCCAGAAAATGTCATCATCTTGCAGGTACTCTCTACTTGGAAGTATGTATATAGGTCCTGTTAACACTTGAGGCTTTTAACATGCTGCACATGCATTGTGGGTAAATTGTGGTCCAAAGAGATTAAAACAGCTCAGCCACTGAAGATGCTCCTTTTACACTAAAAACATATTTCTTAACAGACTGACAGCATGCCAGTGTTGCAAGATTCAATGAGATTGTCAGACACACCTAAAGCACATGTAGAAAACCACTGGCTTTATTAGCAGAAACAGAATAGCACTGTATTTTTGTCAGGCTTTGTATGAATTGTAATACTCTGTTTTGAAACAAATATTATGGCCTGTTGTTGAGGTGTTACACTGCAAGTCAAGAAGGTTTCGACTCAGTTCTCACAAATTACACATGTCATCACCTTATCTGTTAGTACGCCAGGTCATAGACTAAATCCATAAATTCTTTCATGCTAATCAGCACTTGGTAAACAATGTGTGTATATGTGAAGTGTATGTTGTCAAAGATGAGAAAAAGAGCCACAAAAAGGTGTGGGGCAGCCACCCATATAATTGTTCCTGGCTGCAAAATAATTGAATTTAGTGTTCAGTTGTGTTCAGGTTCGAGTCCAAAACAGAGCTGCTTGACGAGGCAAAAATGGCGGTTTTAAGGGACAGTAGAGGAAGTGACGTCATCAGGGCCTAACCGGAAGCGATGTCGTCATGGTGGGAAACGGAAGTGATGTCAGTGGGACCAGGTGGTATTTCCTCACAGGTGGCACAGTGGTAGTGCTGCTGCTTTGCAGTAAGGAAACTGTGGAAGATTGTGGGTTCGCTTCCCGGTTCCTTCCTCCCTGTGTGGATAGCGCTTTGAGTACTGAGAAAAGCGCTGTATAAATGTAATGAATTATTATTATTATTATTATTATTCCCAGTGGAAAGAGAGAAAGGATCAGCACACTCTGCCACCCCTTGGTCTGGTGTGGAATTACCCTCATTCAGGCCCTTTAGCTGCCTCCCATGCGCATGTGTGTGACAATGTAAAGTCTCTTGGGATGATGTTCATTTTCTTAGCCATCTTTCTCTCCAATTGAGCATGTAGAGCATTGAGCATTGAGAGTAGGATAGTAAGCATGTAGGTTGCCCAGACAATCAACTGTTGCAGAAGAGGAGTTCCAGACAGACAAGGCACAAAGCAGTCATTGCCTACGAGTAATTTAGCTAGTAACACAGAAAAAAGACAGCAGATAACAGTTTGAAAAGTGACAGAGATGGGCTTATGTGACATAACCATTCTGCAGCTGGACAAAGAAAAGCACAGCCATCAAGATACTTGGTTACCTGGACAAAACCATGATGCTTCTGCCGCCTTTTATAGTGAACAAAAAGAACACTGTTTGATTTAGAACAACAAAACAGATCTGTTGCTCAAAGCAAAGTGACTGTCTGAAAATGGATGTTCAGGCACTGTTCAGGGAGATGTAAACAGCATCACGGAAACTATACTCACCAAGACACAGAAGGCTTCTATTACTTGTCAGTGATAGACATGTTGTCCACAGAAGCAAAACAGCTGCCAAGTTTTTTCATGAAAAAGTTGCAGAGATAAAACTTTGTGTTTTGAGGCATGAAACAAAGGAAAAGTCGCAAAATAGGTGAAAGTCTGACATGCATTAGTGTGCAGAAATTTTCATCAACACCAAAAAATGAAGCAAAAATTGTTGTCCAAAGTCTCTTCACAGTTGAAATCAAACTAGAACCTTTATTTCTATGTTTTTTCCCAATGTGCAGAAACTTTTATCAAAACCAAGATATTGTGTCTTTTTCCAGTCAATACCTACGTAAACCTTTTTTTGCTTATGTTTTTGAGTTGTCTTAGCCTAATGTTATTGCTGGTCATTTTATTAGTTGCACACTTACATTTGTTTTATTTGCAGGGCATTGTTACACTTTGCTCTACTGTTGGCACTTGGCTAATAATGGGTGTCACTGCTGTGAACAACATGGAAACCCATGAAAAATAACAAGAAAACTTTAAAACAAACCAAATAACATTGGCAATAATTCTAAGCTTTATCTAAACTAAACTCTGCCTCACTTTTGACCATACTTTCTCTTATACTTTGACTAGAGGGTTCGCCCCCGTTCGCTTTGCTTGCCAGCCTTTCCAGCCTGCGCTACGCGCCAGCCACATTGCATCTCCGCCACTCGTGTTGTGAAGAGGGGGGCTGAACGTACCCCAAGGAAATGCGGTCCCTCCTCCGAAACCCCGTCTTAAACGGTGATACAATGAGAAACAAGTACAGTTTTTTTTTTTTAACCTCCTCTTTGCTCGATCAACTGCTGGCTTGCTGCTGCTGTCCTGTGTGATCTGAATCTCATGCGGCGCTTCGAACATTTAAAAGCCTGTACAGCAGCTGTCTTACTCTTTGCCTTTTATTTCCAGCCCCGGGAGTGGTTAAATCTCTTGGCACAAAGTCTTGTCTCGCGGGATGTGAGTTCTTGATATTTTTTAGCTTATAATTTATAAACGGAATAAGAATATGAAAATCTAATAACATCACATTAAAGTTTGATAAACTCTGAAAAGAATGATACCAAACATATATGCAGTGGAACCTCGGGTCACGACTGTAATTCGTTCCAAAACTCTAATCGCAATGCGATTTGGTCGTGACCCAAAGTAATCTCCCCCATAGGATTGTCTGTAAATACAATTCATTTAATGTTCTGGACCGTACAAGCTGAATGTAAATCTATTTTTTTTAAAGATTTTTAAGCACAAAAATAGTTAATTATACCATAGAATGTACAGTGTAATAGTAAACTAAATTATGGACCACGGGAACAGAGCATGGAAGCTCAACCCTATAGGGGCCCGTGGCCACCGCCAGGGGAAGCCCGGACGCCTGTGAAGCCCTTGACGTCAACACTTCTGCCGCACCTCTACCAGGCACACCCGGAGTGCTTCCGGGTGCTCATGCGGCACTTCTGCCACACCAGGAAGTGCCGCAGGAAGCTCGTCAGGAGACCCCTGGAGCATGTCCAGGTGGACATAAAAGGGGCCGCCTCCCTTCATTCGTCAACTGGAGTCGGGTGAAAGAAGACGAAGGTCGGAGGAAAGGAGCGGAGGTGACGAAGACAGGACAGGACTATAAAAAAGCCTGAACTAAGGGTGCTTGGTGCAGGGGCACTGGGTTGTGTGCGGGACTGTATGCACTGTAAATATTGTACATAAACGTGTGGTGAGTTCGACATTGGTGTCTGCCTGTCTGTGTCGAGGATAATCTTCCACACTTCTTATTTTTCGTCATTTCTAATATCCACACAAAATTTGAATAGAATATATTTTTTTATAACCATAGTTTACTTGAAATGTTTTCAGATAAAGTACCATGTCCAGTCACCAGAAGTGGCCCAAAAGTTTATATGATTCCTTATTTTTGATATAAAGATGGTGTACAAAATCTCACTGACCTAAGTGAAAGCGTTTTCGAGTTATTATGTATACACAGACAAACACGCAGACATAATTTCAAGAATGGTATTTTCGAACTCAGGAAGGTCTAAAATGTCAAAATCTCAAGGCCAATTTTTTTCACGATTCCTATACTTTCTCTATACTATGTATATGAGAAGGTAAAAATGCACTATGGGAAAATTAATTTATTTTTAACATAGTGTAAAACACTTCAAATCCAAAAATAAATGTAATAAATGTATCCCTTGACCTCTAAAATGTAAGTTTACAGCAAAAGAAACATGGAGAAAAATGTATAAAGTACAGAAAAAGCCAAAATTATTACAAAACCATAACAGTATACATCTATTTACAGAATTGCATAGTGTATCAATATTATAACACAATAGGTTGAAATGTCTCTAACAATCAAAATTTTATTGGTAAAACAAACACAAACTCAGAATGATTTATAGTTTCTCTTATCTTGTAAAAACTCAAACAACAGTAAAAATGAAAAATATTATATCTGAGGAAAATGAAAATAGCTTATCAGACTTCAAGAAATAAATAACATTTCACTTACAGATGAAAATGCCAAATCAGTCCTGCAAAACTATAAAACACTTTTTAACAACAGAATTAATTTCTATGTTGTCTTACTAAAAAATAAAACACCCCAGGCTTGTTTATGCAATTGCCTGTGTACTTGAATTTGAGTGACCTCCAAATGTGCAGGCAGGTGAGTCATACAACCGCCTGAACCGCTCTTCTAACACTCTTATATGGGACTTGCGAGCCACGCGCAGGCATAGGTGGCTGTCTATGATATATACTTGTAATCAATAAAATACAAAAGATATCTTTTTATTAAAGCCTTATGCAGAAGTAAAGCATCTCTGCTTTCTACTGATGTATTGTAAAAATGACATGATTGGCAGCTAGAAGTACTCCTTTCTTTTAACAAAACAGCTAGTCTCACAGAGCCAGGCAGGCTGGGATAGCTTTCTCTTTTCCATTGCTGGCATTCGATTTGCTCCAGTGTAACATGTACATGCCAATAGACTGAGGAGTTTAGTTATCATATTGAATACATACAGTATATGCCAGCGACTTTGATATAAAAACATGCTATTGAATCATTGACAAGTAAGGGCTGACATGCATTTATTGTTAAATAAAGTTTCCACTCATGGAAGGCTGACATAGAGGTTACATGCCCTAGATGGTCAAACCTCTGCTCTTTTTCACTTGGTAAAAGTCTGTCTGTTGAAACAAAAGCTGCTGTAGTTAAAGGAGTAACCTCTCCTCCCACCTCTCATGCTTTTTCTTATTGGCATGGAAAGAAGACTATCACCTGTAAAATAAAAATATTCAGCTTACTTTAGAAAACACATTGGGGAGGGGGGGGGGAGTCTTTCAGAAGTTGATGGACTGGTGATTTCAGAAATCTGACTGGACAACCTGCTGGTCACTTTGATAATGAAATCAGAGTTCAAAAAAGGAACAAAGGAAAACAGATCTATTCACTTTTCACTGTGAAAATGCTCCATCAAGAAATCACTGCAGCTTACAATAATACATTTAAATGATTTTAAAAGTTACATCTCTGCTCTCTTTTACTGTATAAAATGCCTGGCCTGGAAACTAAGATGATCTTAGTTATAGAGCAACAACCCAGACCACCTAAGTCTCCCCACCTGCTGTGCAGTGGACATTGTGGCAAGCCCTAGAGAAACATGGAATATGGTATTTTTACAGCAAAAGACTGAACTTAATGTATAACGGTAATTAAATAAATGATTTTCTGCATTTTTTTAAATAGCTTTATTGTCAGGAGTCATTCATGAGACCAAGTGAATAGGACCAGGCAGAGAAGTATTCATAAAATGAAACAAAACATTCTTACATGTCATCCTCACACCAGATGAAAAAGTAACAAAATAACAAAAAGACACTACAATAAATGTTTCCATTTAGTCAATGGCACTAAGTACCTGAAAATAAATAGTAAATTAAAACAAAACAAACCATTTTCAAAGAAAGAAAGGCATAACATACAGTAAGGGCAGCCTGTCTTAGAATACAAGAAACAGTCTTTTCTTCTTTTCCCTTAAAATATAATTATCATTCTGTTTCTTTTTTTGGTAGCCACCTGTTGCCCTGCAGCCCCCAAAAAATGTGTTGAGTGGCATGCTTAGATTTGTAAGAATGAAGTCCATCATGAAATGAGTAAGTGCATATATCCATTCACACACATGGCATGACAAGGCTCACTCAAGGATGAACAACAAAAAGAAACAAACTCGTTGTCATAAAGGTTCAGGCAAAAAATCAGAATACCAGAAGAACAAGGAATAAAGAACAAACATTGTGTTATTTATTTAGGTGTGAGGCACTCAAGTAAGCATACAAGAAATTTATTTCACATATTTAAAATTACATATGATTTACTTTGGTTAGTTTTTGTTTTAATGGGATATAACAATTTTTAAACTCATTCACAAAAGCAAGCAGACTTTTTTAAATAAACCCTATTAAGAATGTAATAGTCAGTGAATCTGTCGCAAGGTTATATTGTGTGGACCACCAGGGTGCAAACAGCCAACCTAAACCGACACAGACCAGCAGAGACATGAGTAGCCACACAACACACATTTTATTTTCAGTTCCCAGCACACAATGCTCACAGGGCAAAGCACAACACAGTCCTTTTTTCCTTCTTCTTCTTCACTTCCTTCTTTGTCGCCTCCACTCCTTTCCCAGCAAGCTTCGTCCACCTCCTCCCAACTGCAGCTCTTCGAATGGAGTGAGGCGGACCCTTTTATAAGACACTCCAGGTGCTCCTAATTCTTCTTCCGGCAGCACTTCTGGGTGTGGTGGAAGTTCTGTAACCCAGGGTCCAGCCATTTTCCAGGCACCCCATAGTGGTGGCCACGGGCCTGAGCAGGGTTGAGCTCCAAAGCTCCAAACCCGTGGCCCCACTGTGAGCCATGGGGGTTGCCCTCTAGTGTTCCAGGGGAGGTAATGCCCTGGATATGCCCTTTCCCCTGGCCCTTCCATCACAGGGGTGTCCCAGCTGGGAAAGGACCCAGGCCATCCGCCAAAATTGACACTAAGTAGTACAGTTGCATTTTCGGCTCCCACTTGCCGATTGTTTTTTTCCTGTTAAGTTGCCATTGAATCGCAGGAGCCAGTCAGCTCCCATGAGAGTCAAAATAATCAAATTAAAGAAAAGTCAACAGAGAAGATATTCACTGAGCCTTTGCAAATTTGTCTCCCTGCATGTTCTAGTCTAGAAGATCAAAGGTTTGTCTAATACAGCACCAATGTAAATAAAAAACAGGTTTATTTTTTCAAATCCAAAGCTGACTTCTTGCTCTTACCCCTCATAATCACAAAACATAATTTTTGCATGTAACGACTCTTAGTAAGTTTTGCACCGATGACCCTGAATGGATTAAGCAGGTTTGAGAATTTTTTTATCTTAACATCAACTTTTTGGCAATGTTCTCCTCAGCCCTAGTGACATGATTCTTCAAGTCATATACTGTTCCTGCCTTTAAGGTAGACATCAATAAAGCCCAAAGACAGTCATTTTGTGTATTGGGTGACAAATTGGAAGTTCATTGATCATTTCATGTTAATCTATAAAATAAAAAAAAATGTTTTCCATAACTTTTAAAATTGTAATTCACCTTTTTCTTTCACATCAGACATTTTGGATTTCCTAAGCAACAGCAGGTCTCAGTTGATAGTTAATCATAAATATACCAGTAACGGCGCACTGCACGATAATATGTAGTGAATACACTTGACTTGAGCGTTCATAGTTTTCATCCTCTTTCTCTGTAGGTTTAGCATTTGTTTGCTCAGAGGTTGATACACTTGCTACTTCCTGAGCAGAACTTCTTTTCTCCACCCTAGCGGTCTGCTTCTTCTCTTCTTTCATCTGCATCTGATTAAGTCTGTGTTTGTGTTGCAATTACTTAGTACATTTTCCTTACTTTTTCACTTAAGCTGACACTTACAGTAAGTGTTCAATCTGCCTCAAGAATGATTTAAGATATGAGGAGGTAGGGGAAGTGACAGCGAAGGTGGTAGGGAATGAGAACGGTGCCTGTATGCATGTCGCCCTGCTGCCTGCTACCAAGAGTTGATTCTACAATAAAATAAAATAAAAATAGGAATAAACTTGGAGGTCAATCATCACCCTGAAAGCGGACAGTAGACATCACACAGTATATGTGTACCAAATTTCAGGTCAATAAGTCAAACGGTTTGCAAGCTACAGATTTAAAATTCTGGACAGACAAACAGACAGCCACGGTAGCGTATTATATAAGAAGACTAGACATTAAGCCCGTTACAATAACGGGCGCTAGAACAGTAGTGCATAAACATTAGTCTATATTAAATGGCAAGGGACCTTGTATGTGGCTGTAATATGCGTCACTGCATTGTGTGCCTTTAATTTTCTCTCTCAGTAATACTGGTTTGTATTTCCGTAAAATGGCTGTACTTTTCTCTGACAGTAATACAGTAGAACCTCGGTTCACGACCATAATTCGTTCCAAAACTCTGGTTGTAACCCGATTTGGTCGTGAGCCAAAGTCATTTCCCCCATAGGATTGTATGTAAATACAATTAATCCATTCCAGACCGTATGAACTGTATGTAAATATATATTTAAGTTTTTAAGCACAAATATAGTTACTTATACCATTGAATGCACAGCGTAATAGTAAACTAAATGTAAGAACATTGAATAACACTTAGAAAACCTTGAACAACAGAGAAAACTAACACTGCAAGAGTTCGCGCTATACTCTTTCGACCCGCTCGCTAAAAAACCACTTTTTTTAATGAGTTGCAAGCACAGGGAAAAAAAAAACATTTGAAAAATTCGTAATTTAATAAACAACCAAGAAAAGTAACATTGCAACAATGCACGCGCGCGCCTGTGTGTGTCTCTCTTGCGCGTGCGCCTCTGTGTCTGTGTGTGTGTCTCTCTCTCGCACGCCTGTGTGTGTGTGTGTGTCTCTCTCTCTCGTGCACCTGTGTGTGTGTGTGTGTCTATGTGTCTGTCTCTCTCTCGCGTGCGCCTGTGTGTGTGTGTGTGTCTCTCTCGTGCGCCTGTGTGTGTCTGTCTGTGTCGCGCGCGCCTGTGTGTGTGTGTCTGTCTTGCACGCACCTGTGTGTGTGTGTGTCTGTCTCGCGCGTGCGCCTCTGTGTCTGTCTGTGTGTGTGTGTGTGTGTCTCTCTTGTGCGCGCCTGTGTGCGTGTGTGTGTGTCTCTCTCTTGCGTACCAGTGTGTGTCTGTCTGTGTCACGCACGCCTGTGTGTGTGTGTGTCTGTCTCACGTGCGCCTGTGTGTGTGTCTGTCTCGCGCACGCCTGTGTGTGTCTGTCTCGCGCGCACCTGTGTGTGTGTCTGTCTGTCTCGTGCTCGCCTGTGTGTGTGTGTGTCTGTCTCGCGCGCTTGTGTGTGTGTGTGTATGTCTTGCGCGCGCCTGTGTGTGTGTATGTCTCGCGCGCGCCTGTGTGTGTGTGTGTCTGTCTCGCGCGTGCCTCTGTGTGTGTGTGTGTGTGTATGTCTTGCGCACGCCTGGATGTGTGTGTGTGTGTGTCTGTCTCGC
>JANRMT010062822.1:14097390-14129365 GCA_026402145.1 Polypterus bichir lapradei
CTGTGTGTGTGTGTGTCTGTCTCGCGCGTGCCTCTGTGTGTGTGTGTGTGTGTATGTCTTGCGCACGCCTGGATGTGTGTGTGTGTGTGTGTGTCTGTCTCGCATGCGCCTGTGTGTGTGTCTGTCTGTCTGTCTCGCGCGCGCCTGTGTGTGTGTGTCTGTCTGTCTCGCACGCGCCTGTGTGTGTGTGTGTGTCTGTCTCGCACGCGCCTATGTGTGTGTGTGTGTGTCTGTCTGTCTTGCACGCGCCTGTGTGTGTGTGTGTCTACCTCACGCGCGCCTGTGTGTGTGTCTGTCTGTCTGTCTGTCTCGCTCGCGCCTGTGTTTGTGTGTGTCTCTTGCGCACACACCTGTGTGTGTCTCTCTCTCTGCACAGGGAATGCACAGGAAGAGACTGAACACGTGCTGTGTGGCCCCGTGCATGCGCACTTCACCAGAAGACACACACACACGGACACCTGGATGCACACAGGGGTTTTATTAAAGAGGACAAGATGCAAACTCTGAAAATAAAGTAGGCTCTTATAATGAAGCAAAATTCTCATCCTTGAGTTATTGTGTACTAAAAAAATAATAAATAATAATAAATTTTATTTATATAGCACCTTTCCCATGCTCAAGGCACTTAAAACAAATAGTTTCTACATAGAACAATAAACAAACACAGGATGTACAAAAGCATTAAATAGAATAAATTAAAGAATAAACCAGAGTATAATACTAAATTCAATACTAAAAGAAATGCCTGAGCAAATCACATAATTTATGATATAAAACACACACACAAATTATCCAGAGCATCTGGACAGAGAGGTAAACTGAAAGAAGGAGCACAGAGTTAGGTTAAGTTAAAAGCCTTCCTGAACAGATGAGTTTTAAGTTGTTTTTTAAAAGAATGAATGGTGTCAGCTGATCTCATTCATTTAATTTAGGGAGGTCATTCCAGAGTCTGAGTGCTGTACAGCTGAAGGTCCTGTCACCCACAGAGTGCAGGTTAGTGTGGGGCACAACATTGATTGCCAGAATCAGAGGACCTTATTGGGTGAACAGGAGCATAACGATGGAGAAGGTCACTGATGTAGTCGGGTGCAAGGCCATTGAAAGCTTTGTGGGTTATTAACAGAATTTTTCACTCAGTCCTGTAAGACATAGGGAGCCAGTGAAGGCTGCTCACAGTTGCTGGTTCATCTAAGGACTCTTAGAGTTTTGAATAAACTGGATTTTTGTGATATAAGATTTGAAGGGGCACCTTCCAATAGAGAGTAACAATAATTGATGTGGAATGTGATAAAAGAGGGACAAGTTTCTCAACATTAGAAAAGGAGAGGAATGAGCGAACACAGGATACATTCCAGAGGTGGAAGTAAGAAAGTTTCTTAATGTGGTTTATGTGGGTGGAGTAAAAAAGGGAGAAATCAAAAACAACACCAAGATTCCTTGTATTAGAAGAAGCTCTTATGAGATCAACGTCAAGTGTGACTGAGATGGAGTTCATTTTGTTAAGTTGTGCTTTAGTGCCTGTTTGCAGGAGTTCAGTTTTGTTGCAGATTCATTTTAAAGAGTTCTGCTCCAACCAGGTTTTCATTTCACAGAGACAAGTTGTGAGCTTTGAAAGCTCTGTTGAAGTTTCACTTTTAACACTGAAATAAAGCTGAGTATCATCTGCATAAAAATCCTAACCCAGTCCAAAGCTACAAATAATATGCACAGGAGGAAGCATAGAGATAAAGAAGAGCAGAGGGCCGAGGACAGATCCTTAAGCAACTCCTTGTGTGACTGACACTGAGCTGGACATGTTGATACCAAGACTAACATCCATCCATCCATTATCCATCCCGCTATATCCTAACTACAGGGTCACGGGGGTCTGCTGGAGCCAATCCCAGCCAACACAGGGTGCAAGGCAGGAAACAAACCCCGGGCAGGGTGCCAGCCCACTGCAGGGTGCACACACACACACCAAGCACACACCAGGGACAATTTAGAATCGCCAATGCACCTAACCTGCATGTTTTTGGACTGTGTCTTTGCCTACTGTAAACTTTACAGCAGTTCTCAAGTGCTGTGCTGCAGTTTTTGTTCAAGCCAAATCTATTAATTACAAGCCATTTTGTGCTGCAGGGACAGTAATAGCCTATGCTTCATTTTAGTCCATTTGATTATTAATGTTCCCAACACTTTTTTTCTTTTAGTTTTAAACTGCTGATTTCACTGTTTTAATTTTTCCCTGTTTTCTTAACCAGTCAACAATGATTTGACACTGAGTTGCATTTTAATAAAAGGAAAAAGTACAGGATAGAGATTTACTCACTTGAATGATATTCCTCAGAAAAGAAAAATATGCACTACAATAATTACTAGAAGTGTTAGAAAAGAAAACTAACAAGTTGCTAAATCAAATAACAAATTTCCTAATTCTAAATAATCAAGTGGGTTGGAACAAAACCACACAGTCACTGTGGCCAAACAGGGGCCTCATTTGTAAAGCTTGCATACTCACAAAATGAGCCACAAAATGTATGTGTGCAACATCCCACACAGACATTGGGATTTATAAAAAAAATGTAAACATTTGTGTATATTTGACCCATAAGCCTTGCATATGCAACATTTCGGAGAAAATGGGAAATGACGATGTCCATGATCAAGCAAGGAAATGCAGATGAACCAGCTAAATGATGATTCATTTGTATAATGATTCATATCACTGAGCTGTCATTGTAATGTGTGGTGGCAAACATTTGTAAACCTTCAAAGTTTTTCATATACTGTAACTGTATTTTAGTGACATTGTTAAAGGGCTAATACTATGTATTTGCACTGAAGAAACGTTCTGTGTTTTTGTCTGTATATAGCGGCCATCTTTTGTCACTTCTCAGGGATATCTCAGTCAAGCATCACTTCATCGTGCCTCCTGTGCTCGAAGCCATAAACCAACAGGTGTACATACATAAAGAAAAACACATGCTCTTGGCAACATAAAAAGCCAATTTGTAACAGCGTCTGTTCCTCCTAACATAATTGTGCAAACTTACTGCACTTACATTGCAATAAAGGCACCAACGAGAATGGAGCTGCTTTTGTTAACCATAATGCACAAGTCATCCAAGATATGACTGGCAAACATTGTGTCTCAGTGGCCTGGGTCAACCTGTGATTCATTTATTTTGCGTCAGAGTAGCTTTGACAGATGTGGCAGTGCTGTATGTGATGACTGACTTGTTGGTAAGTTAACTTACTGAACCCTCAGTGTTTCATTTTATTAATTGTAACAGCAATCACGTCATTACATGTGCCAGGTGATAGTGGTTACCCAATCAGAAGTAGACATCTTATGCTTTCCCTAAAACGCAAAGGAGATATGCTATAATGCCGCGCATGATCTCGCACTCTCAGTTGTAGAACATAGCCGGATATTTTTGAATGCAGGTTGCGGGATCTCAACTATTCAGAGGTCAGGCTGCTCTGACAATTCTGCAGCATCATGATTGCATATGTATGAGGTTGATTGCAATGCTCCATATATGGATATTTAAGGGTGGTGTTTGAGGCTCACATATGCATATTTACAAGGTGATTGTGATTTATAAATGACAATTTGCATAGTAATGTATGTACACCCCCTGCGGTGGGCTGGCGCCTTGCCCAGGGTTTGTTTCCTGCCTTGCAACCTGTGTTGGCTGGGATTGGCTCCAGCAGACCCCAGTGACCCTGTAGTTAGGATATAGCTAGTTGGATAATGGATGGATGTATGGATGTATGTACACCAGGTTTTATAAATCTGATTTTTTTGTTTTTTCTTTCTTTTTTTTCTGTATGCATTTACCTATTGTGTCAGATGACGGCCATCTGGAAGGATAGGGGGAGATGGCTTATGAAGGGCACTGTCTCCCCCAAATTGCTACTTGGCAGCCCTCCGGTGTTGCAACAACACCTCAGATTCCCACAGGGCTGTATGGGACTTGCTATTTGTTGGCTCAGCCCAGTTGGGTTCCATGGATGCCACCAGGGGAGTTGCACAGCCCTACTTTGGGCTTCTGCCACAGCTGGAAGTAATTCCAGACCTTCCTAATCAGCCACCTGGAATACTCACGAGTGCGGCTTAAAAAGGAGTCAGCTGCCTGACAGAGACGAGCCGGAGTTGGGAGGAAGAGGAACGAAGCTTGCCAGGGAAGGAGTGGAAGAGAAAGACAAAGAAGAAGAAAGAAAGTGAAGAAGAAAGTGCTGGGTGCTGTTAATGGTATTATGCTGTAGGGGGAACAAAAGAAAAGCGTTTCC
Organism: Polypterus bichir lapradei; assembly: GCA_026402145.1. Lineage (NCBI taxonomy): Eukaryota > Metazoa > Chordata > Cladistia > Polypteriformes > Polypteridae > Polypterus > Polypterus bichir. The sequence continues at coordinate 14,101,669 of JANRMT010062822.1, forward strand.
ACTTGAAAATAAAATGTGTGTGTTGCAAAGACTTGTGCCTAGAGTCTGTCTGTGTCGAGGCTGGGTGGCTGGAGCGCCCCCTGGTGACCACATTGTTTTTTTGTTGAGCACATATTTTAACGCTCAAATTCACATGATGCTTTATAAATGAGGCACCAGGACTAGAATTAGGGACCCCTGCTTTACATTATCTAATTTAAAAATCATTCATAGATATACAGTGCATAAACAAATTACTATAATGACAGTGTATGGTATACGGTATAAGCGTATTTATTGCAATAGTAAGAAGTCTGAAGATAAGAAAATACAAGTCACAAGTCTAGGCTTCTCTTTATTAGGATATGAAAGATGTGTGTCTCTCAGTAACGTTACTTTGGTCACTTGACGTTGCCAGCAACCTGACTAGGCCTGATTTAGGTTGAGCATACACAACACATGTTTTAGAAGCACGTAATGCCATTCTCTAAACAAAAAATATCACCAGATATCAACAGATATAGTCTCTTAACCATTCAATCCTGGGAAGCAGAATGTAGCTTGGCAGCACTGGTGAATGACAAGCAACATTCCTAAACAAGACAGGAGTCATAGGGTTTGCCTTTCATCCATAAATACCTTTAATTTTAGCAATTTGCATACTTTAAAACACACAATGGGACATCATCTGCAATTTGCATACTTTAAAACACACAATGGGACATCATCTTGACCCCTCCAAACTTATCATGTTACCATGTAAAATAATGAGAACAACACCTAGTAAAGCCTAACAACATGAAGAGAAAAGAATGGACACCTCAGGGGAAGGTGGCCACTGAGTACTAATGCTATGAGAGAAGTACAACAGTAACTCCACTGGATTTCAGTGCTTAGCCTTAAATATTCACCACTGGACATTTCACAATAAAACACGTCAGTAACACAAACATTCTCTTCACGTCAACACTGAGGGGGCCACAGTTTTTTCAAACAAACCCACCTGAGATGTATTTCAAGAGACTAGATTATTTGGCATTATCTCAGCAACAAAATATTTGCATTCTAACAGACACAATTTGATTTTCTGTGATTTTAAATTTTTTTTAAATTTCAGCAATGACAAATATAAATATGTTGACATTTGACTCAACATAAATATTGAAAATCTCATTCTCAGTGCATATCAGGCAGAAAACAATATGTCACTCATCATGTTCATCATTCTAAAATATATGTGCTTATGAGAAAAAAACAGATAAACTAAACTAATTCATGCTACTTGACCTCATGCTACATACCATCTGTAACAATTTATACATTTTTTGTCACTTTGCTGATGACATTGTGATGTGTAGCGAGAGTAGGGTGCAGGTCGAGGAGATGTTGAAGAGTTGGAGGTTTGCTCTAGAGAGGATTGGAATGAAGGTCAGTAGGAACAAGACAGAATATATGTGTGTGAATGAGAGGGAGGTCAGTGGAGTGGTGAGGATGCAGGGAGTAGAGTTGGCGAAGGTGGATGAGTTTAAATACTTGGGATCAATGGGGATTGAGGAAGAGAGGTGAAAAAAAGGGTGCAGGCAGGGTGGAATGGGTGGAGAAGAGTGTCAGGAGTGATTTGTGACAGACGGGTATCAGCAAGAGTGAAAGGGAAGGTCTACAGGACGGTAGTGAAACCAGCTTTGTTATATGGGTTGGAGAGGGTGGCACTGACCAGAAGGCAGGAGACAGAGCTGGAAGTGGCAGAGTTAAAGATGCTAAGATTTGCAGTGGGTGTGACAAGGATGGATAGAATTAGAAATGAGGACATTAGAGGGTGAGCTCAAGTTGGACGGTTGGGAGGCAAAGTCAGAGAGGAGAGATTGTGTTGGTTTGGACATGTGCAGAGGGGAGATGCTGGGTATATTGGGAGAAGGATGCCAAAGATAGAGCTGCCAGTCAAGGGGAAAAGAGGAAGACCTAAGAGAAGGTTTATGGATGTGGTGAGAGAGGACATGCAAGTAATGTGTGTAACAGGGCAAGATACAGAAGACAGGAAGATATGGAAGAAGATGATCCGCTGTGGCGACCCCTAACGGGAGCAGCTGAAAGAAGAAGCATGGAAATAACATTTGTCTGTTTCATCTAATTCACGTTACTTTTTAAAAGTATTAATTACTATGATACTGTTATATATAAAGTTAAACAAATAAATGAATGCACATTATTAAAAAAAACACCAGACTATTAAGGAAGTCCATGATTTTCAGCTTTCTTAAACTCCCTGTAATTCTATAGCAACTAGACAGCATCAGTGACAAACAGTAAATAAGCCAATGCACACAGTAATTAGAGGGTTTTACAAGAGCTGAGCAGCAATTTTATTAACTACTGCAGACTCTACTGCTTGTTTTTTTATAAGTGGGCATGCTTTTTAAATGTTTGTATATACCTTAAATATATATGCTAAATACTATTAAATCAAACTTCTGTTAATGATAACATAATAGTAGTGATATGCACACAATCATTACCTTCAGAGGAAATTTGACAATTTTAAATATATAATGAAAACATGGTTATTTTTTTTCTTGTTTAGCTATCAGCATTACTTAGAAAACAGTAGACCTCATTTTTATCACTTATTTCTAATATAGATACTGTTTACATGTTGTGTATAATGAATGATAGGGCATTACAATGGCTACACAATGTACTGTATTGTTAAAATTAATCCAACCAGAACACAAAATTCAAAAGCGTATAATTTTTCTTCAGCAGAATCCTATTTGTTGTTGCACACTATCCAAACATCACAAAAACAAGAGAAGAAATGTTTGTCTCATTACAAACACTGACAGGAAGAAAATAAATCCTGGTGGCAGGAAATAATATGATACACTTTTGCATGCTCTTATAAAGGTACTTCCAGTCTAATATGAGGTGCTTCAACATTGAAGACAAGACAAGCAACCCCCAAGACAAGCTGACTGAAATGTAGCATGCAAGATTAACTAGTGAGAGAAGGGAAGCCAGAGGTAGGAGAACTGGAATTTCTTCAAAAGATAATGAGCATTGTATGGACCAACTAACAAAGGTCTGATCAGTGTGTTTATTAATTTGTGGAGGGCTGTTTGTAAATACAAGATGTATGCTAGGAGATCATCAGCATCAGAGTTTGTCAAAGTCATCAGAGATTGCTTCAACATTTAGATGTGATGATTGCCACATTAATTGAGGGATTCATTTTTGTAAAGGAGAGAGCACTGCTGACTTGTTCAATGTCCTAACAACTGTTGATAACATTTCAGTTCTTTATGTGAATAATTCCTGCTTAAGGCTAGCTGTGAATATTAGATCAGTCTAAAAAGAAATGCATTAACACAAGGTTTTGACTTACACTTGCACTTCTTTTAATGTTAAATAAGCAAATTATGCGTAAATGTGCAACATGATTTATTTACTAATTGTCATCTCTTTTCTAAAAGACATGTCTACACTACATTTTCTCAGTGGAAGGCAATCTATAATGCCACAGCTTAGTAGGGTGGGGGTGCTGAAGATGCTCATATTTCATGGCTGCCAACATATTTTGGTCTTAAAAATGTCAAGGACCCCCAGACCTCTTCAGTGTTTTTTTGACTGCATATTTTATAAAGTCAGAGATGTTCATCATCTAGTTGGAAAGTGACTAGGCCCTAAAGACCCGACGAATGTTGCAATAGGGGATATTCAATAGAGTAGTCAGAAAAAGATTGAAAGTCTCTAATCCAAAAAAATAAGTCCATCACTATCAAATTGTAGAGCCAAACATTAGTAGTCTTATCCCTAACTAAGAGAGAGAGCAGACATTCCTTTTTTGTTTTTTGTTGTCGTAATCTGAAGCTTCAGTGCTCTGAATTGCACACAGCTATCCTTAATAACATTATTGGGATAACATTTATGTTTTTGCCAGGGCTTTCTCCTTGGTTTTAGTTTCTGTTCAGCCTGTTTGTTTACTGTGTTGTTTCTTTATTAATTATTTTCTGATTTTTGTTACAGAATATGGTTGCTTTATTTCTTTCATGTTATTTATTTAGTGTTTTCTTCTTTGTTATTAATTTTGTAATCTTCTTTTATTTATCCAAATGGTTATACATCATGTTATTTTTATGTTGAACCATAAGGGGACGGGGCCTCCCTAGCAATGTACGTAATGATGCTGCCTGCAGTGACCTCTATAATGGTCTGAGATGCCTCAACCTAGTGCTAAGGCATTGCCATTCCCAGATCATGTTGTCTGCCTGCTCTTTTGTGTTTTACCATCATGGAAGTAATTGAGTCAACTGATCTAACTAAACTAGGGAGAATGTTCCAAAGCCTTGATGCAAATGGAGCTGAAGGCTCTGTCACCCATAGAGCACAGGTTAGATTGGGGCACAAGAAGATTGCCAGAATTGGTAGACTTTAGTGGGAGAACAGGAGCACAGTTATGGAGGAGGTTACTAATGTAGTATGGTGCAAAGCCATTTAAAAATGTATAGGTGAATGATAGAAGTTTATTTTTAATCCCATAAAACACAAGCAGCCAGTAAAGGTAGAGGTGGATGGGTGTTGTGAGTCTGTGGAAGGACTCATTGCATTCAGAGTTTTGAACCAGCTGCATTTGTGATAAAAGATTAGAAGGGACACCTGCCAGTAGGACTTTATACTAGTTGCTATGGAATGTAATAAAAGCATGGACAAGTTTTTGAAAGGAACCAGAATGAGTGAACATGAAATATGTTATAGAGGTGGAAATAAGAAAGTTTCATAATGTGAATTATGTGGGTAGAATAAGAAAGGGAGGAATTAAAACCACACCAAGATTTCTAGCAGAAGAAGAAGGTCTGAAGACATCCTTTTCCATTGCATAGGAGCACTTTTTCTTAACGTAAGCTTTGGTACCAATTAGCATGTCTTTGGTTTTGTTGAAGTTTCATTTTAAAGAGTTATATTCTACCCAGATTTTTGAGGCAGAACAAAACAACATTGACCAATGCCCCCTTTGATTCCAAAGGCATCAATCTAGAATTTTTTTAACCTCAAATTCCTCAGATCCATCAGCAAAAACCAGATGGGGATGAATAAGAACATTTGTAATAGGGGATGGAGTGAACAGGGGTTTCTTGCAAGACACAAAGCTAGAATGAATTCTAAAGTATAAGGGAAGAGCCTGGTGGGGGCAACCCTTTCCAAAATAAGATAAGATCAAATGGCACCAGTTTATGAAACAGAATTCAAATGAATGTCTCATGCTGCAAGCCACAATGTCTGCCAAAAACCATACTCCAGGTCTGGTTTGCATTTAAAGTTAGTGAACCGTTTTGTAGAGGTTTCCATCTTCATTATGTTCACCCATGCAAGTTGCCACACTGCTTAAAAGTCTGGTGAATTATTCAGTGACACTGGGCACTGAAGATCACACAGACTAAAATTCAAGGAGTGGAGGTTTAAATTGATATACACACTCAAAATGAAATATTCTTAACATGGAGTGATACAAACAAATTTTGCCATATGTAATAGATTTTTCAAAACATATTGATGTGAATTAATTGTGCATCTAAAGAATTTTTTTAAGTCATGGATGAGTCTTTCAGTCTGGTCATTAGCCTCAGGATGATAGTCGGATGTTAAATTAATTTCTTCTTACAAAAAAAAAAGCCCAAATCTTGAGGCCAATTGAGAGTTATTTCAGAAATAGTAGAGAAAGGAAATCCATATAATCATACAATTTCTTTAGGAAAGACATCTGCCAACTGTTTATCTGAAGGAAACTTTTTTAACAAAACAAAGTGAATAAACTTAGAAAAACGGTCTACTATTACCAAAATTGAAGTATAACCATGGGAAGGACGGAAATCTGTAATGAAATCCATTCAAATACATTTATGAGGATGATAAGGAGATGGAAATGGTCATAGTCACCCTACTGATTTGGCCCTATTACAAACTTCACAAGCAAAGATATAATCACAAATATCCTTGTACATTTTTCTTCACCAAAAGTATATTTTAGTTAATTGTTTCAATGCCTATACATTTCTGATAAATTTCCTTCTTAGGTTGAGGGAACAAATACATTTCTCACCGTTAATCCTTGATGGCATAGAGAGCTTGTGATTGCATGGATTTAAAATGATTTGGAAACGCTACTAAAATGACTGTGAGGAATATCTCGGAGAGTAGTATGAGTTTAAGCTCACCAGTTGTTTTATTAGATCATGAGTGCTTGGTAAAGCATCACCCTTTTTGTTAGCAAAGTTAAGTAATGCCCACTTTGCTTGATGTGCATTTAGGCACTTCCAGATTTTTAAATACATCAAGTTCTTATGATCTGAAACTATAATAAATGGGAACGTAGCCTCCTCCTATCAATTTCACCAATCCAATAATGCCAATTTTGTTTCTAACAGTTCTCTGTTTTGTATCATTTTGCTTTGCTGATAGTAGCTTTCTAGAGAAAAAGGCAGAGGCATGAATAATATCAGTATCTGGGTATTTTTGTGACAAACCCCAATTATAGATGCATCAACATCCACTATTAATTGTATTCATGAAATTGAGCATCCATGCACGAGTGCCGATGTGAATAACTTCTTAAGAAATTCAAATGACACTTGTGCCTCTGAAGTCCATAAAAACTTTTATGGGATTTTCTGGCTAATGAAGTAATGGATGAAATGACCAAGCTAAACTTCTTAATAAAATGACAATAACAATTTGCAGATCCAACAAATGTTTGCACTTGCTTTACGCTTTCTAGTGTTTTCCAATTTATAACTGCAGCCATCTTGGTCCATGTATAGTCCAGCATGAGATATTTTATACCCAAGAAACACTATCTGATCTCTATGAAATTTGCAGTTCTTCAATTTCACATATACTGTAGGTAATTCTTTTACATGTTAAACATGTGTATCCATATCTTTAAAAAAGATGAGCATCTTGTCACTACACAGTGTGCTAACACTAAATTCTCAGGATACCTTTGGATATGTCATGGACAAGCAACTAAAAAACAGCAGAAGCATTAGCTAGCCCATAAGACATTACCCTATATTCATAATGACCAGTATCCATATTAAATACTGCTTTCCTTTCATTCCCTTCTCTAATTTGCATAAGGTTTTATTAATTTCTTAGATCCAATGTAGTAAGTATAATTGATCCCATTATTTCATTTAACAAATCAGTGATAAATGAAAGAGGATAGTTATTTTTAAAAGTAATTTCATTAAGCTCTCGGCAATCTATGTAAGGGTATAATCACCAATCTTTTTTTCTCAAAAAAAGAAAAATGCAGCCCCAATAGGACTGTTTGACTGTCTAATAAACCCATTACATACATTTTCTTTGATATACTCTTCCATTGCATAGTCTTTGGGTTTTCTAAGAGCATATCTTTTCACTTTCAGCAGTGATGCACAGGGCTGTCATAACATATGGGCACAATGGGCACTGGCTAGGGAATCCATTCCCGGACATTTTTCATTCCCGGGAATGAAACTGCTGTAATTCCCGGGAAACCGGGAACAGCCAAGCTTTCATATACTGTATAGCGTGTAAAAGTGTAAAAATCGATCAAGAAATAATAGTTATGGTTGAAAATAATTAAGTGGAAGGTTTTTTTGGCCCATGGTGTAGTGTTTTGCAGATTAATTCAGTCAACCAGCAGCAGTCATCAGTCTCCTGGCTCCAACTAAGACTGAGCACAGTGGACTGGGAGGAGTCTGCACTCGGCAGCTCACGAATGCCGGGACAGGGCAGACTTCATTGACGTCTGTCAGACAACAGCTTTGAACAGCAACTTGAAATTGCATTGCGTCAGTCTGTTGCATCCGCGTTATCTGTGCCAAGAAACTTGCCATCACAGAATGATGACAAGAAACTGGATGCATCAGTAAAAGCTGAAATGGAGGTGTTTCAGAGCAACGGCAAGCATGGGCGTTGTTTAGAACAAGAGTATCAGTATCTGATCAGGTAGATCGTGTTGCATTCAAAAAAATTTTTTTTTAAACATTAGTCTATCATATATCCTCCCTATGACATTTGCCACTTGATTGACACACAGGTAGGCCAGTCTGAGATCTCTTTCCTTCTAACACACTGGTCATCCCACATGCACCCATACAATCAGATTGTGATTCAGACTACGAATACCATGAATGTAATTACCCCGATCTACATGCTGTCAAATAAACGAACCACACGCCGTGGCTTCACCTCCGACGCTGACGTCCGAAGTTCGATTCCCGAGAGGGGGTGCAGTGAGTGTCTATGCCTGATGAGCCCAGAATTAGGGCGAAACACGTGTCGCGTACTCTTTGCATTATTTGACAGTAAAACTTTGCAACATTCTATGATCTGCTTCTTGCAACTGAAGAGGCACCGTGGCAGATGTTTGCCGACACAAGCGTTACCTGGTAGGTAACCACCCATACAATCAGATTGTGATTCAGACTACGAATGCCATGAATGTAATTACCCCGATCTACATGCTGTCAAATAAACGAACCACATGCCGTGGTGCAACATAAAGGGCGAAACACGTGTCGCATACTCTTTGCATTATTTGACAGTAAAACTATGCAATATACAGTATATATATATAGCATTTTTAATGTAGGTAGATCATTTCGACCTGGTCATTTTAAAAGTAGCTCGATAGCCGAAAAAGTGTGGGCACCCCTGAACTAGATACATGTACTTATATGACAGCATGAACTGCTTATAGATAAGATTAGTCTTTTATTGGTGTCAACATATTGCAGTAGTTTTATTAAAAATAAGTGTTGGTCATTCTAAAACCGTTCACATGTGAGATGCCCGTGCACTGTGTCATCTCCAGAAGCCCGGGATTCCCGGGAATGACATGTGGGATTCCCGAATTCCCGGGAATGGATAAACCCGTCCGGGAATGGATTCCCTAGCACTGGCCGAGGGCCCCACAAACATAGGTGCCTGCGATGTTTCTGATGCCTCTGTATGTTTCTGTTTTGCTATCAAAACTGGAACCCCAGCGCATTACTTTGCCGGGGGCATATGATGCTGTTAAAACAGCCCTGCGAAATTCAATAGAACAATCATACTTCCATACTTTTGCTTACTGCTGTAAATACATCAAGGTATTCTTAGTTCTCTTCAGACAATATTTTGATATTTTTACAAGGGAAAACTGATTTGAAAAAGAGATGAAGGTAGATGGTTTTATAGTATGTGCTCTGTTGCATATGCATTGCATAATTCAGGATTATGCAGTGTTAACCAAGGGTTAGCCTAATATTATTTGAAGAATAGGAGAAGGGATAATAAAGAAAGGTATGTCTTCCTCATAAAGAGCACCAGTGCAAACCTTAGTTGCAGGTGTGATGTGTTACACTATACCCAAACTATTCAGTTTACCATCATCTAACAGAATTCTAGGTTTTAATTTTATTTAACAAGTTTTAATTTTTATTGAATGTATGGCATGCACACTTTCTGCACAAGAGCTCTGCTAATGAAACCTTCTAAATCAGTTAATACCTCAATGTTTTTGCCTTTTATTGCTACAGATTCTTAAATATAAAATATAAAAATATAAAAATAACGGAGTAATAAAATATTTTAATATGTAAAAAAATCAAAAAATATCTATACCGAGAGTACAAAAATAAGAATAAGTTGGTTCAAAATCCCAACACTGATACCATGGTCCACTAAGAACAAGATTAGCAAACACTGATTTACACAAAAATAAGTCTAGGAATTTCAAAAAATTCATCTTATGCTAATTCTGCTTTCAGGTGTTACCAGAAAGAAGGAAAATGGCAATTGGAAGCTCCCAGATGGAAATTTCACATCAGCACTTTTTAAAGGAAAAGATCCAGGCAGGTTTGAATCTACTATGAGACTAATGAAGCTTAAGCCTCAGGGTCCCAGTAGCAACTTTGATTTTCATCCCCCTATAAGCTGAAAATTATAAGACATAGGGATATTTTATTCACACCAGTGGTTTTGACATGTGAGATTATCCAGTATAGCAATTTGAATCAAAAATCTGTGGTGATCTGTCATGGAACAAACCTATTGAAGAAGATAACAGACTTCATTGCTGGTTGCGAAGCGGCCCCCATTAACACTAGAATTTCCTGAAGCCTATGAAAAAAGTCATAATGCTGAGCCACCTTAAATTTCTTCACACCTCCTCATCAGCATCTTTATTTTCCAAATGTGTCGATCAGCACTGGCAGCAGACAGCCTGCTCACTCATCCTTCCATCAAGGCAGCTGAAGTCAACTCAGACGCTGAAGTCTCTTTTTCTGGCAGTAAGGTGTTTGGAATTGTATAGGGTGAATAATATATTGTTATTTGAAATACATACATTTCATGCATGTTCTGTGTATACAACGATCTGGCTTAATGTAGGATAATGGGAAATGCAAGGCAAGAAATTTTGAACAAGTAACTAAAACAGAAAAATTTTCATCTTACTGTAATAATGACAGGAGGCACGGTGGAGCGGTGGGTAGCGCTGCTGCCTCGCAGTTAGGAGACTGGGGTTCACTTCCTGGGTCCTCCCTGCATGGAGTTTGCATGTTCTCTCTGTGTCTGCGTGGGTTTCATCCGGCTGCTCCGGTTTCCTCCCACAGTCCAAGGACATGCAGGTTAGGTGCATTGGTGATTCTAAATTGTCCCTAGTGTGTGCTTGGCGTGTGTGTGTGCCCTGCAGAGGGCTGGCACCCTGCCCGGGGTTTGTTTCCTGCCTTGCACCCTGTGTTGGCTGGAATTGGCTCCAGCAGACCCCCGTGACCCTGTAGTTGGCATACAGCGGGTTGGATAATGGATGGATGTAATAATGACAAAATGCAGACATGAAGTGTATAATGTGTGAAGACTGAAGTCAAAATATCAAATAAACACTTTCACAAAAAGAAAAACAAAGCAAGTGTGCTTTTATTCAAGAATATACCCAAAGAAAAAGAAATCATGCAATTTGCATGGTGCTGTTAATGAGTAAAAACCCAAGCTGAAATATGCAGAGGTAAGAACTGCTGCCTTGTAATCAAGAGGTTTGAGTAGTGAGCTGCTGTTATTATTACCATTACTGTATGTAATAAAAACACACATGTGATTTCAGTCTGTAACACCAGGTAAATTTTTGATCCTTGCAAAAGTTTGCGTTTTTGTATTCAGTTTTATTTTCTTAGACACATTCACACACACCCTCAACCCAATATGAAATAAAGACATGGTACAATGAACTTGCCTTTCCCTCTCAGAGTTGATGGCGTTTATCTCCATTCTTTTATTGAATGAGAATCTTGATTACGAGGCTGAAGTTCTAACCTCTGCACCAGCTCAGCAGACGTGTCAGTTTTGTGTAGACTGATATTTGGACTGGGTTTTTACTCATTAACAGCACCATGCAAATTTAATGATTTATTTTTCTTTGGTTATATTCTTGAATTAAAGCACACTTGTTTTGTTATACCTTTAGTGAAAGTGTTTATTTGATATTTGGACTCAGTCTTCACACAAATGTTCTGTTTTAGTTATGTGTTCAACATTTCTTGCCTCACATTTCCTGTCATCCTACATTTACCCAGATTGTTGTAGACACAGAACACACATGAAATGTATGTATTCCAAATAACAATATATTATTTACCCTCTACAATTCCAAACACCTCACTGCCAGATAAAGAGACTTCAGCGTCTGATTGACCTCAGCTGCCTTGGTGGGGGGATGAGTGAGCAGGCTGCCTGCTCCCAGTGTTTATCGACACATTTGCAAGACAAAACGCTGATGAGGAGGTGCAAAGGAATTTAAGGTGACCCGGCATTACGACTTTTCTTGTAGGCTTCAGGGATTCTAGAATTAAAGTTCAAGCTTCAGGGCCCCAAAAATGTAGATCCCCCACAGGGTCCTAGTCAGACAGTTTGGAGTAAGCAATGTTACCCAAATTCTCAGAGTTATAATGCAACCCTGATCTTTCACCTCAATAAAAAAAAAATAATAATAATGGATTTTACAATGCCAATTGGCAAAAGAAGCATAAACTGGAAATTCATGGAAACACAATGAAGCAGAAAGGTGAAATGTAGGTGAAAGTAGGAGCTCTGACTGCTCCTATAATATGTGAGAATTACATTTAATTTAGCCTTGGGTAAACAAAAAAATAGTCATGGCAGATCTGTTCCAAGAAAATTATTAATATTCTTAGATTAAGAATTTTGAATCTTTATTCTCCCCATGTGCACATTTTCTTAGTGGCTCCAAATGTCTCCAAAGAGTGTGTTGGGGAAAAACATTTAATTGGCTAAAGCAACCAGATTAGATAACTGGTCTTATTCAAAAGCCTCTTATTAGGTAAATAGCTTGGGGCAACTGAGAGTAGATGCTCCACGTAGCTGCAAATAAATCTGGTCTATTTTTCAGACTGAATTTATTCTATCCCATACAAGTTTATATAAAACAAATTATCCCAAAAACATGAAAATGAGCAAATACAGTGCACAATAATTAGCAATTAATGAATATTTTATATACTAACACTAAGTTTGATTCTCTGGTTGCTAGGCCTGTGATGCATATTTAAGATAATAGTGCAGCCCATTTATCTGGCATCAAACTTTAAGAAAAACAAACATTAAAGAATTCTTTTTGAAGATATTTGTGTTTTAGGGAAAGGACTATTTAGTCAAGGTTAAGAATGCTTGCAATGGCTTTTTCCAATTTGATTTTTGATACCGCATTTTGTTTTTGTCCGCTTTTTTAATCTAAGAATTACCAGCTTTTTCATTCCTCACATATCCTCTTACTATTAATTGTTTGATTCCATTTTGGATCATCTCTTCATCTCCCAGTTTTTGCCTTTGGTAAAATTCACCTTTGAGAGTTCAATTACTGTCTGGGCACAATTCCCATAAAATAACAAAAATAATAATGAAAAAAAAAAGACGCCAGAGTCATAACATGGCAAACTCAGGATGCATTTCATAGATATGTTGTGTCCCCCATGGATTTCAGAGGTGGAACTCCATTTGTAACATTTACTTTGATATCTGCCACATATTGCTTGCTACTGGGAACTGCGTCTCTACTGTTGTCAGCCATAAACAGCTTGGATTGTTATACACTGACCTCAGGTCAAATTCATCCTGGGGCATGTTGACCCCAAGACTCATACTTGGAGACAATGTGTACATTGATGAAATCAGCACAACTTTATTGTAAGATACACAAGAGTGAATGTCAAAGGATGTGGCAAAATTTCTTATGATGAATTGCCATATACAGTACTAGCTGTTCCCCATGGCTCCACCTGCGTAGTAGTGAAACAGGACAAACTTTAAAAATCAATAAACAAACAGGTATCTCTAGCTAAGCGGAGGCAAGGTACTCTCCAAAACACAGATGTACATCGATTCGAACGAAGGCTGGAGCGTGAGGAGGGCCCTGCCCCAGCTCCCTACTCCTGATGTGACGCTTCCCCATGCCCTCGGTCCGCAGCGTCTGTCTTGGATTAGTGCGAATATATCGCTCCTGTAAGTGAACTATGACTCTTAGTGCAATGAGAGAAGTTGCAAAATCAATCGAAATGCTCAAGCAAATTATAGAAAAAAAACAATCTAAATCCGTTAAGTAGTTCTCTTGTTCGCTAGCTAAGTGGAGGTAAGGTACACACCCCGAGGCTGGAGCATGAGTGAGGAGGGCCCCCCACCCCTCCACTCGGCCAGCTGCATCTCTCTTGGATTCATGCAAATAAATCGGTACCGCAAGCGAACTATGATACTTAGCGTGATGAGAGAAGTCACAAAAGCAACCGGAATGTTCAAGCAATTTATAGAAAAAAATCCTGATTTAAATCCGTTAAGTGAAAAGCGGACAGGCATACATTCAGACAGACAGACAGCTGGATTTTATATATATAGAGATGTTGCTTGTTAGGCACAGCCTGACCAGGTAACAGTACATTAGATTGAGAACATCCTGTTTTCTGTTTGCCTCACCCATACCATGTGCCATTTTCTAACTGGACATTTCTCTAACATATAGCGGCAATCTAAAGGAAATGCCTAAACTAAATCAGCACCATTATTTGATTATCCTTAGGAAATGTTGCCTCAAATACAGCATAATTTCATCACTTCAGGATTGTGAGTTTGGTTTAATCGGTATGTCCTATGGGATAGCTGGATGTGCCGTCAGAGGACTCCATTCAGCACCTCAATAGCTTCAGTTCACAATTCATAACTGCTTATACTTTTAGCGATGTGCTGCACTACTCTTATATTGTGTATCTGTGCATATGAATGTTACATGACTTTATAACTTACTGTTACATTAGAATTTCCGATATACATACAGTGGTGTGAAAAACTATTTGCCCCCTTCCTGATTTCTTATTCTTTTGCATGTTTGTCACACAAAATGTTTCTGATCATCAAACACATGTAACCATTAGTCAAATATAACACAAGTAAACACAAAATGCAGTTTTTAAATGATGGTTTTTATTATTTAGGGAGAAAAAAAATCCAAACCTACATGGCCCTGTGTGAAAAAGTAATTGCCCCCTTGTTAAAAAATAACCTAACTGTGGTGTGTCAGACCTCAGTTCAATTTCCGTAGCCACCCCCAGGCCTGATTACTGCCACACCTGTTTCAATCAAGAAATCACTTAAATAGGAGCTGCCTGACACAGAGAAGTAGACCAAAAGCACCTCAAAAGCTAGACATCATGCCAAGATCCAAAGAAATTCAGGAACAAATGAGAACAGAAGTAATTGAGATCTATCAGTCTGGTAAAGGTTATAAAGCCATTTCTAAAGCTTTGGGACTCCAGCGAACCACAGTGAAAGCCATTATCCACAAATGGCAAAAACATGGAACAGTGGTGAACCTTCCCAGGAGTGGCCGGCCGACCAAAATTACCCCAAGAGCGCAGAGACGACTCATCCGAGAGGTCACAAAAGACCCCAGGACAACGTCTAAAGAACTGCAGGCCTCACTTGCCTCAATTAAGGTCAGTGTTCACGACTCCACCATAAGAAAGAAACTGGGCAAAACGGCCTGCATGGCAGATTTCCAAGACGCAGACCACTGTTAAGCAAAAAGAACATTAGGGCTCGTCTCAATTTTGCTAAGAAACATCTCAATGATTGCCAAGACTTTTGGGAAAATACCTTGTGGACTGATGAGACAAAAGTTGAACTTTTTGGAAGGCAAATGTCCCGTTACATCTGGCGTAAAAGGAACACAGCATTTCAGAAAAAGAACATCATACCAACAGTAAAATATGGTGGTGGTAGTGTGATGGTCTGGGGTTGTTTTGCTGCTTCAGGACCTGGAAGGCTTGCTGTGATAGACTGAACCATGAATTCTACTGTCTACCAAAAAATCCTGAAGGAGAATGTCCGGCTATCTGTTCGTCAACTCAAGCTGAAGCGATCTTGGGTGCTGCAACAGGACAATGACCCAAAACACACCAGCAAATCCACCTCTGAATGGCTGAAGAAAAACAAAATGAAGACTTTGGAGTGGCCTAGTCAAAGTCCTGACCTGAATCCAATTGAGATGTTCTAGCATGAACCGCCTTTTTAAGGTCATGCTAGAAAACCCTCAAATAAAGCTGAATTACAACAATTCTGCAAAGATGAGTGGGCCAAAATTCCTCCAGAGCGCTGTAAAAGACTCATTGCAAGTTATCACAAACGCTTGATTGCAGTTATTGCTGCTAAGGGTGGCCCAACCAGTTATTAGGTTCAGGGGGCAATTACTTTTTCACACAGGGCCATGTAGGTTTGGATTTTTTTTTCTCCCTAAATAATAAAAAACCATCATTTAAAAACTGCATTTTGTGTTTACTTGTGTTATATTTGACTAATGGTTAAATGTGTTTGATGATTAGAAAAATTTTGTGTGACAAACATGCAAAAGAATAAGAAATCAGGAAGGAGGCAAATAGTTTTTCACACCACTGTATGTGCTCTGTGAAGAGTGCTATACAAGAAGGAATTGAATTGAACATGGCAGCTGTACTGCATGTAAGGGTATGTTAATATGTTATTCTGATATCTATGTTAAATAATCACTCTAAAAATATGCTTTCAGTAATTTTCAATCTACAGCTCAATAAAAGCAGAGAGTCAACTACTAGGTGTTATTTTAGTTGATCACCATGAAGGTTAATTATAGAATTCTGCTTTACAACATAACATAACGTTCTCATCCATTCATCCATCCACCCATCCATCCATCTTTCAAACCCACTTATCCAGACCAGGGTTCAGGGAGGTTTGAGCCTATCCCAGCAAGCATTGGGCACAAGACAGGAGCAGTTCTTGGACTGGGTGCCAGCCACGGTTAACACATACACACCAGCATACCTTCATGTATTTGCACTATGGGAGGATACCCAGCCAGAGGAAGCACCCAGAGAAAACCCACACAAACACAGGAGGGAACATGCAAACAGCTTTAGACCTGCTTAATCCAGTTCATAGTGACTGGGGGTCAAAGCCTATCCTGTTAGCACTGGACACAGAATAAGAAACAGCCCTAGGGAGGGAGCCAGCCCATTACAGTCACACTCACACACAAATAGATTTGGACCTATTAAGAATTACTTAACCTGTATGTCTTTGGAGACGATGTTGGAAAAATTTGAGTATCCGGAGGAAAAACCACAGAGATGCAGGGAAAATGTGCAAACTGCAGACCGACAACACCCAAGCACTGGATTAAAACCGAATCCATGAGTCAGTAGCGCTAACCACCAGACCACCGTGCCACCTTTGTAAATGAACAAATATATTGTTAAATTAACCTAATAAATTACAAGCCAGTACATGAGTCAGTACATAATCTGAAATCAATCTGCCAAAACTTTCTGTTGGCTATTCATTCAAATAAATTAGAAATTAATTTTCTGACTGTTTGTCCTGGCACAAGTCCTCTAGCAGAGTGGTAGTATAAATGTAAAAAGTTCTCATGTGTTTCCGAGTCATTGCTCAGTGATAATTTCATTTCTTAAATAAATCAACCACAAATTCAAAAAAAAAATCTATTAAAATTATATAAAGTATAGAAAAGCCTGTGGGTGCATTTTTACAGTAGTAAGTAAGATATAATTGTATACATTACAGGAAAGAAACAAAGCTCACTTTTCTCTTCACTTTTGTGTATCAGATTTGTATAAACATTTGCATGCCACTTTTTCAAGTAAAATGTACTTTGGCTGGCACTTCCACATAATCATGAGGAGTAATTGAACACTGTGCGGCTTTTTAGTGCTCCTTTCGTTACATTTAACAAACTCATGCAACTCTCCTTGCATTGACTGAGCTTTCATGTTCTCTTCTCAGCACTGCAGGTTTGATTAGCATATAGAGTATTAAATTCATATGAATTTTAAAGGAAGGCCTGATAGCTTCAGGCTAGAAGGTTTTCAAAGAAAACAGCTCACATTTGCAATGAATGATCTCCATTAAGAATATTAATAGCCAGTAGCCTGGCCTGTACACATGGCATAACATTCAGGTGTGTTCTGGGATCTAGTTAACTGATTTGAAATTTGGAGCATTTAATTTTTCTTTAGTTACTTTATCAAAGAGTCAGTCATCACATTTTTGTTTTTTAAATCTTTTTGTAACGGTGAGTCATTTACAAATTCAACAGCGACCACAGAATACAATTACATGTGTTAGTAGACTACATTAAAAATGTGTTTTTTAGCAGCACTTTATAATGTCACGTAGTAAAAGCGTAGCCCAAGTAGACTTGTGGTGGCTCTACAGCTTTTGCAGACAGCAGATTGCAATTTAGGTGTTAGTGGTTGGTTGTGGAGGGTCTGTGACCAGGGCCGTCTTAACAGCAGTGCACTGGGGCCCCAACCTACTCAACCACTCGCAGGAATAAAATGTAAATGGTCGATAAAATTAAACATATATGTATTGTATTGGTGCTTCCAACAAAATCATTATTTAAACAGCAAAGGTTAATCAACACATTCCTTTGAACAATATAACATGAGCCTTGAAAAACACAAAAATTTCAACATATAAATGATACTCAATTGGTAAACCATACAGGATGGGGCCCCTATTCTCGTGGGGACCTCGGGCAACTGCCCAGCGTGCCCATGCATTAAGACAGCCCTGTCTGTGACTAATTGTAGTTCCATTTTCTTAAATATAACATTTTCAAAAAGACTTACTTGATGGGCAGTTAAAATCTCTTTAAAACTGGCAAAGTAACATTGTTGGGTGAGTTTTGGTTGAGATTTGATGATAAACGAGAATGTCAGAGAAATATTGAATCATTATAATATGCAGATAATGCTGCCGTGAGGTTCTTAATTTAATATAAATTCAGAGTAGTCACGTACTGTATGTGAGTCAAAGGGTTCACCTTTCAGGCTTAACACAGGTATGTACTTCCACTCCAGGGCAGGAGGGGAACCCCATAAGGACATCTGAGCCGCCCCTTCCAGCCAGAAGCCTGTAAAGATGGAGTTTCCCTTGTACCAGAGCTGATTGTACAACAGTGCTCCACCATGCCAGACCCACTTTATCGAGCAGCAATGACTTCTTTTCAATAACAGCATTGCTTGATGTTATCTTTTGCTTTAGTGCTATTACGCTTGTTTCTTTCCTGTGCAAAAGATATAATATTAAACAGGGTGACCCAGCTTACACCCAAACATTTTTTTGGACTTTTAACATCATCCCTCAACCACAGTATGTATTTGTTCACTCTGTGCTTACAAAGATACACTTACATAATCCTTTCCTCTTACATTAATTTCTACATCAGTGACTTTTTCCTTTACTTTTACAGTTAACTTACCTCAAGCAGTAGAAGAAGTGAGCTGGTGTAACAGATGTACAGTTTGTACACGTGCGTGACTCTCCTGGCCTTTGACTAACTTGTACTCGGGATCCATTTTGTCATAAGAAGCAGCTGTTAGAAAGGTAAAAGAGGAAAGCATACTAAATATACAAACTTAAGGTATATCTCTCAAGGTACATTTGAAACAGTAAACTAATTTGAAATAAAAACCACACAGAATGTTTCCCTGTTTTAAGACAGATACAGTATGTTTGCCAAGTTGCCGATGTTCTTCAATGGAAGGTATTGAAATTTCAAAAATATATGCAGTGTGCTCTATTTTGTGATGTCTCAATGAAAAGTGAAGTCTCTCCACAAACTTCCTTGAAGAATAAGTGTGCCACATTTCAATAAAATGTGGCCACTGGGAGATGACTTATTTCATGCAGACTGACAGAGAGATAGGCTGACGTGACAATTGCAGTAGGTGTTTTTTGCATTATATGAGAGGGCACACAAAAATGCTTACATAGTGGGAAAAAGTGAGTGTGTAACTGGCCTCATTTCTTGAGAATCCACCCAGAAATTTTCAATTTAGGATTAAAGAGGCCAAACACAGTATTGAGTGCAAGGCCTAGTGTTTTGGTGTTTAGCTCATCGATGTGGGTTCAAATGCAAACCAGTCAAAATTTGTCCATTGTGTCTGAGTAGATTTTTTTCAGAGTGCTTGGATTTTCAGCCCATGTCCCAAAGATGTGCAGGTTACATTATTTGACAACTCTGATTAGGCTGGTGTGATTGAGAGATGGTGTGTGTGTGTAAGTGTGCCCTGTAATAGACTGATATTTCATCTTGGGTCTGATAGAAATAAAATATGTTACATATTGGGTGACATACATTATAAATTAGAATGAAGCTATTATAGTGTGTCAGCCATACAGATGACACAGAGGATACCAGGAGGTGTTTATTTCATTACTAAGAGAACACAAGCATTCAGTTAACTAACGGAAACACATTGTGGAAGATAGGGGGCGCTATCACTCCCTTGAACCCTCGGACAATGCGCCAGACACCAGATAAAAGTCCAAATTTTGACTTTATTAATAAACAACAGTGCACAAAGCACCCTCTTCTCCACAATACTCATATAATTCTCCAATACAATAATAAATCAATAATCAATCACAATCCTCCTCTCCCAGACATGTTGCTACCCTTTCACCCAGCTCAGCTCAACGCTCTGGTGTTTCTCAGTCTCTTTTAAAGTCCGTGACCCGGAAGTGTTTCTCATCCTTCAGTCCATGTGACTCCTTATCACTTCCGGGTCAGATAAAATCCTCTTCTTCATCCCAGAAGTACGTCATTCCTCTTGTCCATGTGACTCAGACGTACTTCCGGGGTGTAGGGCAAATAGTCACTGCTCCTCCCTGCAGCGTCTTCTAGCGGCCCCCATGGTATCCAGCAGGGCTGTAAAGGGAAACTCCAACGTCCATAATTCCCTGCTGGCATTCGGGGCACCTCCATGCTGCAGGGAGGGCTCCACCTGGCGGCCTGGGGGTATTGGCCGGATGAATGGCCGGCCATATTCCACAACATCTAAGTACAACAGCCTAAAAGAACATATTATGACTCAGAATTTCAAAATAAAAAACTGTTCAAAGCAACACCTTAAAAAGGGTTCTGCAACCAATGAAACATGGCAAACCCAGAATCGCTTTGCAGCACACCAGGAGAAAAAGAGAGAATTGTTGTCTGAAATAAACCCAAGAAAATCAAGAAACTAAAGTACCAAACCCAATGCGCAAATGAAAAATCTCAATAGAGAAACAAACACAAAGCCCTTTTAAATTGCTAAATACATCATAAAGATTTATCACAATATTCAGAAACTTGGATAGTGAGAGTCGCACACTGGCATTTTGTATAGACAGGCAGTGATGACCTAATATGTCATGTGACCAAGAATGGGTATAAAGACCATCAAATATATGGCTGCAACTATTCAAATTTACACAAAACAGTGCACCAAAAAGTACAAGATGGCAGTGCAAAAATTTATTTAACATATGATAAAAATATTCACAAAAAATAAGGGCAGAGCTGAAACTTGCATGCGTCAAAACCCCCCAAAAACATGGTACAAAGAGTATATTATCACCTTTTTATATATCGTTACCTTCACAACCCTGAACTGGATCAAGCTGGTTTGATAATGACTGGATGCACGGATTATACATAACTAAAACAGTTATTGTGAGCAAACTACTTACTCGGGGAACTAAACCTGTAAGGGGGACTGCATGGAGTGCTGTGTAAGGGACAAACACTATCCAGATTTGGTTCTTTCCTTGTATTGAACATTTGTGTTAGAAAATGAATGAATGTTCAATATATTTTCCTTTTTCATCTAATCGTAGTTTCGTTTCCTTATCAGCAATTGCAGAGGTGTACTTGCTGTGAAAATCGAAGGATAAAATAAAGAATGACGTAAAACAAGTGTTCATTTGCTCTTCTTCTAAGCAGAACAGAAATGGATTTTCCCTTAAATCTTTAATAATTAGCCTATAAACCTTTTTATGTTTTTTTTGTATAGTTCAGCAAAAGGCCATATGATGTAACACACATCCTATATTGTTTACTGCCTCTGTTATAAGTTGTTGTTAGAGCCGGCTGTCTTTCTGCAGATCAAAAGGAGAGACCTGACCTGTTTTTCAACTACACCCTGCCTGTTCATCACAAGAATTCCCGAGGGAAAACTTTTGTCATCCTGATAAGTGACCTGGGCAGGGCAATAACAGTTAAAAACTGGTGGAGACATCAGGTCTTTGTCTGTGGAGAATAGTTCTGATTGATAAACACAGAATTATTTGTATGTGTGTTTTTTAGATTAGTTTACCTTAAAAACTATAAAATAGAAACTACTGTAGCTTCAACAGACATTAGTTTAACTGTATTACACAGTAACAATATTACATTTTTATTAACATACTTAATTCTGTGAAGAAAGCTCCAAGAAAGAAATCTCAAAGTTTAGTTGTAATGTTAGGAACTCGTTAATCTAAATCTACTTAATCCTGAGCAGGGCCGCATCCTAGCAAGCATCGAGCAGAAGGCAGGAACTTGGACTGAGGGCCTGTCCATTACAGTGTGATCTCACACACACACACCTACTCACAGATCAATTCAGCAACGTCAATTCACCTAACCTACATGTCTTTGGACTGTGGGAAGAAACAGGAGCACCCAGAGGAAACCCAACCATATACAAGGAAGACTTGCAAATTCTGTGCAGGGAGGACCCAGGATGTGAACCCTAGACTCCTTGTTATAATTTCCATTATTGTAAGTATTTTACTAAGTTTTGTGACATTATCGCAGTGCCATTTTGACCATCATTGTTTGTAGTCATGCCATTTTAGGCATAGTTTTCAATGGTTGCTGTCTATGGCAATGCCATTCATTACTAGCCACATTTCCAAGGTGATGTGTGATGACATGACATCAACACACCAACACTGCTTTAAGAGATGGCAGCACATTTAAGGTTGTATCTGAACATGAAGAAGACAGGTGAGGTCATGTCAGGTTGGGCAGCATGCACATGACGAAACTACTCAGGATCTTGGATGGCAACCACCCAGGCAGACACGTGGTCCAGTCTCATCCTCCGGAAATGATCCTCTATCTGCCATAGTCAGGTGTTACATGGGCGTCGCCTTGGCCTGGTCCAGTGGCTCAGGTCCTCAACAATTAGGATCCTATGAGCTGGATCACCCACTGGGAAATGCGCCACATGGCCATATTGCTTTAACTGACGCTCCCTCACAATGCAGGTAATGTGCTTCATTCAGGACTCTGTGAGCAACCACTCATTAAACACAAAGTGTAAGACACCATGCCTTATAAAATTTGCCAATAAAGAACTTTAACTACTTTACTTCCGGCTTAAAATTTTGCTTTTTCCTTTAGTCTTCAGTTTTTGGGGTAGCATTTTGCTGTGCTGAAATCTCATTTGTTTACCTGTGTTTCAGATCTGTAGTAGATTCTTGAGTATTCACTCCTAATTCCCTTAACAAAAAAGTTTTGCTAATCTCTGTGGCATTCAAAAAAAATCATTCAAATAGAGCACATTATACAGTCCTTTTCAGGACGCCTCCAGAGCAAACCAAAGAGACACACAAAGATAAAGATGGTGTCAGTAATTCTGTTCAGTGAATATCTATCAAAACAAAGCAGTATGGTAGCCAACCCCCTGTAGCAGATGCCACTGTGTATTCAGTTTTCTTCAAGTCAAGGAGAAGATGCCATTGCAGATAGCCTAATATCTAAGGATCTGCATCATAAAGTTACATTTATGATTTATAAATCATCCCAACTACAAATAAAGACTTTGTAAAACATTTTCCACTGAATATCCATGTTTTGAACTTGATCTTGCAATAAGGACATCAACAGGCAATGTAACACAGTGGCTAAAGCTCTGGAAATGAAGCCAACAAAGGTGCCAACTCAATCTTCAACTCTGATTCACTGTGTGACACTGCGCACATTTCTTAACCTTACTGTGCACCATCTGTTATTAATATTTGTAAACAGTTACACTCATTTGCATCAGGCAAGGTAAGAACCATGAAATTCAGAAAAACATTTGTGTTTTTAAGATGTGGAAGTATCCACATTAAACTATGTGAACACAACAATATGCAAACTGCAAAAAGACCATCAGGCTGACAGCCGAAGGCCTTTGGACCCATGAAGTGGCTGCGGCAGCCAAGGCAGCACTGAAGTAAAACACAGGCTGGCAGACAAAGCAACAGGAACCATCTTAACTGTTTAATTGTTTTTTTTTCCTGGAGCAATGACAGCAAAGGTGTTACAAAGTTAATAATGTGGCAAGCATTTGCAGGGCACACAGTAGTCTGCGATTTGTTTTCCTTTTAATAAACTGTGGGGTTAAGTCAAAAGTGTTAAAAGCCACAGCTTCCTAAGACGAAGATGAAATTATTTACGGGATCCACTTGAGATCAATACAGTATAGTCTGTTTGTCTACAGTAACCTTTTGGGTGGGTCTGCAGGAGTGAAGTGGAGGTGAGAGCAGGAAATTTATATGCACTTCTGTCTAATCAACAGTTCAAAAGTCATTAACCCTAACCTTAACCCTAAATACAACCAATAACCCAAATGACCTGCCCCTAAGCCTAACACGGACACCACTGTAACTCTTAAGCTGGGTGTCATTTCTGCTCTTTTGTGGCACTACTAATTAAATAAATTAAGACAGTTTTAGTAAATGCAGGTCACCTTTGTGAAGGCTTTTTATCTAGAAAACAAATGAAACAGAAAGAACAGAAAGGATGTTGATTAGACCAAAAGTTAATGATGATGTCAGTACTGATTTCTAAAATTCAAAACCTGGGTGGTGTTTTATTTCAGCTTATTAAGGGGAAAGATTTCTGTGGCTTATGTTTAAAAGTATCTCATTTTATCCATTTGAAGAAAACACAAGGAGAAATCGTTTGAAGATAGATGATACAACCACTTCATCATGGAGAACTTTCTATAAACCTCCACGGAAGAAAAGAACTGGGTTCTGAATGTGATTGTTACAGTTGCTACCTAATTTCTTTTTTTAAAAAACTATTGGTTACAGTATTGTTGATAACTAGCCACTGATGCTTTTGAAAACAAGGCCTAAAACACAACAGCTACTGATGCTACATTATGTTTAAATTTCTTATTGACAGCATAATGATAGTGAAATTTACTTATTATAAAAAAAGTCAAACTTGACAAATCAACTTGCAGAATTTCACATCTATCTATCTATCTATCTATCTATCTATCTATCTATTGTGGTCTATGGCTGGCCAGTCAACCCGGCCAATACCCCTGACCGCCAGGTGGAGCCCTCCCTGCAGTATGGAGGTGCCCCGAATACCAGCAGGGAATTATGGACAATGGAGTTTTCATCCTCAGCCCTGCTGGATACCACAGGGGCCACTAGATGGAGCTGCAGGGAGGAGGAGCAAAGAATATTTGCCCTACGCCCCGGAAGTACGTCCAAGTCACATGGACAAGAGGAATGACGCGCTTCCGGGGTGAAGAAAAAGGAATTTTTATCTGACCCGGAAGTGTTCCTAGTCACATGGACAGAAGGAGCAAAACTCCTCCAGGTCAAGGACTATAAAGGACTGTGGGTAATCCTCAGACGGCGAGCTGAGCTGGGTGGAAGGGTGGTAACGCGTCTGGGAGAGGAGGATTGGTTTATTGATTGTATTGCGGAGTATTTATGAGTATTGTGGAGAGGAGGGTGCTTTGTGCACCGTGTTATAATAAAAAGTCAAATTATTGGACTTTTATCTGGTGTCTGACGTTTGATCTGAGGGTTCAAGGGAGCGATAGCACCCCCTATCTGTCACACTATCTATCTAAAATAGTGATATTCAAAGCTATCTTATAGTGTAGGTTATATTGTGTCCTCTTTACCTGTTATGTAGAGGGAGTCCCAAAATAACTTACAAAAACACCCAGCAGAAGGGGAGAAATCTTATCAAAAATCCTGACTAGACACAAAAATGGCCTTGTTGAATCTTTATAAAATAAAGTTTCACAAAAAATGTTCTCCAATAATGATGAAGCTCAATGGAGCACAAAAGCACAATGGAAATTTCCTTTAACAAGAAGGCAATCCAAATCAAACAAGTCCTAATACAGATTCCTAAAGCAAGATTAAAACACAGAGCAGAAGGTAACAGGAAAAAAAATCCAGAAAATCACAAAGCACATTGAATTTACAAAAAGCACAAGAACTCACCACTCCTAAGTTCATTTGAAATGAACTAACAGGAACTATGGGACATCCTCTGGATATATAGATGGAAAAGCACCACCTGGTATATAACACAGGCAAAGAAAATACAGCAGATAATTGACATAACATTAACATCAATAAATAGCTCAACAAAGAACAGAATTGACATGAAACAAGACTTTGAACCCCAGCCTGGTGAGGAACCTGTTTATATCTATACTAATAAAAGGCAAAGCCCCCACTGACTGACTGACTCACTGACTCACTGACTCACTGACTCATCACTAATTCTCCAACTTCCCGTGTAGGTAGAAGGCTGAAATTTGGCAGGCTCATTCCTTACAGCTTACTTACAAAAGTTAAGCAGGTTTCATTTCGAAATTCTACGCATAACGGTCATAAATGGAACCTACTTGCGTACATATATACGGCCATAGCCTGCATCTCGGTCGCCGTGTGAGGCGGAGTTGCATCCCTCATCGTCACGCCTCCCACGTAATTGAGTGCCTGCCCATATAAGGCCGTCCGTCACCAGCAATCCAATAGACACGCTGCCGCTAAATATTCGTGGGTGAAGGACAGTGCTTATGCAAACGAAGATGAGATGGTCAGGGATAGACTAGTGTTTGGCACAAACTCAGCGAAAGTGCGAGAGAAACATTTAAGTGCCGGGTCTTAGCTAACATTAAATAAAGCCGTGGACATCACAAGATCGTACGAGATAGCACAAGCACAGCTGAGAACCTTCGATGCATGTACTCCAAGCGGCTCATGTGAACTGACTGTGAACGCAATACGCAGAGAACAAGTGAGAGCTCCAAAGAGCGCTGAACAAAAAACGCATTAATCAATTGAGAAGGCAGCAAAAGAATATGAAGCGAGTGACGCATACAAGCATATTCATAACTGCAGCTACTGCGGAAACAAAGCACGGTGTAA
Organism: Polypterus bichir lapradei; assembly: GCA_026402145.1. NCBI lineage: Eukaryota > Metazoa > Chordata > Cladistia > Polypteriformes > Polypteridae > Polypterus > Polypterus bichir. The sequence goes on from JANRMT010062822.1 coordinate 14,128,222, forward strand.
CCCTTAACTTTAAATTAAGTTCATAGACACGCTGCCGCTGGCGTTTGTCATGCCTATGATGAATACGATATTCGCGAGATACAAGTATAATGAGAAGACGCAGGGTATAAACAAGACTTTTGATCACTTTGTAACGGAGTTAAAATTGCTGTAACGGAGTTAAAATTGCTGGTGAAGGACTGTGCTTATGCAAACGAAGATGAGATGGTCAGGGATAGACTAGTGTTTGGCACAAACTCAGTGAAAGTGCGAGAGAAACTTTTAAGTGCCGGGTCTGAGCTAACATTAAATAAAGCCGTGGACATCGCAAGATTGCATGAGATAGCACAAGCACAGCTGAGAACCTTCAATGCATGTACTCCGAGCGGCTCACATGAACTGACTTTGCAGGACTGGGAAAGGTCTCAGATAAAGAGGAAGACGAGCTGCTTATTGATGCAGTAGGAAAGGAACAACCCTCTGACGCTGAACAAGCCTTTGTACACATATCAATAGGAAAGCAAGGTGTAAAGTTTAAGTTTAAATTACGTTCATAGACACGCTGCCGCTAAATATTCGCAGGCAAATCCACAACTTAATACAGGGAATGCCTGTTAAACATCTTAGATTCACAAATACTGATTTGGGTAGTGATCACTTCGATGAATGAAACCTGTTACTGTATCTTTACAACGGTTGACAACGAAGATGAGATGGTTAGGGATAGACTACACAAACACGGAATGTAACTTGAACACAACACATCCTCCAAATACGAACCTGATTGAAAGAAATAATGATAATCAAATCCTTGATGACAGCAACACTCATAACAGTCACAAAACAATTACATTGACAATCATGTTACGTTATTTTTAAAATGTTTCCTTATCTTTTTCATAACTTCTTTAACACACTACTTCTCCGCTGCGAAGCGCGGGTATTTTGCTAGTATTTAATATAATATATTTCAAAGCTATCTTACCTAGTATTGTACATGGCTATCTATCTATCTATCTATCTATCTATCTATCTATCTATCTATCTATCTATCTATCTATCTATCTATCTATCTATCTATCTATCACATTGAGCATTGGAAAGGAGCTATATAAATATATCTATCTATCTATCTATCTATCTATCTATCTATCTATCTATCTAT
>JANRMT010062822.1:14129375-14163112 GCA_026402145.1 Polypterus bichir lapradei
CTATCTATCTATCTATCTATCTATCTATCTATCTATCTATCTATCTAACACCATGATTATTGGAATGGCGCTATATAAATAAAATGTATTATCTATCTATCTATCTATCTATAACCTTGAGCATTGGAAAGGAGCCATATAAATAAAATGTATTATTATCTATCTATCTATCTATCTATCTATTGTAAGCTTATTTTTCATTTTCTGCTGGCTAATTGTGAAATCTGCATTTTTAATAAGCTAGAGCTGTACAGCAAACTTAGATTGCACAGGCAGCATGGTGCCCTAGCAGATGTATATTAAAATATACAGTACATCAATAGGTAATTGTGAGCCTGAATTTGCTCAGAAAACATGATAATAAAAACTTTGCATCTTCAGATTAATGAAAGAATGTCTAGTCAATCATTACATGAGCCTAATCTAACACTGAGGAGTCTTGGCTCTAGTGTTGCACATAAATAGATAAATTGTTAACATTTTCCCTCATTTCAGTTTCTCTCTTTAGTACTTTTGCTGCTTTAACTGCCTACATGCAAATGCAAATTTTTCATTCCTGCAAACTCCATGGTTTACTAATTTAGAGTTCACATTTTGTTATCTAAATACTGAAAAAGTGCAAATCAATTGAAACACAAGGGAGACTTCAATAAATATTCACATAGTGTAAACTTTTAGATGACTAAAAACAAAATTTTCAGCCTTCAAAAGCACAAAAAAGCGTTTCTCATATGTGGCTATAAATATGCAGCTAGAGCTTAGTGACAAATAACCGCATTGCCTCTCTCAGTTACTGACGCAAATACTTCCAAGAAATCTCCGTGTAAGACTCTCACACTGTGAGTTTATCTCAGTAGCTAATCTTCCATTGCTTTCAATTTAACTGGAGTAAATACTACAGAAGCGGTGAAATTCATCCAGAGCTGGTTCAAACCTGTCTGAAAAAAACTGAAAAAACACTTTTGGTGATAATGTTAGGAGTTCTGCATACACATTACTCATGTCCATCCATTCTTTAACCTCACATACTCCAGTAGAAGGTCTAAGAGAGACAAGATAAGCAGCAGATACCATCATGTACACACTAATTTAGAAACAGCACACAAGGTGACATCAAACAGTGTGGGAGAAAAAGGGAAGAAGACCACTCAAAAATAAAATAAATGTGCAAACACTAATAAGACACTGGCTGGGCTGGGAATAGAACAGGGACCCAAGGAGCTGCAATGCCATACCACTGTGCCACGCCACATAGAAAATAGATTTGATTGATTGATAGAGATATGCATCTTCAGGCCAAGCATCTTCCAACATGTCCATTACAAACATATGCCTCTCTGCCATGAAATTGTAATTAAAATAACTCAGTAATACAGGTAAATACATAACTGAGTAGCATGTACTTGAAAATATCTTTTATCTAAGTGGGACAGACGTACATAGGAAAATGTTGGTCATCAGTATTTTGGAGTGTTACCTTTCTAAACAATTTGGACACACTTTGATTCTCCAGTTATCCCACTTAAGGATAACCGCAATGGATTTCCCACTTGATGCTCCTATCATTCAATATGGTGCATGAGGAAATGCTCTCTGTTTCACTGGAGATTATGGGTTTTGCTAACTGTACTGGGAAAGAAACCAACAAAAACAAAATCAATAAATATTTACAAGATTGTTAGAAAAGAAGTAGGTTACATAAATAAAAGGCCTTTTTAAAGAGCCTCTGACATGGATTCTGTCTCCAGCAGATGAGACCACTAAGACCATATTAGTCCTCCAAATGTGGTTAGAGCCTCAAATTTCAGTTAAATTAGATGCCTCGGTTTTACAGGCACTTGGGACTAACCGGACACAAGCTAAGTGTATATAAACTGCCTGATTTATTCCCTAGGCATTGCCATTCAAGTTTAATTACACAACAATGTCTGGTCTTTCCGGGAAATATGACTTCTGTATGTTAGATTGGGCAATTTGTGAGACTACAGAGCTGTGCATCAGAAGGGCAGTAAGCAACAAAGGGACTCTCATGGACTGTCCTGGCCCCTTTAATGTTGACCTTTATACATTCATTTATTCATTCATTCATTATCTGCCACTATTCGAAGCCGGGCTGCAGGGGAAACAATCTTAGCAGTGAGGCCTAAATGTTCTTTTCCCCAGCCACATTTGTCAACTCATGCTGCAGGATGCAAAGGCGTTCCCAGGTCATCTGAGAGATATTATTCTCCCAGCAAGCCTTGGGTATTTGCCGGGGTCTCCTTCCAGCTGGTCATGCCGGTAAAACCTCCACAGGAAGGCGTCCAGAAGGCATCCATATCAGATGTTTGAACCACCTCAGTTGGTTTCTCTCAATGCACAGGATCAGCAGCTCAGCTCCGAGACGAATGTCAGTGCTTCTCACCCTATCTCTAAGATCTTTACGCAGCAGATTTTTTTCCCCTGACTGGTCACCTTCAAGGAGATGAAGCTGAAGTGCTTCAAATATAGAAATACCTGAGGTGTTCACTTGGACAGAAATTAGGATTAGGGAGCAGATACTTAGTGTGTTTACATTTGCTTAAATAATTCAGTTATCCACAGAAACCAGATTTCAAAAATGTCATGTTAACCGTTATTCTGGTTAGAAAAACCAGGATGTTTGTCTCTGAGAAACTGCGTTAACTCACATAGATTTCTCCAAGTCTATCCCAGTTATGTGGCCACGTAAATCCTTAATTGGGTTGCAGTTAAGGATTTCGTAGTCGCTGCATATCCATTGCAGTCTGCGCATGTCTTTGCTTCACACACGTATCCAGCAGCAAGTCAAGTCAAGTTGGGGAGGATGCACTGGTACTGTGCGTTGCCACACCCACTACACGTCGAAACAGCTTGGGATCCCGGTTGGCAACCCCCCAGGCAGACATGCGGTCCAGTCCTACCCTCCAGAAATGACCCTCTATCTGTCGCAGCCAGGTGTTACATGGGCGACCCCTTGGCCTGGTCCAGCCATTTGGGTCCCCAACAATGAGGATCGTATGAGCCAGATCACCCTCAGGGAAACGCGCCGTAACTGACGCTCCCTCACAATGCAGGTAATGTGCCACATTCGGGACTCCATGAGCAACCGCTCATTCGACACAAAGTCAAACCAATGGTACCCAAGAATTTTCCGGAGAGACACATTACCAAAGGAGTCCAGTCTTCATCTCAGGTCGCTGGATAGTGTCCATGTTTCACAACCATATAGTAAGACAGGAAGCACCAGGACTCCAAAGACTTGGACCTTCGTCCTTTTGCATAGATATTGGCAGCGCCACACACCCCTTTCCAGTGACCTCATGAGCCACCCATGCTCTCCCAATCCATCTACTGACTTCATAGGAAGAGTCACCAGTGACATGAATGTCACTACCAAGGTAAGTAAACCTCTTGACAAGGTCGACACTCTCTCCGCAAACAGACACACTGCTGATGGCTGTGCCCAAGAGGTCATTAAAGGCCTGGATCTTGGTTTTTATCCAGGACACTTGCAAGCCCAGACACTCAGACTCCTTGCTCAGTCTCTCAAGCTCCCCGATCAGAGCCTCCATTGACTCCGCGAAGATCACAGCATCGTCAGCAAAGTCAAGATCCAGCAGCCACAGGTAGAAAATGGTGGAAGCATCCACAGAGATACATTTCCTGAGTCAAATGCTGGGGGGGATCATATTATTCTTGTCTTAGTTGAAATAGTATCTCTCAATATTTCAGAAATGGATGTTTATGTTGATGTTAATAAAATCAGCAGTGCAATTTGGGAGACCCAGACTCCATGCTTGTTTTTTGGATTTATGGTGGCAGTTGATTTTTTTTTTTTTACTTTTTTTAGCACATTTTTATGACATAAGGAGAACTCCACAAGTAGACTCACGCATGTAAATGTTTTATTTTTCAGATTCCAGTTTTCTGCCTGGGTTACTCACCTTATGTCAGTTTTGAGTGTGCATGTAAACATACTCACTGAAGCCTTATAAAAAAAGGCCTTCGTCTATTATAGCATCAACACAGCATTTATACGATGATTTGATTATATCATTGCCAGTATAAGATTTATACAATAAAAGCTACAATGAAAGAATATGGAAATGAAGTGGAAGTACATTTATAAAAGGGTACAAGCAGTGTTTCTTTACAAAGAGGAGTGTACGACAGGCCTGGCCATGTCATTAAATCTAAAGTGCAAGGAGTGCCATTACCTGCGATTGATTGATTTATTGTCTCTAACAAAAAATATTGTGTAATGTTCAAAAATAATATGGTGCATTTGAGGTCAGAAGTAATAGATACATGGGAACGTAAATACAACCCCAAAGGGTCTCTCAAGGCCTTAAAGGGATGACGCGTCAAGCTTTTATCAATGGATTTGTCAAAACAATTATGCAAAAATCAATGGGGGTGGAGAAGAACATATTGAAACTCAAAATAACCTTCCACAAAAAAAAAAAAATTTCAAGGTTGTTCCTGAACTGTCACCTTTCATATTTACCTGAGATGAGTATGGCACATTTCTATGCATCAATGCTAAACCAAGTCAATTGACTAATTGTTACCATTTGCAACTGGCCTAACTTGGACAAGTATCAAACACAACCTAATTCTGTTTAAGGAAGATGTTTGGCCTTTTCTGTCTGTAGTTTTTACAACCCTGGAAGAATGGGACAAAATTAGAAGTCATTACGGTGCCTGTAAAAAGTGTCTATGAAATTTTCACATTTTATTTTTACCCAACATTGAATCAAAGTGGATTTAATTTGGCTTTTTTGACACTGATCAAATGAAAAGTAACCTATAATGTCAACACGATACCAGATTGCTACACAGTGGTCTAATTAAACACAAACGTAAGACACAAAATAATTTAGATTAGTGTTTACCTCCTTCAAGTCAGTAGTTAGTAGATACACCTTTGGCAGTCATGCCAGCCTTGAGTCCATGTCCACAGGTCTCCTTCAGCTTTCCACGTCTGGACACCATGATTTTTATTTCCATTCTTCTTTGTAAGACTGCTCAGGCTCTATTATATTGCAGGGAGATTGTGGGTGACCAGTTGGATCCAAGATCTGGACTCTGTGTAGCTTTGGCTTTATGATTGTGCTCATTGTCTTGCTGGAAGACACATTTCTCAAAGCACAGGCTTCTTGCAGACTGCATCAGTATTTCTCCAGGATTTCCCTGTACTCTGCTGCCTTCATTTTACTCTCTACCCTCACAAGCCTTAAAGAGCCTGCTACAGAGAAGCATCCCCACAGTTTGATGCTGCTACTACCATGCTTCGCTGTGGAGATGGTGTGTTTCTGATAATGTCCAGAGATTGGCTTGCATCAGACATGGCATTTAGGCTGATGGCCAAAAATCAGAATTTTTGGGCTTACCATACCACAGAACCTTCTTGTAAAGGACTTCATAATCTTTCATGTGCCTACTGGCAAACCTTATCTAAGAGATATCATGTGTGTTTTTTCTCTTTGTTACTCTACCATAAAGCTGTGACAGGTGAAGCACACGGGCAACAGTTGTTGTCTGCACAGTCTCTCTCTAAGCCCTTCAGAGTGCTCAAAGGTCTCATTTTGGCCTCACTCACTAGTCTTCCTCTTACAAGTTCACTCAGTTTTTGTGGCATTATTGTGGCATTTTTGTGGCATTTTGTGGCAAATCTGCCATTATTGGCAGATTTACAGTTGTGTCACACTCTTTCCATTTCTTACTGATTGAATTCACTGGACTCTGATGGATATTCAGTGATTAAGATATTTTCTTGATTCCAACCCCTGGACTGTATTTTTCTATCTTGTTGATGGAGTTTTCTTTAGTCTTCATTTCTGGACCCTTAATTATGCTTTGTCCTTTATGGGCTAACTGTCTCTCTCAGCTCTTTACTACCTAAAAGCTAATATGTGGTATGGCTGCTATTACATTATCCAGCTGCGTCATATTCCTTTATTATTTACGCAATCAATTACTTAGTGTTTCCTATTTGTAATTAATTTAGACCACTTTGCATAGATCTGTTTTCACTTTGACAATAAAGTCTTTTTCTGTTGATTAGTGTTAAAAAGGTCAAATTAAATCCACTGTGATTCAATGTTATAACAATTAAATGTGAAAACTTATAAAGGGTTCAATACTTTTTAGGCACTCCATACATGTGGGATTTGTGGGATTTGCATGATCACCATTTGAGCATTTTCAAGGAAGTGAAGAGAAGTTAAACAGAACATGTTAACAGTGAGATGCTAAAATGTCCCAATGCACGTCTCCATCAGACCTGTAAACATCTACCAATCAGTCATGACATTATTTTGTTACAATACATTTCCATTGGCCACTGGAAACACTTTAACAAGTAGTCAATTTACTGGTCATCGACTGGTATTTTAGAGCACTTCCAACTCTGGATCAGGAAAACGTTTAAAGCAGATGGCCTTCTGAGCTCTCTAAGGGTGTTGTGTTAATTTTATTAAAATAATTGACACACCACTAAAAATATTTCAGGATTTTAAATTTTAGATTATTAACTTTACAGATCAAAGAAAATGTCACTATATGTCTTTGTCCAGTCTGGCCACTCAGGTCTCCTTTACAAAATAACTTGATGAGCTATATCGCCAGCTACACACATGAGCCATCTGGACTGAATGTCCTTGTTCACCGATGTCACCCCATCCAGCCTGAACTCATTACAAGACCTCATTTAATTAAGCAACTCCACTTTGACTTTACATTTGCTGTTCATCTTGAAACTTCATTGCGGAGAGCCTGGTGCTTGAACTGACTTTTTCCCACAGTCTGAGAGAGCTGCTCTCCTTACCAACAGATGCTACTCATTTAGGCAGTACTCTGTGTATCTGGTTCAAACTGCTATGGCATCTGCTTAATTTTAAACACATGAGGCTCCAATAAACATGTGGTGTTGACAATGCCATGAATCGATATAAACAGTGTAAAAATATTGGGCACTCTCCCACTTAACCTGTAACATGTAATTGCTAGTCCATCACCACTTTTACTTGTGTCTGTCTTGGTTTTTTAAAATTTTGTCTGAAATGCAGTAGTCTGATTTTCCTGAGAAGCCTGTATAAGTGAAGAGAACAAAATAACGAAGAGATGACTTATATTGGACATATTAGTTGATTGACTTACTGACTGTTTAATTATTCACAGAGAATGGGCCCACTAATTGATTAGTTGATCTGTAGAGGTGAGTGAGCCATTGAATGGTGTATGAGGTGGATAGATGGACGTAGTGCCAAAACAAAACAAGCCATGATGAACACATTATCTTAATCACTGAAATACAAATGGATAAATGGATACATAGTATAGGTGAGGAATAGTGATGAGTGAGCACCAAAGTGTTCGGGTGTTTGATCCGAACACATCGCGATGTTCGTGTGCTCTACCGAGCACCCGAGTATAATGTAAGTCAATGGGAGACAACCAGGCACCCCCTGCTCTGAAGAAGGGAGAGTGCCTGATCCATTGGAAAAGGTCAGAAAGTGACAGAAACACCACCCAAATGGACCGGGAACAGCATGGGGACGATGTCTGGATGCATCTTGGACTCCCAAGTCGCTGCTGGGAACCAGTTTGTCTGAGTTGTATGCCACTTTTACAGACTGACAAAAACACGCCCAAAACCCCCCAAAAAAATCAATTTTACAGGAAAAATGATGCTCTAAAAAATTATATGCCAGTGCCTGCAGGTGAGCTGACGCTCTAAAACATGACGTGTTCCGGCTAGCCAATCATTGTAATGCCAGCACCTGACATAGCTACTGGCATTACAGTGAGGGCAGTACTTACCTGCCCCTTGATTGGCTGTCTCCAACCCGCAAAACGTGCGGGGCAGAGACTCGAGCATGGCGCACGAGCACATATGGTGCTCGTTCGAGTAGCACCATGCTCCAAGCATAGCGATGCTCGAGCCGAACACATGTTCGGCTGAGCATGCTCGCTTATCACTAGTGAGGAAGCAATCGATGGATTGTTAGATGGATGCAGTGAATGATTAAAAGAGTGTGCAATGATTAAATGATTCATGAAATGTAACAGTGATAATTTAGTGAGTGGTGGGTGGACTGATGGATGTGTTAAGTAAGCAACTGCTGATAAACTGATGGTTGGATGGTCATGTCAATCAAAATAATGAATCATTGATTCAATGAGTGAGTTAGTCATGGATAGATGGGTGGAGTGCATGAGTAAGTAAATGATTGAGATGTATGGACTAATAGGTTGATTGACAAACAGATCTACCATGTAAGTGAATGCTAAATGGACACATTTTGTAATTGAATTATCAAAGTATGGATGTATTGTTGGATGGATGGATGGATGGATGGGTAGAGTAAGTGAATAAGCAGGTGTGTATTGTGGAATGCCCTGAAATCACAGACAGACACACTCATAAAGGTTTGGGGTGGTAGCCCCGTATATCTATACTAATAAAAGGCAAAGCCTTCACTCACTCACTCACTCACTCACTCACTCACTCACTCACTCACTCACTGACTGACTGACTGACTGACTGACTGACTCATCACTAATTCTCCAACTTCCCGTGTAGGTAGAAGGCTGAAATTTGGCAGGCTCATTCCTTACAGCTTCCTTACAAAAGTTGGGCACGTTTCATTTCGAAATTCTACGCGTAATGGTCATAACTGGAAGGTATTTTTCTCTATTTACTGTAATGGAGTTGAGCTTGACCGCCGTGGGGGCAGAGTTTCGTGTGACATCATCACGCCGCCCACGTAATCATGTGAACTGACTGTCAACGCACTATGTAGAAAACCAGGAAGAGCTCCAAAATACGCTGAACAAAACATGCATTATATAATTGAGAAGGCAGCGAAACAATAAGAAGCGAGTGAGTGACATATACTACCATATTCATCATTGCAGCTACTTCGGAAACAAAGCAAGGTATAAACCTAAACTTTAAATTAAGTTAATAGACAGGCTGCCGCTGGCGTTTTTAATGCCCACGGGTAATGCGGGATACAAGTTTAATGAGAGAACGCAGGATATAAACGAGAGTTTTGATCACTTTGTAACTAAGTTAAAATTGCAGGTGAAGGGGTGTGCTTATGCAAATTCCGAGAGACTGTGTTTGTGGGAGATTGACAGTTAAGGCGGGTGGGGGAGTCACGTCATCATCTCCCCTCCCATTTACCTCATTTCGCTCTGAGCTGAGCTCCGCGGCTAACGCCGTCTTCTGAAGCAACTTCGTCACACTGCCACATAAAGTCAAAACTTAAATATATAAAGTCAGCGTCGGAATATATAAACTCAGCACTGGAATATATAAAGTCAGCGTCGGAATATATTGTCACGCTTGGGTCACAGATTTGCACAGAGACACAGGAGGTCGTAGAAACAAGAAGGATTTTTATTCAAACACTGCAAACACATGAGCTTAAACGTGCTCCATGACAAGTCAGAGATGACAGTTCCGCTAGGAGCAGTGAGAGAGAGCGATAAAAGCAAGCAAACAATCAATTTTCAACTGACAGGCGCTGCACAAGGCTTTTAAGTTAGCGGGGCAGCGAAACAATAAGAAGCGAGCAAGTGACATACTACCATATTCATCAGTACAGCTACTTCGGAAACAAAGCAAGGTATAAACCTAAACTTTAAATTAAGTTAATAGACAGGCTGCCGCTGGCGTTTTGCATGCCCACGGGTAATGCGGGACACAAGTTTAATGAGAGGACGCAGGATATAAACGAGAGTTTTGATCACTTTGTAACTAAGTTAAAATTGCAGGTGAAGGGGTGTGCTTATGCAAATTCCGAGAGACTGTGTTTGTGGGGGATTGACAGTTAAGGCGGGTGGGGGAGTCACGTCATCATCTCCCCTCCCATTTACCTCATTTCGCACTGAGCTGAGCTCCGCGGCTAACACCGTCTTCCGAAGCAACTTCATCACACTGCCACCAAATACAGAGAAATCCACAAGTTAATACACACGCTGTCTCTAGACTTTCTCCACACTGAATCCTCCAGGCACTACTTACAAAAGGTTACATTGACAATTGTGTTACGTTATTTTTAAAATGTTTAATTTTCTTAGCACAAGCACAGCTGAGAAGCTTCGATGCATGTGCTCCATAACGCGTTAAAAAATAATGCATTTAATCACACTTTGCATTACAATCAAAGGGGAAGTTTTGTCAATGCATGATTTCCTGGTACGCCGATTACATTGATCAGCGCATCCCAATTCATTTTAGCCTCGCACCACCTTGGTTTGAGAAGAAGTATGAAAAAATATGAGGTTAACACACAAAAACAGATCACCAATTCAAGCTTTATGAATAATCGATTCGCCATCAATAATTGTTTTGGTAAAGCCATACTCAGTGTAATCCTTCTTCCATTTTATAATTTTTCCGCCACTAGCCATGATTAAATGAACGGTAAAAAAGTAAGAGCGAAGCGAGGGTGACTTATTTAGGCAGGCATATATATGACAGCAACACTCATGACAATCATGTTACGTTATTATTAAAATGTTTCCTTTTCTTTTTCATTACTTCTTTAACCCACTACTTCTCCGCTGCGAGGCGCGGGTATTTTGTATATGAATGACCTCCAAAGAGCGCGGAGACTTTTGATATCGTGAACGTGTCTGCAAAAACTGGCGTCTCCTGCCCAGCAAAAGTCGAGCAGCCGGCGCGCGCGCATAGCTGTGCCGGCCTTTGAGACGCTGACTGCGCTTCTGCCTTAAAAGTGGGCTCTTCTAATTTTTTTCATCCTCCCCCTGAGCTATAGCCCAGACAAGTGCAAACACGGGACCCCTTTTCTACACCGCGGCAAAATAATATTAAGGCGCTTCGCACTTTATTTTGCACGTATACGATTATGAGGTCGTCAGCTTGGATTATGAAGACACGCACAGGAGTGAAGGACTGACAGTGCCATCACAGCCGATTAATAGCTGGGACGTCTCACCAGTCTGCACAAGACCCACCGCGACTGTCCCCAAAAGGCACTCATATCGTCAGCGAACACATCTCTCTATACTATATAAAAGAAAAAGGCAACTTTCCTTTCTTTACACCTTTTTTCCTTTTATCCCAAACCAAAGCCTTTCTCTCTTAACACTGCAGAGGACACAAAACTAATTTTCTTTAATTGCTGGTAAGGCACATTACCAGAGGCAGAAATTTGGACTTTCACATAGAAAATGTAATTTCTATACCACAGCCGTCGTGTAGCGCCTTTCAAAAGGGATCTACTACCGAGAGATGATCCATATACATTTTAGCTGCTGTTAGTACTACTTACCTTTTCTGTTATACCGTCTTTAAAATGTAGTTTACCCGCAACCACTCCAGTAGTGCTCAATGTACCTTTACTTCTTAAAACGTTAATGTTTTACTGTTTAATAACTTATAGACTACATTTTATTATTTTTCCCTTGCACTCAGTGATCAAAGCTATACACACACATATAGACACATACATATATATATACACATATATTTATATATACCTGTGTGTATGTTTGTATGTATGTGTATACACACACACACATACATACATACATACATACACACACACAAATTATATATATGTGTGTGTCTGTGTATGTATGTATGTATATGTGTGTGTATATATGATGTAGATAGGTATGCATATATATATGTGTATATGTAGATATGTATATAGATATGTATTTTGCTATATATATATATATATATACAACAATTACATTAACAATCATGTTACGTTATTTTTAAAATTTTTCCTTTTCTTTTTCTACCTTCTTTAACACACTACTTCTCCGCTGCGAAGCGCGGGTATTCTGCTAGTTGTAAATAAAGTTGGTCAGTTCAGTTTTCATAACAAAATAAAAAACATTCTAGGTAGGGAAGATGGAGAGTTTATAGGGGAGGGCTGGAAATTAAGTCGTGGGATGCTGGGTAAAGCGTGATGCATTGTGGTAGACTGACGTCATCAATGGGGAAGCAGAGGGAAGAAAGGAACCCGGAAGTGTTGTCGCTCTTTGAGTTGTCCGGGTTGTTTTACGGTGATGGTGTGTCTGTCATTCTGGAGAAACAAAGAAAGAAAAGTTAGTACGCCGTCATTGTCCCCCAACTGGACTAGTCGCGATGCAAACCGGGTCCTTAAGCTGCTCCCGAAGCGCTCATGCGTGACAGTATTGATTAAATGATTCACAAACACTTATTGTGAGTGAGTGAGTGAGTGAGTGAGTGAGTGAGTGAGTGAGTGAGTGAGTGAGTAATGGAAAGAACAATTGATGCATCATGTAGTTGAGTACCATAATTTGTTGGATGAATAGATGGATAAATTGGTTAAATCAGTTAAATTGGTTAGCTATTGATGGAATGAGTAAGTGAGTCATAGATGGATAGATGCATTGATGGATGGATAGATGGATGGATGGATACAGTAGTGCTTACAGTGGAGTGCTTATTAAATAAATGATTCATGAACAGTTATAGTGAATAGATGAGTGAGTGGTGAGTGGATGTATCAATGCGTTGAATAAGTGAGTACCTACTATTTCATGGTTTAAAGGCCATGCCAATGAAATTAGTGAGCCATTGATTCAATGACTGAGATAATCATGGATGGATGGATGGATGGCTGGATGGAGTGCATGAGCGAGTAAGTAACTGAGTTTTTATAAACTAAAATGTTGATTGACAATCTGACCTACTGAGTGAATGAATGACACATGGACACCTTTGAATAAGTGAGCCATCAAAGTTATGGATGGATGTGTAGATGGATGGATGGATAGATTCAGTGAGTAAGGAAGTTTGCATTAAATGATTTACCAACAGTTTTAGTGAATAAGTGAGTGGGTGAATAATGGGTAGATTGATGGATACATTGTGTAGTTGAGTACCAATAACTGATTGATGAATAGACTTGTCCAACAGATCAGTTAGCTATTGATTAAATTATTGAGTGAATTATTGATGGATAGATGTATAGATGGAAAGATAGATATTTTCATGAGTGTACAGTAGTGGGCTGGCACCTTGCCCGGGGTTTGTTTCCTGCCTTGCACCCTGTGTTGGCTGGGATTGGCTCTGGCAGACCCCCGTGACCCTGTAGTTAGGATATAGTGGGTTGGATGGATTATAAAGTGCTACCAATATATGAAATTATCATTTAATTACATGTACAACTATTTAAATATAGGTGAAATGATACTGTTTAGGCATTATATAGTGCTTCCCAATGAAAGTTACAATGAAGTGTTTACCTTTCAGTAAAATTGGTTCTTTTTTATTTCAATTTATCAAATACCTTGATTTTTAGTACTGGTTTCCAGTAGCATCAGCCAAAGAGTTCATCTTAAAAATGTAGTTTAGGAAACCTTGGCCAATGTAACCCAAGGTACTAGAAGAGGCAAAATGTATGGCAGACTTAATTATTGTAACATGCATTGTGATATCAGGTCATTCTGGTCATTGAAGAACATCTTCAAAGGTTTATTATATCAGCTACTAGGGAACTGAGCACTTTTGTGTGTTCTGATAAGCTCATTGAATGCAAAAATAAAACTGTTGGCATTGTACTGTGAGCCTGTCAGCCCCAGTAACTGATGCTTACTGGGAGACAAAATTGATAGCACCCAGAAGGACTTTCCTTCTTATGAATATAAAAGCAAGGAGACCATTCAGTTCATCAAGCCCAATTGTTCAGCTAATAGCTAAGCTGTCTGATAGCTCATCCAGATACTTTTTAAAAGTTGTCAAGGTTTCTGCTTCAACTACAACCCTTGGTAGTTTGATCTAGAGTCCCACAATTCTTTGCATAAAGAAGTTCTTCACTGCTTAAATCTTAAATTCACATCCCCTTAATTTCCACTGGTGAATCACATTTAAGATGAAATAATAAATAAATACATTAAATAATTAAAATAGATCTTTATTCAATATGGTGAGCAGAATCACAAATGGCTTTGGAAAGCAATTAAAATAATTATATACAAAAGACTATACATAGAAAGACACATGCTGTAGATATGAAAGGCATTCTATTTGATGGATAGCTGTGAAATGTACTGTACTTGAGAGACAGATACAGTCAGGACTATAAGTATTTGGACAGTGACACAATTTTTATAATTTTGGCTCTGTGAGGCACCACAATGTATTTGAAACAAAGCAATCAAGATGTGATTGAAGTGTAGACTTTCAGATTTAATTTACAGGGTTTACCAAATAAAATTGTGTAAATTGTTTAGGAACGACAGCCATTTTTCTGCAAAGCTCCATTCTACTACCATTTCCTGGGGCTCAAAGGTATGTGGGCATTTGACTGACAAAGTTGTTCCATAGCCAGGTGGAGCAGTTCCCTCAGTATTTCATTACTTATTAAGGAGGTAGAAGGTCTGGAATTGATTCCAAGTGTGTATTTTGCATTTGAAAGCTGTCACTGTGAAAGCTAAATTAGAGCTGTCCATGCAAGTAAAAATAGTCCATCATTAGGCTGAGAAAACAAAATAAACCCTTTAGAGAGATAGCAGAGACACTAGGAGTGGTCAAATCAACCATTTTGTACATTCTTGTAAAGAAGGAACACCAGAAGGTCTGGAAAACTGCAGGAGCCAACTGTGCTGGATGATTGCAGAATTCTGAACCCCTTCACAACATTTAGCTAAACCAAGAACATTCTCGGGGAGGTAGACCTATCATTGCCAAGGTCTAAAATCACAGAAGACTTCATGAAAATAAAGATAGAGGGTGCAAGGTGCAAACGACTGGTAAACCAACCTCAAACATAGGAAGGACAGATTAGATTTTGCCAGAAAACATTTTTAAAGGCTTGTCCAGTTCTGGAACAATTTTCTTTGGAGAACCAATATATACCAGAATGTTGGAAAGAGAAGAGCATGGAGAAGAGAAGAAATGATTTGATGAATACCACGTCATCTCTGAAACATGGTGGAGACAGTTTTATGGCATGATCATGCATGGCTGCAAATGGAAGTCAGTCACTAAGGTTTACTGATGAAGGACTGCTGGCAGAAGTCGATGAATTCTGAAGTGTACAGGGCTATGCTATCAGTTCACATTCATCCAAATGCTACAAAACTGATAGGACAATGTTTCACAGTACAGATGGACAATAAGCCAAAACGTACTGTGAAAGCAAACCAAGCGCCTTTCAAGGCAAAGTACTAGAATATTCTTATATGGCCAAGTCAGTCAACTGAGTTTCAATAACATCTGCAGTCAGACAAACTTCCTGGTAGTTGATAGCCAAGTTATCTGTTTTTGAACGCTGCATGTTCAGGCAGGTACAGAAGAATAATGGTTTCTGACAAGCAGATGAAAAAATAAGCACTGCCAACATAAACAGGTTATGAGAGAAGTGCACCGAAAGCCTATTTTTACGCACTCTTTCTTGGCTTTAAATAGGAGGGTGTGTTTAGGAAAGGCTTAATTCTTTTTTTTCCCGTATTCTTTTTCTAATTAAATGCAGAAAGGCACTTAAAATGTTTGCTTGTACAAATGAAAAAGCAGCCTTGCAAAGTTCTCAAAGTGATGAGAATATCTGTAAGGAAAAATGGGTCAAATGGAAAGTGCCACACATTTTTATGCGTGCATGTGTTTGCTTTTTTGAATTGAAATATGATTTTGTGCTTGCTGCTTTTTTGAAGTTAAATAGGTAACAACAGTTTTCACTCACCCAGCCCTGCCGTCAGAAACTCCTGGGCCCCTAACAATTATCGCTGAGCACCTGGGCCCCCTGGCTTCGTACTATGATCATTTTTCCTTCCCAAGCTGATCGAGTGACACACCTATGCAACACTCATGCTTAACATCAATCACATTGAAATTTCGCACAACCATAATTAAATTTATATAATATTGTATTGCATGTCGTATCTCATGATGCATGGAGGGTCTCGTGCTCTGAATTAAAATTGCTAACAGAGTCAACGTATCTTTTTGCAATGTTTTTATTTCTGTATGTGTATCTCATGATATCAATAATCACAGCGCCCACCTTCGGACCTTAACATTTGCGTCATACACGTTCTTGACATGAATCACCTCATCTTTCAAATGATGTGACAGATCCTTTGAATATTTTGCATTCTAAATTTGCACAAGAGGCTGAGATCTCCTTTATGCTCATGCTCCTAAAGTTTAAAATTGGACAAAAAAGGCGACATATGTTGTTTAGGCTTTCAAAATGCCCGGACAATTCTGAAATTAAGGAATCTATCATAACGTGAAACATGACTCTTCTGAATTTTACTTCTGGATCTTGGGGTTCCTGATCATCTGATTCTGTGTCAGATCCATCTTGGTCTTTTGCAATGCCACCCTGATTTGAACACTGCAGGGATTTCCATTTCATTTAATATCAAAATTAATGATATTAGAAATAACATAGTATGTCTCCCCAACACTGCAGATCCTCCTAAGCCCCAGTACTCCGTTATAAACAAATTAAATTCTTTCTCCAGGATAGATTTGCCTGATTTACACAGAATAATCTCTCAACTGAAACCCTCCACCTGCGTCCTTGACCCAATACCAACAAGGTTTTTCAAGGAAGTATCAGGTGTGCTAATTGACAATATTCTTGACATAGTAAATTCGTCATTAAATACGGGGGTCTTCCCAGACTGTCTTAAGACTGCTGTAGTTAAACCCCTACTCAAGAAAAATAATCTTGACCCCTCTGATTTTGAAAATTTTAGACCCATCTCTAACCTGCCCTTCTTAAGTAAAATTCTAGAGAAGGCAGTCATTTTGCAATTAAATGACCACCTCAATAAACCTGCTATTCTTGATAAATTTCAGTCGGGGTTTCAGAACAAATCACAGCACAGAAACTGCACTCGTTAAAGTAGTAAATGACTTGCAGGTAAATGCAGACAGAGGCCATTTATCTGTTCTCATCCTCTTAGATCTGAGTGCCGCATTTGACACCATTGATCACAATATTCTTAGAAATCGCCTTAGTCAATGGGTGGGCCTCTCTGGCAGGGTCCTTAATTGGTTTGAATCCTACCTGGCAGGGAGAAAATTCTTTGTTAGTTGTGGTAATTATAACTCAAAGACGCATGATATCCTACAGTATATGGTGTTCCACAAGGCTCTATCCTGGGTCCGCTGCTCTTCTCAATCTATATGCTTCCGTTAGGTCAGATTATCTCAGGTTACAACGTGAGCTACCACAGCTATGCTGATGACACACAGCTGTACTTATCAATAGCACCTGATGACTCTGACTCTCTCGATTCACTAACACAATGTCTTACTGGTATTTCTGAATGGATGAATAGTAATTTTCTCAAGTTAAATAAAGAGAAAACTGAAATTGTATTGATTGGCAAAAACGGATTCAGTGAGGTTATCAGAAATAATCTTGACGCATTAGGATTAGAAGTTAAGACGGAAGTAAAAAACTTAGGGGTAACCATTGACTGTAACCTGAATTTTTAATCACATATTCATCAGATCACTAGGACAGCATTTTTTCACTTAAGAAATATAGCAAAAGTTAGACCTCTTATATCATTGAAAGATTCTGAGAAATTAATTCACGCTTTTGTTTTTAGTCGATTAGATTACTGTAACGCACTGCTCTCAGGACTACCCAAAAAAGACATAAATCATTTGCAACGAGTGCAGAATGCAGCTGCTAGAATCCTAACTCGGAAAAGAAAATCCAAACACATTTCTCCTGTTTTGATGTCGCTACACTGGTTACCTGTGTCTTTCAGAATTGACTTTTAAATTCTGCTTATGGTTTATAAAGCCTTAAATAATCTCGCTCCATCTTATATATCGGAATGTCTGACACCCTATATTCCAAATCGTAACCTTAGATCCTCAAATGAGTGTCTCCTTAGAATTCCAAAAGCAAAACTTAAAAGAAGTGGTGAGGCGGCCTTCTGCTGTTATGCACTTAAAATCTGGAATAGCCTGCCAATAGGAATTCGCCAGGCAAATACAGTGGAGCACTTTAGAAAACTGCTGAAAACACATTACTTTAACATGGCCTTCTCATAAAGTCACCTTAATTTAACCCTGATACTCTGTATATTCAATTCATTATCATAACTATTTATGGTGGCTCTAAAATCTGTACTAACCCCTACTCTTTCTTCTGTTTCTTTTTCTGGTTTCTTTGTGGTGGCAGCCTACGCCACCACCACCTACTCAAAGCATCATGATGCTCCAACATTGATGGATTAAAAGCCAGAAGTCTACGTGACCATCATCATCAAGTCCTTCCGTGAGAACCCTAAATACAAAGAGGGCTGTTTCATTTATATTAGGTAGAATGCCCAGAGGGGACTGGGTGGTCTCATGGTCTGGAATCCCTGACGATTTTATTTTTTTTCTCCAGCCGTCTGGAGTGTATTTTGTTTTTTCTGTCCACCCTGGCCATCGGACGTTACTCTTATTCTATGTTAATTAACATAGACTTGACTTATTTTATTTTCTTACTGTGTCTTTTATTTTGCTATTCTTCATTATGTAAAGCACTTTGAGCTACATGTTTTTGTATAAAAATGTGCTATATAAATAAATGTTGTTTTTGTTGTTGTATTTGTCGTTGCTTTGGCCTTGCACAAGAGAGCCTCCTACAGCTCGGGGCTCCTGACAGATGTCATGGTTGTCTCCCCCTGGCGGCGGCTCTGACTCACCCATCCTCAAAATTTCAGAGTCTGTCTGTTTTTCTTTCTTATTAATCCTCTTTATATATAATACGCTATCGTGGCTGTTCATTTGTCTGTTCAGGATTTTAAATCACTTGTAGCTCGCAAACTGTTTGAACTATTGACCTGAAATTTGGAACACATATACTACGTGACGTCTAATATCCGGTTTCGGGGTGATGATTGACCTCCAAGGTTATTTTTTATTTTAATTTTGTTTTAATGTAGAATCAAATCTTGGCAGCAGCCAGCAGGCCGGCCATTAGGTGCATGCATACGGGCGCTGTTCTCATCCCTTCACCGTCACTTCCCCTACCTCTTTTTTATCTTAAATCATTCTTGAGGACGTAAGTGCCAGCTTAAGTGAAAAATTAAAGAAAACGTACTAATTGCAACAAAAACGCACTAACTGCAACACAAACACTGCCTTAATCAATTTTAACGCGAAGTGATGCCAACAAAAGAAGAGAAGAAGCAGGCCGTTAAGGTGGAGAAAAGAAGAGCTGCTCAGGAAGAAGCAAGCACATCAGCCACTGAGCAAACGAATGCTAAATGTACAGAGAAAGAGTTTGAAAACTATGACTGCTCAAGTCAAGTGTATTCTCTGCACGTTATAGTGCAGTGCGCCATTACCAGTCTTACATAATGCACTGCCGTGGCTGTCCATTTGTCTGTCCAGGATTTTAAATCACCTGTAGCTCGCAAACAGTTTGACCTATTGACCTGAAATTTGGTACACACATACTATGTGACGTCTACTATCCGCTTTCAGGGTGATGATTGACCTCCAAGGTTATTCCTCTTTTTATTTTATTGTAGAATCAACTTTCAGCAGTGGCCAGCAGGGCGGCCATGCAGCACATGCGTACGGGTGCCGTTCTCATTCCCTACAACCTTCACCGTCACTTCTTCTATCTCTTCATATCTTAAATCATTCTTGAGGCAGATTGAAGACTTAAATGGCAGCTTAAGTGAAAAATTAAGGAAAACGTAATTGCAAAAAAGTAATTGCAACACAAACACTGACTTAATCAGTTTTAACACGAAAAGATGCAGTCAAAAGAAGAGAAGAAGCGGGCCACTAGGGTGGAGAAAAGAAGAGCTGCTCAGGAAGCAGCAAGCGCATCAACCTCTGAGCAAACGAATGCTAAACGTACAGAGAAAGAGTATGAAATTTATGAATGCTCAAGTCAAGCGTATTCCCTGCACGTTATCGTGCAGTATGCCATTACTGGTTATATTATAATTCTCATAACAGTGTTACATTGGCGCATCCACCTCATACTTCTTGGATGATGATTTTTGTCCAGACTGGATTGCTTATGCATGGAGTGTAAACATTTTTCTTTTTTCCATGTGGGCCTCCTTCAGGGACTGTAGCTTCTCCTTTTGGTCTCACTGACATAAAGTTACAGTAATTGGTAGGAGTGAATGTGAGCTTGTGTACCAGACTGTCTGTGTGGGATTTGCACATTCGCCCCGGGTCTGTGTGGGCTTAACTCCCACATCCCAAGCTCGTGCATGTCAGGTTCATTGGCAAACGGTGCGAATGAGTGCATGAATGTGCCTTGTCCAAGACCGATGCCCTGGGGATAACAAGCTTTCATAAAATAGATGAATAAAGTCAAAGTTAAACAAATGCATATCTGAAGTGTAATGTTAATAATAAACATGCCCCACTGCTATTAATAAACTAATTTCTTGTCTAAACTTGAGTTAAGACTAGAAATTCCAAGCATATTAGAATACAGGAGAATAGCTAATGGCCCATTTCATTTGATTTATTGCCCTTAGTTCTTCAGGCAAAATGCACACATGGTGCTCACAAAAGAAACAAAGAAGTCAGTGTACTGTGAGTACTGGAGAACGGGCAGGCTGACTCGCACTACTTGTTGTCATCCTACTCCCTCATTAACCTGCAGGTAGTACAAGGCTATTCCTAGACCTGGCTAAACAAGATCATCGGAAAGTGTGGCCTAATCACAAACCAAATTAAGAGGTTTTGGTATTTGCTACCTTAGAAACACACATGTTTGACTGATAACAGACCTCACCTAAGGATTAGCACCATTGTGGATAAACAAAGGGATGATGCATTGATTAGCACCTACTTCGACTTCGACTTCAGATCTCTGCCAAGGAAATGTTTTTGGTGAGTTTGCACATTCTCCCCCAATGTACACATGGTGCTTTATTTCTCATGACTAAAAGATATATCTGTTAGGCTGTTTGGCCTAGTTTGGATGTATGCATGATTGAGCACTGTGGTGGATTAATATTCCATCCAGAGATATTTATTGTGTTGTGTCCAAGAGATAGCAAATACCAGTTCAGGAGTAAAAGAAGAAAGGACTAGCATCTTGTCTCCCTTGGATCAAATAAAAAGGTGAAAGAGTTAATGCCCTGTGGCCTCTCTTTCTTCCCTGCCTACTTGTCACATCAATAATAATTACTTGTCACATCAATAATAATTAAAATTTCTCTAATCCTGTCTGCTTGTTCATGGCTAATGTGAGGAAGATGTAAATAAGACTGACATTATTAACATTCCAGATTGTACCTGTAACATGTACGGACATTTGAATATTCAGACTCTCGACCTCTGTCTGCAAATGATTACATAAAAGCAACCACTTACATACTTAGTATATGGACATGACCTATCACACAAGGTACTGAATTTTCATTGTATTTATTGTAATTGATCAGTCATTTTAAATGTTGTGTCTTTCACTACAAACATCACCAGAAGGTGCTGTACAAAGCAAAACAATTGTACTCTCACTGATCAAATTATTAGGTACACTGTACTGATACTGGATAGGGCCTCCTGTTGCTCTCGAAACTCTCAGTTTGCTCTCAGTTCTTCATGGGATGGGTTCCAAAAGATCTTAGAAACATTCCTTTGAGATTCCGGTCTGTGTTGACATGATTACATCATGCAATTACTGCAGATCTTTCAGCTGCAAATCTCCCATTTTACCACATCTCGAAAGTGGTCTGTTATATTCAGTTCCGGTTACTGAGGAAGCCATTGAATTCTTTGTCGTGTTCGTGAGCCCAGTTTGAGATTACTTTTGCTTTGTGAGATGGTGCATTATTATGCTTAGAAGATGGGTAAATTGTGACCATGAAGGGATGCACATGGTCAGTGACAATACATAATAGACAGTGGCATTAAAGTGATGATCGATTGGTGTGCTCAGACAGCATTCTTCTCATCATTGCACCATCAGCACCAGTCTGGACTGTTGACACAAGTCAGGTTGTATACATTAACACCAAATTGTAACCCTACTATCTGTGTGCCTCAGCAGAAATTGAGATTCATCAGACCAGGCTATGTTTTCCAACCTTCAGCTGTCCAGTTTTGTTGAACCCCTGCCGGGTGATGGAAGTGGAACCCGACATGATCTTCTAGCTGTTGTAGCCCACCCACCCCAATGTGTTGAGCATTCTGAGATGCTTTTCTGTTCACCACAGTTGTACAGATTGGTTACCTGAGTTACTCCAGACTTTCTGTCAGCTCAAACCAGTCTAGCCAATCTCCACTGACCACTCTCGTCAACAAGTTGTTTCCTTCTGCAGAACAGCTGTTCACTGGATATTTTTTGTTTTTAACACCATTCTGAATAAACTCTACAGAGAGTTGCATGTAAGAATCTGGGGAGATCAGAAGTTACAGGCATACTTAAACCAGCCCACCTAGTCATTATGCTACAGTCTAAATCACAGAGATCCCATTTTTCCCCATTCTGGAGTTTGCTTTAAACATTAACTGAAACTCCTGAGGTGGCATGGTGGCGCAGTGGGTAGCGCTGCTGCCTCGCATTTAGGAGACCCGGGTTTGCTTCCCGGGTCCTCCCTGCGTGGAGTTTGCATGTTCTCCCTGTGTCTGCGTGGGTTTCCTCCCACAGTCCAAAGACATGCAGGTTAGGTGCATTGGCGATCCTAAATTGTCCCTAGTGTGTGCTTGGTGTGTGGGTGTGTGCACTGTGGTGGGCTGGCACCCTGCCCGGGGTTTGTTTCCTGCCTTGCACCCTGTGTTGGCTGGGATTGGCTCCAGCAGACCCCCCTGACCCTGTGTTAGGATATAGCGGGTCGGATAATGGATGGATGAAACTCCTGACCTGTATCTGCATGATTTTATGAATTGTGCTGCTGCTACATGATTGGCTGATTAGATAATTGCATGGATAAGCAGGGAGTATAGGTGTTTCTGATAATTTGCTCAGTAAGCGTATATTTCAATAATAGTCAAGCATAAAATAAAACTAAACAGGAAATGACAAGAGCCAGAGAGCAATGGGACTCAGTTCAGCAAGCTACCCAAATCGCACATAAATCAACTGAAAGGAAGAGTGAATAGACAGCAGATACATCTGTTTAACACAATTAAATACACTGGCAATGGATCTAATGTGCAAGTAAGAAATTTGAGCATTATGATTGATCGAGAGGATCTAATAATCTAATATGAAACTTCCTTGCCAGAAGAATTGTGGAGAATACTACAAAAGAAAATGCCAAATGTTGTTGCTTCCTATTTTTAATCATTGTAACCTGCATTGAGCTACTAGGACTTGATAGTCTGAATTCTCAGCAGTCTGTATGTTAAAATCAAAATGTCCAGTTTGACTTACTGGTACCCCATAATATTTTTGGATTCAACATGGATTTAACATGGCTATGAAAGTGTTACATAAATGAACTTTCTGTTGTTTATATTGACAAAAACTGGAACATGGCTATTGGCTGTGTGTGGCTTTTTAAAATTAATGTCTTCTAGGAACATACAAATTATCAACATCTCCTCCATTTTAATAACTCAACTAACAGAACCCACATACAGTGTTATCTACAGGCATTATTTTTGTCTGTTATATTCAAGGTAAATATGCAGTTCTTTTCAACATTTTTTGCATTTATCAGATTTTGAACGTTTTCACAGAGAATCATGAATGACAGGCCAGGACAGCAGATAAAGTGGACCAGGAAGAGAATGTCAACCCAAATAATATGCAAAGGTCAAAATGAGAAGGACAAAGATACTTTCAACAAACTCAAAATGAGTCGAAAAACTGCAATACCAAAGAAGCTTTGAATAAGAAACACACATAGTCATTTAGAAGATATCTGTAACCATGGATCTCAACTATATCCCTCGTTATACATTATGACTTTTCCAGTGATTTTTCATTTATAGCATTCATCTAAATAATCTTAGAGAGTCTGGGACAGTCACAGCTTGCAGTCTAACATTCCCAGCGAGTCACCCTGACAAAATCAAACAGGTTCTACTTTGTCTTAAGTCCTTTGACGGGCTGACCCTAGAATGCTGGTAACTTCAATCAGAGAAACTTTGGAAGGAACAAACTTCTATCAGCATGTGGACACAACAACATGCTGTATCCAAATATTAATGCTTGTGGCACAACTAGGCAGATCTGACTACATCTTACTCCCACCTACAAGCCTGTATCAGCAGCAGCTCTCTTTTTATCCAAGCCAGAAGTGTGTGTGTGTGTCCCCTGGAGGCAGGTGTGGTTTGTTCTAATGTTTATATCTTTCTTGGGCTTCTGTACAGTTTTAATTTCCCTTGGGAACAAACAAAATATTATCTATCTATCTCCTCCCTTGAAGTAAGAAGACTACATTTCGTGTCCCAGGTCTGCCCTGCATGGAACTTTCATGTTCTCCCCGTGCCTGCATGGGTTTCCTCCAGGTCCTCTGATTTATTTCGAAAGTCCAAAGACATGCAGGTTAGATGAAGTGACCCTAAAATTGGCCCTAGTGTGTGTTTACCGTCTGATAAACTAGCACCCTGTCCAGGGTTTGTTCATGCCTTATGCCCTTTGTGAGCTGGGATAGGCTCCAACCCATGCAGCCCTGGATTGGATTAAGTGGGCTAGAAACTGACATGACATGACTATCCATCTACCTGTCTTGTGTGTCTGAGACCTGACACCTACGGAACACATATCTGAAAGTATAATGTGTATAATTCAGCTGTGAGGAAAAAATGAAAGCAGATGTTTTGAAATGCACAATCAGAAGAGAGGCTAATCTGTCTGATGTCTCCCGTTTGTTCTCTCATGGCGAAACTGAAAAAGGAAACAGAAATGGCTGAGTATGCAAATGAACTTGACTTACCTGGAAAACATTCACACAGGTAATGGAGCTGTCAGCCAGCATGTTAATTGGCCATCAGAATGCCGTGAGCTCTCAAAATGAAATTGTTCTTAATAGTCAAGAGGCAGTTGTATAGTCCATCTTCTGTGATGCCTAGCCATGTAATACGACATCCTCAAAGCATGAGATCCATCAAGTCTGACATGTTCACTAACTAAGAAATTTGCAATGTGCCACTAGCTTTACACATAGTGCTGCTTTATAAGACATAATATAAGTGATGTCATGAAGCATGGCCTCCAGAAAACATGTCTCAAGCAACCAAGTCTCCTGTCTTGACAACTCAGCCATGAAATGGCAGTGCTAATAGAAAACAAAAGTGCGATCCGGCAAATGCTACACATAACATTAAAAAAATTGTACATTATACCTGAGACAGTTTAAAATGAAACTAGCAATAAAATATATTTGTATGATATTTAAAACCTCGAGAATGTTAACTCTGAGTTACAGAAATGAATTCTTACAAGTTTAAATATGTTAAAGTTTACTAAACCACAACAGTAAAATGACCATAGCAGCTTGATTCCTCTCATGGTCACTCCTATTTATCATTTGTTTGGTCTCCCTCCATCTGCATGTCTTTAACACCCACACCTCCAGCACATGCATGTCATATTCATTAGCAACTTTATTTGTTGGATGTGACTGAAAATGTATAAGTTTTTTTCTGATAGCAGAATCAATAACACTCCGTTTTTGGTTAAATAAGGGTTAGGCTTAGGGTTATAAGGCTTGTAGGTCTCTGAATGTTGTTCTGGTGTTCTTTGTAACATTCTACTTGATCTTACACTTCAGACTTTCAGTAATTTTAGAATATACAGTATATAACTTTACTTCCATTTCATATCATCTCTTTATTTTATGGCCACTGTGGTAAGTGGAGTCCTGAAGTTTGTATCACTTTATTGCTCTTGTGTTTCACTGACATTATGACTGACTTTATGCTTCACTGCCATACCTTGTGAATCTTAACAAATAATGTCTATTTCACGACGGTGGGAGGTAGAGCCCAGAGTTATTAATGGTTTTCTTACCTTTCTTCTCACAGAGAATCATCAGCAATGTCCTTGTGGAGCACTTAAATGTGGTCACTGTGATTCCGTATTTGCAAGCATGTCATTTTATCGAACAGAGCTGGCCAAAATCATACTACCAAATTTAAACACCCAATCAGAGATGTGCTTTCAGTTGGTCTAACAAAATGAGCATCCACTGGAATGTTGCATGTTGGATCATAAGACACAATAAATTTTGAGATCTTGGTCCATTCGGTCCCAGCCTGTTTATACCCAACACACTCTGAAGCTGTGAACAAATTCAGTGACACAAATTGGCAAAGACTGAGAAAATCCAAATGTATTGAACATCTTGTTTAGTGGATCAATGGTGGATCAATGTCAATGGTGGATCAATGTCAAGTGGATCCCATTAGAGCATAAAAGAAAAATAATTTAACAAGCAAAGTATTGAATGTTCCCAAGCATCAATATTCATTTATTCCTTTGTTTTTCCATACCTCTCATTTCAATACAAGGTCTCATGATGTTTTTATTAGCATTTGGAGTGTATTTTAGTTTTTTGTTATGAATTGTGCACTTTTGAGATTTTGTTTTTCTTGCTTATAACCAAAATTGCAACGTTTAAAATTAAGTCTTAATTAGTAAAAAAATGTAATTTTTATGAGGCAATCATCTTTACAATTCTGTTTATAATTGTTGCTTTCAGTGCTGTAATTAAATGTATCCTAAATGATTTCTTTTAAATAAGAGTAAATAAAATGTTATTAATAAAAAAAGACTCCAAAGTAAACTGGGGTAATCCCTGTTTTTTTTTTTATTTTGCATTTTTCATTATAAGTCATTGAACTACTTAAAGGAATACTTAATATCTTAAACAAGTACTACTGTGTAATATCCAAAACTGTCAAACACATGGATGCTCGAAGCACATATAAATCATGAACATGAGGGTTGTATTTTTTGTCTCTTTTGCTTCTATACCTCTCCAATGATACAGCACCCGATCAAACGTTAAATCACCACAGAGCACCACATTAGATTACAAATAAATTACTTTAGTGATTGTTACTACAATAAAATAGTATACAG
Source organism: Polypterus bichir lapradei (assembly GCA_026402145.1). Taxonomy (NCBI): domain Eukaryota; kingdom Metazoa; phylum Chordata; class Cladistia; order Polypteriformes; family Polypteridae; genus Polypterus; species Polypterus bichir. The sequence goes on from JANRMT010062822.1 coordinate 14,156,372, forward strand.
AATCGTTTTAACAAACTGAAACAAACTATCAAGCACTGCACTGCAGACAAAAAAAAGAACAGGATTACCCCACTTTACTTTGGGGTCGGGTTTTTTTTTTATAACTCTTGCATGGGAAAAAAGGAAATGTATGTCCGCCAGTTAATGTACACCATCATGTGTACTGTGATCGCCAACAATTTAATTGAAAAAAGAATGCTATATTAACTCCCACTCTCAGCACACCACTTAACCGGAAACATTCCCTGTGGACTGATTGACAAACCTTTCCACCAATCAGTGTTTTCCTTTAGTTTTGCCAAAGTACCTACCCTTTCCATACACTTTTACTTGTCATCACCCCTCTGATTGTGAGCACATCATCTCTAATTTTGTGCTGTACCACATTTAATTTTGTGTGTCACCTCGTTTAAATGTGAGCATCACCTTGTTTAATTGTGCACATCACACCTTTAATTTTTTTGTCACTTGCCCTTTGGGGCCACCGTACTAGAGCCTCTGCATAGAAAAATAATAACACATCCGCCCCCTTCAGTGCAGCACGGTACTGTCGCCTCACCTTGTGCCTTTTCACTGCACTTTAATATCCAATCAGCAAGACTAAATATGTCACATACATTCATTAAATATATTAGGCAGACTGTGGAAAGTCAGAGTGTATAATAAACATGTCTGCACCCATTATATTGGCGACATACAGAGAGACAGCAACAGGCACGCGCCAATTGCATGCATCAACCCTGTTGGTGTGGAAGAGCGCAGTCCGAGGTGAGGCTCCGCTCGTCGCTGCTGCACCTCGCATTTCTCCTCTGTATTTGAACTGGAAATGCACAAACTCAGCCATTTTGACTATAAAAATGATCAAAATGATTGGAATCATACAGAAAACAAATTTATAGCACAGACCAGTGGACATATTTTATGTTCTCATTATTAGTTTTTTTACTTTTCATGATGACAGAGCCTCACCTGCCTTCCATGACATCCCTGCCCTTTAATGACATACAATTACCGGTTGCCATGGAATTTGTGACTTTTTAAATCCAGCTTAAAGTTTCTTTCAGCATCTGTGATTTGTATAAGAGCAACTCTAATAAGCGAAATGTGTTGTCACATGCATGTGCTCTGGTGATTGTAATTACCCGCCAAACCAGGGGTAGGAGCCATGATCTAATGCCTTCTCTCTTCCTACCTCTGCAGAACGAAGGACTGACAGCCACTCCAATGCTGACACCACTTCTGCCTTGTGAACTTGTCCCTTCCTGTCGTGCAACTGTATAACCTAGAAATTGGCCATCTTGTTCTCAGTTCTGTTCTAATCTTGTATCTGGAAAGACATCTCTGCAAATTACTGCATGTTGCATTATGTGCATTCCATCAAACTATACAGGGTCACCAAGGTGTTGCCCCAACTCTTTCACTTTGTTGTTCTTTTTTACAGCGTATTCATTCTCAACTTTCAGGTTTCCGGTTCTCTCTTTGACCTTGATTTCTTACAATTAGGTTTTGGAGTATTATTTTTAGTCTTATGGTTTTGCTTCATTTCTGGTTGATAAACGTTTCATCTTATGGTCCTCTTCATGCCTTTGGGCAGAATAAGTGTATTTGTGAATAAAACTGTCAACTTTACATTACGCTTCTTATTAAAGTGTTCAAAATCTATACTTACTCAGTAATTACCTACTTAAAGACAATGTAACGTATGACTAAGCAGTGTAAATTTACTGTAAAAAAAGGCCCTTATTATATAAATGCTTTACACTAAGTGTGTCCTATTAAAGTGTTGTCACAAATGTATACATGACTAATGAAAAATTAATATTTTAACAAATATCTTGACAAACAAATCAAAAAAGAACATTCTATACATATGAAAAATAGTTTAAAGGTTTCCCATGCTGAAAAGGAAAGAAAAGAAAAGGCTTTATAGCCTTCATCACATGTGCTCCTGAAAACTAAAGAACAGGTAGCATACATAGGAGGGAACAAAGCCAGGGCAGGTGAAAGGAGAAAACGTGAGAGTAGGTGAGAAAATGCTGCCTTTAGAGAAGATGAAAGGAGAGATTAAAAACTTAATTGGTCTTAATTGGTCATTGAGAGCTGGAGAAATATGTGATCCTAGGGAGAGAATGAGTTTAGCTGCTTCAGTTTCCCTTTAAGAAGTGTCTTTGAAGTCTTGTGGAAGAACGCAAACCGTGATATCAGTGTGGCAATAATCAGTGGATGTGTTCTACAATAGACTTTGCAAGGTCTTTGATCTTAACAGCTCAAACGTACTCCCCAAAAAAGTCTGCTGTTGTGGTTCACCTTATTTTAGAAACATGTGCATAGGATGGTAAGGAAGGTAATTCCACGCCAGACCAGGGTGCACTGATCCTTTCTCTCTTTCTACTGCAGACCCATTACGGGAAATTCCGCCTGACCTTCATGATGTCACTTCCGGTCACGAGCCCGATGACACCACTTCAGGTCCAGAGGACGCCACTTTCCGGGCATAGGCCCGACTATGTCACTTCCAGTCTAGAGGACACCCTTTTGGTCATGAGCCCATTGACGTCACTTCTGATTCCGGTCATAACTTCCTCACTTACTGACTTTAAAAACCCTCAATGTCAACCTCACCAGTCAGTTCTGTTTTGGACTCCAATCTGTACAGAATTGTACACAAAATCAATTATTTTGCAGCCAGGATCAATTAATACAGGAGTGTTCCCCAAACCTTTTTTGGGCTCTTTGTCTTATCTTTTGACAAGATGCTCCTGGTGGTTTTTAACCTTGAAGAAAACAGTCTTAATGTTAAAATCACTCCTTCATAAATATTTAAGGTAGTTTAAAGACATTTATAATTTACTGCAGCACCATTTTGTTTTGGCACGGGCTCTGTCTCATGGTAATAGCTAGAGGCATGACTTTATTGTCACATCACTAGCACAATGATATAAACGCCAACATGTAATTAAGAAAGGACATCCTAGAGTGTTTGGATTACACTAAAAAGTTTTGTCACTGCATTTTGCTATTGATGTTATGGTCTTTGATCTCTTTCTTCTAGTTTTTGACTTCACACATGCCTAAAATTTTGGGTTTGGTTTTCACAGTTTCAATGTCTTGCAAGCTATTAATATCTCTCTTCTGATCCTTTACAACTTGCCTTGTAGCAGAACATCTGCAAGCTCTCTCCCTGTTTAATCTATGTAGACAGCTGGACACTTCCTACAAGGAATGCAGTAAATAAGATTTTTAGACAGCCAAGATACTTGTTGTTTAATAATGAATTTACCACAGGAGCTAGATACAATGGTATTGTTGGTAACATAGTTGCAAGTGACACAGCAGCTCCTGTTACCGCTCAGTGTGCCAGGTGAGTTATGTGGCTCTCCTCTGTGAAATGAGCTGCATAAGATAAGTTTGCGTAGGTTAGGTGGTTGTCAGAAGGAGATCAAGGGAAGAAAAGACTCTTATGTAAGGATCAATCTGCAAAATGGGAAACTTTTGTTTGATAACCACTGAGAGACATAGAATGTTAAGGGGGAGTGGGAAGACCAGCAGGATGTGGGTTTTTAATATTGAGGTTCCTCTTGGATTGGAGTGGATGTTATGAGGGCTACTCCTGGCTTCACTGAGGGCCCTGTCCACAACACAAGAAGGGTACCCTTTATCAGTGATGAAATTCCTCATTCTGCGTGTTCATTACAGAAGTGAACCTCATCACTGCAGAGATAGTAGAGTTCATACATATGTAACAAATTCTATATTTAGCATGCACCTAGCTAAGCATAACATGACATACTAGCAAATACACTTGCAGATGTGAAACCTTTCTTGGATTTCATCATCAAAACGTCTTTGAGATTTTGCAGAAGACCCATTTTTGAAGGATGTAGCTTGCACAACCACTGTCATGAGTTAGAGATTAGGGACTGCTGAGGTTGCATAAGTTATTTGAAGTGGATCTCTAAAAACAGACAACTGCCTTTGTTTCTTCAACCTCAACATTAAAGCACCAATTTAAAATAAGTTATCTGTTTGGCTCTTTGTTGTACTTGTTAACAGGTTACTAAAAAGTTCAAGTCATGAGATAACAGTACATGTGTCATCAGGGACTTTAGGGCATGTTTGTTAGAATTGGAGCTGCTTTGGGTCATAACCTGAAGGAGCACATTTGAAGGCTGCTTCAGTGTCTCATTGCTTCTGTTTTCTATTTGCTTGCTCTGAAAATGGATCAGGATGACTGATGTCTGTGCCCTTGCTGATGAAAATAATCATGTACCTGTTTCATCACTTCCAAAATGACATGACTGCCAAATGACTCCAGGGACGTTAATCTCTCCAAAAGCAGATTAGACACATTATCCCTCACCCTGAATGCTTTCTGCCTCTCCATCTAATTCATTTCCTCCTGTACTGCACTCCAGAGCTACAGATGTTAGCGATTGTCTCTTGCGACAAGTAGATATAAGACTGGCTGCTGTATGAATGATTGTTATTATGTGTCCATTACATGCCCCTTCTGATAAAGCAAATTATTTTCTATAATTAACACTTCTACAACTCTGAGTGGGGACTGTAAATCTCCTTGAAGTACGAGACGGCGCTGCTAAATCAGCAGAAAGCTCTTTCCTGGAACAAAAGCCTTTCTTTTCCAACAGCACAGCATTACCAAAGCTTAACTGTGATGAGTAAATGGGCCAGAAAATATCCAATAATGCTTTTTAACACTGAGTTAGAGGATTAAAGTCACGACTGAACAAAAAAAAAATCTTAAAAACAGCTGAAAGAAACACTTCAGGTGCTATTAGAACATTGCTGCTATTCATAGATTTCTTCCCGGTTGTGGTAATGAGCGTGAGTTACAGTTTCCTGCAGATTGTAGCTCTCCAAAGTATTCATTTTGCCACACTTGATTTTTTCAGTTGTGTGTTTTCTTGGTGTTGCTCCACCGCAGCTGCTATATCGCTCCTCCACTCTCACTCTTTTACACTGTCCATATACTTTAGCTGTGCTTCGATGGAAATCTTCTCACCTTCCTTCTTCATTGTGTTCATTTCAATTTGCTGGACATATTTTGGGAGAAACATGAAGTCAGTGTTGATTTCTTATTTCTTTCACACAAAAAATCAGTTAAAGATAAGCTGTAATTTTATTTTGTGAAAACACAAGCTAAATATATTATATTGCTCCAAATATTATTTGACCACAAAAATTAAATTTCTCGCCATCTTAATTATTTTATTTTGGTTTATATTATTTAAAGAGATAAAAGGCCTACAATACATTACAACTTGGATAACTTGGTTGCCATTGTGTTTTATTAAAGGACCAACAACGGCGGACTGCACGATAACGAACAGTGAATAAACTTGACTTATAGTTATCATCCTCTTTCTCTGTACGTTTAGCATTCGCGTGCTCAGAGGTTGATGCACTTGCTCCTTCCTGAGCTGCTCTTCTTTTCTCCACCCTAGCGGCCTTCTTCTGTCTGCATCTTTTCACGTTAAAACTGATTAAGTCAGTGTTTGTGTTACAATTACTTGCGTAGTGCGTTTTTCTAAGTTTTTCACTTAAGCTGGCACTTAAGTCATCAATCTGCCTCAAGAATGATTTGAGATAGGTAGAGGAAGGGGAAGTGACGGCAAAGGTGGAAGGGATAAGAACGGAGCCTGTACGCATGTACCGCACGGCCGCCCAGCTGGTCATTGCAGAGAGTTTATTCTACAATAAAATACAATAAAAATAAAAAGAGTAATAAAAACCATCATCCTGAAAGTGGACAGTAGAGGTTACGTAGTATCGGACAGTTTGCGAGCTACAGGTGATATAAATCCTGGACAGGCAAATGGACAGCCACGGTAGCGTATTATATAAGAAGAACATTAGCTGTGTAAGTCCCATGCTGTAAAAAGCCTGAGATCCTACAAAAAAAAAATTGAAATGCAGAGTCGGGGTTTCGTTTTGCGGATGCACTCGCCTCCCTTGACTGTCAGAGGGTAAGCGAGTTCCTCTCTCCTCAGAGTTTTCATTTTGCCGATGTGCTTGCCTCACTTGCATATTAGCGGCTAAGTGAGTTTGTCTTTCGTCGGCGGTTTCACTTTGGTGACGGAGTTACTTTCTTTCAGCTTCATGCTGTAGCCTCAGCCTTCTTACTTCTTCCGACTCGTTAACTTGGGGTCACCTTACTGGTTCTTTCAGCTTCATGCTGTAGCCTCGCATTTCCGGGCTGGACAGACAGACAGACACACCTCCACGCAGAGACATTTATATATAAGATAAGTTTAAGATTAATTTGCCACATAAGATTGTGTAATAAAGTAAAGCATTTTTTTAATATTTTTTAAAAATAGATAGCCTTATGTTTTAAAAAAAGATGCTGGGCCTTAAATCCAAACATGAAAACAAAAGCCTTAAAACTTACCGAATATGTTCATTTTTCAAGCCAAGAGTTTGAGTATTGATCTGCATCATAAAATTGCACACATATTGCAAAACAATGCACCCTTGTCATTTAAGGAAGAAAAAAACTATTTGTGGGATTCGGCCATTTTAAAAGGAGAATAGCTGTTCTCGTCTCCCTCCACAGCATACTTTCATCCCCAAAGATGGCCTGGTGTCCTTTAATTTCTAATTTTCACCTCAAAAACTGACTGAAGAAACTCACAGTCTTACCCTATGTGTGATGAGGTCAAGCAAAATGACACCTTTTATTGGCTAAATAGAAAGATTACAATATGCAAGCTTTCGAGG
>JANRMT010062822.1:14175358-14188746 GCA_026402145.1 Polypterus bichir lapradei
TATCTATCTATCTATCTATCTATCTATCTATCTATCTATCTATCTATGTACCAATCACTCACAAGAAAATGTCCATTCATCCACCCATGACAACAATTAAGTAATAATGCCTCAAAAATATAACTTTAACAATTTTTCAAAATCTCAGAAAACTAGTGCTGCAAATCAGTAATTTCTACAAATAAGAAAAGGTTCTGAAGTAACTTCATAGCATAAAAATCTGCAGACCTAAGTGACATACAGCATCATGTGAGTATACACACCATGAAGCAGGATAAAGTGCGATTTTTTTTTTTCATTAATTCTTTTTTTAGGCATATAGACCTTTAACAAAATATAAAGGTACACGACAGGCCATGTGTCAAACAGATACTGTAGCCCTGCAGCATTTAGTCATTCTGGAAAGACTACTGGATCATTTGGGACCAGCTGCCAAAATATACAGATATTTGAAGTAAAAATTATACAATAACATGTTTACTGAAATTGGATACTGATTTAAATGGCTGTTTGATGTACATTGAAAATGACAGAAATGAATACTTGTGTTAGTTAAATGACTAAAACAGGTCTTCAGTTTCTTTAAGAATTAAGAAATGCTAGACTTCTGGAATTCTCATACTCACATTGCTTCATAATTACTAGAGTAAATTTAAAATATGCTTAAATAAAAATCCATTAACCTATAAATATAATCTACAGTAGATAGATAGATAGATAGATAGATAGATAGATAGATAGATAGATAGATAGATAGATAGATAGATAGATAGATAGATAGAAAACAACAGACCAATGGCACCCACTCCACTTGTGATGAAGTGCTGGGACACATTAAACAGAATGTTCCAAAGAGACATAAGTATCTACAGTTTGCACATCATAAAGCAGTCCTGAGAGCAGCCATACCAACTGCACTGTAGAGCAAGTAACCAATCTAAAACTAAGCATGCCAGTACTTAGAAAGGAGACTTCCCATGAAAGTTTGGGTTTGCTAGCTCTTGAAAGTACTGTTGGTTGAGACCATCACAGGGCACTTACCCTTTGGTCTGTGCATAGATGCCAATCTCCCAGTGCAGTAATGGAGACACTGTGCTATAAAACTTGAAACCATCCTTTGGATGAGATGTAAAACTGAGGCACTGGCCTTGAGTGGTGTAGTGGTTAAGGCCCTCCTGACACTCTGTGACCAAATCACTTAAAAATGAACAAATGCAACAAATAATTTAAAAAAGAGAGAGAAAAAGGTCTTTTCAAAAAGAGTAGGATGTACCCCAATAAGCTGGCTAAACTGCCCCTCACAACCTGGTCATTCTTACCCCATTCATGGCCTAATGGCTAATGTGAGGGGAGCATACTGGTAGTGAATCCATTCCAGGGCTCCCGATTACCGGGAGCCTGGAATTTCCGGACATTTTTCATTCCCGCATTCCCGGGAATTAAACTGCTGTAATTCCCCGGAAACTGGGAACAGCCAAGCTTGCATATATAGCGTGTAAAAGTGTAAAAATCAATCAAGAAATAACAGAGTTATAGTTGAAAATAATTAAGTGGCACGGTTTTTTGGTCCACAGTGTAGTGTATTGTTGATTAATTCAGTCAACAACAGACCAGCAGCAGTCGTCAGTCTCCCGGCTCCCACTAAGACTGAGCACAGTGGACTGGGAGGAGTCTGCACTCTGCAACTCGCGAATCCTGAGACGGGGCAGACTTCATTGACGTCTGTCAGACAACAGCTTTGAACAGCAACTTGAAATTGCAATGCGTCAGTTTGTTGCATCCGCATTATCTGTGTCAAGAAACTTGCCATCACAGAATGATGACAAGAAACTGGATGCATCAGTCAAAGCTGAAATGGTGGTGTTTCAGAGCAACGGCAAGCACGGGCGTTGTTCAGAACAAGTGTATCAGTATCTGATGACTGTGCCGCCTACTTCAGTGGAGGCAGACCGTGCTTTCTCAGCGGCTGGCATACTCTGCATGAAGGTGCACTCTAGCCTGGACGACCGCACGCTGGACACGTTGTGCTTTCTACGCTCTTATTACCAAAACTAAATAGATCAGGGGTGCCCAATACGTCGATCGGGATCGACCGGTAGATCGGAAAGGTAGTGCAGGTAGATCACGTTGCATTCAAAAAAAATTTTTTTTTTAAAATGTTAGTCTATCATATATCCTCCCTATGGCATTTGCCACTTGATTGACATACAGGGCAGCCAGTCTGAGATCTCTTTTCTTCTAACACACTGGTCATCCCACGTGCACCCATACAATCAGATTGTGATTCAGACTACAAATGCCATGAATGTAATTACCCCGATCTACATGCTGTCAAATAAACGAACCACACGCCGTGGCGCAACATAAAGAGGCTTCGCCGCTGACGTCCGAGGTTTGATCCACGAGAGGGGGTGCAGTGAGTGTCTATGCCTGATAAGCCCAGAATTAGGGCAAAACACGTGTCGTGTGCTCTTTGCATTATTTGACAGTAAAACTATGCAATATATATACAGTGCATGTGGAAAGTTTTCACAGCGCATCACTTTTTCCACATTTTGTTATGTTACAGCCTTATTCCAAAATGGATCAAATTCATTTTTTTTCTTAGAATTCTACATACAACACCCCATAATGACAACGTGAAAAACGTTTACTTGAGGTTTTTGCAAATTTATTAAAAATAAAAAAACTGAGAAATCACATGTACATAAGTATTCACATCCTTTGCTCAATACTTAGTCGATGCACCTTTGGCAGCAATTACAGCCTCAAATCTTTTTGAATATGATGCCACAAGCTTGGCACACCTAATTTTGGCCAGTTTCACCCATTCCTCTTTGCAGCACCTCTCAAGCTCCATCAGGTTAGATGGGAAGCGTCGGTGCACAGCCATTTTAAGATCTCTCCAGAGATGTTCAATCGGATTCAAGTCTGGGCTCTGGCTGGGCCACTCAAGGACATTCACAGTGTTGTCCTGAAGCCACTCCTTTGATATCTTGGCTGTGTGCTTAGGGTCGTTGTCTTGCTGAAAGATGAACCATCGCCCCAGTCTGAGGTCAAGAGCACTCTGGAGCAGGTTTTCATCCAGGATGTCTCTGTACATTGCTGCAGTCATCTTTCCCTTTATCCTGACTAGTCTCCCAGTTCCTGCTGCTGAAAAACATCCCCACAGCATGATGCTGCCACCACCATGCTTCACTGTAGTGATGGTATTGGCCTGGTGATTAGCGGTGCCTGGTTTCCTCCAAACGCGACGCCTGGCATTCACACCAAAGAGATCAATCTTTGTCTCATCAGACCAGAGAATTTTGTTTCTCATGATCTGAGAGTCCTTCAGGTACCTTTTGGCAAACTCCAGGCGGGCTGCCATGTGCCTTTTACTAAGGAGTGGCCATACAGGCCTGATTGGTGGATTGCTGCAGAGATGGTTGTCCTTCTGGAAGGTTCTCCTCTCTCCACAGAGGACCTCTGGAGCTCTGACAGAGTGACCATCGGGTTCTTGGTCACCTTCCTGACTAAGGCCCTTCTCCCCTGATCGCTCAGTTTAGATGGCCAAACAGCTCTAGGAAGAGTCCTGGTGGTTTCAAACTTCTTCCACTTATGAATGATGGAGGCCACTGTGCTCATTGGGACCTTCAAAGCAACAGAAATTTTTCTGTAACCTTCCCCAGATTTGTGCCTCGAGACAATCCTGTCTCGGAGGTCTACAGACAATTCCTTTGACTTCATGCTTGGTTTGTGCTCTGACATAAACTGTCATCTGTGGGACCTTATATAGACAGGTGTGTGCCTTTCCAAATCCTGTCCAATTAACTGAATTTACCACAGGTGGACTCCAATTAAGCTGCAGAAACATCTCAAGGATGATCGGGGAAACAGGAAGCACCTGAGCTCAATTTTGAGCTTCATGGCAAAGCCTGTAAATACTTATGTACATGTGCTTTCTCAGTTTTTTTTATTTTTAATAAATTTGCAAAAACCTCAAGTAAACTTTTTTCACATTGTCATTATGGGGTGTTGTCTGTAGAATTCTGAGGAAAAAAATTAATGTAATCCATTTTGGAATAAGGCTGTAACATAACAAAATGTGGAAAAAGTGATGCGCTGTGAATACTTTCCGGATGCACTGTATATATATAGCATTTTTAATGTAGGTAGAGCATTTCGACCTGGTCATTTTAAAAGTAGCTTGCAAGCCGAAAAAGTGTGGGCACCCCTGAACTAGATACATGTACTTATACGACAGCATGAACTGCTTGTAGATTAGGTTGGTCTTTTATTGGTGTCAACATACTGCAGTAGTTTTATTAAAAATAAGTGTCGGTCATTCTAAAACCATTCACATGTGAGATGCCTGTGCACTGTGTTATCCCTGGGAGCCCGGGATTCCCAGGAATGATATGTGGGATTCCTGAATTCCCAGGAATGGATTTCCTACATACTGGCATATAAACAGCTGTCATCACATCCTGATCCCCGTATTCCAGGGCAGCTAAGTATACTTCTGTTGCCAGACCATTATCTAAGGAAGAGGTAGCAAGGTTGTCAGATAGGTCAAACACTGCTGGTGGGGCCAATCACAGATCCCATTCATTGGCAAATGGAAATGAAGCCCCATCTTTAGTGAATGTTTCACACCTTTTCTTTTCTCATGTCTTTTATTTTTCTTAATTAATTCAAGCACATCTGCTCCCTTTCTGGCCTCCTTGCTGATTCTCTCTAAGAGTGTCTTTAACCTGGATGCAGACCAGCTGGCAGTAGTTTCAAAACCAGCTCTCCCACTGGCTCCTTATCTAGGGAAAACATAACTCGGTTGTCAGAGAAGTCGCTTCTCATGCCTGGGACTTTGCCAGGTTGGAGACACCCTGAGGGAGAAAGTAGCAAAAAGGGCCAGAAAGAGAGGAGAGATACTTGGAGTGAGAAACAAAAACAGAGAACAAATAAGGAAAAACAAACAAAAAGAAAGGAAGAGATGGTAAACATTCACTAAAGAAGACAACTCATTTGCATTGAACACATCCAGAACTGGTTAACCTATCTGACAACCTAGCTACCTTTTCTTTAGATATGGGGTCAGTAGGTCAGCTGATTTTTAAACTACTACCTGCTGTTCTACAATACTGGGATCAGGCCACAGCTTTATTAAGGAAAACTCCCCTCATCCCAGTCTTGATCACTTTTCCCAAACATCAGCTTAACATAAAAAGGACACCCCAAACAAGGAAGCCTAAAAAACATAAAACTGACAGGAACATAACCACACACACGCAGTCATAACCAAGGAAATACAAAACTGCCTAGGTGTGGCCAGCCCGACGGGTAACTCGGAGAAAGTTGCATTTCGCTCCTGGGACGTCATCAGGTTCAAGGCACTCTTAGGGAGAAAACAGCAAGCAGGATAGAAAGCTAGCAGAAGTGCTTCAAATGAGAAAAAAAAGAAAATGAAAAGATACAAGAAAAAAATGGGTGTTAAACATTCACTAAAGCTAACACCTCATTTGCATTGGCCAATGAAAGTTAGCTGTGATTGGCCAGCACCAGCAGTGTTTAGCCTATCAAACTTCCTAGCTACCTATTCCTTAGTTAATGGGCTAGTGCGACGTCTTTGTTGAGAAGTACATCTAGAAGCTCTGCAATACCAGGATCGGTCCTTGGCCCGGTGGAGCGAACCCCACCTGTCCTGGCCACTGATCCCAAACATCCGTTTAATATACTACCAGTCAAAAGTTTTAGTACACTGCTGTTTTTCCAGTTTTTAAATCAGTTGAAATGCAAAGAATGACCTATAATAGTGAAATGGTAAGTGAGTAAACTGTCAGAGGTGTAAATTTAAAGCTTAGGTTAGCAAAAAGGAAAAACAAAAAATTCTGAATATTACAAATGGGCCTCTTCAGGGAACATCTGATAGGTTACAACCTACAGATATCCTGCAGCAATTAAAGTACATGAAGACTTGCAAGTTAAAGCACACAATTTGCACGGGTGTCCCAGCTTCTGTTGAGTACTTAAAAACCCTCTGTCTGTCTTAACGCAGAGCTGGAAAGACTGTGTTACTACACCCTCTGAAGTACGACTTGGGCAATAATAAACTGTAGAGAGTTGTAAGTCAAAGTGATAATGGCCATAAAAGGCAATTAACAAATGACATGAGACAGAGCATTATTACCTTTAGAAATGTAGGCCTTTCATTTAGGGAAACCGCAAAAAACATCAAAGTGTCGGTGTGAGCGGTGTCCTACCTAATCCAAAGGTAACAGCAAACTGAAAGAAACTCTGATGGGACAAGCTCTGGCAGACCACCCGGTCAAACCTGCAGCACAAGTCTGAGACTTGCATTTTCTGACCAGTGTTAAACTGAGCTTGAAGCTGTTGTTCTGTGAGATGCCTATCACGTAAGCTGTTGACTGTCAGAAACCTGTCTTCTGATTGGGTCGTGACTTTTGGTCTGCCAGATCTCTTCCTATTAGAGTTTCTTCCAGTTTCCAATTGCCTTTGGATTGGGTAGGACACCGCACTCACTGACACTTTAATGTTTTTTGCAGTTTCCCTAAATGAAAGGCCTACATTTCTAAGGGTAATAATGCTCTGTTTCTGGGATCAAACTCCACCTATCTTGCCTAATGTTTCCAAACCACTGCTTAACATACAATGGACAACCGTTGAAGAAGCCTATCAGATATTAAACTGTCAGGAACCCAACAGAAACACTAATGTAACCAAGAAAATGCCAAGATGCAAAGCTGCTTAGGTGTGGACAGCATGGTGGGGTAACTCAAAGAAAATCACTTCTCGCATTTGGGACTTCACCAGGTTGGAGTAACCTTAGGGAGAAAGCAGCAAGATGGCTAGAAAGCCAGGAGATGTGCTTGAAATGAGAAACAAAAATAAGAAAAAGGGAAGATGCTAGAATGAAATGGGTGTTAAACATTCACTAAAGCTAACACCTCATTTCCATTGGCCAATGACAGTGGGCTGTGATTCGTCAGCACCGTTGGTTTTTAACATATCTAACTACCTAGCTACCTATTCCTTAGTTAAATGACTAGAGCACCATCTTTGTTGATATCTACTCCTAGAAGTTCTGCAATACCAGGGTCATGCCTCTGCCCTGTGGATCAAACCCCACCTGTCCTGATCACTGATCACAAATATCTGTTTAATACACTAAATTCAATTATTTAAATAAAGAAAATGCCTTGCCCCATGCACTTTATGCCATCCTAGCACATTTGGATAATACAAACTGTTACGCTAGTGCCCTGTCTACAACTTACAGCTCAGGACGTAATACTGTTGCAACAGTAAAGCTGACCACTAACATCTCTAATTCAGGACTTTTTGCCACTCTTTCTGCAATAAGATTTTGGACTTGCTAACCAACAGATACTCAGCAAGTACAGTTTGGCCACATCACATCCTCCATACTGACCTTCAACATATGAACTACACAGGGTAGTATTCAGAGCCCACTTCTGTACTGTTCACCTCCACCTGCTGTCACAAATGTGTGCCTAGAAACAAGGCTGTGAAAAAGTAAGCAGTACCACCCCAGGACAAGAGGGGGCACTGGAGCTAACAATATCTTCTCTTTTCCCCGTTGCTACAAAAATGTGATCAAGTAGGACACCTAGCTCTGCTCACAACGCCTGAGAAGGCTCTGCTACAGACACCATAAAACTGGTCAGCTCCCAGAAGGTGGTGTCAGATGTTGACCCAAAAATTGTGAAGGGCAGAGCTCTGAAGATGCATAGAGGTGTTTAAAATGGTCTGATTCCACTTTATTTTCAGTTTGTGTGCCCAAGTGCCTGTAATTTTCATTCGGTTTATTAACTCAGCTTGTACCCCAACCTTTCTTCAGCATTGTCTGATCTGCTATATCCCCTGTCTCACTGACACTGTTCCAGCTCCATCATTAAAATTTTAAATGAGACCACCCTCATAGGCCTGATCACCAACTATGATGAGACAACTTACAGAGAAAAGGTTCACCTGCTGATTCAGTGACGCTAGAACAACAATCAATGTCAGCAAAACGATAGAGATGGTCATAAACCAGAAAGCAGATCACATTGACATCTACATCGGAAAGAAAGTCTTTTAAAAGAGAGAACTGCTTTAAATTTCCTGAATTGACTATCACTAATGAAATGAAGTGGACAGAATACATTTCGGACCTTGTCAAAAAGGCTAACCAGCACCTCCACTTCCTCCGACGTCTGCGGGCAGTTTGCATTTATTTCTCTATCTGTTCTCACAAACTTTGAAAGGTGCACAGTGGAGCCCATCATCACTGGGTTCATCACATTCCAGATGTGGCACTTTTCTCTGCTCAAGATCATTAAGCCCTGAAGAGGGTGTTGAAGGCAGGGAGTGTTACTGACACCCAGCTACCTTCTGTTCAGGACATACATAACACTCACTGCCTTAGAGAGGCCAACAGCCATCCTGCACAGCTGCTCTTCTCACTGCTCCCTACAGCATCACGGGCACTGACACCAGTGGATTCTGGGACAGTTTCTGTTCACAAGTCATAATGCTGTTGAGCAGTCAAACATAAGAAACTAAATATTGTAACATATCAAATATGTTGTACATAGTGCATATATTGTATATGATTGTTTAGATATGTTGTAAAATTGTATTTGTGTCAACTGTTCTGAGGAGATGAATTTCACTGTGCAGATTATACATGACAATAAACTTGACATGAACTTATATCCACATTTAATACTTCATTTAACATTATAAGAGCGAATTTAATAATGGAGACTTTGCTATTAATTTACAAGGAAAACTGGTAGAAAAAATGTACACTTGCTTAAACTACACTACACTCTGTCCCCCTACAAGCCCAGGTTAGTCCTCTTATGCTTGCCCCCAGTCCTAAGTCCCCCTCATTTGATGTTGCAGGACCTTGCCACTATATTACAATGTTTTTACTCCCTGCAGTTGACCATTTCTGGCCTAATACCCTGAAGGCCATAATAGCTTTGAGCCAAAACTGGCATTGCAGGGTCTTGACGGTATATTACAATGTTATTAGTCTCTGGGGTCCCCCCTCTCAGGCCTGATATGCTGTTGGTCACATTTGCTTTAGGTCACTATTGTTAGGCACCTTCATCATCTTCCAGGAGCACTTATGTCTCTTAATCCTCAGGGCAAGAAACCTGTTGACTGAGTTCAGACAACACCCTTGGATTCTTCCCTTTATAACATCCTGAACATGTCGTAGGGGTGAGTGTGTGTGTGTGTGTGTGTGCGCTAAAGTGATGACAGATGATCAGCAGCCAACCCAACCTTCCTGTGCACACAGACCTGGCAGGAAGAATGCTGTTCAGTGGTTTACTCAAAAGCTCCACTATAAACTGTAATTGTATTTATGGGATATCAGCAGGTGCTCCAGTTAATTTCTACTGCCCTATGAAACAGTTTCCGGCAGCAGAATGGCTGAAGTTGTGGGTGCCCCATGAAAAAAATAATAATAATAACACCATGACCACAGTCCACGCAGGTTTTCTGGGCCAGAATCAAGTTTAATTTTTCAATGATTCAAATAAAGTGCTTCTGAGTAAGAATGTGTTTTGCTATCCCAAAGTGACAACTGTTTTTGTCCTCAGTCACCTTAACAGTTGTGCTACTGATCTCTGTCGCCTCTGTGTCCAATCAGAGTAGCCTAAGAACTTCTCCAGATACTTTTGTTGCCATCTAGGTCATAGATTAGCCTGGTAAACGAGAACACAGACATGCATCAATTGGCTTTTTGAGGACCTGAAGAGGGGGAATCTGATCTCAGTTCCTCCAGAGTAAGCTAACCTGAACGCCTCATCCAACACAGGAAACGTCTGGAAGAATGATTAGGATGGGCAGCCTTTGTCAGATCAAATTATCTTAATAATAATTCGTTTCGATTTCTCAGGCAGAGAATCGGTGCAGGACTGCAGCAGCTTCTGGGGCGGCTGTGGAATACTTAACTCAGCAGGTTTAAGCTGATTGGCTGGTTTATTGATGGGCACCGCCTACCTTTTCTGACGAATCTAAAAGAGAAGAGGCGTGTTGAGCACGGGCGGGCGATTCTGGTGAAGGAGAAGCCCGTGACTCGTCGGTGTTGCAGCACGGGGAGCCTCGTATACCCCGCGAAGTATATATTCCACGGAAAAATCTTCAAACAGAAACTGAATTACGTGGAGAGGAATCCATTCACGGGCTGTGATTCATAATATAAATATTGTGCACTCTATTAAAAATGACTAAGCGTATTAAAATACCTCTCGCGCATACATCTGCTTTTAAAGGATTTGCATTTACATAATATCAGGTGATCAAAACGTGCATAATAAATACATGTAGGAGCCCTTACAGAGTTAAGACAAAGTGACGTTATTTAAACAGTGCGCTAAAAAAGTATAAAGTGCCCAAATTCTGAAATAAAGAATTGAAATCACCGCTGTGGATCTCCAGACATCAACCGCGTTGAACACTCCACCATCACCTCAGGCCACAAAACAAAACGCTGATAGTAACATACCATAATACTGTATAACAAACCCCGCCTAATTAAACTGTCAGTGAAACGAAACAGCACTGGACTGGGGGCGTCAGTGCGTCTCAGGATCCAGCCGCTCTAATAGCGGACAACGTGGAATCTCCGATTGATGACATCTGCACGACTTTGGGGATGTGGCAGGAAAACTGAGAGCAACGCCCAGATTTGAACGCAAGATACCGACTACCCACTGCGTCACTGTGCCTCCCAACACTGACAATGACATGATTAATACACAGTAAGACGGTATATACACTATATGTTGGTAATGACATCAATAATAAAAGCAAGAGTGCTGAAGTGCAAAGTGTGCTGCACATTAATGTCTATGATTTCGTTTTGGTCAGTGCTTGTGAAAGTAAATCATTGTCGATACACTCTGCTTTTGTCAGCTTGTAAGTTATCGTCCAGATTTTACTCGAGCATTGGGGTCATACGGGGTGGAGGGGTGGTTCCGCTACGTTTCCCTCGTAGCTTGGAGGTGAATGCTATTCGCACATGAGATCGGAGAGTTGTCCTGGCATTCGAGATGATATTCAAACGTTGCATTGTAGAGCAGTTTGGCCCTTGATGGTCTGGGAAGTGCCGGAACACAACCATTTACTACCAGTACGCAGCGGCGAAAAATGGTAAAGTGCTAGTGCTTATCGGCCCACTTGAAGCCCTGGTTAGGATTGATTAGTTTATTTTAGTTGTATGATTATTTTGGTTTAGTGTATGATACATTGATTGATAAATAAATAAATAAATAAATAGTAACACAAGGAAACCGTGCAAACTCTATACGGAAAACATCCGCACGCAGGATTTGAACCCTAGATACTTACTACCCACCGCACCACCGTGCCACCCAATTCTGAAAATAATGTGATCAATACACAGACGGACGATGTAGATACAAACTATATATTAGTAATGATATAAATAATAAAAGCAAGAGCGCACAAATCACTGCCGGTACTGTTTTTTGTCGGCTTCTCTGTGGTTATTATACTGCAGGCAGTGCCAGTGATAGATAGATAGATAGATAGATAGATAGATAGATAGATGTGAAAGGCACTACTGTGCCAACTGACAGTTTTGTATATAACCCGCACAGCTGACCCCCCCTACCCCATGATCTGCACTCTGAGTCAATGCCTAATTCGCCTTAATGGTGGCGCCAGCCCTGACTGCAGGACATTTTGATTTCTCATCATTTAGATCTGGCAGGACAATTTCTCTGTCTTATACCAAAGCCATTTTGATGAGAATGGTGCCAGTGCAGTACATGAGCAGAGGGATATTATTAACATTGCTTCAGAATGACCAAATTTAAAATTGAATTTCATAAAACAGTGGATGTGGTGAGAAGTTAAGCAAAATGACACCTTTTATTGGCCGACTAAAAAGATTACAACATGCAAGCTTTCAAGGTGCCTAAAGAAGAGGCCTGAGTTGCCTTGAAAGCTTGCATATTGTAATCTTTCTAGTTAGCCAATAAAAGGTGTCATTTTGCTTAACTTCTCACCACTTCCATAATAGATAATACGGTACTACACCCTACTACATAAAAGAGTGGACTAACTGCTACCCAGAAGACTAATGTTTAAAAAATGTCATTTACACAAGGCAGCAGGGTGGCACAGTGACTAGTGGCTTTGATGTCTCACAGCTGTCCCGGCCTACTCACTTGCCCATGAGGTGTGTGCATGTTCTCCCCGTGTGCTTGTGGGTGTTTACTCCCACATTTCAAACGTATGTCAGCTCTGCGTAAGTGAGTGAGGGTGTGTGCGTGTGTGCGCCCTGTGAAGAACTGTCACGCCGCCACACCTCAGACCCGGCGCTGCCCCAGGATGGCCTACAGGCACCACAGCCTTGAGTTGGATAAAGCAGGTCTGATAATGAATAATGGACATTTGGATGGAAATAAGCATATGAGACCAGTAGTCAAGTTGAATTCCAACCAGAGTCTGACTCCAGCCCTGCTGCTTACATAATTTGACACTGACTGTAACCTGAGCATGAAATAAATATGAAAATAAGGGGACAGTGGGTTACTTTATGTGTTTAATATGTGGCATTCCAAAACACCATGAATGAATACAACCCAATGCAACACATAAAGTATAAGTTAAAAAAAAAAGATTAAAAAAATTAAACCCTGGAAAACGTCATCCTCGTGTTCAGTTTGCAGATGTTACATTTACCACTGTCATACTTTTCTAGAATAAAGTATTTACAGGTACAAATAAAGGTAGTGCAGTGGCACAGCAGTTAGAGATGCTGCTGTGCAGCTTCAACAGGCCAACATAAAACCCCAGCTTGGGCGACTCTCTAAGTGCGAAGACTTTCTGTGTTCTGCCTGCATCTGTATTTGTTCCAGGTTTTCCAATTAATTTGGCACAGTAGAATAAATTATGGACTGGCACCAGTCAGACTCCTGCACCCTACTGCGCACTCAGTGTTACCAGCTCTATAAAGGGTTCAGAAAAGGATGTAAAATCTGAAATACATTTCTATTGTTTCCACTGTGTGAACATTCCTTGTCAAGTATTAACACCTGTGCCCATTTTTTTGTACTTTATTTACTTTAAAAATCACAATCATCGAGGGTGACCATAGCCAACTTTTTCTGTAATAAATGTGGACCCGACACATGCAATATTTTGAACTCTATTTTAGAGTAATTTTTCAAGTTCACAAGACCCATTTGAAAGAACAGGCACCGCTCATTTCTTGTTATTTGAAATGCCAATAATAAACACGACCTCAAACTTCATACTGCTATTTTATTATATTTCCTTTAGTGACAGACAGATAGATAGATAGATAGATAGATAGATAGATAGATAGATAGATAGAT
>JANRMT010062822.1:14188756-14224740 GCA_026402145.1 Polypterus bichir lapradei
ATAGATAGATAGATAGATAGATAGATAGATAGATAGATAGATAGATACTTTATTAATCCCCAAGGAGACATTCACATACTCCAGCAGCAGTATACTGATAAAAACAATATTAATTAAAGAGATTAAAAAAAATGCAGTGCAAGTTAAAAAATGCAACATGGAGGGTGTGGGGCAGGTATAACAGTCTATAATCTTGTGTAGTGTTAACGTTTACCACCTCCTCCCCCCCCCTAGGCGACTGGACGAGTCGCCCAGGGTGGGGGGGGGGGGGGGGCGTCAGTCTGTCAGTGGAGCAGGACAGTGACAGCAGTCTGTCGCTGAAGCTGCTCCTCTGCCTGGAGATGATCCTGTTCAGTGGATGCAGTGGATTCTCCATGATTGACAGGAGCCTGCTCAGCACTTGTTGCTCCACCACAGATGTCAAACTGTCCAGCTCCGTGCCTACAATAGAGCCTGCCTTATTCATCAGTTTGTCCAGGCATGAGCTGTCCCTCTTCTTTATGCTGCCTCCCCAGCACAACACAGCGTAAAAGAGGGCGCTCACCACAACTGTCTGATAGAACATCTGCAGCATCTTATTGCAGATGTTGAAGGACGCCAGCCTTCTAAGGAAGTATAGTCGGCTCTGTCCTCTCTTGCACAGAGCATCAGTATTGGCAGACCAGTCCAATTTATCATCCAGCTGCACTCCCAGGTATTTATAGGTCTGTACCCTCTGTACACAGTCACCTCTGATGATCACGGGGTCCAAGAGTGTCCTGGGCCTCCTAAAATCCACCACCAGCTCCTTGGTTTTGCTGGTGTTCAGTTGTAGGTGGTTTGAGTCGCACCATTTAACAAAGTCCTTGATTAGGTTCCTATACTCCTCCTCCTGTCCACTCCTGATGCAGCCCACGATAGCAGTGTCGTCAGCGAACTTATGCACGTGGCAGGGCTCCCGAGTTGTATTGGAAGTCCTATGTATATAGGCTGAACAGGACCGGACAAAGCACAGTCCCCTGCGGCGCTCCTGTGCTGCTGACCACAATGTCAGACCTGCGGTTCCCGAGACGCGCATACTGAGGTCTGTCTGTATGATAGTCCACGATTCATGCCACCAGGCATGTTAGTCAGATAACTTAAATAGCTTTGTAGGATAAAAGTCGGGAGAGAAAAAGAAGCAGACGTGGGCATAGCGCGCGAGACCCTGAAGGTGAGAGCCACCGTGGTGCCACGTGTATTTATTAATTAGGTTGCTTAATTGATTTGCTCAGCTCAAGTAGCGTAGAAAAAAATAGGCATATATATGCAACATCCAAGTAGTAGAGAATAAGTGAAGAGATAACGGTGAGCGCAAACCTAAGAAGAGCACATGAACTAAATGAGAGCATTGCTGTGGCTGCGAAGGGTATAGCGTATCAACAAAAACAGTAAGCCGAGGAGTGTACTTTAGTCTCAAATCCAGCACTCGTTTTCAAAAGCGCTTTTATATGGCAAGAATCGCGCGTAAGTTAATATTTCAGCAATATTATTATTGCTGTACATAAAATTCTCGGACACGAGTACCCAATGGGGACGTACCTTATCCCGGTGCAGTAATGGGCGAAAGGCAAGGACCGGTTTTAACAAACATGTGTCTTTATGTACACTAATTCTGTATTTAGTCATTTGTAAAATCTATACTTGCAATTAATTTGAGAACTGATAACAGTGCTCTGCGCTTGCACTCGGTGAACAGCACTATACAAAATCGAACTAAACTGAACTGAGGATTGCGCGCCTCGTCCTGTTCGACTGTGTGCGCATGTGCATGGCTGATTCCTTTTAAATCCGTGCAACTATGAAATGTCATATTTTCTGATATCTCACTGTACAATTGCTCCTGATGCCCTTAATGATTTTATTTACGTAATACTAGCATTTAGGCGATTCGTTATTTTGTTGTAGTAACAACACAACGACATTGAGTTAATACTGTCATAACATTGAATGTCCAGTCGGAGGTAAGTATCTTGAACACAGGAACATATTGAATGACGCATATTTAAACATACAACGCTACCCCAACAAAAGTATCTCCTTCTTCCTTTTTATAGCTTAGCCACACGCCCTTTCTTTAGTAGTAGTAATACTACTGTCGTAAATATCACTATATAACAAATACTACTGTAAATTCTTAGCATTATTTAGATATTACAATTCTGCCGCGTGTTTGCACGACCACTTAACTCCTTGTGTCAGTGTGCTGTCTTAACGAGGGGGGCACACTAAAGGAGGTGTACAAACAGGGAGGTATGTAACCCCCCTCCTGCTTTTTTGGATGTGGGAAGAAATCCACCGTGAGCAACTTCGCACGAACAACTACCGAGCCGCGCTGGATTTTTCAAGAAGCTGCGCTCCCGTGTCGCCAATTCGTTATTGTTTTAGTCCTTGCTAAATTTAGGTGACCAAAATGTCGTACCCTGAGCAACTCGACTGCAAAGTAACAACTTGGTGGAGTCTCGCGATCAGCCAGGTGCCCAGCGCTCCCTGACTGAACTGCGCCCTTCATTATCGGGACATCCCTTTGTAAATTATAGGTAGCCAATAAAAGTGTAGTGGGCGGGGCTCCAAAAGAGCCATTCTAAAGAGGAACTGATTTTGTGCAACTTTTCAAACCGAAGTGAGTCACACATGCTGAGGGTGTGCTAATCTGACTTTTGCTATTCCCCTCGAAGCGCTGAGGCTAGCTAAGGGCTAGAATACGCCATCTGCGAAATGTAAGCAAGTTGCTGGGAATGTACGAAGAAGACGACGAGGAAGAAGACGGGTGTTCAACAGTAAACTAGTGTGCCAAGAAGTTCAGCTTGGAAGAAAGCGCCCTGAAGGAATGCTTCTGTTGCTGCTGATACGATGGACTGTATGTCAATCGATTTTTTGACAGCCCCTACAGTCTCGACATGTTGGATTACACGGGCAATCTGTTTCACCGTGGGATAATCCCGAAGACCAGCTGCTCAAGCTTTAGCTCGTGTGTCCGCGTCCCATTGCATTAATTGATATCATTATTTATTACGAATACATTTACAGAAACTATGGATATTTAGAAAGGAAAAAAATAACAAACAGTGGTGCAATGTTCTGATGTTACTTCGTTCTCCTTCATAGCACGTTCACCAGGTACAGCAAGTAACAATGGAAGGCAGTAACGTTACAAGCTACTCTCCCGGTTCCAACATGGATCCCACCATCCCGGTGATTATGTTTATTTTTGGGGTGGTTGGCAACATGATCGCCATAGTCGTCCTTTGCAAATCGAGGAAAGAGCAGAAGGAGACCACGTTTTACACGTTGGTGTGCGGGCTGGCAGTTACTGACTTACTGGGCACCATTCTGATAAGCCCGGTCACCATCGCCACTTACGTGAAAGGCACCTGGCCAGGTGGAGACGCGCTGTGCCAATACGGCGCGTTCATCCTCCTCCTCTTTGGACTTGCCGGATTCAGCATCATATGCGCCATGTCCATAGAGAGGTACATGGCAATCAATCACGCCTATTTCTACAACCACTATGTCGACAAGAAGCTGGCAGTTTTAACGCTAATAGCGATCTACGTTTCCAACGTGCTGTTCTGCGCTCTACCGAGTATGGGATTCGGAAGAGCGGTGAAGCAATACCCGGACACTTGGTGCTTTGTTGACTGGAGGAGTAACGTGAGCACCCACGCCGCTTTCTCCTACATGTACGCGGGCTTCAGCTCTTTTTTAATTCTGGTCACTGTGGTGTGCAACATCCTCGTGTGCGGGGCACTTGTTAGGATGCATAGGAAGTTTGTGCGCAGGACATCCCTGGGAACGGATCCCGGCAGAATCGCAGAGTTTCGGAGAAGGAGAAGCTTTAGTCGCCTGGCTGGAGCAGAAATCCAGATGGTGATACTCCTCATCGCGACGTCTGCGGTTGTGCTCATGTGCTCCATACCTTTAGTGGTAAGTGATTAAATGTGCATTGTCGCGTCGTAAATTTAACCTTTTGAATAGTGAGCGTAACGAGATTTTCACAGAGGAATGTTCAGAATCGTTCAGAATAGCGCACTAAAGTTTGAAGACGTCAAAGTCATTTAATTGCATTTTAAAATTCTCCGTTTATAAACGTCCAATTTGTACAGACATGGCTGACGCTCCATACAATAGGAGCCAAAGCCGACTTAGCACAGTTTTAGAAAATCGACTAGGGACAACTGAACATTTTTAGAAGGACCCCGAAAGTGTTCAAGTGGGTTTCTGTCCTAAAATGTAGTTTTCTAGCACATACATCTTAATCGTCCGACTTTTCGGATAAAACTCATTTCTAGTGTGGTATGGGCTCGTGATGCTGAGACCATGCCGAGAATCTGCTACGTGCGAATTCGTGCAGTATGCTGCATAGGAAGTTTAAAAAGTCAGATGCGTCACACAAAAGTATTTTCATGAAAATCGTTGCTGCTTTAACAATCATGTTTCAGATATATGCAATCTTTCTTATTTCTAGCCCTTTTATCTAAAAACTACACGGCTGCAGTGAGCGAAAGACTATTCTGACCCATCGAGAGCAAAGCCAGGATTATTTCTGGACTCGGGGACAGTTTGGGCGTGCATACCTTAAGCACACGGCACTCGCGCCGTTCCAATTGAACGCCACCAGTAAACTAGAATACCCAATCAAAACCCCACAGAGGCACAGGGAGAACGTGCAGAGTCCACATAAGCAGGCACCGAAGCCGAACTGTGAGTCCAGTCACGGGAGCTCTTAGGCATTACCTCGTATCTCAGAGTAACATGTCGCCCACACAAGGTCAATTTAGGCACCAGCTAAACTAACATGCAGGGTCAGAAGTCGGACGAGCAGTCTGACATATGTAGGCACATTCTTAAAACTAAAGATGCTGGAGTAGATCTGCAGAGCAGTGCCATGGGGAGCCATTTTTGGTTCCCAAAAGACCCATTAACATGAAGGTACCATAAATAACTTTTTATTATTTAGATCTGAAACAGGCTCTGTAAATAACCATGACGAGATTGTAACAGATTTGTGAATTTACAATAAGTATATTTTAATCTCCCCCTACCTGCATACACAGACTAAATTCAGGTTTTCTTAATCTGTTAATGCCCTGCTAGTTAGTCTACCATGCATTAAGGATATCGGATTTTTTTTCTACATGTAAGGTAGTTTTTCAAAACACAAAGATCCAACGTCATATGTAAAGAAGAAATGAACTTGAAGTTCACTGTAACTCACCCGATTCCCGTCATGTTATTTCAGTCGCACAGTTTTCTGTAAGGCGCTACAACGCCGCATTCATTATTTATTGTAATCAACTCAAGTGCAAATTCCTATTGACACATACAAGGCAAATAAATATGAAACGATAGAAACGTAACCAAGTAAATCGGCTCTTCAGTGCGCTGATCCGCCGGAGCAACGCGTATAGTGAATGGCTGCATATTAGGTGTCGTACCCTGTGACCGCCTGCCAGCGAAACCAAACCGAGTAAGCGGGTTAGGGACTGGAATGCATGAACACTCAAAAAACAGTAAATGAAAACAGGGAGAGGGAGAGAAAGATCCTGAACATGAACAATTTGCACCGCTTTTTAAACTAATTTTTTAACCTTAGTGTTTATCTGATTGTATGCATCTGTTATTAGTTTCTTAACACCGTGAGGGATTATTTTTCTATTAGTTTGCGGCGAGCGTAATTGACTTTTACACTTTTTTTTTACAGCGCCAACAGCGAAAATGTTTAAAATGCAGACCTCACAGAAGGGTCATCCGCATCCCAAGGACGATCAGAGATAGTTTAGTGATCATGTCGTCTGCGACGCCGCCTCGCGGGACGTTTTCGTATTGTAGAAGAAATCCGACCCGCCGCCTACTGGCAGTTTGCGGGTTAAGAGGCTCGTAAACGTAATTGGCAAGATAAAGGCAAAAAAAAAAAAACCTGAAACATAAAGAAATGCGTCATAGGATGGAAGACAGTGCGCCATTGTCGAGGAGAATCCATTATGTAGTGGAACAAATTGTAGTGACAGAGATAAATTACTATTCAAAAGTTGTTTACTGTATGTATGCTAACTGAAATAAGATTAAGCTGTCTCTGTTATATGCCATTTGGTATGGGATTAATAAAAGGCACAGTGTTAATATGTGTGATGTGCCATCTATTGGAATGACGAGACATAGCAACTGGTCGGACACACACACACAGGCACTTATAGTTTTATTAAGGTGGATGAATGTCTGTCTATCTATCTATCTATCTATCTATATATATATATATATATATATATATATATATATATAATATAATATATGGAAGAGAAGAGCTGTGATACAGTTTGTATATTTGCAGCTGGAGATTCACAAAGGGAGAAAATGAATCACGTATCATAAAGTAGTTTTTATTCCTGAGCTTTCAACCCCTACCAGAGGATAATGCTTAGACTTACAAGAATCAAAGGCAATATATACCAATAACTTACGGGGGTTGTGGGGAGGGGTGGCTGAAGACCCCTGGTATATATATATTCATAGCATTCGTAGTCGGAATCACAATCTAATTGTATTGGTGGTCACCTACCAGGTAACGCTTGTGGTTGGTCTGCAAGCCGGCAAACATCCGCCATGGTGCCCTCTTTCAGTTGCGAGAAGCAGATCATAGAATGGTTGAAATAGTTTTACAGTCAAATAATGCAAAGAGTACGCAGTGAGTGTTTACGTTTGATGAGCACAGAATTAGGGTGAAACACGTGTTGCGTACTCTTCACATTATTTGACAGTAAAACTATTTCAACCATATATATATATATATATATATATATATGTGTATATACAAACAAGGGTGGGCAAAAGTATGTTTACACCTGTTCATACTGGAAAAGACATGCAAGCTACGATTATTACATTAGCTTTAATGTTTAAGCATTAAGGTTTAACGTCACAAATTCTTATTTGCTTACTTCCGTTTTGAGCTTATTATGCTTTAAGTTTTATGATATAGATTTTTATACCAATATACATTCTTCATTTTATGAACCTTGTTTGTCCTGATGAGCTTTAGCCAACCCCAGCAGCATCATACATAAGACACACCAGGACAGGATCACACACTCGCACTCCCTCATAAAGGGTCAATGCATCTATCAGCATATCTTTTGAATATGAGAGAAAGCCAATTTCAACACTAGGGAGAACATGCAAAATACACACAGGCGGTGCCTCACTTAGGAAGTGAACTGTGGTCCAAATGCTGTGAGGCGACCACATCACTGGGCCTGCCACCTCATAATATAACATAACATTACATTTCACTTATTTGGGTGACACTTTTATGGAAATCGACTTACAACATTTGAGATACAATTGATTCAGTTTCTATTGTATTTCGATTTGGAGCACAGGCAGGTGGAGTGACTTGCTCACGGTCACACAGTGTGAGTAGCGAGATACCTTGGTATTTTTTCTTTTCTTCTTGCCATATTTCATGTTACGTGGTGTTTGCTCCTTGTTTGGTTGTTGATGATTGCTGCATTTGTTAACAGGGTTATTTATTATATTCACTACTAGATTTAGGTACTTGTGTACTAAAGGGACGGCAGTGGAACCTCCCCCACAGAGCCCAACACTAGAATGGGTCCAATTTTTGTAAATTTGTATATTTTATTATCCCAATAACTATGTTAATTACAAGTTCTAATTGAACATATGAACTTCTATAATATTCCAATATTCCAATTTCTGTAAATTTCTATATATATGTTTTAAATATGTTATGAATTCGTCAAAAAAAACTTCTGTTTTCCTTTGTCATGCTGTCCGTTTAGTACACAACAACAACAACAACAACAACATTTATTTATATAGCACATATTCATACAAACAGTAGCTCAAAGTGCTTTACATAATAAAGAATAGAAAAATAAACACAATATGAAAACAAAATAAATCAGCATTAATTAACATCGAATAAGAGTAAGGTCCAATGGCCAGGGGGGACAGAAAAAACAAAATAAAAACTCCAGACGGCTGGAGAAAAAAAAATAAAATCTGTAGGGATTCCAGACCATGAGACCGCCCAGTCCCCACAGGTACCTAGATTTATTTTATGCAGCTTTTGCTATTTCTTTTATTAGTATGCACATCTCCGAGATGTGAGGATGCTGGGGTACTCAGAGACAACACATGAACATGAGGAGGAAGGGCCAGGTCTACTCAAACAGTGGGATATTCAAACCCAGTGCTGACCACATGTGTAGTTGTACAAAAATAACATTTGAATATCTAACTGTTAGCCAACCGATTTTCATTTAACTTCAATGTAAAATAATGAGATTGTTGTGTAAATCACAGGCACTACAGTTAAGATTCTGAAGGCACTGCTATAATTGTAACCCATAGTGAATTTCGTGAGAATCTATACCCATCGGTCCTAGTTCTTACCATCACACCTGCATGCAGAAAAGCCAAAGAAATGCAAATCTGACACATCTACTATATAAATGGTAATTGTTCTTATGTGAATTTTTAGATATTAGGGTTGCAGGGTGCTGGAGCGTATCCCAGCAAGCACAAGGCACTGGACAGAGCGCCAGTCCATCACATGGTGAACACACTCGCACACACGCATACACTTTTCAATCTCAATTTGGAAAAAAAGACATCAAGACATTGAAATAATTATGAATATCAGCAGATCATTTGTTATGTCAAGTCAGCCCAACATTAATACAGACTTGGGCAATTAATTTGTATATCATTTTTGTATTTTAGCATGGTTATTAATTGCACTCCTACCTTGACATGTGTTCATTTAGTTGGCGTCTTTACACAAAAGACTTAACAAATCTCATGTGCGTAGTGATGTTGCAGCTATGGCAAATGAAGTGACTTCCTCCGCGTCAAACAGTAAGTCAGTGTTTCACCCACCAAGCGGCTCCCACATTTAAAAAGTATCAGAAGCAAACCGTGAGAATGTTTTTGTTAGGAGAGCTCTGACCTTTTTTACTAATGAAATCTAAGATAGTGGGCGCTATGATGGTATATAACATTTGGTTTCAATTTCTCTTCTCTTCAGGTACGACTCTTTGTGAACCAACTCTACCAGCCCCCAGTGGTCAAAGAAGTGAACAAAAATCCAGATCTTCAGGCCATCCGTATTGCCTCGGTTAATCCGATCTTGGACCCGTGGGTGTACATCCTGGTGAGGAAGACTGTAGTACTAAAACTCATTGAGAAAATCAAATGTCTTTTCTGTCGAATTGGAGGAGGACGACGACCTTCCCGAAGTGACTTTAACTGCATTGACAGCCAGCGGTCTTCTGTGCTGTCCCGGGAATCCCCATCCATTGTATCCCGGGAGCTCAGGGAGGTCAGCAGCACCTCTCAGACATTGTTATACCTTCCGGAGAACAGCGAGAATTTAGTTGGCAGCTGCCGGTCAGACAGTGGGACAGGGGATCTGGGCAGCTCCATGGACAGTGCCTCTTTCAGGACTTTGAAGGGCTCAGGATCTTCAGAAGGTCAGGCCTCAGACGTTGAGTCTTTCAGTGACATGAACAGTTTGACTTGTCTGTCAAATGTTAGTAACTCTTCCCCATCCTTTGAAAAGGATCGCTCCCTGCATGTGACCTTCACCGATGAAATGTTGAATTTGCCAGAGAGGAGTATATAGCTGCACTCGAATGATGATGATAATGTTCACATTCAAGTACCCAAGTTCTGTTTTAGGTGAATTCTGCCATCAGTGCTGTAGCAACACATTGCTTGCAAGGTATAGACTGACCAATCTGTGTTTATTCAGCAGGAGAAATCCCATAATTTTCCTTTAAGCTAAAAATGTGATTTTTTTTTTGTTTCTGGTGCTCTTGCAGCTCTTCTGACAGTATTTGATGTAATCAATTATCAAAGTGGCCAATTCACTTGAGGCACGGACGGGACTGAAGAAGGTCGGTTATAGTCCCAGAGTCGGAGTCTGCAATACAATCGGGCCTCACCTTAAAGTAATACTGGCAACACCTCACATTTCATTCAGACCACTAAACGTTGTTGGTTTTTTTTATTTCTAAGCTGTGTGATTTCAGTTCTCCTCATCATGTTGGCACTCACTTCCTTTAATCCTCTAATGCTTTTAGAAACGTCCCTATGTAAATGTCCAGTCGACGTTTTCGAGTTTTACTTTTCATGCTAATTGAATGAAATGCCATCCTTGTGACTAAGATCCAGAACGGCAGGTTTAAACAGCCAGGTCATCATTTAAAATCCGCACGTCTTGGCTGATTGACAGCGTCACCGGAATCGTCGATGTTTACGGAATGCCTCTCCTTTTTTGCCGAGACCACTTTGCATGATGAGTAGAAACTGTGGAGTGTCACAATATGATGTAATGTGAAAAATATCTTATATTGTTTATTATACAGATACAAGATTGTATTTATTTTCTTCTCTATGAGAAGGTTAATGAAAGAGGTGCAATAAAATAATAGTTTGCGTTATGTGAAAGAGACATAAAATCACTGTCATTTCTGATCTGAAATTGATTTGCATTTTTAATATGAAATAAAAAAATTGTTTTAAGAGTAATCTCTTCATTAATGAAAAAAGTTATACGGGTAAACCTAAAATCAGCACTTCTAAAAAGGGACAAATATAGTAAAGTTGGAGCATGTGTGCCTCTCAAAAGATTAGGCCCACATCACAGTACACTTAATGAACATTTTATTGGTTTAAACAGGATGCGCTTTTCTAATCTTTAAACATAATGGACATATTGGAACTTCAAAGTGCTGCAGCCTCATTGTAAAATAATTAATCGAGGATGGCCACTATAAAACATTTTAAAGTTCATCAAGGAACAGTTTCAATTTAGTGTACTGCTCTGGAAAAATAAAGTTGATTTATCAGATTTTAACTGACTGCAGCTTCGCCATCCATTCTGCAAAGAAACCTGTACATATCTGTCCGCGCATTGAAGCCTTTTGTGTTAAAATGTCGCTGCCTGACTGTTTGATTTGCTTATATTAAGTAACTTTTTGTCTGAGCCTGACAATAATAGTAATAAAGATGTGATTTCAAAATATTTTTCCAATTGTTAATAAAAAGAATATTGTAAAATCCCATTTGCAAATAGATTTAATGTGGAAAAAATGCTGCCTGCTTTCATTATAGCCATCTATGTGCTGAGTGTCTAGTTAGGAGACTAGTCAGGGACAAGATGTGTTTCATAATGAGACGCCTGCCTCTAAAAGACATCAATAGGCACAGATTAGCATGAGGATGGCATGGGTTTTGTGTGAGTGTGCCCTGCAATGGACTGGCAACTTGTTCACCATGGCTCCTGGCTAATGCACAAGTCCCCATAATCCTCAGTAGGGTGAGGGAGGTTTATTAATAAGAGCAGCACGGTGCTTTGAAAAGAGCCTGAAGGTAAATGTTTATGAATGAAAGAATCAGAAATGGGTTTTATTCAAAGTTAATGTTTCATTAAAAGGATTGCTGCAGTAAAGATGGTAGATGGTGCATTGGAAACTTTAGAGATCTGTGCATTATGGCCCATATATCTGATTAAATGTTTTCTTGTTTGTTACGCCACCGTTATAAGAGTGGTGGTGGTGGTGAAGTGAAGTGATTGGGCACTATGCTTGAGTCAACGGAACATAAAAGAATAAAAACAACTGCGCACTGTGACAGAGCGGTGCCTTGCTGGAGCTCAAGGATCCACAAGAGGGGAGATGGCCATCACAAAATAAAAAGACGATTTCTGCTGGAAACAAAGAATTGTGACAAACTCATATAGGGTAATATAATCCAGAATGCTGCCATCAGGAAAGTTGATGGCTTTGCCAGAACAAACACTAACCTGAAATTTACAAACCATCAAACATAATTGCACATTTGATTAGCCGGGGCTGCGGTTCAATGTTTCACACAAGTGATGAGAAAACAAAGGTGGTTAGAGGAGGAAGTGATGCTGGGGAAGTAATAAATTAAGAAAGAAAACCAAGGTGGGTGGATGCCATCATAATAGACGCTGATGACCTCACTGGGAGACTGGACTGGTCAAATATTATCCACTTGGTCTTGAAGAGATGCAGGTAAGTTGAAGGGTAAAGCAGCAACAATACCATGAATAAAATTCAGCCAATGGAGTCCCCGTCTTACCTTTTCTTAAACCGACAAAGGCGTGACTGTACTTTAAATGAAATCAGCACATTGAGTAATTGTCCTTGGGGTTTCTTAGCACAAAAGCCCCAAAATAATCCAAAGAGGGAACCATCAAAGCCTGGCTAGTCACAAAAAAGGCAAATGTTGAATCTTTATAAATAAAAGATTTATTATTAACAAAATACATTTTAACAGAAATAAGTTTCAAGCAACACAAGAGGCCAAAGGACTTACCTGAAAAAATAAAGGCAATCCAAGGCAAACAAATTCCTAATAAACAAATCCAAAGAATGGTAAAAAAAAACCTGATGTCAAAATCCAGTAAATCACAACAGCACAGAAAAATTGCAAAAGAAACTCAAAAGCGCTATATAAATGCAAAGAATTAATGACGCCAGTGGATTCAATGAACCGCAAGGGACTGTGGGCTTAAATTCTTATTTTGTCTTAATCAACATTACCATACTCAGTTGTTGTTTTTGTTCTTTCCTTAATCAGCAACAAAACCATAACGAGATGCAAAGCAACCCAACATATGACCACCTAACTCAATTGTCCAACTAATCTCCTATTCAGCTGTTAATGAAACCCATTATTTAATTCAATAGCTTGTGTTTCAGTTGTATACCTCAACTTAGCCAGAGTGATACCCAGCAGGAGTTAGTGTTCTCTTTCTGATTTTCTTTGGATTTACTTTTTTCTAAGATCGCCATTCAAATGCTTTGTGGACAACAGCAAATGGATATTTCTCAGACCTTAACCTTTTCTTTTCAAACAATCTATTCAGGCAGATATAAAAAAGATAGGTTCACCTATTGGCTCGCTTAAAATCTCATTATTACTTTGGATGCTCGTTACACAAACAAACAATTAAAATTCACGGCAGTTTAAACAGAGGATGCCCCATTTGTATTTTTAATTGGTTACTAAATAAGAAAGTGGGTGAAACAGTAACCTGCAGATACTGCAGCACCCTAGAAACTGAGTTTGACATCTCTGTTGCACATGGGATCCTTCTATTTTAAACCTCCAGAGCAAGCTTAGATCTTACATGTTAAATCTTTTAGATATTTAGTTTTTTTGACATAATAATACTGTAATAATAATAATAATAATAATAAGTTCTTATTATATAATGCCTCAAGGCACTTAACTGTTTGTATGTACTGTATATTGTAAGCTGTCTTGGCTATAGTGCCTATAAAAAATATTCACCCCTTGGAAGTTTTCACATTTTGTTGTTATAAACATTCTGTCACAGTGGATTTAATTTCACTTTTTGACTCTAGTCAATGGAAAAGAAAAGCTCTTTAATATCAAAATGAAAGCAAATCTTTGCAAATGGTCTAAATAAATAAATTACAAATATAAAACACTTGATCAGGCAAATATGCATGGCCTTCAAGTTTGTATTTAGTAGATTAACCTTTGGCAGCCATGACAGCCTTAAGTTCTGTGTGCACAGGTTTCTCTTTGTCAGCTTTGCACATCTGGACACTGTACTATTCCCTCGTTCTTCTTAGTAGAAGTGTTCAAGCTCTGTCAGGTTGTATGGTCATCGTGAGTGAACAGCCTTTTTCAAATCCAAATGTTCAAGTGGATTGAGACATTAATATTCCAGTATACACTCTAAGAAATAACGGTTTCTTTAATGGCACTGTATGATTCTTTCCTAGGTTGTGTGGTTTTTTCGTAGGACCTTTGCTTGACAAAGCACTGTTTCATTGTGGGAAGGGTTCATTGCATATGAAGTTGTCTCTTTCTTCTTTGAAAAATATTCTAATATATATATAGAAAAAAACTGAAATCTTTAACGTAAGGTAGGCTACCTAGCAGGACACTAACAGATTAGGAAAACCTCAATTTAGCCGGCGTGATTTGCAGTAAAAGTCCTTTTAACATCATAACCCATTGGTATTTCACAAATCTCTTTACATCTATTCCTGGTCATTTACTGTAAAGAGCCTCCTGCTAAACTAAATAAACAAAGACTGTTTCTGAAACCTTCATGTAGATGGACCTTTTGGCAACCAAAAGTGGTTCACCTATGGTATCACTCTGAAGAACCACTCTGGTACCTTAACTTTTAAGAGGGTAGCTTTGGCTTTATGCTTGAGGCCGTTGCCTTGATACAAAAACAAAACTTCTCACATGGCTGCAGTCCTTTAACCTTCACAAGATTTCCAGGGCACTTCCCAGCCTCATCAATCTAATTTATTATCGCTTGTAACTCCCACAAGAGTAGTAATTGGTAGTAATTCTAATCCCAAAAACAAAGAATAGATTATTTATTCTTATTTAATTATTTTTTTATGTAAAGAAACGATTAAATATGTTTTAATTTTTAAAAATCTCGTAAACAAGGACACTGGTGAAGTCAAGCTGCGCGAGATGAACGTATTTTCGTCCGACAAATATTATACCGCTGTTAGTTGTATCATGAAAATAACCCAATACACAGTAAATTCCATCCATCCATCCATTATCCAACCCGCTATATCCTAACTACAGGGTCACGGGAGTCTACTGGAGCCAATCTCAGCCAACACAGGGTGTAAGGCAGGAAACAAACCCCGGGCAGGGCGCCAGCCCACCAGAGGGCACACACACACATACCCACACACCAAGCACACACTAGGGACAATTTAGAATTGCCAGTCCACCTAACCTGCATGTCTTTGGAATGTGGGAAGAAACCAGAGCACCCGGAGGAAACCCACGCAGACACGGGGAGAACATGCAAACTTCACGCAGGGAGGACCTGGGAAGCGAACCCAGGTCACGCAGTAAATTATTTAACTCAATTTGGCAATATTGGCTAAACTGCCAATGTGGTGCAGTTGCGCCGCATTATCACCTGATCTACTGTTACCCAAATGTTCACGACAGATACCGATACGTTTCGAACTTTCTGGATTGAAAATACACGACTATAAAAGCAGTAGCAGCAACAGCAGCGCCACTCGTCATAGAAACAAACTACAAATAGAAAAGGAGCTCAGAGTGTCTATCTCAAATATCAAACCAAACCTGGACAGGCTGTGTACTTTAAAGTAGGTACATATTAGTCATTAGATCTATGCCTTACAAATGTTTTATTTTAATTCTAGTTATAATGCATTCGTTGTGATTATATACTTGCAAATTTAAACTTGAAATAAAAATGTAAAAAAAAATAATTTTGATGTCTTGTTCATTTATTCGATGCCCTCCTTGTACAGCTTCAGCGCCACCCCAGGGGGGCGCGCCCCACAATTTGACAACCGTTGGCATATACAGTAATATTTGGTTTCAGTTTCTCTTCTCTTTAGTTAAGACTCATCATCAACCAACTCTACCAGCCACCAGTGGTCAAAGAGGTCTACCAAAACCCAGATCTGCCTTGATTGGTCAATCTGATCTTAGGCCAATAGATGTACATCCTCCCAGGGGTGTAGCACAGAACTCTGGGAACTATACATACACAGACTCTGTGGGCCCCTTCCTCTTGAAAACACACGTTTCCTTCAAGGCTTCGAAGGCCCTCCCACCCAGTGGGCCCTGGGTAATCATTACCCTTTTTCCCCCACCACGATGCCCATGCATCCTCCTGAGGAAGGCTGTAGTGCTCAAATTGACTGAGAAAATCAAATATGTTTTCTTTTGAATTGTAGAAAGACAGTGAAATGAATTTAACTGCACTGACAGCCAACGGTCTTCAGTCCTGTCTTGGGCATCTCTAGCCTTTGTATCCTGGGAGTTCAGGGAGGTCAGCAGCACCTCTCAGACATTGCTATACCTTCCACAGAAGAGTGAGAATCTAGTTGATAACTGCTGGTCAGACAGTGGGAGAGGCGATCTGGGCAGCTCCATGGGCAGTGCCTCTTTCTGGACTTTGGAGGGATCAGGATCTTCAGAAGGTCAGGCCTCAGACATTGAGTCTTTCAGTGACATGAACAGTTTGACTTGTCTGCCAAATGTTAGTGACTATTTCCCATCCTGCAAAAAGGACTTTAATAACCTTTTTCACCGAGATGCTGGTTGTGTTCTTTTTGTCTTCATTGTGTAGGTCAGGCCATCAAATTGACTTACCACAAGTTGGACCTTCCAGATAAGGTGCATTTATTCAACAGTCAATTGAAAGGCCAGACAGATGATCTCCATTGAACTACTTATGTGACTTCTCAGACCAACTGGCTGCACCAGGGATGATTTACGTGTGTAATACGAAAGGAGGTGAATACTTAACGAGATCCATTATTTGGTGGTTTATGATTGTAAGTAATTTGGACCATTAATCTGTTTTTATTTTAACATTAAAAAGTATTTTGGTCAGTGCCAAAAAAAGCCAAATCAAATCTATTGTGATTCAATGTTGTATCACAATAAATGTGAAAACTTCCAAAGGTTTAATACTTTTTATGGGCAGTGCACCATGATACGGTGTCCTGGACAATGACCACTCAATAACTGCCTGGATGAGCTACATACTTGAATATTTCAAGGACAGTTTTTTATTGTTTTAGGATTTTTTGTAATTATTTTTTATGATAACCAAATGCTCCTTTTGGGCTAATGTCCACTGGCTCCACATTACAACATAACACAGACAACACAATGGCACGTGAGCAGAACAGTGAGTGTCATAATGTGGGGCCTCAACACCTACAACACTTGATCACTTCTGCTGTCTTTTAAAGTCAGCTTGAGCACATAATGATACAAGAAGGAGAACCTGCTACCCTGGCCTGTCTGGTGTCATTTTTCAAAAGGAGTCATGATGTGAATGGGTGTGCTCTTTAGTTAATACCAATGCGACATGAGCATGCTTCTCTGGAAAGCCATGTTGGGCTTAAGTGAAACATATATGAGATCACCACATACAGTGGGATGCAAAAGTTTGGGCAACCTTGTTAATAGTCATTATTTTCCTGTATAAATCGTTGGTTGTTACGATAAAAAATGTCAGTTAAATATATTATATAGGAGACACACACAGTGATATTTGAGAAGTGAAATGAAGTTTATTGGATTTACAGAAAGTGTGTAATAATTGTTCAAACAAAATCAGGCAGGTGCATAAATTTGGGCACCGTTGTCATTTTATTGATTCCAAAACTTTTAGAACTAATTATTGGAACTCAAATTGGCTTGGTAAGCTCAGTGACCCCTGACCTACATACACAGGTGAATCCTATAATGAGAAAGAGTATTTAAGGGGGTCAATTGTAAGTTTCCCTCCTCCTTTAATTTTCTCTGAAGAGTAGCAACATGGGGGTCACAAAACAACTCTCAAATGACCTGAAGACAAAGATTGTTCACCATCATGGTTTAGGGGAAGGATACAGAAAGCTTTCCCAGAGATTTAAGCTGTCTGTTTCCACAGTTAGGAACATATTGAGGAAATGGAAGACCACAGGCCCAGTTCAAGTTAAGGCTCGAAGTGGCAGACCAAGAAAGATTTCGGATAGACAGAAGCGACGAATGGTGAGAACAGTCAGAGTCAACCCACAGACCAGCACCAAAGACCTACAACATCATCTTGCAGCAGATGGAGTCACTGTGCATCGTTCAACCATTCAGAGCACTTTACACAAGAAGATGCTGTATGCGAGAGTGATGCAGAGGAAGCCTTTTCTCCACCCACAGAACAAACAGAGCCGCTTGAGGTATGCGCAAGCACATTTGGACAAGCCAGCTTCATTTTGGAATAAGGTGCTATGGACTGATGAAACTAAAATTGAGTTATTTGGGCATAACAAGGGGCGTTATGCATGGAGGAAAAAGAACACAGCATTCCAAGAAAAACACCTGCTACCTACAGTAAAATATGGTGGTGGTTCCATCATGCTGTGGGGCTGTGTGGCCAGTGCAGGGACTGGGAATCTTGTCAAAGTTGAGGGACGCATGGATTCCACTCAGTATCAGCAGATTCTGGAGACCAATGTCCAGAAATTAGTGACAAAGCTGAAGCTGTGCCGGGGCTGGATCTTTCAACAAGACAACGACCCGAAACACTGCTCAAAATCCACTAAGGCATTCATGCAGAGGAACAAGTACAACGTTCTGGAATGGCCATCTCAGTCCCCAGACCTGAATATAATTGAAAATCTGTGGTGTGAGTTAAAGAGAGCTGTCCATGCTCGGAAGCCATCAAACCTGAATGAACTAGAGATGTTTTGTAAAGAGGAATGGTCCAAAATACCTTCCACCACAATCCAGACTCTCATTGGAACCTACAGGAAGCGTTTAGAGGCTGTAATTTCTGCAAAAGGCGGATCTACTAAATATTGATTTCATTTCTTTTTTGTGGTGCCCAAATTTATGCACCTGCCTGATTTTGTTTGAACAATTATTGCACACTTTCTGTAAATCCAATAAACTTCATTTCACTTCTCAAATATCACTGTGTGTGTCTCCTATATGATATATTTAACTGACATTTTTTATCGTAACAACCAACGATTTAAACAGGAAAATAATGACTATTAACAAGGTTGCCCAAACTTTTGCATCCCACTGTACTTATTACTGTTCGCAAGCAGTCACATAATATTTGCTTGGCCGTGGTATGGGACACCATTAAGCATCTGTTTGACACCATAACTTGATGCTTGCTTTAGCTGTGGTGGGGATCTTATCTGATTTTTTTTTAGCCTTGATATGTAACTATTTTAGAATTCAGTTTTTTATGTATGTAAATATGTCATAAATTTGTATTTTATTGCATGTCTTCTATGTAATGTGCTCTTGTATGTTGCTGACTGAATCAAGTAAATGTCTATTTGTGGACAATAAAAGTAAGCTAAACTAACCTTAACCCATTGCGGACCAAAAGGCTGTTCATTTGCTCTAGATTTGGATTTGTTTCTTACACATGAGAATTACTTATTCTGACTCTGATGTCAATTGGTCCATCATTTCTGAGGGCAAAGTCTGAACATAATTCTTCTCTACATGTCATCAATGTATATGTCTGTACAGCGAGACTGAAGCACATCTTGTGTATACTACAGACGTATTCTACTGCTGATAAAGCTCCAAACAGACTGATAACTTATGTTTCTGGTAATTGTACAGGTATACGACTAAATGAAGACATTTGAGTACTGCATGTGAGTATGCTATTTAAGGTTTTTAAATATGGCTCATCAATTGGATACGTGCAACGCGTCAAAAAATATTGCATATTTTTAGATTCACTTACATCATTTTTTCTGTAGCAAAACAAACATCCTGCATTACAAAAAAACACCAAGAACAAATTTAGGATTTTTTTCAAAGTGCTGAACAGAGTTGATAAATGTTCTGGTGGAAAAAAAGAGGCCAATTAAAGACTAATCTGTCAGCAGCAACTTGCAGAAAAGGAACTGTAAAAAAAATCATTATTTTCCTGTTGTTCTTCTGTGAAACACATGACGAGAGTGAAGAGTGAAAGTAGGTTTAACAGCTCAAGGGCAAAAGAACTGGCTTTTAGTAAGGCGATTTTCTGCCAGCCATGAACAGCATGTGGGGAGTCCCTTTATGCTTTTTATGTCAGCCAGGTTCCTGGAGAAATAGATAATGGACCTTTTCTAATGAGCGCTGTAAACTGATCATTTCAAGAAGTTTTCTTCTACTGTTTTAAAGAAAGGTGACTAGAGCATGATGAACATAATGAGGAATGATCAGTAAGTGAAGTTATGTTTGGAAGGTACCCGTTTGGCAGTGGATTGGATAGTCTGGCTTAGCAGAAACGTTGATTCACCATTCGAGTAGGTTGAAAGAAACATAATGGCTGCCTTGAGCTAATCTTGTCCAGCAAGAAAAGGAAGATGTTGGTACTGGTAAAGTAACATTAAGAAAAGAATTGAAGTGACAGTCATGGAGACCACTCAACAAGTGAATAGAAATCTATGTTATATAATTGCTTCCAAAAAAAATGGGAAGAAGCACTGCAATCAGTGGGCTGTTTGAACTGTTTGGAAATGAGGGGTTCTTATTACACACAGCACCATCCACAGCAGGCACCATTGCCAGTCATTTTACAGACAGATAATTAATTCAATATAAATGAACAAGCAATTATATTAATGATGTATTTTTATACACACATTTGTACATATATATGAAACTAATGTACAAATTATTAAAATGATATATTTGTGAAAAGATCAGAGTGTGCAGGAACTACAGTATAAGCTATCCCTAAAAATGAATCAAAAGAATCAATTCACTTAAATGGGAAATTCAAAAGAATCAATTTAGTCAATTGAATCGAAATGCCATCACTAACCTAGGGAAGACAGAGTCACAACTTTTCAACCCACGCTCAGAAGTACTTCTTGTGTAACCTAATTACCATCATGAAGTACTACCGGGTCAAGCAGAACCTCCCCCTGAAAGGTGAGCCTGGCCTCAGCAGCCACATTTAGCGGCGCCCGAAGACCCCAACAGGGCCACCAACCAGAACTATAACTCACATGCAGTCCTGCGGCTGTGAAAACGGGAGCCATACCAGAGGGACGCTACCACTCCAAGTATTGGGGGAACACATGGCTCTGAGAGGCAATCTCTTTTCTGTCTTTGCACCAGAAAACATCCATCTATTTTTGTATTAACAAGTCATAAGGAGCCAAAGTGGATTCTTCAAGGGCAGACAGTATATCCCTAACAGTCACTGATAACCTAACATGAACATCTCTGGTATAATAAGCACAACACAGGGTGCAATTCTTCAAGACAGTAACTTGCACAAAATTTCTGAAGGCTCCTGGCTACCTTAATGCTTACAACATTGGTAAGGAACAACTCCAATCCTGATCCTTCATTAGCTCTTTGTGGTTTTCATTACCTGATTATTTGGAAGATCACTTTATCCAAATTATCAAATGTATTAATTACAAAGTTAATAACAGGTGGATAATTTTGAGAGCAGACCAGATAAAGCTTACAAAACCAGTTAGTCCTACGCTTCAATGAAAGCTCCTGGTCTAACAAAAGGGTGTTGATATGTCATTAAAGCTGTGGCTATCTAGAAAGACAGCAGTGAGCTGATAAGGCAAAACGCTCCCAAAATGTACCGTAAAGAGATGTGCTTTGAAGGGCCCCATGAACAGAGACCAAAGTTGGAGCAATTTGTGTAACTGTGTGAAGCTTATGTGAAGAACTAAGAAACCTTGTTGATTCTTAGTGCATTTTGTGAAAGGAAATGGATCAGAGACATTCTGAAGGAAAGTAAGAATGGACCAGAGGCTGCAGGTATTATGGAGCAGAGCCATGATGAGATTTGTGGCTCAAGACAAGAACTGAATTCTTGTCACACGCTGTACAAAATCAGTGAGCTCTAAGGATAAGAAAGGAAGTTAATGTGACCAGTCACTGTGCTATCATTACCATATATAACATTCAAATGTTAATGGATAATTAATAGAGAATGATGGGTAAATAATTTCTTTTTCCTAATCAAGATGCACAATTGGGGAGCCGGTCTTAACTTTCCATTTCCTGATTGCCATGCTCCAATTTGAGCTGATTGTGAATCTACTAATTTC
The DNA here is from genome assembly GCA_026402145.1 of Polypterus bichir lapradei. Classification (NCBI taxonomy): domain Eukaryota; kingdom Metazoa; phylum Chordata; class Cladistia; order Polypteriformes; family Polypteridae; genus Polypterus; species Polypterus bichir. Next base: position 14,210,425 of record JANRMT010062822.1, read on the forward strand.
ATCCATGTTCCTCTTTTCGCTTGTTTCCACCATCAGAACACATATTGCAAAGTCAACTAGTGATGCCGAATTGAGCAGGTAGGTGTATTTGTTTGCATATATTCCTGTCTGACATAAGGTTCTCCTGGACAATCAGCCCCCATAACGCAAAAGCCAGCTTATTAAGTAAAAGGATGGATGAATGCTGGATCCTGTTTTAATTACAATGTTACTGCTTTTAGCTCTTGGTTACCCATATTTTACATTAGAATTAAAAGAGTGTGGATGTTGTGCCCATTTACCTGAAATGTATAAATTAGTGTGGTTATGATTCTATAATTACAGTGCAACAAGGTTGACTTGAACAGCCCTCCAGCTGAAACAGTTCCGTTCTATAATAATTTCAATTAAAATTGTGGAATAATTGGTTCTAAATTCCTATTTCCAAAATAAAAATCAACTAGTCCTAAAAATGCCGTTTTCCATTCAGCTGTCGATCACTTTTCCTTTTACTTCATGTAAATAGCAGTATGTGCTAGATGTCTCAATATACTTGAGTTACGTAATTCTAAAAAACCTAGTGTCGCATGAGAGCACTTGGGGAGCATCTAACTGGATCTTTCAAGGCAAGACAGTTGACAATAGTTGGAGGAGAAAGCAGTCGTTAACCACCAAATCTCTCTTCCCTGCAAACCAGAAGACAAACCATATAATGACTTCCGGTACGATTACAAAGATCCCAGCCCTCTGCCTTGGGAGCTACTTAAACTATGGAAGCATGGGAAGGCTGAAACCATTTGGACCACGCTTACATAGTGTAATGAACTCTGCAACAGAGAGACCATCGGCGACTGAAACTCAAAAAGACCCAAGACATCTTTATTGTTGCTTTCTTTTAGTTTTTGAATTCCTTTATTAAACAGGTTCCCAGTTGGTCCCCAGATCTTTATGTTATTCTGTTTATTTAATTTCAAAGAATTACACTGGCAAATGATTTTAAGAAATATAGTTGTTACGTTTAGTTTGCTCCTCCATGACTTCCTCGTTCTGTTCATTTTAGCTTATGTGGTTATTGTAAAGTTATTTGTGGATATTCAGTTTAACACGTTAGAGGTAATCTATTAATTGCTAGGACTTGTGTTCTCCTTTCCTTTATCTCTCTAATCTTGGTCTCAAGTATCTGATTCTCTCTTTTTGTTGATTTTAGCACTTTCACATATTTACATTTGTCACATCCCTTCTGTCTTAAGAAGTAAGCTATTCGTTTATTCTTAACACCTTCCTCTTGCATCCTTTGCCATCTCAATTTGCTTATATTTTATTTTGTTTCATATTTCCTATTATTGTATTCATTTTTGTTCCTTTGATGAGTATGTGTAGTTGCACTTACCATCACATTTACGTGCTTAAAAGTATTTGGAACTTGATTCTCTAATTGATTGCGACATATCAGTTTCTTTTTTAAGTTGTCACAAATGATCATTTCTCCATTCTGCATTGCTTATTTTGGAGTAGTGTTGATTATGCGTAATTTAGCACATCATGTAGCCTAATTTCTCCTTTTTTCCTTATCTTATATTCCATGTATGGATTTCTAGTCATGCAGTTAAAATCTATAAATTAGGCAGTGGCTCCCCAAAACAAGTTAGCTAAAATGCAGACTAAATACAACATCTGGCACCAGTGATCCTGAAGTGGATTAAGCAAGTTTGATATTGTGAGGGACAGTCGTCATCCTTACCCGACTGGGACACACTCAGGATGGAAGGAGAAGGAGAGACAGCTTATGCAAGGCTTTGTCTCCCCCAGGGTGCTAGATGACAACGAGCCCAGGCTCGGATCCCCACATGGCATGCCAGGTATTGTAGTCCCGGGGTACAGACTTGTTGTGTATCATGGGGCTCACTTTGGGGGTTTGGCTGCTCGATTTGGGAGTCCCTACCCTCCTCCAACCTCACTCAGAAGTTCTTTGGAGTTGCATCTTCATATCACCAGAAGCACTCCCAGGGATGAGATAAAAGGAGCTGACTGCCTCACATCAAGGAGACAGAGTCGGGTAGAAAGTGGACAAAACTTGTGAGGAGGAGTGGAGGAGGTAGTGTCCAATGAAAGACAGAGAAGGAAGAAAAAATGTGGGCTGTTTTGTGCTTGTGCTTGAGCATATCTGTACTTGTAGCTGTGGTGGGAAATGCTTGAGCAAGAGTTTCCCCCAGTAAAAGACTCTTTGCCTTTTATACTTGTGTCCAAGCCTGCTTGAGTTTGGTGTTTGGGTAGCTGGAGCACCCCCTGGTGTCCACAAAATATTGTTTCTAATATTATTATTATTATTCAAACTCTGCTTGCCTCACATAGTGTACACCCTTTTCTCAACACTGAATTTACACTTTCAGCATCTCTTTTTTAATCTTAAGGGGAAGTACATTAACCTGGTGACTACTGCTCATTTTGAAAGACTTCTTTGCTAGCCAGATATACAGGAGCAAAATCAGGAAGTGAGCCATTTCATGATATATTGTTTGAATTGCTAAATGGCTGACTTAGAAACACTTCCCAAGTTGTGTTCCATATCATTTTAAAGACAGACAATCTACTGTATCTCTTAAATAATTTATTGTTGAATAATTTTAAATATATAATATCTTTAGCTAACCATTTATCAGGTTCAGGGTTAGGGTGGGTCAGTGCCTGTCTTGGCAGTAATGGGTACAAAGTGAGTATTAACACTAAACAGGGCACCAGTGCACTGCAGGGCACATTCACTGACAGAACAATTTATATTAATGCATGCATGATCTAGTGAACACATTTTTAGGATATGGGAGGAAAAGTGGAGTAACAAGAGAAGAACCCAAGCAGACATACAGTAAAAATGCAAACTCTAAAAAGGAAGTCAATTCTTTTTAAAATACTGATATTCATGTTTGAAAGTTATTATAAACTAGCCACGGTACCTGTCAAGGACAGGTTATAGAATGATTAAAAAATACTTGCTATTCCTTGCTGTACCTTCAGAGTGTTTTCTTTGTATTTGTGTGTATGAACATCACTTAACTACTTCTCTCGACCATATTCCTGTAAAGCTTGCATATGAATCCTATTAATCTTTGTCTTGAGAAAATACCTCCAGATAGACAATGTTGTTAGTGAAAACTTCAAGCCTTGCCCTCCGTTGATGAGGTGTTTCACTTGCACATTGTTGAGCCACAGCAACTGCTTCGTTTCGACATTGTGTCATTAGCATGACTTTGTTGTTGCACTGCAGCATTTACTGCACACAGGTCTTTTGTAGCAAGCGTCGAAAAAATTTTTAAAAGTGCATGCATGCACCATCTAGTGGCTGTGGTTGAGCGTGAGCAGAGCTTACTGCTCCATATACACACATAGATCTTTCATTTATATATGTCAAATTTTCTTTAAAGAACTTCTGTTAAGTGCCAAATTTCCCCCGGGGACAAATAAAGTCCTATCTGTTAACTGTGGCTAGTAGTCTCTCAATTATAAAAGGAAGTCATGAGACAAGATTTTTTGCCAAGAGATTTTTTCAAGTCTCACCCTCCTCTCGTCGCCTATGGTCCACTCAGCTCTCATTTGTGTGAATACTTTTGTCAGATAGAGCTCCTGCGCTCTCAGCTCTTGTAAATTTTACATTTTCCTCAATTACAGTCAACGTTGGCGCGATACACATGCAAAGCAGGTTAGAGATTTTTTTTGTTCTTTATTTCGCCTTATATAATTTCTTGTAGTAGGAATTTGTTAGTTTTCGCACAGCCATTGTACAGGGGATTCGAACCAGCAACCTTCTGGATACCAGCACAGATCCTTAGCCTCAGAGCCACCACTCCGCCCTGATTATGAAAGTACTAAAATTTGAAAGTCTCAAGATTGCATTAGCACTAACAAACGGAAATTATTACTCGGTGAAATAACGGAACAGCAAAGAGAGATTGAATATATGGACATATGTGATATGACAGAAGTATGTAGATATTGTAAGGCTTTAAAGTTTAAGTCGGAGACTTGTAGATCGTCTAATTCGTGTTGCCATTAGGGAAATGTAGTGTTTCTTCCCAATGAAGAGGCATATCCAAGAGAATTAAAAGATTTGTTGTTTTGTGAAAGTGAAATCCATAAACACTACAGGGAAAATATCCGAATCTACAATAATCTGCAATGATCACAACATTCAATGCTCAAAACATAGATTTCCACAGTTCAGGACCATACACTATGAGAATCTGTGGTTCTGCAACAATTAAAGCTATGACAAGTTTAATTTCAAAGAAACCACAATTCGGTCAATGTATATTTATGATCACAGAGAAGCGATGCAACATAGAATCGAAAGAGTTAACGATCGGACATATTAGAAATACTACAGCTAATAATGGATACAAATCCATACGTCCAAAAGAATCGAACTTTACACAAAATATATCTGCAAAACACAGACAAAGAAGTTTTCTTGGATATCTATATGAATCTGAAAGATCACGGTCGCATTTATAATAAACCAACATGTTATGAATTGTCAGCGATAATAGTTAAGAAAGATGGAGATGTCAAAGACAGAAGTTTAAAAAGTATTTGCATGTTAATTTCAAAGCCAAACAGAATGAAAACGTATAACTCAATGCATACCTCTAACGCAAAATGAAACATAATTTTATTTCAATTTATTACATTTTACTATTTTTAACTATGGTTAATTACTCGCTGTAATGTAAAATAGTTAGTTCTATTATGCATATGTAACAGTTCCCATGAAACTAACAATCTGTTTAAATTGTACATCCGCTTACTCATATGCGAGTGGCAGAGACGTGAAGAGGCTGGCACATAGGGTTGGCGAGCGAAGCGAGCAGGGAGCAGTCAAGTTAAGTCAAGTTGGGGAGCATGCTTGTCCTGGGTGTGACATTAAACTGCATCCAGCCTTGCAAGCGGTCCTCCAACTTGCAGGGAAACCATGGAGGTTGGTGGCAGGATTGGCACTCCAGCCACCATAAAAAAAATCTTCACAAAGCTCCGAAACTCCTTTTTGCACTTTTTGCTTTTTTGCTCTCCTGCAGCTGCCCATAGGAAGGGGATGAGGGAAAGCCCTCAGGAGTCCCATCCCCAGAAGAGTTGAAACCGTTGGAGAGTCAATAGGGTCAGGTCTGTTGGGGATCGGAACTGGTGTGGTGCTGAGGCGTCACCCGCTGCATGGCAGCACTTGGTCCCAATTTGAGGCGGCCCATACGGGTGGGTGCATGGAACGTCTTGTCTCTTCGGCAAGATGATCATCTTCCTCTGCTGTCGGTGGAGCTGCGTAAACTCCGCATTTCAGTGGCGGCACTCTCTGAGGTGCGCAGACCAGGGGCTGGCCAGATCTCTGTAGGTGGATACACCTTTTATTGGTCTGGTTGCTCTGGTGGCTGTCATACTCGTGGAGTAGCTGTTGCTGTAGCGGATTGGCTTCTTCCGATGGTGTCCGATGTCACTCCTTTCAACAAGCGTATTATGAGACTCAGATTACGGCACTCCCTGGATGCCTTGTCTGTTGTTTCAGTGAATGCTCTGACCTCAGTGAGTGATGTCTTGGTGAGGGAGACATTTTATTCACAGCTTCGCTTTGTGGTTGATAGGTGCCCACGAGGTGACACTCCTTTGGTCATGGGTGACTTCAATGCAGCCACTGGCACTGACAGGGCTGGTAATGAGGACTGTCTTGGTCCCCATGAGTCTGGTGACAGTGGTGAAAGTGGCCCCATGTTCCTTGACTTTGCAAAAGGTCAGGGGCTGTGAATCGCAGCACCCAGAACCGCGTCGTTGGACTTGGTACCCCAATACTGGTGGTGCGGCGAAGGAGATCAATCACATCCTCGTGGGCAGACGCTGGAGGCTCTTGCAAAACTGCAGGGTCTACAGAAGTGCCCAGTTTGTGAATTCTGACCACAGACTTGTTGTTGCTACTCTTAGGACCCAGCTTAGGTCCAGTAGCTTACCACCTACTAGGAAAATGAGCCTGGACTTGGCCAGACTTCAAGACCAGGCTATTTCTGATGAGTTTGCACACACTTTGTGTGAGGAACTTGCAGATTTGGGTACGGCTGTCGATCCTAATGTGATGTGGGAGTCCTTCCGTGACAAGACCCTGAAGGTTGCTGAGGGTTGTGTTGTTGTTACTAGTGTTCCCAGAAGGAGGTGTTTCATCTCGCAGGGCACCCTGGATATCATCGAGAGGAGTCGCAGCGCACGGCTCAATGGAATCTCTGGTCTGTACCGGGAACTGAGAAGGACGGCTGCAAGGGCTCTGAGGGCAGATAAAGAGTCGTTTGTTAGAGGAATCTGTGAGCAAGTGACACACCATCTGTGGTCTAGCGACTCACGTCCTGCTTACGGAGGAATCGGAGTATTACGCACATCTGAATCTGTTCCTCGGAGAGTCGCAGTCAAGGTGGATGATGGAACGGTCCTTACAGATGAGACTGCAGTTGTGACCTGCAGAGCTGGCTACTTTGAGCAGTTGTTCAAAGCTGATCCTCTGGCTAGGATGTTGGATATCTCTGGGTCCAAGGTCCTTGAGGCTGATCCTCCAATTAGCTGTGAACCACCCAATCTCACTGACATTGCACAGGTGGTGAACCAGCTGAGGGGAGGAAAGGCTGCAGGGATCTGTGGTATCCGGGGTGAACTTCTCCAGGCTGGTGGTAAGGCTGTCCTCCTGGCATTGCAAGCAATCTTTGCTTCCATTTGGGAGACTGGCATCATCCCAACTGACTGGAAAACGGGACTTGTCATCCCTATCTGGAAAGGGAAGGGTGATTGCCTGGATTGCAGAAACTACAGGGGGATAACACTGCTCTCGGTGCTGGGTAAGGTCCTTGCTAGGGTCATTCTCAATATGATCCATGATCACTTGCTCACCTGCCAGCAACCGGAACAGTCTGGTTTTACGCCTAAGAAGTCTACCATTGACTGCATCCTGGCACTGAGGGTTCTCATGGAGCGCAAGCGTGAATATCGGCAGAGTTTCTTTGCAGCCTTTGTTGATTTTCGCAATGCGTTCGACTCAGTTGATCGAGCTGCCCTGTGGGACATCCTGAGGGTTCGCAGGATCCCCTCAAAGTTGCTGGATATCATGGCTGGCCTGTACACTGGTACTGTGAGTGCCATGCAGAGTGGAGGCAGGACCTCTGCGGTTTTCCCAGTTGATTCTGTGGTTTGTCAGGGGTGTGTTCTTGCTCCTACTCTGTTCAATGCCTGTATGGACTGGGTGTTGGGCAAGGTTGTGGGGTCCAGTGGCTGTGGGGCATCTGTTGGTGAAGAAAGATTCACGGATCTTGACTTTGCTGACGATGCTGTGATCTTCGCAGAGTCAATTGAGGCTCTGATCGGGGCGCTCAAGAGACTGAGTGAGGAGTCTGAGTGTCTGGTCTTGCGACTGTCCAGGATAAAAACCAAGATCCAGGCCTTTAATGACCTCTTGGGCATAGCCGTCAGCAGTGTGTCTGTTTGCGGAGAGAACGTAGAACTTGTTGAGAGGTTTACTTACCTTGGCAGTGACATTCATGTCTCTCGTGACTCTTCCTATGAAGTCAGTAGATGGATTGGGAGAGCATGGGGGGGTCATGAGGTCTCTGGAAAGGGGTGTGTGGTGCTCCTGATATCTATGCAAAAGGATGAAGGTCCAAGTCTTTAGAGTCCTGGTGCTTCCTGTCTTGCTATATGGTTGCGAGGTACCTCAGTTACCTGAGACGAAGACTGGACTCCTTTGGTACTGTGACTCTTCGGAGAATCCCTGGGTACCGTTGGTTTGACTTTGTGTCGAATGACTGGTTGCTCATGGAGTCCTGAATGAGGCACATTACCTGCATTGTGAGGCAGCGTCAGTTACGGCACTACGGTCATGTGGTGCGTTTCCCTGAGGGTGATCCGGCTCATAAGATCTTCATTGTTGGGGACCCAACTGGCTGGACCAGGCCAAGGGGTCGCCCACATAACACCTGGCTGCAACAGATAGAGGGTCATTTCCAGGGGGTGGGACTGGACCGTGTGACCGAGATGTTTCGTCATGTAGTGGGTGCGGCAATGCAGGGGGCAGAGCCCCCTAGTAAATAAAAAAAAAATTGTGTGCTACATTTATAATAGAACCCATATCCTAACAACAAACCCCCACCATCATTATGAGTCAGGAAGCACTGAACCAACAGTAGCATTAGTGAGCAGCAGACATCCAGGATGTAAGGGACAGAACAATGGAAGACCAGCCCTCAACCATATTCATGGATGCACAGCTGAGAAGCGGAAAACTCCATATGTAGAAAAATGTACACTGTACATAACCCAATTCTCATTAGTAACAGTCTCAGGGGATTTCAAACATGAAGCAAGGAGAACTTTAGCAAGAACAGTGCCAAAACTGATAAGGTTCTGGTAAGCAATGAGATGCTGAGAGGACAGATCTGTAAGAATTAGCGTTTCATGCAACAGTGGGACATCATCAAAGAGGAAAGAAAATGAGAAACAAGACACAAAAGTCCATTAGAAAAAAACAGGAGGGCAGAACATGTTGAGAAAAGTGCCTGAGACACCCAATGTACAAAAGTGACGGAGAAGACCAGGTGCAAGACCTATCATATACAGTAGCATTTACACAGAGTAGCGTAAAGTCTATGAACAAACTTTAACCGGGTTTGTTGATAATTAGGATATTAGCAGCAACATTTTTCAGCATGAAATATGGTCACCCAGGCAGGAGAAGAAGAGGGAGGAGAGAAGTCTCTGAGCTAAATTGAAATTAAAAAGAGAGGTTTATAAGTGGAGTTGCACAATGCAGTATAGAGAAAGGAGACTGGATGCATAGAGGAGAGAAACAGGAAGATATGGTGTCAAGAAGATGAGCATGCAAAACAGAGGAAAATAAACCAAGCAGATGGTGGGTAGAGAATGCATGTCTTGTGTTACAATAGTTAATAACAGAAGGTGTGGACAATTTGCCATTGACTTCTTTCATGCATTCAAACCCAACATTTTAATCTAGATAAAGTTTTGTCCATCAAGGGCGCCAGTGGATGAGTTATGGCTAAGTGTGGCAATCGGTGGCACAGTGAGACATCTCTGTCATTTGATTAAGGTTGACCAGTCTTATAAGATGTGACACAGAAATCACATTCCAAAGGAGAACTGGCACTTCAAATGAAATTAAGCGTCAGTGACAGAAGGGGCTGGCAGCAGCAACTTAACCCAAAGATGGCAGGTGGGTGAATGACCAGGAGGGGTACACAGTGGCAGGTAACTGAAACCTTTGGCTGAAGTTTAGTTTCCTTTTCAGTAGCCGCATTTCCATTGCAGTTATACACAAAATAGAAGCGATACTTCTGAAAAGTCGACAAAACACAAATGCAAATTGTCTGTGTTCCCACTGAGTGATTTTATGCGAATAAAGTTTGTTTTATCACTGGAAATTAAAAATGACAACCAATACAATGGGTGTTGTTTCTGTTATTTCAAATGTGTTTACAACCATCAAATTCGTTTTTAATCGGATGCGATTATAGCAAATGAAAACAATAACGGAATGCAAAATCCCTATAGGTGGTAGAGGCCAAGTATTAGGGATTTCTTTGAAATCGTCCACATTGATTTTACTGAGGAGCTGTGGGTACAAGATTTTAGGATGAGCAGCTCAACATTCATGGAATTATGCAGCGCAATAGGTCCTCTTGTGTCTCCTGCCTTAGCATTCATGAGGAAGCCAGTCCCAACCAAGAAACGCATAGCCATTGTGCTTTATAATCTGGCTACCTGTGTGGAGTACGGGGTTGTTGCCGAGACTTTTGGTGTGAGCAAAGCCACCATTCACTGTTGTCAGGCCACATACTCCAAACTAATGAGGCAATGCATCACTTTACCTGATGCGGAAGTGGTGCGGCATTGTTCGCAGCACAATTACGAGGCACACAAAATGCCTCAGTGTATGGTGCATTTGACGGCTCACATATCCCTATTCGTGCACCAAGTGACGGGTATCGGGATTATGTTAACAGGAAAGGCTGGACATCCATAGTTTTGCAGGCGGTCGTTGACAACAGATTAATGATCAGGGATATTTGTGTTGGATGTGCTGATGGTACTGCTGTATTCGCCACATCACACTTGCACAGGTATTTGAAAATATATGCTGTGTCATGTGACCTAAATGTGGAAAAAGTGTTTCCGTTGCAGTTTTGCGAATTAATGTCTTGTCTAATGGCCCAAAAAACCACCACCCACTTTTTTGCGGATTTTGAGAGTTTTCTTGAATTTCACGTTTCCATTACCAGTTTTGAAATTTCAAAATGTGCATTAAGGTGGTTAATGGAAACACAGCTAGTGTAGAATTACGACCAGCTATATTTTCTAGCACCATAGCCTGTATTCTTTTGTTTTGGTCTCCCTGTTAATGTTTTAATTCAAGCAATTCTGTGGTAAATTTTGTACTTCCAGAAAATATTTTTTTGTATGTCTGCTGGTTGTGACACAGAGAATGGGTCATGGGAAAAATTGGATTACTAGGCTCATTCAAGTTAAGAATGGCATTTTCTCAATCAGCACTACAGACACTTAAGAAGAAGAAGAAGAACAACATTTATTTATATAGCATATTCTCATACAAAAAAAAAAAAATGTAGCTCAAAGTGCTTTACAAAATGAAGAATAGAAAAATAGAAGACACAATAAAAAATAAAAATAAGTCAACATTAATTAACATAGAATAAGTAAGGTCCGATGGCCAGGGTGGACAGAAAAAACAAAAAAAAAACTCCAGACGGCTGGAGAAAAAAAATAAAATCTGCAGGGATTCCAGACCATGAGACCGCCCAGTCCCCTCTGGGCATGGCCTCTGGTAGCAACTTCACTGAAAGCATTTTAGACCGGAACCTAGCTACCTAAAACACAATGACATAACTGACTTCTTGGAAACATAATGAGAATATGTAAACCATCTCAGTTCACTTTGTCAAGGATGTGGGAAGTCCCCCCGTATGACCTTCATCTTTAAGCATTTCTGAAATGCATTGAACATACAGTACAGTTTGTGGGGTGCTGTATAAATACAGGATATTTCACTAAAGTCAATTGAAAAGTACACCCAAAAGGTAGAAGAGACTTGACACGGTCCAAAAGAGTTTTCACACACATCATACCAAGTAAGGTAGTACTACAGCCAGCCACTCACTCTTTCATTTCCTTTACCTGCTTTTCTCTGATCGGATGTGAGTCACACAGTTCTAGAGATGAAAGCCCTCTTTGGAGCAATGAGCACAAGCCAGGAAAAAGCCCCGGGGGCCACCCTCACACTCACAGGAAAATCAGAGCCATTTATGAGTCACGCAGTATGACTTGGGCTATGACAGCAGGTCTCAGGAGAGAACAGCCAGCACTTCCGCAGAGCACTGAACAAAGGGTGTAAACTTCGGCAGGCACAAACAAATTTTAATAAGTTAATTGTGTAAGTATTTCTCAGCAGCAGGCTGTCTACGGCTTGTCAGGCTAGGAAATAAAATGAATGTAGCAAAATACAGGGGAACTCACAGGAGAAAACGTAATGCAGTCTGTAAGAAGCCTACACCTTGGGCGATTTGTTTTCCAGCAAGATGACGACTCCAAGCATAACGTCAAAGCAGCACAGAGAAATGCCTGAAAAACAATAATGTTTATGTCCTGGAGAAGTTGAGTCAGAATCGAGTGCCTATATTTATGAAGTGTCTCCGAATTATTCCTAGGAATCACACTAAAATTCTAAGTAGGATGAGAGTAGGACATGAGAAGTATCTACGTAGAGCCCTACTCTTATTCCCAGCTAGGAGTAGGAGTTCACGTTTGAGAATGAACAACGTCACAATTTTAAGGCATCCAGGTCCAAAAGTGGTACTCATGATAATGTTTTGTAGTGTCCTTGGGAATCGTGATGATGCTTTGTAGTTTTCTGATGCTAAGGCTTCACCACAAAGACAATAAAAATAATAATGATATTCAGAGAAGAAGGAGAAGAAGAAACACATTATGAGATAGGATATTGTGCTAAGCTGCACATACTTGTTGCCACTTTGCAACAGTGTCAAAAGTAATACAGTAGTGAGCACTGATATGGAAAGGCAAAGACACTCAAAGCAAACGACAGTAAAGCCCAATTGCAGGCATCTTTATTTAATAATGAATTCCCGCAGCCGTACTTTGAGAAAAATCATCTTGTCGCTGTTATGGCCACGGGGAAACACCTTGTGAGGTATCTGTTACACTGAAAGTAGTGACAGCGCCGTTTCTGAAGTCGCATTGAGTCTTTCTGTGTTACCAACCGTCTTCCACTTTCGCGCCATGCCTCTCCTCACGATCCCCCTTATCTTCTGCAATGCTCTATTTATCCAATGCTGCTCCAGGAGTCTCCGCCTACCTTCTTGAACCTTCCAGGGCTCATACAGTGTAACATGAATGTTCTAGGGCAGGGGTCTCCAACTCCAGTCCTGGAGAGCTACTGTGGCTGCAGGTTTTCATTCTAACCCTTTTCTTAGTTAGTTAGTGAGCAGATTTTGCTGCTAATTAACTCTTTGCCTTAATTTTAAATGATGCACAACTTAAGACTCGGGCCCCTTAATTATTTCTTTTTTCCTTAATTAGCAACCAAACAATATTAAGACACAAAATGTACCAACACATAAACAACAACCTACGTCCATCACACAATAACTGAAAATAAAGAAAGGTGAAGGCCTCAGTAATGATGATCTTCTCAGGTCCACAAAACATTTTGACAGCGCTCTTAAAAAACAAGATCAACAGTTTTGGAAACGTCTGCCATGGCAGAATGAGCGCCATGGAATTGAATAACAGGTTTAATTAGCAACGAGAATTGGCTTCAAATTAAGAAAGTGAATGAAGAGAAGTTGGTTTGAGTTTGAGGCCCGAATTTAGTTGGTCATCTGTTGGCTCACTTCACATCAAATTTATGTTTAGGTGTCATTTAAGGAAAAAAGAATCAATTCTGAGGTCAGAGTCTCAAGAAAAGTCAATTAAAATAAAGGGAAATAGTTAATTAGCAACAAAAACTGGTCACTAATTAAAAAAAGAGTTAGAATGAAAACTTGCAGCTACAGTAGCTCTCCGGGACTGGAGTTGGAGACCCCTGTTCTGGGGGTTTGAGGAATGCAGAGCTCAGAGTACCTGCGTGACATTTCACTATTAATTACGCATCCGGCCCTGTGTATCGTCAAGGTAATATGCTGGCTATACGATGCCCATTTTACCCATGATCACCTGTGTGTTGATAACTGTGATAACACTAGCAGTTCATGTATGCGTGCTCATCCACACTTTGAGGAAATGATCTTTATGTGTGTGCTGATTTGCATGAATGCAGTCTGCTTTAACATTGAGTCATGTGGAGTGGTGGGGAAAAGTGTGAATCTGCATATTACCTCAGCCAACTGGCCGCCCACCCCCTCAGGACATGGCGGTTGAGGTTTGTGTTGTGCCTAATAAGAAGGCAAAATCCTCTCATCCTTGGATTAAAAGGCTTCAAGGATATCAAAGTGCATATTTTTTTTAACCAGCACTTTTGACAAATCCATCATTATTGACATCATTTTTTTCATCACAGCAATAGTAAGTAAACCGTATGGAATCTGCTTTTTCAGTAAATCCTGTATCTCCTGTTAGCACATTTGTAAACCAGGGATCTGATTCTGAAATCTGTTTTTTTAAATCGAAGTGTACTTTAATTGTAATATTTTTTGGACTGATTACATTACCAGTTTGTGTCTCCCACCATTAGGATGATGTCTTAAAAGGTCATGAGCTCCTGGCAATGACACAACAGGTTGAAAGGTTGTCATTCAGGACACCTCCTCATCTGAATTTGCGCATAATGAAATCCTTTCCAAATTTGCTTTTGTCATTTTCAAAACTTTTTTCATCAGTAGTTCCTAGTTTTTTGGCCATGATATTTTCTCTTGTTTTGGCTCCCATTATGCTGTCAATTGACAACCATGTCTTAGACTTTTATTTTGGCTTCTGATTACATTTTGTCACTGTCACTTAATACGATTTGCTAGTCTGCCTAGTGTGATAGAACCAGAGGCGTAAGTTAACCCCAAACACCAAAGTCCCAAGTTCAAAGAACGGTGTTGTTCTCAAAAGTTGGCAAAAAACAAAGTTATCTCTCTTTCTTCCACAACTCCTCTCTTTTTCTCACCACACTGTCCTCCTCCAGTCGAGTGTTGCTCTATGTCAGGGGTGCCCACACTTATTCGGCTTGCGAGCTACTTTTAAAATGACAGGTCAAAATGATCTACCTACATTAAAAATGATTATATATATATA
>JANRMT010062822.1:14225519-14296066 GCA_026402145.1 Polypterus bichir lapradei
ATATATATATATATATATATATATTGTGACGGACAGCCGGGTCCCATGCCCAGCCGGGACGCCTCTGCTGCATACGTCCCAGGGGAGCCATCATGGACATTGCAGTACCTTCCCCGGGGCGCTTGGGGGCAGCCTCCCTGGCTGTGGATCCCTCAATCTCCCCCGTGGCTCCATGGGACATGAAGTCCACCACAGCAGCCCGGTTGGGAGATGGGGTGGCCTCTAGGGGGTGCTGCGGACGACCAGCCACCACGCTGGACGGTTTATCAGCCCCACCCGGAGGTGCAATTAAGACCAGCTGGTCAGGCACCTGGAACACTTCCGGGTGGGGTATAAAAGGGCGTGCCTCCCAGCAATCAGGGCCAGAATCGGGAGGAAGAGGACGAGGTTGCCTGGGAGGAGTGGTGGTGCCAGGAAGCGTTTGGTTTGTGTATTTTGTGCTTTGGACTGTGTTGGGCTTGTGGGACACGGGGAAGGCGTGTGCCCACGGCTGAAGAAAAAAAAAATAAACTCTTTGAGTGTGAACACATGCCTCTGTGTAGTCTGTGCCGGGTCGGGCGCTATATAGCGCCTTTTTCACTATATATATATATATATATATATATATATATATATATATAGCATTCGAAGTCTGAATCACAATCTGATTGTATGGGTGGTTACCTACCAGGTAACGCGTGTGGTTGGTCTGCAAGTCGGCAAACATCCGCCACGGATGCCCTCTCAGTTGCGAGAAGCAGATCATAGAATGTTACATAGTTAACTGTCAAATAATGCAAAGAGTACGCGACACGTGTTTCACCCTATTTTGGGCTCATCAGGCGTACACTCTCCACTGCACCCCTCATCGGGGATCGAACCTCGGATATCAGACAAACGCACTTTGATTGTAACATTGTGAGAAAAAAAAAATCCTCTTCCAGTTCCACATCCAGCCCATACCCTCCCCAAACAATTTTTTTTTTAAATCCCTTCTTTAGTCGATATAAACTGGAAGGCTAACTACATCACAGCCGGAGTTTTGCAGTAGCTCGCGTGTTTGATCGTGCGTGTGGGATGACCAGTGTGTTAGAAGGAAAAAAGATCTCAGACTGGCCGCCCTGTATGTCAATCAAGTGGCAAATGCCAAAGGGAGGATACATGATAGACTAACCTTTAAAAAAATTTTTTTTGAATGCAATGTTTCCTACCTGCACTACCTTTGTGATCTTCCGGTCGATCACGATCGACACATTGGGCACCCCTGCTCTACGTCCTCCCAGCTCCGACTCGCCTTTTATTACGGATCAAGGAGTACTTCCGGTGCCAGGGCCATTGCCCGATGGAAGTACTTCCAGGTTATACAGAAGTCCCACTACTTATTAAAGAACACATCTCCCTGCAGTGCCCCCTTGCGCCACCCATGGACCTGAGCAGGGCTGCACTGCCAAACTACAACTCCCACCATTCCCTGCTGGTTCCTGAATGGTCACCGATATAAAGGGTTGCTTCCATCTAGTGCCTGGGAGGAAAAGAAAGTCCCCAGCGACCTCTTCCACTTCCAGTGGGCTGTCCATCTGTCTCTTCCAGGTCTGGTCCCTCACTCTTCCCTTGTCGGGATGCCTGTCTACCTCTAGGAGCCGCCTGTCCAGGTTAGGAACCATCTCCTGTTCTGGCTGCAATGTCGGCCCAGCCCATGTGGTATCTACACTTGTGTAACATTAATGAAGCAAAAAAAAGAAAAAACAAATTCAGGAGTTTTCTTCTGACAGAAGTGTTATTCTAGATTTAAGATATCTTTTTAGTTTTAGATTTAATGTTATTTTTCACTCTTATTTTTTAGCTTTAAATTAGATTTAGTTTTTCACCATTTTCTACTTTTTATTTAGTTTTTTTGTTCTTCCTCTTTTTTTAGTTTTACTTCTTTAGCAATTCACTTTTAGCTTTTGTCACATTTTATCAGTTTTACTCACCAGAAATGTCCAGACTGTCACTAAAAACACATTTTTCTTTAGAATTGTCAAACTATGTATCATTCATGCTGTAAACCTGCCAGCTCAATGCGCGAATATGTAAAGCATACAGTTTGACGATCTGTGACAGAACTCGTTACTTGTGATAACATGACAGCTCGAGATTTCCATTTTAATACAAAAAATGCAAAAATCAAATAGCTTGTGTACTCTGTTGTCATTTGTTATTTTAACTTCCAATAAGTTTAAAAACATGATTATTTAATTATAAATACACCTTAATTTTTATTTGTGTGATTTCATTTGTCAGCAGGGAATAAGCATCCATTGGTAGTCACTATGCTCTGATCCACACTAAGACACACAAATGACTCAGCAGTCATCTTATTCGATCTTTTTACTCCAATTTGATAGCTAGATATAATAACAATAATAATAATAATAAATTTAGAATATCAAAATTAGACTTTACTCTTTTCTGTAAACAGCAAAGCTACTGAACAAATACATGCACATGTTTTCATGAACTGGAGGTGCTGGTTGCTGACATTCCTACCTTCTTTGGTGTACACAGATAACAACACTGTCTTGTTTTCAGTCTCAATACTGACTAAATTTGAAGCCTCCATAGTTCTAGTTTTCAAACTACTTAACTGGGTCTTCCAAAGTAACATGTGGCATGTTTTTAGCACCTTCTCCTTGAAGTGTGATTGACAGTGACACACATACACGTCAGGGGGTCATCTTCTAGGCTCATCAGAGGTAAGCACTACCATCCTAGGACACGAGGGGTGCTATTGCTGACCACCTTGTCTCTTTTCCCATCCACAGCTCCAAGAAGATGCCCAATGGGTGAAACTGACTCCTCCACTTCCAGTTCAAGGACTATAAGAACAGGAAGGAGGTTTCTTATTTGGGGATGAGCAACCTGCCAGATGGAGCTCCAACCTGAAGCCTTATTCCTTTAGCCAAAAGTAGGTGCCATTTTTGTTCTGTTTAAATGGGGTGATCCACTGGGCACCCCAAAATTTCATGTGGACTTGTGTATTCCTCTCAGTCAAAGACAACAGTCAGTAATGGCAAATGAAATTCACAGATTAAGTCATTGCATAGTAATGAGGCTTTGGTTTTCACTCTCTGAGAGCCGATTCCATGGACTATGCCAGCTGATGGTGAGAAGCTGAAGGCTGCACTAGAGGAAATTGCAAGCCAGTGTAACCCAACATTTGCGCGATAGACATATGCGCGCCGACAAAATCGCGAAAGTTTCATTAAATATGAATTACTAGTTTAAAGCATATATAATAATGTTTATTTTAGAAGTCAATATTATGAGACGCGGCATGCCATCAGCACGGCACGCAGATAGTCTTTAAGATCACGCCCTGCATATGTAGGAAGAACTGCAGCAAGACGTCTTGATAGTTGAGCGTATTTAGACTTGCTGGCTGCCTGACTGCTGGTAATTCCGCTTTGTATATGACGCGTTATGCCAACCCTCGACTGAGTTATTTGTTCGCGGCATGCCATCAGCAGTTATAACAGTTATAACCTAGCACATGATGTGTACATAATGCGCACGTACGCGTCCCACTCTCTTGGCCTCTCTCGCGATTTTGTCAAGGCGATTTTGTTGGTGCGCATTTGTTGAAAACCAGTTAGCAGGTTTGTCGCCGCTCATTTGTCCGTCGCGGTTTTGTCGGGGCGCATATGTCTATCGCGTTTTTGTCGGTGAACCCAAGCCAGTATGAATCAACGTTCTTGCTAAAGCTAACATCCATCCATCCATTATCCAACCCGGTATGCCCCAACTACAGGGTCACGGGGGTCTGTTGGAGCCAATCCCAGCCAACACAGGGCGCAAGGCAGGAAACAAACCCCAGGCAGGGTGCGATTTTCCAATTAATTCTCAGCAGGGAGGTCGGTTCTTTATTGTAAACAGAGTGCAGATGAGTATTACTGCATACGCTGCACTTTGTTTAGATGGCCACCATGGTGTCCGATGTCAATGGGCACACACGGAAATGACAAAGGAAAGGCTGCTTATGTTACTGGTGTGTAAGAAAAGGAACAAAATAAGTATAATTAATTACATATTAAAATCTTAATAACATACATAAAAAATAAGACATATACTCTTAAACATAACTTTATCCAGATCCTGACTAGTGGGTGAGGGGATACAGGGATTTACTGCTGAATGCATAATATTAATGTGAATTATGGTGGTATTTTTAAAAGAAAAATCATTCTGCCTTGCAACATTCTTCAAAACCAAGCATGAGGACTAGGGGATAACTCTGACATTAACATTCTTTTAAAATGGGCACAACAGCCATCACAATCAACACCATCTGTGTTTCATGGCACTCAGACAGCACCTTTTTTCACTCTTCCCAGGCTGCGGTCTTGCGACTGACGGATCACATATCAGCAGCACTGCCAGCCGACTTCACAAAATCCTGAGACTTCTGTCTTCTAAGTGTTATCCAGGTCTTCACTAAACCAGAAGACAAATGTGTTTTAATTTCCTCTAATGACCAATCTGCAGCGGTGCTTAAAGCCAGTTGTCCAAAAGTGCTTGTAATTGAAGAAGATGGGGCTAAATTATAGGCTTTCATGTGAGTCAAATTTGAAATGACAGGACGACTGTGTAAATCACAGACAGATAGCTCATAAAGCAAAGCGTCAAACTGGAAAAATGAAGGATACCCTCAATGTTGTCAAACTTGAACTATTTATTAAATGCCAGGTGCTGTCTGAATATTCTGAGCCATCCAACAAATGGAAGGCAACATGAATGCACTTATGATGGGGGGGACAGCTCTGTGCAGCAATTACCAGACACTGGCAGGATGATTTTATGTAAAGTGAGTGGACACCATTTCATATAAAAACTGGTTTGCCAGAATTTGTCCTTCTTATCTGAGGCAGAGCTCTGTATTCACACAGGATCGGGCTTAATTCTTTGCAGCACAGTACATCATTATAGTGTGGAGGATAAGAGCAAATAGTGAAAAGAATAAAAAAGCAGGACTTCAATATATTTAGCCTTTTAAAAGGTAAGTGCCAGGTGGAGGGAATGGTGAGTCCAAAGGACAAAATTATTTAAAGATTAGGACAGAAGTGTTTTTTTAAAAGGCAAAACTGGGATGAAAACCAGAAGTGCCAAAACTAGAAAACAAAGTCGAAAGTTCAAAGCCAGGAGGCTAAAAACACAAACTATCAACCAAACAGGAAAATCAATCACAAAGTTAATTAACAGTAGTTTTGAAATTATCCCAAAAATACGAGTGAGCATGTGCCATAAGTCTTAAATATTGTTGAGAGTCATGACGTCGCATGCAACACCACGTCAGCCATGATGGATGTGGTTACACTCCACTACTACAATAACAAAAGACACTCATAAAAATAAAATGAAATAATGTTAATAGGTAGAATACACAAAAGACTCAAATAAATCATGCCAGTGGTTCCAAAAATGTCAAGGAGGTGACCTAAATCAACATTTTAACTGACATCTCACTGTTTTACTTGATGGCAGTTGCCAAACCCGAACTTTCAGCTTAAGCCCTGAGTCGGTAAAACAGCAAGTTGGCCGAGGCAGCTAAAATCAATATCACCAATACTGAAAGGGATGATTTTAAAGCCATTAAAGTGAATAAAATCAGACAGTTATTGTGACCGATGAGAAAGGAGACCACCTGCCATTGTTTGCTGCAAGACATACATATTTAATATTTTAACATAAAAGAGACACAACATTTTCAGCGATTTTCATTTGTAGCCTTCATTTACTTAATCTTAGCAAGATGGAGGCAGTTGGAGGTGTGCTTCTGTGAAGGCAGTCGCGTAACGAGATATGCCCAGCAACTCACTCCGGCTAATATCAAACAGGTTTGATTTTGTCTTTAATCATTGGGGTGAGCCTGTTTGCATGATTGTGGACAACCAATGAATGCTCAACATGAAGTATAATTGATAAAATGCAGCAATAGGGAACAAGGAGTGCAGCTGCTTTAGACTTCACATTGAGAAAAGAAGGTTGTCTGTCTGCTGTCTCGTGTTTTATGTACAAAACAAAAAAAAAAAAAAAAAATGGCAAAGACTGTGGCTGAACTCGCCATACCTGTTCACCCTTTGTATTGCGCCAGCTCCAAAGCACAGCAGGTTTTTGGCCGCCACAAAAAGGGGCAAGCAAAACTGCACTGTAAGGTTGGCACTCAATCAGTAATTGTGACATGCTTAGACATTTTCAGCTATTTAAACTGTAATGGTCTGGCAACAAGATCAGCAAACTACTAGAAGTCATGTAATGTGAAACTGGCTTACGTCAGGCATTTCAGGTCTAAGACATCAAATGGTGAGGTAGAGATTAGGAGTTTAGGGACCTTTAATATTCGACTTGATGGTATTTTGGGGAAATGGAGTGGATAGCATTGCTAAGCTGTTTTGGGCTGAATGTCCCGTTCTTGTTGAACATTTTCTAATGTTCTAATCACTCGTGCACCACTTTCAAAGGATAAGCAAAGCTGAAATGCACAAATACAAAAGTCACAAGTGACCTAAACAAATCTAATTACAAAAAGACTGGATTTTTGTCAGGATATTCAACTGTACACGTCAGTGCCTAGTAAAAGTTTTAAAGAGTTTACGCAGTATTTGGGGACCAGAATTGGCAGAATCAAAGTTAATACTATAATACTCTACATCCTTAAATATATGTGAGCCACCACTGTATCTGAGCGAGAGGGAGCAGAATCTAAAGCTACGAGTTGTGGGTAAAATCAAATCTTTCACAAGGCCAGGTGTGCAGAGACAACCAATATTTGGATGGAGAGCTACTGCTAATGTACCATTCTTCTGAAACTACTGACTACACCAACTCCAAGTATGTTACCACATTGCTTTTTTACAACTCCATTTGAGGCCAACACATGAATGATTTCACAAGATACTACATTCATTGTTCATGTAAAGATTACTGCATTGTGCAGTTGTTGCAAGTTGGACAACACCATAGTCTTGCAACTAACCACGACTTACACTTCAACCCAAAGATGCTCAGCACAGTTGAGATCCTAGGACTATGTAGACCATTGGCACAGTGGAAACTCACTGTCATATTCCCAGAAACATTCTGTGACCATATGTGCCTTGTTATAATGCTAGAAGTGTCCATCTAAGGGTGGGTGAAGTGTGGCCATGAAGAAGTTAACTTCAGCAAACAATGTTCAGATATGTCTAGCCCTTCAGACACTCTTCAGTGGGTATAAGGGCTTAATGTGTGCAAAACCATCACACTACCACCACCAGTCTGTATTGACCGGCAGCAAACAAGATGGCTCCATGGACTCGTGTATGCTTGTGCAAAATCCTGATCCTTCCCCTACCATGATACAAAATTAAAAAGAAATCATCCAAACAAGAAACATTTTTCCTATTCTCAATAGCCCAGTTTTGATGCTTCTGCTCTTACTGGTGACAAACTGTCTTGTTTATCACCAACTACATAGCCATCAGCTGTTATAGCCTATTCATGATCAAGTTCAGTAAGTAGTGCATTTTGAGACAACATTCAATGTTGAATATGGATGTGAGTTGCCTGGTTGCTTGTACAATTCTTCCTATCCACAAGCTTTGTTTGACCATAGGATTGTTTTTTTTTTTTTAGTTTGTACCACTCTAAGAAAATCCTTGAAAAGGCTCTACCTGTAAAATTCATGATGATCGCCATTTCGGAGATGCCAAAACTGACTTGCCTAGCACAAACTAACATGTCATGCTCAAAGTCACTAAGGTCACTTGTTGTACCTTCCACAAAGCTCAAATGAAAACTAACTGGTGCTAAGTGGTACATGGTGAACCTGATTTATACTCCCACACCACAATCACATGACATAAACACCAAAGGTACAATGGGTGCTTAAAAGTGTTCTTAAGTGACTGATGCCAGACATGAAAAAGGTTTGCAATGTATTCATTGGGCATTTTCTTCATTTTCTTAGATTTCTTTTGATACTTTTCCATAATATATACCATCTATACCATAATTCACAAAGGTGAAAAGGAGATTTTACTGACTTCAGATCATTAACAAAAGCAACAACCAATACAACAGCAGCTTTTGAAAGTTAGCTGTGACTGTAATAAAGGGCTTCAAATGCACAAATGAGTTTCTTTTGTAACATAGATTCTTTTCACCTTGTTATCAATATTACTGGCATTACGTTATTCCATTTACGGTAAATGTCTATTGAAATAGTAGATGTGGCTTTTTTCAATAGCCCTCATGTAAGAAAGTATTTAAATTTGCCAGACTGGTTTCAATTCCTGCAGTATTATTATTCATTATAAGAATCATACACTATAGATCTCCAAGTCTTGGAAAAAAGGCAGATTTAGCCCATTTGGAATGTCGCAAATACTTTAGAGATTTTATTAGACAAGACATAAGCAGCTTGTTCCAACATCTAATTTGTAAGCTAAAGTACTCTTACACAATGTTCTTTAACTTTTTACTGCCTTTAACACATGTTTGCCAGTATAAAGGACACAATCAAGTTATTAAAGTCTTCTGCCATTTTAAAACACATTTTCTTAGTGCCATAAACATCAGTTGTTTTGTCTCTATGCTGTCATCTCATTGCTCAAATGTAGAATCTGATTTCTCTTTTTTTGCAGATGCATCCTACACCATCTCTTTTAATAAAAACACTACTTTTATTTTTGAAAGGCCTTGGTCAGGTACTTAAAAGTCAAAGGTGTGTGTGGACATCATTCTAAAAATGTACACTACTGGTCACAAGTTTTAGAACACCTCAGTTTTTCTTCAAATTTAATCAGTTGAAATGCAATGAATAACCTAAAACAGTGAAAAAGTAGAGCAGTAAAATGCCAGAGGTTTAAATTTAAAGTTCAGGTTAGCAAAAACTGAGAAAATGGAAATTTCAGTATTACAAGTGGGCCTTCTTTAGAGAACGACTAATAGGTTACAGCCTACAGATGTCCTGCAGCAATTAAAGGTAAAAAAGCCTCGCCAGCTGAAGCAAACAATTTGCACAGGTGTCCCAACTTCTGTTGATTACTTAAAAACCCTCTGTCTGTCTTAAAGCAGAGTTGCAGACTCTTTTACTATGCCCTCTGAAGTACCACTTGGACAATATTCCAGTGATAATGGCAAGAAAACTGAAATTAACAAATGAAATGAGAAAGAGTATTACTATCCTTAGAAGTGTAGGCCTTTCATTTAGAGTAATTGCAAACAAAATCAAAGTGTCAATAAGTACGGTGTCCTACGCAATCCAAAGGCAATTGGAAACTGGAAGAAACTCTGATAGGAAGAGCTCTGGCAGACCAAAAGTCACAACCCAATCAGAAAACAAGTTTCTGAGGGTCACCAGCTTGTGCGATAGGCGCCTCACAGCACTACAGCTTCAAGCACAGCTTAACAGTGGTCAAAAAAAGCAAGTCTTTGGGCAAATGGCAGTAAGAATGGTGTTCCTTAAAAGACAATACCGGCTATGGACTACTGTGGACAGGACAAAGTCTCCTCTTCAGAGTAGAAGCTGAGACTTGATTTTTTTGACCACTGTTAAGCTGTGCTTGAAGCTGTTGTGCTGTGAGTTGCCAATCACGTATGCTTGTGACCCTCAGAGATTGTCTTCTGATTGAGATGTGATTTTGGGTACGCCAGCTCACTTCCTATCAACATTTGGCTCAAGTTAAACAATTTAAAGGCAATGCTACTAAATATTATCAAAGTGTATGTAAACTTATGGCTCACTGGAATTGTGATATAATCAATAAAAAATTAAATATGCTGTCTGTGAATATTGGTGTAAAAAATTACTTTTGCCTGCATAAAGGAGATGTCTTAAACAATATGCCAAATTTACAGTTTGTTAGTATAAAATCTGTTTGTGGGGGGGGATAAAGTGAGTTTTAAAGAATTCACTCTAAATATATGTAAACTTCTGACTTCAGCTGTGCACATTTTAAATATTTTAATTAATTCTATAAAGACACACTTTAATTAGCTCCAGATACATATGATTGAGAGAGATTTTCCAGAAACACTGTACTTATGGAATACTTCAGCATGGTCACAATGTATTTTAGATTAAGAAATTGCTGAAAACAGGAAGAGACAAGCTGGTTACTTGCCTGCTCTTAACCAACAGGTAAACAGAGAGGGGGAGAGAGAAAAGATGTTTGCAGAAATTAGTATATCATTTTTAGAAAATTGTATTTGGATGGGCGGATGTTTAAAAATAAAAAAACTGCAAATATTATAAATTCACAACCACATCCTGAAAAGCTTATCAAGTGTGGACAAGATACTCCTGCTGTTCTGGCTCTTGACAGAAACTAAAACTATTGAAATTTCCCTCTATTATGATATGCTAATGCACAGGCCTCCTTCAGCTGCTTGTATCATGGAATGGAAGACAGACAACTTTACAGATAACCAACATGCATGTTCCTTTCTCTGGTACTATACTCCTTCATCAGTGTGTGTTGGGGGAACGATTCAAGAGTTCAGTAGAAGCTGAAATGTAAAATAAAAGTTAATTTCCTAATAAATGAGTACTCCCTGCTGAATTTAACATGCTAACATCCCATTGGAGGAACAGAATTTTCATTGTTTTTTGTGTTCACCTTATACTTACTCTTCCCTAAGTTTTTGGATTAATAAAACTACAAAAAGTTCACTTTGTCCTTTTATATTGTGTTCAGTCCTGGGTGATCACCAGTGTTTGTTGCTAGAATCGACTCTAGTTAGTTACCTGCAGCCATGGTTTAGATTCCTTTGTCACGTAAAGTCAAACCCTTAACAAATTCTAACAATGTGGCAACATGTAGAAAGTGGTAAATATCGCACAAATGTTAGGAAGCTTTTCTACACACAGTGAAACCATAGATACTTTAAATAAAATACTAACTAGTGCAGTAGAGAGCAGGATTTCAGGGACATTCAAAACTCAACTTTGTGTAATTTTGGAGAAATTAATTTAATAGTATTGGTGGGCCTTGTTGGGTTGAATATCCTATTCTCATAAACACTTTTCTAATGTTCCAAAGCAATTAAATAAATGGGTGGTTTGCTTGTCACACTTATTCATACAGAGATTAAAATATTTGCACTGAGAACACAAGAATTAGCATTTATCACTGTCTGATTCAGCACTTAATTTCTACAACAGCAGAATGACAATAATGGGTAACACTATATTAAATACATTAAAGATAATGTAAAGCAAGATTCTCAAATTACATACAGTATATCATAGAGTACACTTTATTTCTGCATCAGCATCCATGATATGTTTAGGTGAAGAAATAGTGAAATATTTTGTTGATTGCTCCAAAAATCAATGAAACCGTTTTAGTGGAAAATGTACTAAGTTCTTCCCTGTTTCTTGGTTTTCATTCAAAGTACTTACACCCTTAAATCATTTTGTACTCTGGCATTAAAAGCCAAATGTGAAAAAATGTACCACTTGTCTTGCTTAAAATACTAAAAAAGTACTGCTATTTTGAAACAGACTACACCCAATCATTCTGTTTGTTGACTGAATACAGTATATTAACAGATTTTATGGCTTATGGTTTTAAATTATCAAAAGTTCTTCCTCAATAAGAAGTGTTGCCACAGTTTATTGGCACCTTATTAAAAAAGTAAAACAGTCATAAACAATAAGTTGCAAAGAAATATTGCACCCTACCATTTGTCCTTTTTCCAAAAGCTGTGTTCAGGTTCCTCTCTTCAGTTTGCTATCTCAGATCTATGCCCTGATTTACACATAATAAATACTGATGAGAGAGTGGCTTCAGGCACACCCAGCGCTGACCAGTCAAGTCCCAGTCAAATACGAAACTGCGATTTGATATCTCAGGCACAAATAAGGAGTAAATCAACTTCTGAGAGTCGACTCATCCTTCTGCTAGTTTAAAGACCAATAAACTGGGTGACATCACGGTAAATGGCATCCAAGCATGACTTACTGTATAAGAAAAAACCTAGTGTATCACTTTTGAAGTATAGCTACTGTTAGCCAAAAATATATAAAAGAGCAGACATTGGGTTTAAATTGTAAATTAAATTCACTGTATTTTAATAATTTTGTTCCTCAGTTAGGTCAAAAATGTATTTACTTACCTTAACTGATTGTTGCTACTTATTTCAAATACTTTGGTGTTTTTTAATATACATATTTCATCTGACTTACAGGACACAAACATGCATTTCGTGATCAAGTCTTAAACAAGTAGTAAAATGGGAAAAACTATTAGCATGTATTATGGAACACAATTTTTCTTCCTGTTCCAAAAAAGAATTAGAAACATACAACAACAAAAATCCAAATCTTGCCAAAAAATACTACCAGGTGAAATGAGTGAAAGTGTCACTCACTATAAGCATTCACTATGATCAGCTGAAATATATACCTAAAAATGTATTTTTAAAAAAATCAGTTTTACAATAACACAAATGAACACTTGATAAAACAAGAAAAACATCTTTTGATTGCCCTATGTGCCTTTAAAGTCAACTTTATGAAGCATTTCTTCAAGAAACATACATTTTTCTCTTTCAATGTGGCAAATTCTCATATTATGATCAGTTTATATATATATATATACTGAAAAACCTATCATTCTCATGAATGTGGTAGTTGATGGTGCAGCATCCTTGCACTGACAAACTGTCTGTCAACAACTGTCTCGCCGCTTTGAGTTTCATTGCTCACCATTTCCACAGAGCCATTCAAGGCTACAAAGACAGCAGTTGACTTCTTTTGCAAAGTTTCATTTTGCTTTTCAGCTATAGCAACACAGGCAGCAACCACCTCATCACTTTCAAAGTCATAGTCTGGAATGAGTGCTGGTGAAACTGTTATCTCTTTTTTGTCTTGTTCCTTAAGGCTCCCTCGTTCTTCCACTGCTCTCTTTTCCTCTTTGAGATGTTGAGCCCAAGATAGATCATCTTCCCATAGGGAACGATCACCAGGGAAGATGTGGATTGCAATCTGAAAACTCTTTAGTGCCTAAAGAAGACAGGAAGAGAATACTGAGCATTTTACATTTTTTCACTGAATTAACACAATTTACTGTACATTTCTTCTATACTCAAACTTTCCAGCATACACACATGTTGTTTGTCCATCTAGCTAACCATGCAATGCAAATGATGATCTGGGCACTGCACTTCAGTGTCTTTATTTAGGTTTTGTAGCATCCTGGCCAGGGCAGAGAGACTCCGAAGGAGTTACTATCCTCAAGCAATAAGAATGTTAAATCAGAACATGCCATCTCATCCATGACCCTCCACATACTTAGCCTGGACTGTAAGTTGTACTATGCCGTCTACCCTTACCTTGTTTTGGAATTGGTCTGTCATTTAACTATGCACCTTGTCTAACTTTGGTTGTGCACAATAATCACTGCACTATTGCACCTAAACACTTAATTCTACTTTATTCACTTAATTGTACTCATTTATTATGTTTTATTATACTGTTATCTTTCAATCTAGGACTTTTTTTGTTAGTCTCACTGATATTCTTCTAACTTTACATAGTTTTGATAAGCGGATTAGGATGCATTTCACTGCATGTTGTCTTGTATAATATGCATGTGACAAATAAAGAATCTTGAATCTTGAAGCGAATCATTCGAGTGCACACTTAAGGTCAAAGTCAGATGAGGCAAACTGAAAAACATCATCTGTATAAAGCAACAATGCTACCCTTAACCTTCTTAACTGGACGCCATCACATCCTCAGTTGCACCAGCATCCTATCTATGAAAACTGCAAAAACAAGTGATGACAAGACACATTCATTAACATTCCAGTCCTAAACAGGTGAGTGGACCCACAATGAAATGTTTCTTCTGTGCTGAAGATTAAGATAATGTTGGTGAAGCAAAAATACTAGGAGGCAGTTTACTTTACCTAATTCATTGTCTCTGCAGACAAAAGCAACAAAATTTTGATATATACTCTCTTATACATTATAAAGCTAACACATAATTACAATTTTATTTGATCATTTCAATGTAGAAAGGAAGTAAACGTATAGAAGTCCTCCTCAGTTTAGCAGTTTTGATTTTTTTGTTGTTGAGAGACTTTTTAGTATTCCTATGTATTAAGTTTAGTTGTTGAATACAGACAGACACTTTAGGTGCTATTTTACACCCTATAAACAGCTCAATAACAAATATTAAAAATTTCATGAATAGACCTTGGCTAAGTTCCTTTTAGAAATTTTAGCTGGATTTGCTGAATAAGGCCACATTTCCAAAGAAAAAGTAGGTGATGTTATCAGTGACTTTGAAACCACTGAATAAGATGACACTATTCAACAGCATTTAAAAAATCCTCTTTACTACTAAAACTTTTTTTTTTAATCAAACATTTTTGTTGGTTCATTTAATCAAATCCTGTAATAAATGAAGTCTCATCACTTTGTGCCATCACTGCAGAATTTAGGGTATTTTGGAAGTTTCCAAATCTTATCTAAATACCACTGTGTTTCCAAATCCATTCATCCATTATTTGCACCCTCTTTGCTATTTAGGATCATGAGTGTTTTTCCTGGTAGTATGGATAACAAGGCATCCCTCCACACCCATTATTTAAATTTATGTTTCCAACTACATGCATCCGTTACTTGCACTGTGTATTTTTATTTACAGTCATGAGGGCTTATGTCTTTTCCTGGTAGTATTGACAACAAGGCATCCTTCTAAACCCCTTATCTAAATTTGCTCAAGTCCAATTACACAGATTTGGAAGCAAATAAAACTTTCCTACATACAGTTTACTTTTGCCTAGAATGCTAAGATATACAGAATAGCACATTAACGGAGGGATCAATTCAGGAAGCATCAAATACTCTTATTTATGATGCTAAATAAAAAGCTGTTTCTTGCCTCCACCAATCAGCATATATGCTGCATATTTGTTCTGCATATGACCATGGCGGCTTCAATTTTTATCTGCCAAGACAGCATGTTAAACCTGTAATTAAAAGATCAGGTGCAATTTCAGCATATGCAAATCTGGACCCTTTAATGTAAAGAAGATTTGGGATAAAAAGAATCAGTCCATATAAACATGACTTCCATTATTCGTTAGAATGGAAAAATAGGTAGAACACTATTGGAGTTAAAATAGAAAATCAGGTCTGCATTTTGGCCTTGTGTAGCAAGAGAAAATACCAGATGGGAAAAGTGTAATTGCTCCTGATAAAACTTTTTTTGATAACATTTCGTCTTGAGAAATTTGCAAGCTGCAGACCATAATGTGATCCAGTGTAAGCTGTACCATCTGTTAAGTCTGAATAATTTTTCTTCAAGTAGAGTACCTTTACTAACAAATTATATGTAAATTGCTCTATGCAAATAAAGCTGATACATTAATAAAATCTCATGGGATTTACAAGAATATATATAAAGCAAAAATTATCTAAGTAGTATGAAAAACTGAAAGGTATTATCTTAAGGAAACGCAAGAACGAAGAAAGTAAGATGTAAAATATTTTGTCACTGGTGACGTCTTCAGGTGTTTGGTGCAAATGGAAACAAACAAATAAAAGGCAAGGACTGGAACAGCAAAGATAACAACAGGTAATCATGTCAAAAGCACCATTAAAAAGAAAAGAACACACTACAAGGGGAAATGTGGTCATAATGAACAGAACCATTAAGATGGTATTACATTGTCTACCATTATATTTGGACACTATCTTGAGAAACGGATGAGTCTGGAGATACTGAACTATAAAGTCATGTCACTAAACAGCAATGGAAAAAACATAATGGTGAACCACAGCTTGCGTCAGCATTCTTCCAACAGATAGGACTGATAAAAGTGAATAACTTTAACAAATATGTGTTTTTTTAATTATTGCCTTGCCAGATTTTTCTATATTTACATATATTTGTCTGGATAATAACAGGAAGTTGAACAAATATCTTAAGTTAAATAAAAAATATTGTTACTATAGATGGTCAAAGAGTTTTGTGAGCCTCACATTACATTTAGAAATAATCTGATAAAACCCGATGTAAAATATATGTACTCCAAGCCCAAAACATTACCAATGTTTTAATTCATTCGAATGAGAAGGTAATGTTCTGCAAAGATTTCTTACTCACTTTTCTGTTGCCTGCTGTTTTACAGAAAATGCAAAGTATCTTTGCTAAACTCAACTAGAAGCACCACTCCATTAGTATAATTATATGACTAAGTCCCTGGTCATATTTTCCTACTTACCTTAATAAGCATCATTTTTCCCAGGAAAATAATTAGTAGGAAATAATTAATTATTCAAAACTCATGTTAACAAAATTACTTTATCTGATAACTTAATTAGCCTATACTATTGGTTACCTAAACATATTCATCAATTTGCAAAATCATATAATTTTCATTTATGTAAGCTTCGTTACATATGCTTTTTTTCTTAACAATCCACAGGAACAAGGTAAGAACCTACCCCAAATGGAAACCTGCCCATATTGTACACATTTACCTTTACATGGAAGATTTACAGTCACCAAACAACTCAACATACCCAAAAGTTTGATGCACATACTAATCCAAAACATATCCATCTATTCAATAAACCTACGCAATCAAACGTCAGAGTCTTTAGCAATCATCCTCTCAACATTAGTCAGAAGGTAGAAACTATCTCTTGATAGATTGTCAGTACATTTCAGGCCACATTTACTAGAATGAAACACAGGCCTCTGGAGCAGTGAGGCAGCCCAATGCAATCATGTAATAATGAAAAATGTATGCTTTATGGAAGTTTTATTTCTAATACACCTACATTCTGTTGAGCAGTTGTCATAATATTTTAAATTCTGTTTAATAGTAAGGTATTGAGTGTTGATTTGAATTAAATAAATGTAAAGCTGAGTTTAAGGATTTTCTGCTTAACCATCCTGCTAATGAAATGTATAAGGTCATGCTTGAACAGTATGATTGTCTAAAGTATGAGCTTCTAAATTACTACTTTTAGATCTCTAGGATATATTCACACAGGCATTATGTCTCAGTGTTCATAAGGAAGGGCGCACCCTCAATTCCCATATAAGCGATTCCTTAATCAGTGACACCAGCATATGTAAAGGAAATGCAGAGATAACTACAGGCTTTTGAATTTAATACATTTATACAGTGCCTTTAAAGTGAGCTTTCAATCCAGAGGGCATGTGGAACCACCTTACGGTTTTCATTCAGAACATTGTACACAAAAGTGACTCTGCAGTCAAAAATGGATCAGACATGAATTTATGTCAGCAGTTACAACACCGAGTGTACTGTATTTTAATTTTTTTACAGATCAATGGCTATCATTCATGGGCTCACCTCCACTGGAAATGCTCCTCAGATCAAAGACAGAGGAATATTAAAAGGATTGTTTGATTGAGTTGTGTTGTGTTATAATGTTTTGTGTCAAAATAAAAGAATTTTAAAAAGTATGTGTTACACTCAGTATGGTTGAAAAAGGGATAGTATGAAAGGGCATTCCCAGTACTCAAAAAATATTTTTATTATGTTATTTTATAAATATATTGCGTACTTGGCTTGCTAGTATCCTTATGCATGCACGTGGTTCTGCCACAACAAAGTCACAGGAAACAAACAGACATTACAAATGTACATATAGTTTTAATCAGATTTGGAGCATATGCTGATAGCGCATTGCTGCACTCACCACATCAGATTAAAGTTTAATTAGCTGTTGTAGATATTTTAACTCTGGCAGAATGATGGTAAAGAGCTAGCATTCCTGCCTCGTTGCACAGGTTTGAATGTTAGTTGGTGATAGTCTGCATTAAATTTGCACATTATCACAGTGTATTTGAGGATTGATTGGTACTAGTGAGTGTGCTTAACTGTGGAAGGTTATCTTTTTTTATTACTGGCACAGGAAATATGGCAGTAATACTTCTCAATTATCAAAATCACTTAGTCCTTCATGTGATATGAAGTTCCAATCATTCCTTTTCTATACTAAACTGTATTTTTCAAGCGTATGCCCAGTTCTGAAGCTTGTATGGGTCTTTCTGAATTCTTTTTGCTGCCTCCTCAGTGTCTGCCATTCCTTCAGTTTTAGTATCATGTGCGAATTTCACAAGTTTACTGACTATACTAGAATCAATGTCATTAATATAAATTAGAAAAAGTGACAGTTCAAGGACAAACCCAGAGGGACTCAACTGGATGACCTTGCTCCATGTGAAGCAATTTCCTTTTATCTATATTCTGCCGGGTAACCAACTGGAGATCCAGTTTTGAAGGTTACCTCTGATGCCTACAGCTTCTAGTTTCAGATTTAGTTTTTGGTATGGGACTGTATCAAATGCTTTTTGAGAGGCTAAATTAATTATGTGGTATGTTTGTTTTTGTCAAATATTCTGGGTGCTTCTTCAAAAAATCCAAAAAGATTGGTTTGGTAGGACCTTCTTCTCATAAGTTCATGATTGCTGTTATTTAGTATATTATTTTCACTTAGATTATTTTCTACTTTATTTATTATAGTTTCCATAATTTTGCATGGGATAGTAAGACTTATTGGCCTGTAATAACTAGAATTCATTTAGTCTCAGGTACTTCTCCTTTCTGAGGTGATTGCTCAAATATGCCTAATAACAGTTAACAGATAATGTCTTTCATTTCTTTCAATATAACTGGTAAAAGCCCAACAGGTCCAACTACAATCCACCAAGGACCCTGATTCTACTTTTGCCATTTATTTCTCTCTGAAGGTTTTATTTTTTTTTATTTGCAGTAATAAGCTGCTGCGCAATGGTTCTGAGAAAGCAGTATTTCTTAATGTTATCAGAAAAAAGTCAGTTTCATATTTTGTCCAAATATTTTTCTTTGCTTCTGCTTTGTGTGTGGCCTGATTGCAAACATTACGTTTTATGCTGTAATGTACCTTGAATTAAGGAAAACAATACAAATGTATCAGCTGTACTACATAATCTGCAAATGTACTATAGCATAGTAGTTTCCTAAGCCTATATTAACAAACATTCTGCCAATATCGTGTTTAGCTGTGCAGTGTGTGAAAGCAGGCCATTGGCCTGTATTTCAAAGGGGATCATAAGCCTGTCAGGCTGGGTTACTGTCCTGTGAAAATAGTACAGTACACTCAGTGCTGTTGTGCCAGTTGTGGAACCTTTACACTTTTTATTCTTAAAAACATTAATGGGATTTGTAACATTTTTTGTTTACCTTTTTTCAAAAACTTAATACTAATTAATAATACACAAAACTTTAAAACATTTCTTATGATAAAAAGTTAATGACGTGTTGCAGTTGTACATTTCTTAAACTAGAGGCTTGTAATGCAAAGAAGGCCACTGGCTTTTTAAGCAGGCCAGTGTCCTGTGAGCATGGGCCATTGGCCAGTGAAAACCTAACAGTACAATAAACCCTCTTCGAATTTAGAAGATGAAGATTGACATGACTTATACAAAGTACAAATGGGTTACAACCTGACAGCTGATTTCAACAGAAGTGCTAAAAGAGCCATAAAAGGAAAGCAACCCTGGCCACTAAAACAATGTAAAAACTGAACAAAGTCAAATGAATTATGGTGCCAGCTAACTCATGTTGATTGGAGAACCAGAATTTACGAAAATCCCACAAATCCATCCAGCTACATTGTTATCAATTCAGGCAGTGCTATGGTATGTGGGTGTGATTTCTGTTCTGGGGTAGTTCTAATAATATGTGTGTGTAAACTAAGTTTAATTCAGTGATCTAAGCTCAGTCAAGCAGCTATGATTAGATGAACTACGTTATCTGCAACACAGGCCCACCATCAGCTATTTTGCAGTAGTTCAAGTTCAGGGGTTCTTACTTTGCCAACTTCAGACTCCTTAGAGGGCAAACAGGGGACCAGCTCCTTATTATTATTATGTAAGCCTAATAAGGTTATTATTCAGTATATTATTCTTACTGTATGTGTGGTACACATACAGTTATTGTTTTAGTATCAAATTTACCAAGACAACCTACTTAATAAAGTTTAGTAATGCAGTTAGCAGAACAACATGATTCTGATTAGTACAGTGTAAAAAAAAGAAATCTGAATTTACAGGTCTTTGAACACATAATTGCTTCTCTTACTGGTGTAATGTAGTTTTAGAATAGGTCACCTCCTTAGAAGGAGGTACGGGTTATATAGCACACATACCTGGAGAATGGCAGATCGCCACAGAGATCAGACCACTCCAACACACTGTTGCACATTTTACAGATGCTCCTTTGTATTTAGATATAGTAACTGCTTTTTACCATACGTTCCTACCAGTAGGATACTAACCATTGCCAAAATGTGAAGGAAAACACTTAGTCATTAACAAGATTTCAATGACAATGTGATGCTGTCTGCTTATACTGACAGAATCCATTTTCTCAGTCAACCCTTCTAAACCGTCTGCTCACTACCACCAAACTGCAATATGAGATGTATTAAAATATGCAGTTGTCATCACACTTGATTTGGATCAATATGCACCAAGTAAATCCCAGACAAACAGAACTAGGACAATTTTTTTCAGTATTAATTTGTCCAGTGTTTCTGTTGATATATTACAATCGGTGTAAATTATCGTTTCTGCTATCCTGTCAAGGGCAGTGTATCCTGATAATGTTTTTCTGTTCATTATTGTAGTTTTCCATTATCGATACCATCACATTATTAGTTGCTTCTTGCTAAATCATTGCTGTTGGACTGTGAATGTTTCATAGTTTCTCCACTGTTGACAAACTATAGAAAATGAGGTACATGAAAAACCCATTAGGGTGGTATGTCCTTTAAGGTCCAAAAGTACAAACTTTTGAGGAACAGAAGTTTGGTACTGATTTCAGGATTACCCCTTCAATCATCAAGTGTATTGCCCTGGAAGAAATACCAAGAGAGATAGGCTGCCACACCCACCACACAACGAACCACCTGGACTGAGACCAGAGTGCAGCAGTGACACCTCAGCACTAAACACCAAGGTGGCATTTAAACGATTAATCCTTGCTAATTACACTTTAATTTAACAGTCAGGAGGTGAGTTAAAGAAAGGCTCATTAGTAGAAAAAATTGTATTGAGGGAGGCAGAACAGGATGTCGGATGGAGTATTGTAAAGTATTGTGGTCAGTTGAACAAGTAACCCTACTCATGAGGGAGAGACACACATCTGTGCACTTACATGAGAGCAAGGTTTTACTTTACTGTTTACTTGTATGTTATCTGTGCTTTGATTTACTACCTTTACAGTTTGTTCCCTTGAGTGCCGATTTGTAAAGTAAACCACTATTTTAACATCTGAAGAACAATGGCACAGTGGATTTTTCAGCAGGTTCTCCAATTTTCGTCTCAAATCCCATAGATGCACATCCCTGCGTGAGTAAGTCCCACAAATCACTGACGTCATATTCACGGTTGTTCCAATGCCTCCTCACCACTCTACAACTGGACAGACAACAGGTGGATAAATTGATAGCATATGTAAAGTTTCTACAAGTCAATATAGTTACTTTGATCTAAGGTTTGTGAGTCAGTATTTGGCTTTCAGATTTTTTTACTTTGTGATACTAAAATGATCACAACTATTTAAAACTTTTATCATCAGAATGTTTAAAGTTGATTAAAGAATTAAGAAGGCAAGCAGAATGTTAGCTTATATAGCATGATGCGTGGAGTACGTCCAAGGAGGTTATGCTGAAGCTTTGTAATGCACTGGTGAGGCCTCATCTTGAGTACTGTGTGCAGTGTTGGTCTCCAGGCTACAAAAAGGACATAGCAACGCTAGAAAAGGTCCAGAAAAGAGCGACTAGGCTGATTCCAGGACTACAGGGGTTGAATTAAGAGGAAAGATTAAAAGAGCTGAGGCTATACAGTTTAAGCAAAAGAAGATTAAGAAATGACATGATTTAAGTATTTAAAATTATGAAGGGAATTAGTAAAATAGGTTGAGACTGTTATTTCATCAATATATATAATGAGTTCATCAAGAACACGGGGACACAGTTGGAAACTTGTTAAGGGAAAATTTCGCACAAACCTTAGGAAGTTTTTCTTTACACAAAGAACGATAGACACTTGGAATAAGCTACCAAGTAGTGTGGTACACAGTAAGAGTTTAGGGACTTTCAAAACTTGACTTGATGTTTTTTTGGAAGAAATAAGTCAATAGGACTGGCGAGCTTTGTTGGGCTGAATGGCCTGTTCTCGTGTAGAGTGTTCTAATGTTCTAAACACATAACCAAAACATACTAAATCTATCAATATTTCTTAAGACATAAAAAGAAGAAAATGTGAAAGTTTATATTTGTAAACTACAATAATTTTTTCCAATGAACAAAGAAAACTCTAATCCAAACTTTATTCTTTAAACAGTAATCCTTTACATGATCCTGATGGTTACAACTGTCATATTCCCCTTTATAAATGCTTCTATGCACTCCAAGGGATTCCTGGAGCAAGCATTGGTGCTAAAATGTTAATTTAATATACCTTTGCTTTTTACATGCCTATTTTTCATTCAACTGCAAATAAAAGATTATCTTGCAAAAATGTTTATGTTAAATGTATTGTGTCCAAGTGTCTGAGGCATATTTATCCACTGAAGGGCCTCAGTGGTTTTTGCTCACACTATAACCATTACTGGTTGAGAATTAAATTTTTTGCTCATTTACCTACTGTAATGTATGGTAAATCTAATTTCAAATTAAATAAACATCCAACTTAATATATTTTGCTCTTTTCCGAACAAAACATTGCTTTCCTTTACGTCCTTCTTCATTCCATACAGTTCAGCATAAAAGTCTCAATGTTATTTTTCAAAATCTGAACAAAACCTGCCCTAAAAAGAGGCAGTTAATTACCAAATGATACAGTTAAGCTAACATAATGTAGAAAAGATTACTGTTACATATTTTGATAAAATTCAAGGATTTAATCTTTATATAATTTACATTAAAAAAGCAGAAGAATCAAAATTTATTTTATAAAGTATATTTCTTCTATAGTAAACACAACCCCAGATATATAGTACAACTGTTATCATACACAGTATATTTCTAAAAGTTGCAGCAAAAACAGTTTATGTGAGTTGTACAGAGTCGAATGGTGAGTCAGCAGTGGGAAATGAATGGGCAGCCCTGTGGTTTTAAGTCTAGTGCTTTTGCCATTACACAACACATTTGATAATGGTTGGCACAGTGGTAGAGTGGTTATAAGTAGTTGGCACAGTGGTGGAGTAGTTAGATACAGTGATCTAAAGTCTCGCTACCAGTCTATTCACTATCTGCAGTTTTATGTGGAAGAATAAGTTTCCACCTTTTGACTCTTTTTAACTGGATAGCTGCTGCCTCCGGCCTTCCCAACTCATGTCAATCCTTTCTTGCACCTATTCTTTCAATTTTTAATCTTCTTATTAAAACTGAGTAGTGCAGGCATCCTGGAGTCTAAGAACTCAACCCTAGGAAAGGAAAGCATTAGGTGTGCCAGCCCAGCACTGCCCCAACCCTGTAACGGAAAATGCATATTCAGAAAACAGAGTAGAGTGATACAGAGTGTGGACAATAGAAATAAAACAAGCAATACATTAATTTCATGGACCTAATAAGGAATAGACTGATTCATTGCCATGAAAACAGCTTCAGTCAATCCTATAATGCTGTCTTTCAAGTCCTGAACTGTGCACACCTGTATATTATACTGTTCTTGTAGATGAAAAGCCTCCAATAAGGGATGAAGGCAGTAGAAATCTGTTTTGCACTGTGCACTCCAGAACTTCCCATAAAGGTTCAGTAATTTCTAGATTTGGGGGTGGAGATATCCCTTGGCTGTTATGCAACCGTTCAGAGCAACCATCCAAATTAATGAGTTCCATGTAATGGCTGCGCATACAATTATGGACCACCATTCCCCCCATGTAGTTGGCAACATACAACAACTGGCTGATATGATTTTTAATTTAAAATGTGGACTACACAACTTTGTTTAATGAATGTGAATTTACCTACATTTATAATATAGATCATCACTACAAAGAGCAGACATTAATCAACAAACATAAAGACAGTTAAACTATAACATGCAAATATTACCTTCAGTTTGTATTCTCGTTTCTAAACATTGTATAGCTATCATATCAACCAAATGATTTTAATACAACTAAAGTCTACTCAGCAATCAGTTCACAAAAGAACAAATTTAAAGTTTGATAGTTAAAATATGTAGTAAACAGCAATATATTTAGCAAAAAAAAAAAAAAAAGCCAAAATCCACTTTCTAGCCATTCATGTCATGGTCAGTCATTTTAATATTGCTTAGATTAATGCATTGTGGCATACATACATAACTGTGTTCTCAATTTGCTTAAACATCTTTCGGAATTATCCATTGGGGATAAGACTTCTCTTCTCATTCATTCCTCTATTTTACTCTTCAAACAATGTTCTTTCACCTTCCTACAAAGAATAATAAAACTGTTTTGCTTGCTTATCTTGAATGTCCATTATCTGTACCTCATCTCAATAGTCCAGCTAAGTAAAATAAGTTGGTTCTCTGTTTTTGTTTAAACGCTTTGGACTGATCTTGCTAATACTATTTAAACTGTCAACTGTGCTAGTGAGAGGCACCTAAACTTCTTTACAAAGCCCCTCATAACTATTTTAGCTTTCTACTCCTCTGAACAGCTACAGTCCACTCTGACCCAATCAACTTTCAGCTAACTCTTCTTTTGTTGTAGTGTTAACTATAGCTCTAAGCTCCTTGATTACAATGTTAACATGAAATAAGCAATTTATTATTAAACAAAGACATTTACTGTATGTCTATTAACTGGCTGATTGCAAAAAGGTACATATTAAGGAAAAAAATATTGTGTGTGGATGTGTTTGAGATTTGCTCAGCAATTTACTAGTATAACATCCGTGTCTGATTTTTTGCCTTCAGAAAGGCACTGGTTCCTCATTAGAGAAGAGGGTTAAAATAGATTTATGGATAGATAAATGGATGGACAAGTAAAAAAATGGAAATAATTTGTGGGAAGGAGATCAGCAGAAAGGAAGCAAAATGAAAGCATACTATATTAATATTTGATGGAAATATCTATGCAATATACAATGTTAAGGCAGGATTTTTCTTGTTGTTCTATGCTTAAAATTTGTAATGCTCTATAACGTGAATGTTTAAATTACTGTCTGGTTTGTCTGTACATATTGCATGTACAAAACAAGAAAAATAAAGCCTTTAGTCAATGTTTGAAAAAATTATTGACATTTTGTGGTAAAAATTCCAGACACATTTGCTAAAAGTCCTTCCACTGGAAATATATTTATCTTATCTACGTCCTCAAGTGTATATTTGTTTAACTTCAGTATTAAACAAAGGATATCATGTGTACCACAAACAGTATACCTTATGTTTAGAAATAATACTATATACTTCTTATTACACAAGCCTGGGAAATTACACTTATGTCCATTAAGCTATAATATATGAAAATTTAAAGAGCACTAAAATGACACAGTAGACCTTGAAAAGCATATTGTAAAATCTGCAATTTAGAGCTATCGTCAAAAACACGTCAAAAATACGTCAGCATTTCCAGAGACTGTATGTGAAAGTTTAAGAAAAAATTAAATAAACAACAATAAAGATAAGCCTATCCAAAACGCCCATAAAAAAGTCAATCAAAAGCTTAAACAATTAAAAAAAAAATAATCAGAATGCTTGTGTTATATGATAGATGAACATTTATGTCAAGTACTAGAATCAGTATAATGTTTTATGCATTTCTCTGCAAAACTCTTAAGCCATGTCAGAAACTAACTTTTAATGCTAGTTACTGTATCTTGGCAAAAAGTGATTTATTTGCTTGTAAGAACACTATAAAACAACTGAAGTTAAGAGGTAAGCACATTAAGGAAATATTAAAAAATATACTGATATACTGTATGATGGCTAGAACAATACAGATTTGGTTCCCAAACCACTGCTATAAATCTGCATTATTCAGTTGAGGGTCACTGGATGTTATAACCAATCTTGGGCACAAATATGGGAATTAACACTAGACTGAAGGAGCAACAGTTAATTTAGATGGATCCAGCTAGTAATGGAGACCAGCTTGGAAAGCAAGGCAAGGAACAGTAACAAGACACAGCAATGCCCTAATCATGAGAGAGAAAATGGCATGGGCAAACAGAATTCATGTCATCACATCTGCAAACCTGGAAGAACAATGCCAGAGGATATAAGCCTTGTAATCATTTTTGGTGTCCAAGCAGGGCACTGAGTGGGAAGACTAGTATGGGTTGGTGGTATAAAAGTTTGGGAAACAGAGATGGTGAGAAATATATAACATTCTGCCAAAATGCTATAAACTTGGTGATACGATGTCTAACCTTTTCAGTTAGACAGCAATGGCCCATGGAGACTATGGGGGAAGGGAGAGTAACAACCTGCCATTTTAAAGAAGGGTACTTGTTTCTGTTCCACTCTTTTCAGGACTCAGGAGGAAGGAGAGGGATAATCTGACATATTTTAAGTAAGGCAAATCTGATGCTGTCTAAGAGATGAAGTCCTTTAAGGTGTATAGAAGGAGAAAGGTATTCAAAAGCCAGAGGGCACTGGGGTTTGTTGGCCCCATGCGTTTATAATACTCATGACGATCCTGGAAGGGATCTCAAGATAGTCTTTCAAATCGCCTCAAAGCTGAAAGAGGACACTTGAAGTGAGTTAGCTGTGAATATTTAAATGATGAGTAAAAGGCAAACTACAGCAAAGAGAGCGTAAGAGGAAAAAAAAGAAATATAGAAGAGGGCCAATGGAGGATGCATTCTGTATTCTTTGAGGTGAGTATGCAGGCAGGACACTAACCCAGGTAAACTAAGTGGTAGCAGGTGCTGTTGTTTTTGATTATCTTTTGTTTATCTGTTTTAGGGCTTATTTTGTGATTTAATGTGTCTTTTGAATACATTTTCCCTCTAATTTACTGTGTATTCTTTTGACCCATAGTGAATTTAATTTCCTGAAAGTATGCTCAACTAAGGGATTTTAATCTTGTGGTATACATTAGATTACTCTTGATTTTTTTCTTCTACAAGAAAACACAAACATTGAGAACAATATTATCTGACTTTTGCTTCCCCAACTTTGAGAAATAATTAACATTCTATTTCAATTGTAGTTTAATAATTATTATTCTCATCAATTTTTTAAAGTTAGGATGCCAAGATTTTAAACAGTAGCAAAATAATTTAGTGAATATAATTGAAATTGTCATTAAGAAAACACTGTATAAGAATTAAATCAGTTGTAAAGCAAATTCTGACGTGGCAACACAGTCTAGTTGCTAGAGAGTATAAAGTAATTGAATGTAATATATGTAACCATATTATTTCTAAAATGATAAAAAAACTAGGGAGCTGCCTTGGAAACCTGGTAAGCCTTTTGTGAGGTTTAAAGCCAAACATAGGTGGGTGTCCCATTGAGTGAAGAGTTGGAAAGGCAGTGTGAACAAGAACAAGACCCCAGAGTTTGATGATTACTTTGTACATTCACATTAAAATTGCTCCCATTGTTTTCACCCTTTTTGTTGATTTGTTTCTTACTTTAAACCTTGTATTTCTGAACCGCTGGGCCTTCCATTTTTCTAGGCTCAGGGACAGTATAAGCCTTGCAAATAATAGTACACTTTACAAATAAAGCCATTGCTTGTCCAAAACCAGACATTTTGCTCCAAAGTCATTAGTACTTACAAGTGCATTTTTATGTTTCTGTCTATTAAATAACAAGACTGTGTTTCTATCTCTTAAATAAAAGCAGTTCGAGCGGATTGTCCAAACCCTGCACAACAAATGACAACACTCTCTGCCGTTTAGTTGATTGTCAGTCACTGCTTAATGCAGTTGTGTTTCCCCTTGTGTGCTGGAATGATACTAAGTTTAAAAGTTGAGCAACATGTCAATTTGAAATTTTTAGTAAAACTGAACAAAACACTAATGGAATCTTTTCAAATACTTACTGAGGCTTACGGGGAAGACTGCATTTCTCGTGTGTGTATGTTTTTTCTAAATTAAAATTGGTACTTAAAGGAACATAATTTGAGTCAATGGATGCAGTAAAGAAGTAAAAAAGAAAACATCAGATATCTTGAGACGGCGGACAGAAACTGATCTGATCCACACCTTCGATCAGTGGAAACCAAGACTGCATTGGTGTGTAATTGAGGAGTGTATTGAAGGGGACAAGCATTAGAATTGTTATATAAATAAAAGTGAGTTATTGTGTCAGACCTTGTATACATGACACAATATTAATTGTGACAAAAATAATAATAATGCTTTGCTGTAAAGTTCAAATAAATTCAAAAGTACAACATGCATTATGTTGCAACTATACAAACTCTTTAATGTTATGTATGTGCAGGATGATTACCGCATATTCAGAAAAGAGCCTGAGAGGCACATATGTATGTCACATGGAGATAATTATAGGACAACAGAAAACATATATGAAAATGCAAATTTAATAAGGTTATTAAAAAAAAAAAGAAACAGTCTATCTTTTTTCTGATGCCACTGTATATTAACAAAGTATGATGTATACAGATGACAGATGAAACAGTTACTGAGTAACAATGACAGTGGGTTCTACGAACAAGCGATAAATGTATGCATCTGCCATTTTTGGTAGGTTTTCACTAGATGGTCATCAAAAAAATCATAATTAACTTTTTCATAATTATGTACACAATAAATATAGCATATATACAAATGTCTATACCAATTTATTTATATATGCAGGGCAGTACACACAAAAAAAGAGTTCATATTAATTCAGAAATTTAAAAGTGTATTACAGTCAGCAACTCATTATTTAATGTACTTCTTGCAGTATTTTTTAAATATAAGACAATGGTGTAGAAAGTTAGGCAATAAACCAGGAAATTATCACCAGTATACAGTACTCTAAATTCCTTTGTGCTTTTACATGCATGGTAAATAAAGTAATGTAAAGAAAAAAAAAACAACAGTGTACTCTGTACTGTGGGGGCAG
Organism: Polypterus bichir lapradei; assembly: GCA_026402145.1. Classification (NCBI taxonomy): domain Eukaryota; kingdom Metazoa; phylum Chordata; class Cladistia; order Polypteriformes; family Polypteridae; genus Polypterus; species Polypterus bichir. The sequence goes on from JANRMT010062822.1 coordinate 14,254,580, forward strand.
ATATACAGTAAAAGTTGGCACTACCACAAATGAAATGGTACAATATCAGATAAGAGCAAGGCAGGACTAACTGAAAACTGTAAAGCAGGGTACATACAATAAATACTTGTGTGGCCAACATTTACAGTTGATAACGCTTTTTAAAAGCAGTAAGCAAAGGAAGCAAAGGTAAAAATGTGCATTTTTAAAGAATCTGTACCAAATGAAAACCTAAACCTATATAATACTTTTGTTAGCATATTCTGGGACAGTTTAAAATTGTTGAAATGGATGTGACAAGTATAATTGCAAAGAAGATTCACAGTGTTTCTTTTATGTGTTCAAGGTGAATACTTCTATACCACTTTTTGCACTATTCAAAGAAAAAATTATTTATTTTTTTATAGTATGACAACAATGCCATAAATGTAAGACTGTTCAGGACTGTGGATACTTTTCATACCAATGCTTTTTATTAATCCACCTGTAATTACTTCTGAAGAGAAGGAAATTCCTTGTAATTGCTTTACCTTGCCCCTACACACAGACCACTTCCTGCCTCATTATCTCCAGTTATCATCTTGATTTTCCTGCATTCACCTTCAGAAAGTATGCATTTACAGTAATAACAACTTTCCATTTCTGTATTATTCTATAATGCAGTACCAAACCTGAAAACAATACCCTATAGAAAATTGAGGTTCCATATCTTATTCTCTTTCCTAATACCCAAGTATTCTTACCAGTTCCTGGTAGATAGTTGGGAAACAAATGAAGGCAGTCCCAGATTTTATTTTTCTGGGGTTAAAGATCTCAACAAATGGTGATTATAGCTGCGAAATTAAAAGAAGGTTGCCTTTTTATTGGAAGACTATGGAAAATGTGTACAAGATACTAAAGAGGAAACATGTCACATTACTGACACAAGTCTGTATAGATAAAGCTTTATTCTTTTCAGTGGTAATGTATGGCTTTGAGAGTTAGACCATAGGGAGAGCTGAGTGGCAGAAAATGAATGATTGTAAATTGTGGTGCAGGAAACAACTGCTGAAACTTCCATATACTGTGAGATGATCAAATCATTCAATGCTGTAAGGAATAACACCAGACTCTTTACTAGTGACCATAAAAATATAACCCACATATTTAGAGAGTACTACCTTTATTTAGTCTTTATATTCTACTCAGTTTAAAGAAGATAAGACACAATCTAATTAATTTTTTGATGCACTACAAATATCACAGCTAGATGCTCTTAATACAGAAGAACTGGCTAAACGTCTGACACTCAGAATTACTAGACACTATAAACTCATTCCAATGTGGGAAAACAGCAAGCCATGATGGCTACCCAGTAGAATTATATAAAAAATTTTCAAACAACTTGGCTCTACTGCTATTAGCAATGTTTATAGAGCCTAGAGACAATGTAATTCTACCTCAGACTTTTTGCCAAGCATTAACTACATTAAGGACTTATTACAATATGCATCATACCAATTTCACTTCTGAATAATGATATTAAGATACTTTTCAAAGTTCTAGCTGGAAGGACTGAGAAACTGCTTCCTTCTGTAATATCACAAGACCAAACCGGATTTATTAAAGACAATAATATACTCACCAGAGATCTTACTATTTTTGGATGCAGAAAATCATTGGACATGGTTGAATGGGATTACCTATTCAGCACATTGCACAAATTTGGGTTCGGCCCAAACATATATGTATGGATCAAACTACTTAACACAAGTCCAGAAGCTTCTGTTTGTATTAGCAACATTATTTCAAACTACTTAAGAGTAGTATGTGGTACTCGACAAGGAAGCCCCCTGTCACCATTGCTCTTTGCAGTCACCATTGGCCATTCACTTTTGATATGTGAGATAAAGGGGATTACTAGGACTTGAACAGAAAAAATCACTAAATGCACGATATGGTACTGTATATATCAGACCCAAAAATGTCCATACCAGCAGTCCTCAATGCATTAAGAGTATTTCAAAAGATATTTGGACTCAATAAAAGTGAGCTTTTTACAGTGAACTCTCTAGCACGCAATATTGGACTGGACACCTTCCCTTTTTATTTCAGCAGATCAGTTAAAATACCTAAGGGAAAATTATCACAAGTAAATATAAAGATCTTTTTCAACAAAATTTTGCTATCTGCATGGTAAAAATTAAACAAGATGTGAACAGATGGTCTACCTTCCATCTCGCATTAACAGGGAGAAATAACAGTATCAAGATGAACATCCTCCAACAGCTTCTTTTTCTATTTCAGAGCATCCCCATATACATTAAACTAATTGTTTCTTAAGAAATTAGATTCAATTATAACATAATTTATTTGGAATTCAAAACATCCACACATCCAAAGGGTGACTCTACAATGACCTAAAGCTGAAGGGGACATGGCACTACCTAACTTTCAATTTTATGACTTGGTGGGAAATGTACAAACTATAAAGTCCTGGACATAGATGACAAAAATCTTTTTAATGCTTATCAGACAGCCTTGGTGTCACAATCACTCCTAACCCATTAACAGCCTTATTTGGTGTACTACTAAAGTGGAGAAGGTCAAATTGATTGTAATTGCCTTTACTACACTATTAGCACATAGATATACTGTATCTTGCTCAACTGGGAGAATCACAGCCCACCTGGCTTAAGTCAGTTTGTAACTGATGTTTTATAAAATTTGAACTTAGAATAAGTATTTATTTTGGGGAAAAGGATATTCTCCTTTCTTTGTTGTTTTTAAAGGTTTGCTAATTCTGTTGGCTGTTCATTCTTTCTCTCAGGTGGAATTTGAACTCTGGTTTGTTAAGTTTGACTTGATTGTACAAAATGATGTTTTCTTTTAATAAATTCAATTAACCAATATAATGAGAAAACAGGATTCAATACAGAAAACTAATGCTAGGAAAGATCAAAGACAAGAGGAAAATGGAATGTCGGAGGACGAGAAGAAATAACTGAATCAATGTACATGAGCTAGAGGAAACTCAAAGAAGCAGTGGATGACAGACAGGCCTGGTGCAAAAAGTCCATGAGGTTATGAAGTGTTGGAAACAACTAAACAAAAACTATATAAATTGCTTACAGAATTCCTGGTGAAGTGATATTTAAACAGAGCACAAAATGAGCAATAGTTTAAAATCTAATAGAAAATACATAGTAACACTAATATCTTTTAGCAGATTATAAAAAGGAATGACTCAAGTGAGAAGTATAATGAGTTGACACTGAACAAGGGGAAAATATAAGTCCTGTCATCATCTGTTGTCACTTTTGGATCAATGACTTCTGACACATACAAAATAATTTAAATGCATTTCTAAATTATTTTGTGAAAATTCTCCCAGAAGCACCAACTGTTAAAAGCAAGAACTGAACTAAAAGTGACCTCATCACCCAAATAAATGCACATGTTTTCTCATAAAAAAACATTTTCAGCTTATAAAAAAATCACTCTTAAATGTAATTAGTTTCAACTGTCTCTGACTAAACATTCTCATTGAAGTTCATATTGTATACATTATAGGTTTGATGCAACACCTTCAGTTGTTTTGAACAAATAAAGGTGCTATAAAAATGGCAAACTGCAGTATACATTAATTAATTTTATCAAGTTGCTTAAGGCATGCTACCCAAACATGAGCCTTGAAAAGTTTTATTTAGCAATTTATAATAAGAAATTAGCCTCTCTCTGACTGACTTATAGTTGAGGACAAACGAGCACTTATCTGAATATCAGGCCTTAAATCTTACTAAATTTGTTTAGTTTGAAACATAAATCCGGATTCCCTAAAATTTGACTTCTGAAGTTTAAATCATGTTTAAGAAAATAAAACAAACGAAAATAATTTATCTGAAGTATTTTGTCACTTTTTTATTCAAAGGAAGGAAACAAATTGTTGTTTCTTTTCACCACTAGAGTGATATTTCCGATAAACCCCTTCAACAAACTTAAAAAAAAATTTGAAGCTCTGGCTGGAAGCACTTGGAATGGACATCTCACAATACTCCAATAATGCAAGTAACAGTGCAGCAGAATGTTTAAAATAATGCTTTGTGAACCCAGTGAATCTCAGTTTTTCAGGTCACACTATAACAAGTAGTTAGCCTAGTCATTACACTAGACACAGCTAAATGCTTTTACAGCTATCAAACTTATTCTGCCTGAAGATGTCTATTTGGCCCTTCCTTCTTTTCAGATATTGGAAAAGGTCTTGAGAACTGCTTGCCTAATATTGGTGGGAAACTCACTATTAACACAAAATTGTGGCCCCATGGGAAAAAGTGGTCACATGACTGGGTATGTTGGTAGCAAGTCACAATAATCACACCACATGCACGTGTTCTTAGTGGCATTATTGGACATTGCACGACCTGTTTACCTAAGCATTACCTCACAATGGCTAAACACTATAAATGTTCCACTCTTTGTTTTAACAGTTACACTTCTCTTTTGTTCTCTCCTTAATCTACAGATGAAATTCTTCACTAGGGCATCATGACCCACAGAGGTGAGGCTCACTGTGTGTTTCACAATTGAATATATCTTTGTATAATTTGCTGATGACACCACCACCGTAAGTCTAATCACCAACAATTAAATCATTAAATTAAATCTATAATTTTCTGATGGAGCCACCCTCATACACTTCATAAATAATGGAATGACAGAGGAGAGGTCTTACTGCTGACTCAGTGATTTCGGGATAACAATCTTGCCCTTAAAGTCAGCAAAACCAAGGCGCTGGACATAGATGTCAAAAAGCAAAAGCCAGATCACAATGATACCTGTATTGGAGGTGATGCTGTTGAAAGAGTTAGAAGCTTTAAATTTCTTTACTGCTGAAAATGAAATCTAACCAAGTAAAAATTTTTTGTATCAAGTCATTAAATCTTGTTTTCCTTATTAGAGGATTAATTGACTTATCAAGAAATTTGTATTTAAGACTATTTAGCTTATTTTAAGAAATCTTGCTTACCCCATTGCCATATTTTTTGCTAAATAAAAGCAAAACAATTATTTTATTTTGCAATCTGTCCATTGTTACTATGTCTGTTTATTTTTATATTTGCCTTGAACCTATTCATGTTTTATTTTTGCTTGCCATTTCTATTTTTGCTCCTTTTCCTATTACTCTCCATAGCTTTCTTTAATATTTTCTTAGTATTTTTTGTACTTTTGTTTCCATATTCTAGACTTCACATTTATTAATGCAACATTTCTGCACTATACTATCAATGTTCCATTTAACATAATATTTAATACTAGTTATTACAATTGAATCTATTCCTTTCTTTTTGTTTCTGTGTTTTCCAATCTTTTTCTGTTGAATTCAGGAAAAGGTATTAGTTGAATGTTGATCACTGTTGCATACTCTGGTTTATTGATGACTTAAGGAGTGAATGTTTTATTTCATAAAGTAAACACATTTTAGCTATTGTGACTCAGAATAGTATTGTAAAGCTGGGGAAACTGGAAAAAAAAAACAAAAACAGATAACATTGTAACTTCTTTCATTAGGAATGGCAAAAAGCCATTCATAATACAGATTCTAGCAAAAGCTTAAGGCAGTTGTGGGAGCAGGATACTAACTAATTTTCAGTTTTATTATAGGTTTACAAATATAACTTTGTAGCTCTGGAAGGAATAAGGGAAAACTGAAACTGACACAGCTTGGTTAGCCAAGGAATAAAAATCCCACTCAAACACTTTTTATATGTTTGCTCTTTGCTCCTGTCATTACCAATTACCAACAGTTTCTCAGTAGTCTTGTGGCTCAGCACTCACTCCAAAAAAGTAACAATGTAACAGATACTTTAAGGTTGAGGTGCACATTGTTTAATAGTGTTTAACTTATGGAATATACTTTTATTCAGATTTTAAAGACTTCTCTATTGACAATAGGAGAGCATCCTTTGTACAACTATGTTTCAAACACTTTTCAGCCAACACTCTACTTGTACAAAGATACACATTTTGTTAAAAGAAAAATGCCCAACTCACTTAATCTTTCATTGAGATTCATGGATAAAATTATACTATCTAATAATGATGAACATACTGACTGTATTTTGGAACTCTACCAACTTATTTCAAAGACTGCATTGCGAGATGATCTAAGATAATGTTAGGAACAGGACCTGATAATAAATAGAGCTCAACTGTCAACAAAATACACTTTTGATCAATTTGTGCTGAGCACAGAATAATTCAATTAAAAATGAAACAACAAAAACATATGTCTTTATTGACTAAGTTTATTAATAATATATCGGGGAAGATATGAATTGTGTTATAGTAAAACACAACACCCTTAAACTCATTTAATCCAATTCAGGGTTGCAGTGGGGCTGTAGCTTTTCACAACAGGCATGAATAAACCCTGGGCAGAGTCCATCACAGGGTACAAAATAAAAAGTTGTGCTTCTATTGACCTTTTTGATGTTTAACTATACATTTAATATGCATCTTTGTTCACATAGCTCTCCAAATTGGGTCAGATATGAAATTAAGATTGCTTTAAGACAGGGGTCCTCAATCACTGTCCTGGAAGGCCGCTGTGGCTGCAGGTTTTTATTCCAGCTAGTTCCCTAATTAGAAAGCAGTCCATGCTGATAATGATAGTTGGTGTTTAACTCTATACTTGTGAAAGGAAACATACTGCACCATGGGAAAGGACCACCTTAAAAGAAAGTGGCCAATTTGGAGATGGTTAATGCTGTATATATTAAAAACAATAAGTGATAAATTTTCTATCCTATAAAATATTAAATATTAGATGTATTAATTTTTAATAATGACTGACTGGCTCAAAAGAATAAAAAACTATGCATTGCTTAGAATTTTGTCATTCGAGTTTTATCATTAGTATGCCCTATTTGCTCCCAGTTCTGACTAGTTATTTTCAAAAACATTCAAATTATAATTACAAAAACATATATAAACATAAAATTATCACATTTTAGTTTGGTATTGTTATTAGGAATGGAAAAGTGGTTTGGATAAGCTCCCACAATTAATACATACCAAGTTTATTTCTCCTAAGTTCAACTGAGCACGTCCAAGGGTTTGCCAGGCCTCCCACCACCGAGGGTTAAGTCGTACTGCTGTCTCTGCAGCCTGGACTGCAGGAAAGACTTCATGCAGGATCATTAAAACCTGCAGCCAAAAGCAAATACAGAAGGCAACACGATAAAATGACCAATTAACAGAAAATAATGCAATCTAGGTGTTTAATATACATCATTTTTTTAAGCCACTGATGAGTAATTACTTTTTATACCTGGTTTGTTTTCACCTCATTAAACAACTGAAGCAGATACGCAAGTGCTATTAGTTTTGTACCTTCTGTGCCCAAATGTACTCAAATGCTGTAATATACGGTAAAGGATAGGAGTTAGGACTGGTTTCCCATTACAAGTGAGAACATTAATGAAAAAGGCTTAAATTTATGGCAGTTTACTGGCCTAAATGTTTCATCTGTCTTGTGTAATGTCAACATTCTAGGATCTGGAGAATTTTTCTGTCTTTCATCTAACCATTGCTTTAATAGTTGCTAGACTTTTATCTATATACAGTATATACAGAGAGAGAAACAGAGAGAGCAGCATAAAAATAGAACTCTAACTTGTATGTACTGTACTCCGTTTAAAGGTTACAAAAATTAAAATATCCAGTAGCATGTTAGTTAATACTATTTTCTTCTAGGTGATCATTAACAATTTTAACAAGTCCATGTAAACAATTCTCTTAGAAAGTGGCAGTTTTTTAGCTGGAAAAGAATCTATCATAATTTTCTCCATTAATCTTGTTAGTATTAAGAAACAAAATACAGGTAATATATTATCAAGAGTGAAATAAATACCATGCACAATTATTTATTCCATGGAATGGCCTTTATAATAAAAAAAAAACCAAAAAAAAACAGAACACTACATTTTATTCACTTTAAAATATTTTACAAAACACCTCGGCCTAAACTTGAATTGGCAGATACAGTATAAACTAGAAATCATTTAAAGCACTTGAAATACTAAAGCAGTTAAAAAAGTCTTATCATTGGACTTTATCATGGCTAATCAATGTTAAAAAAAGAACAATGACAAACTGTCATTTAGTGATAAAACAAATTATTATTTACAAGCAAAAACAGTTTTCTGGCTTTCTAGTAAATCATTAATGTGGTAATCAAGCAATACAAATTAAAGGCATTACATTTTTGTTTCAGAAAAAGTACTGTTAGACATGTCAAAAAACAATTTTTCACTTGTAAAAATCTAATCACTTGGACAGGAGATTGTAAGTGTTATATTAATTACATATTCGGTTCTATACAGCAGTTTTTTGATAGAGTCTCACACATTTAAGAAAAAGAACTATACACACTGCACAAAATAAAGATTTTTGTGAAAAAATGGAAAAACAGCTGTGAAGTGCTTTTCAGTATATAAATTGCAGCAGATTATGTTTTATCATATAAAACAGATGACCACAAAGCCATACTCTACATTTATGTTCAGAATATTTTTTTATATTTTGTATTTAAAACTGTAGATGGACAATAAGAACTACTCACTGATTTATTAACAATTTGATCTCATGCAAAGATCAAATATTTTCAAATATTTTGTGTAAAATTTATTTCTAACTAGGGCTGCAAAAACTAACTTATGTCCTCAAAAATCTAATTCTTTTTCTTTCGGCTGCTCCCGTTAGGGGTTGCCACAGTGGATTATCTTCTTCCATATCTTTCTGTCCTCTGCATCTTCTTCTGTTACACCCATCACCTGCATGTCCTCTCTCACCACATCCATAAACCTTCGCTTAGGCCTTCCTCTTTTCCTCTTCACTGGCAGCTCTATCCTTAGCATCCTTGTCCCAATATACCCAGCATCTCTCCTCTGCACATGTCCAAACCAATGCAATCTTGCCTCTCTGACTTTGTCTCCCAACCGTCCAACTTGAGCTGACCCTCTAATTTACTCATTTCTAATCCTATCTATCCTTGTCACACTCAATGCAAATCTTAACATCTTTAACTCTACTACCTCCAGCTCTGTCTCCTGCTTTCTCATCAGTGCCATCGTCTCCAGTCCATATAAGAAAGCTGGTCTCACTACCGTCCTGTAGACCTTCCCTTTCACTCTTGCTGATACCCGCCTGTCACAAATTACTCCTGACACTCTTCTCCACCCATTTCACCCTGCCTGCACTCTCTTGTTCACCTCTCTTCCACAATCCCCCTGTTCATCCTCATTATGCCCAATGCACATCTTAGCATCTTTAACTCTGCAACCTCCATCTCTGTCTCCTGCTTTCTGGTCAGTGCCACCGTCTCCAATCCATATAACATAGCTGGTCTCACTACTGTCCTGTAGATCTTCCCTTTCACTCTTGCTGATAACTGTCTGTCACAAATTACTCTTGACACTCTTCTCCACCCATTCCACACTGCCTGCACTCTCTTTTTCAGCTCTCTTTCACAATCCCCATTTCTCTGTACTGTTGATCCCAAGTATTTAATCTCATCCACCTTTGCCAACTCTATTCCCTTCATTCCTCACCATTCCACTGACCTCCCTCTCATTTACACACATGTATTCTGTCTTGTTCCTACTGACCTTCATTCATCTCCTCTCTAGAGCATATCTCCACCCCTTCAGGGTCTCCTCAACCTGCTCCCTACTATCGCTACAGATCACAATGTCATCAGCAAACATCATAGTCCATGGGGACTCCTGTCTAATCTCGTCTGTCAACCTGTCCATCACCATTGCAAATAAGAAAGGGCTCAGAGCCGATCCCTGATGTAACCCCACCTCCAACTTGGATGCTTCTACAGCAGACCTCACCACTATCACACTTCCCTCGTACATATCCTGTGCAACTCTTACGTACTTCTCTGCCACTCCCGACTTCCTCATACAATACTACAGCTCCTCTTGAGACACCCTGTCACATGCTTTCTCTAGGTCCACAAAGACGCAATGCAACTCCTTCTGGCCTTCTCTAAACTTCTCCATCAACATCCTCAGAGCAAACATTGCATCTGTGGTGCTCTTTCTTGGCATGAAGCCATACTGCTGCTCACTAATCATCACCTCACTTCTTAACCTAGCTTCCACTACTCTTTCCCATAACTTCATGCTGTGGCTCATCAATTTTATGCCCCTGTAGTTACTGCAGTCCTGCACTCTTATTCTTAAATATCGGCACCAGTACACTTCTTCTCCACTCCTCAGGCATCCTCTCACTTTCCAAGATTCCATTAAACAATCTGGTTAAAAACACCACTGCCATCTCTCCTAAACATTTCTATGCTTCCATAGGTATGTCATCTGGACCAACGGCCTTTCCAATTTTCATCCTCTTCATAGCTGTCCTTACTTCCTTCTTGCTAATCCGTTGCACTTCCTGATCCACTACCTCCACATCATCCAAACTCTTCTCTCTCTCGTTCTCTTCATTCATCAGCCTCTCAAAATACTCTTTCCATCTGCTCAACACACTCTCCTTGCTTGTGAGTATGTTTCCATCTTTATGCTTTATCACCCTAACCTGCTGCACATCTTTCCCAGCTCGGTCCCTCTGTCTAGCCAATCAGTACTGGTCCTTTTCTCCCTTCTTATTGTCCAACCTGTCATACAACTCATCATACGCCTTTTCTTTAGCCTTCACCACCTCTCTCTTCACCTTGCACCTTATCTTCTTGTACTGTTGTCTACTTTCTGCATCTCTCTGACTATCCCACTTCTTCTTTGCCATCCTCTTCCTCTGTATACTCTCCTGTATTTCCTCATTCCACCACCAGGTTTCCTTTTTCTCCTTCCTCTTTCCAGATGTCACGCCAAGCATCCTTCTTGCTGTCACCCTTACTACATCTGCTGTAGTTTCCCAGCTGTCTGGTAACTCTTCACTGCCAACCAATGCCTGTCTCACCTCCTCCCTAAACTCAACCTTTCAATCTTCCTTTATCAACTTCCACCGTTTCATCCTTGGCTTTGCCCTCACTTTCTTCCTCTTCTTGATCTCCAACGTCATCCTACAGACCGTCCTATGCTGATTAACTGCACTTTCCCCTGCCACCACTTTGCAGTCTTCAATCTCCTTCAGATCAACTCTTCTGCATAGGATGTAATCTACCTGTGTGCATCTTCCTCCACTCTTGTACATAACCCTATGTTCCTCCATCTTCTTAAAATACGTATTCACCACAGCCATGTCCATCCTTTTGGCAAAATCCACTATCTTCTGACCTTCCTCATTGCTCTCCTTGACACCATACCTACCCATCACCTCCTCGTCTCCACTGTTCCCTTCCCCAACATGCCCATTGAAATCCGCTCCAATCACCACTTTCTGTACCTTGAGTACATTGTTCATCACTTCATCCAACTCACTCCAAAAATCTTCTTTCTCACCCATTGCACACCCAACTTGCGGTGCATATGCACTAACAACATTCATCATCACACCTCCAATTTCCAGCTTCATAATCATTACTCTGTCTGACACTCTTTTCACCTCCAAAACACTCTTGACATACTGTTCCTTCAGAATAACTCCTACTCCATTTCTCCTCCCATTCACACCATGATAGAACAATTTGAATCCACCTCCGATCCACCAGGCCTTACTCCCCTTCCATTTAGTCTCTTGCACGCAGAATATATCAACCTTCCTTCTCTCCATCATATCTGCTAACTCTCTCCCCTTATTAGTCATGGCAACATTCAAAGTTCCTACCCTCAGTTCAACTCTCTTTACTTTCCTCTTCTCCTCCTGCCTCCGGTCACGTCTCCCGCCTCTTCTTCTCCTCCTTCTTCTTTGGCCAACAGTAGCCCAATTTCCGCCAGCACCCTGTTGGCTAACAGTACTGGTAGCGGTCGTTATTAACCCTGGGCTCAACCGATGCCCTTCCTGACGTAACCCTCCCCATTTATGTCCTCAAAAATCAATGATGAAAATAGTTGCCAGTGAATTTTATTATCAATTAATTGCCTTTTTAGCAAGGCTTGAATTTGGTTATGGGATTCACAAATCCCACATGGTTTACCTTAATAAATCAGGAAAATCCTGCTGGGCGCTCAAGGCAAAAAAGCTCTTCATTACTCACATGTTGCCCCATTATATAATTAGTTAAGAAATAAACATGCAAAACCTGTGCATAATATAACTAATCAACTGTCAACTGCAATCATTTTACTTTGTAGTGTTATGCCTTTGAGTGAGCTGAAATGATTGTGACACTATTAGCTCTTTAATGAAGTGCCATACATAGCTCTGATACAGAAACAAAGGTTTAGAATTTATCCTCAGATTTTTATGAGCAAGGCTATAGTTATTTGACCAACCCTCCATCAGTTCTGTAACCAGCTGGTCCAGTTCATGGTTGCTGGGAGTTGGTGCCTATCCTGGTTGCACTGAACACAAGACATAATCCAATCTTTGACAGGGTGCCAAGCTTGCACACGTTCACATCTATCAACACTGGTGACAAAATGAGGTGCTCCATGTGTTCATTCCAAAATAAAATGTGTTTAGTTACTATTTAAAAACTTCCACATCGGACAGAAATGTGTGTGGCTCAGATAGATTGTAATGTTTCAGAGAAGGAGGAAAGTCTCTCCGGTTCTACTATGTGTGATAGAGTGTAATTACTGCACTTATAGTCCAATTCAGTGGCCGATTCTGGATTAGTGCACAGGCATAAGCAATAGCTAAGAATGATCTTTCATGTAAGGGGAGAAAAAAAGCTGTTTGAAATGAATTCTGAAAAAACAATATTTTAAATTGACAACGCTGACTTCATAAAAGTATGTTTAAAGTTTGAATATATATTTATTTTTGTCCATTACATATTACTTTTCATAAGTATTATTAACCACTGTTTTATAAAGAAGTCTTTTTTTCAGTCTTGTACAGCTTTCCCCTAAATTTGACTGTTTTTTTTTTTAATATGTGGTTCTCTACATGAACTAATTCTGCTGCATCAACACATCTTTGAGAATTTTAAGGAACTGGATTAGGACTTCACACAGTCTTTCATTTTTAAGACTAAACAAGTTTAATTATAATACAGTTCTCTGTAAAGTTTACAAAGTAATTTGTGTTAAACCTTATGGAAAAACAGTTGACAATGTCCTTCCGCATGAAGAATACACTATATGCATGACAAAACCATTTGCAGCACTGGTAACAAAATGAGCTTGCTACAAACTATTATTTGCAAAGAAAACTAAAAGCATTTTCTAGTTTCTTAAATTACAGTGCATCCGGAAAGTATTCACAGCACATCACTTTTTCCACATTTTGTTATGTTACAGCCTTATTCCAAAATGGATTAAATTCATTTTTTTCCTCAGAATTCTACACACAACACCCCATATTGACAACATGAAAAAACTTTACTTGACGTTTTTGCAAATTTATTAAAAACAAAAAAACTGAGAAATCACATGTACATAAGTATTCACAGCCTTTACTCAATACTTTGTCAATGCACCTTTGGCAGCAATTACAGCCTCAAGTCTTTTTGAATATGATGCCACAAGCTTGGCACACCTATCCTTGGCAGGTTTCTCCCATTCCTCTTTGCAGCACCTCTCAAGCTCCATCAGGTTGGATGGGAAGCGTCGGTACACAGCCATTTTAAGATCTCTCCAGAGATGTTCAATCGGATTCAAGTCTGGGCTCTGGCTGGGCCACTCAAGGACATTCACAGAGTTGTCCTGAAGCCACTCCTTTAATATCTTGGCTCTGTGCTTAGGGTCGTTGTCCTGCTGAAAGATGAACCGTCGCCTCAGTCTGAGGTCAAGAGTGCTCTGGAGCAGGTTTTTATCCAGGATGTCTCTGTACATTGCTGCAGTCTTCTTTCCCTTTATCCTGACTAGTCTCCCAGTTCCTGCCGCTGAAAAACATCCCCACAGCATGATGCATGATGCTGCCACCACCATGCTTCACTGTAGGAATGGTATTGGCCTGGTGATGGGCGGTGCCTGGTTTCCTCCAAACGTGATGCCTGGCATTCACACCAAAGAGTTCAATCTTTGTCTCATCAGACCAGAGAAGTTTGTTTCTCATGGTCTGAGAGTCCTTCAGGTGCCTTTTGGCAAACTCCAGGCGGGCTTGTGCCATGTGCCTTTTACTAAGGAGTGGCTTCCGTCTGGCCACTCTACCATACAGGCCTGATTGGTGGATTGCTGCAGAGATGATTGTCCTTCTGGAAGGTTCTCCTCTCTCCACAGAGGACCTCTGGAGCTCTGACAGAGTGACCATCGGGTTCTTGGCCACCTCCCTTACTAAGGCCCTTCTCCCCTGATCGCTCAGTTTAGATGACCAGCCAGCTCTAGGAAGAGTCCTGGTGGTTTCGAACTTCTTCCACTTACAGATGATGGAGGCCACTGTGCTCATTGGGACCTTCAAAGCAGCAGAAATTTTTCTGTAACCTTCCCCAGATTTGTGCCTCGAGACAATCCTGTCTCGGAGGTCTACAGACAATTCCTTTGACTTCATGCTTGGTTTGTGCTCTGACATGAACTGTCAACTGTGGGACCTTATATAGACAGGTGTGTGCCTTTCCAAATCATGTCCAATCAACTGCATTTACCACAGGTGGACTCAAATTAAGCTGCAGAAACATCTCAAGGATGATCAGGGGAAACAGGATGCACCTGAGCTCAATTTTGAGCTTCATGGCAAAGGCTGTGAATACTTATGGATACTGTGCTTTCCCAATTTTTTTATTTTTAATAAATTTGGAAAAACCTCAAGTAAACTTTTTTCACATTGTCATTTTGGGGTGTTGTGTGTAGAATTCTGAGGAAAAAAATGAATTTAATCCATTTTGGAATAAGGCTGTAACATAACAAAATGTGGAAAAAGTGATGCGCTGTGAATACTTTCCAGATGCACTGTAAATATCTTCAGGCTTCTACAGATTTTAGAGGTATGTCACCAATGAGGCACTAACTTATTTTTCTTCGCTCTGCTATGGTGTCAGACAGCAAAGACCTATTAATTCTGCTAAATATTATGTACCCTAATGAAAATGAAACAGCAGCACCCAGACCAAGTCTGCGTTCTCTGGGACTGCACACTAGCAAAAGAGAGAAAAAAATATTAAATTAACATTTAAGGAGGCCTTGAAAACAGACCAACAGGGAAGAAACTGTACATGTTCACTGTTTACAGTTCAACCTGTAAGTAGATTTAAAGTACAGTATACAAAGAGAATTAATTACAATTTACATTAATCACTGTTCATAGTTCCTGTCATTTTTGTTTGTAATCAGGCATACTTTGTTGACACAGTGACCAACAGGAAAGCAAATCTACTGCCAAGAACTTTTGGTTGGAACTTGACCCGCTTTTTAATTGAAAGAACAATGTAATTCTTGTTCTAAATGCATTATCTCTGATAACTGAGCTAAGAAGCCAATTCAAATCAATTGATGAGGTGAGGAAATGTGTCTATAAATTGCTGTAAACTTCACTGTTAGAATCTGATGATTTGTTAGACCAAGTTGTAAATACAGGGAATTAAAATTCTCCAAATGTAAATCAAAAATGTTCTGATTCTAACCTGAATAGACACTAAACTATTTAGTAAATGTCTGTCAGTTGGTATCTGTTGAGCCTCAGCCTCTTCCACGGTTTAGTCTAATCTTGTCATAACAGCTTAATAATTACTAGGTAGCAGACTACAAAAATGTATAAAGTCTATTACTTTTACAATTTTATTTTTCTGATTTTGTAAAGACACGTTGAGTAACAGCTTCAGCCAAATATAAATAAAGCTAGCTTTGTTACCAGGCTTCACCTGGGAAATGTTTTAAGAAAATGGGCCTTGGTTATAGTGCCTTCAGATAATTAGGTGTATCAGAAGTACAATGTACTGTAACTTACAAAGCTCTTTTCAGTATTTGTATGTTTTGTTTTATAGAACTAAGGCTCTGAGGGTAAGGATCCTTCAGCAAGGCCCTTAACCTGCAGTTGCTTCATTCTGAGTATGACATTAACCTGCATCCTGCCCTGCAAGCAGGTCTACCAACTTGCAGGGAAAAACTTGGGGATTGGCTGTAGGATTGACACTCCAGCCACTGAAAAAAAGAAGAAAAAAAACCTCATACAATTCCATTTCATTTGAACTAGTGTGGTGGTGAGGTTCTCACCAGTTGCACGGCTGCACTCTAGTCCTAATTTGGGTTCCTGAGGTGGTTTGTCATGTGGTGGGTGCGGAAACACAGTGTATCAGTGCATGCTCCCAACATGTAATGTTATGGGAAGGCAATGTGGTATAGTAGTTAAGGCTTTGTACCTAGGATTCAAAACCTGTGTTTGTGGTTTAAAATCCTGCTACTGACACTGTGTGACAACAGGAAGGTCTGTGCATCCAACTGAAAAAACAAAAAAAAAAAACATAACCAATCGTACCTCAAATGTTGTAAGTCAGCTTGGACAAAGGCGTCAGTCAAATAATAAGTAATAATAATATTATTAGGTCACTGGAGCTGCTTACTCTTGAATATGCTATACACAATTGCCCATGAGTAAAACATTCCTACCGATACTACTGAATTTTACAGAAAAGTATATATTTTTGAAGTGAAATGATTGATCATTTTTGATTATCACTACTCACAGCCATCTCTCTTGTGCAAGATGGTGACCCACACATCACAATACATATACATATATATATATATGTAAATTAAACAATAATACATAGTAGCTCTTATTAATGCGCCACTGCAAAATGCAAACACGTGGCTTCAATACATAAATGTGACGATGCGGGTTCTGGCTCCACACTCCCATCGCTGTTTAGGAAGCTCTTGAACCCAACACCGTCGATAATGTTACCGAGTGAGCTAGTCAGCGGAGGCAACAAGTAAGCAAAGGGATGGTAAAAAGTGAAACAGTGCTTTTATTAAAAAGACAATCAAAACAAAGTGTCCATAAATAAAGTGCAGTGCTTTCAAGTTCAATAAATAATCCTATAAAACGTGGAGGTTAAAACCAATATAGAAAAAAAAACAATCCTTTAAAAACCAGAGGTTAAAATCTTCTTTAGGAAGCAGTTCTTAAAACAACAAGTCCAGTGCTTCTTTTATGTTAGCTTCTCACCTGCTTATCCCATTTGGGCTCATCGGTGACATTACCAATGGTGTTGGGTTTAAGGGCTTCCAAAAATCAGATGGGAGCGTAGAGCCAGAACCCACATCGTCACAATAAGGCATAAATACATTTCAAATTATGACAGCTGCAATTTTTGTGTAACTGTGCAGCCCATGAAAAACAGTTTACAAAGTAAATGAATGGTTGTATTAGTGTAAGGAGAGATTAGGGAAAACTACAGCAGTTCATACAACTTTAACTTTTCTCATAAATGCTATCTGCTTTTATTAATTTTTTGGATGAAAAATACCAACACCTTTTGCTCTGGGTATTTAGAAAGTGCATGCAGTTTTCCTCTAATACCATTTGTGATGGTAAGCTTAATTAAACTGAAGAGGCATTTGTTTTTACTAGAAATAGAAGAGGTTTAGCACTGTACAATGTCAAATGACTTCTCACTTACAGCATCTAAAATCTGTCAATCTGCATGTTGGGAAATGTTTCATAATTTTATAGTAATCACTAGCATTCTAAACATATTTAAAAGATGCATTTATTGTTTGGCAAGAACAGACTGACAACAAAAACATAGCTACTAGACATTTAGCAAGATTCTTAATAAACATATGTAAAAATTAACACAGGAGATGTAAAACCCAGCTTAGAAAGAAACAAAAATGGGAAAAAAATCAAAATGTATGGAAAACAACCAAAATCTAACAGAGCACCATAACAAAGGCTACAATAAGTTACAAGTGTATACAATAACACTTTATTCTATTGCAAAATAAACAAGTGTAACTTTACTAACTTCTAACCTATCTTGTCTAAAAAATTGACATAACATTAATGTACTGCATACAGTAGGTCAGTTAATGAAGTAATTTTAAAATACCCAACCTATAAAAAATTTAATTGACAGGATGACAGAAACTCCGGTGTAAAATTTCCACTTTAGATTTTTAAGACTTACATGCTGTCCAAAAAAGTATAATAGATGTAAAAAATATTTACTTGTGTGAGCAGACACACAACATACTGTACTGCATTTAGGAAGTTTTGAATAAAGTACATACATTTGGTGAGAAAGGCTTTTTATGCTGGGGCAATAGAAATGAGTGACAGAGTAAGGCTAAATCCTGATTACAGGTAGAGTATACTGGGGTAAAAAAAAGATCACCCATGTTATTTCACATCAGAAAATATTGGCCTTGTTTACAGTTTATCAAAAAAAAAAGTTTCTCTTTTTAAATTACATCATAATTATTTTGCACCCATCCATTTAACTAACCTTGACTTTTTATTACTAATTACTGAAATATATTTTGAATTGCCATTAAGTCACTTCTCACAGCTGCCTCAAACCAGGAACAAAGAAGAATGGCTTTAAGTGTTACAGTAGATCGGTTATGAAGCATTTACTGTAACAGTGCCATCTGTTATTTATTAATGTTAAGATGCACATGGAATGTAATCACTCGTTAGGTGTTAAAGCAGTTTAAGCTAACAGACCCTGTTTGACATTATGTTAGATACAGTACAACTACATTTGAGATTTAAAATAATGTATAAATAAAAATATCCATTCAGGACTACATTAAACGGCCCAAGTAAGTGACACATATTGGTGATTAACAAGTAAAATAAGACTACACTACCATCAACTGGACAAGATTTTTAGGGGAGTACAGGATTATACCAATGCTGTAATCATTTTACTTTTTTATAGTGCATCTAACTGCTTTCTTTTTATGCACATAAACCAACTAAAAGCATTTTTATAAGTGCTGTAGTAGACTCTAAATAATCTCATTCATAAAGTAGCTATCTGTGATCACTCCCCTTGCATTCCCATAGGAGATGCAGTCACTGCCCATGGCTGACTACAGTATAATTATAGGGCCACTCACTGTAAGAGTTAGACCCCTCCTATGGTTATTTATAATTTTTTTATTGTCTATTAAGCTTTGAAATTCAAACTTGCCATTTTTGTTATATTTGGCACATGGCAAACAGCAAAGGCTTAGTTCATTGTGATAAAATTACTGGTAGGCTATCAACTATTATCATAAAATATCTACAAATCAAATATCTTTAAAAAATGACAAAGCCTGGGCACTATGAGCATGACAGAAAGGCATGCCAAACTACTGCACATGCCAGATCTCCTGATATCCAGAGATGACTCAAAAATCTTGCTTGATGTATGATGCTGCAATGGTGGCTTTCCCATCTGATTACTTGCTAAAATGACTTACATATTGTATATTTCAAATAGTTTATTTGCACCTATTTCATTATGACTTCAAGGTTCCTTTTATAGAATCAAGAGGAGTGTGTACCTCTGCCTAGCAAAAATGCATCTTTTGCAATTTTCACACTTCATTCATATACATAGAAAATTTGCTTTTGGAGAAATGCTGTATATATAAACATTCATTAGCATCTACTGCTGTTTTCTTTGAAATGCATATATAGTACTTTAAGTAAGTGGACTGTCCTGCTTCTAGCATTTACCGACATATGGTGTGATTGTTATCTCTGGTTCCTTTAAACAGAACATCTTACCATTTTTTGTCTATGATATGCTCAAAACCTGCAAGGAATTGGAACACTGAGAAATATATTTCCTAAATTTAGGGGTGAAAGTTTCAGATTGTCTGCAATATACTCATGGATAAATAATATTATCAAAGTAGGCTGGTGCATGCCATGGTGCACTCACTATGAGCATTATTTTAGTTTTGTCATACAAGTCAAGGAATTACACAGTAGATAAAAAATTTCTTCAATTTAGGGGAATTGAAAAATGTATGCCAGCTAAATTTATTTTATATTTAAAGCCTAACCTTGACTAGGAGGTTGTCAATTAATCAGCACCATTAACAGTAATACCATAATATGTTTTACAAAACATACAAAATTACAATAAGATACAACAACACTATGCATAGAATAAACTGAGTCTTTATTCTATAACTACCATAATTGCTGTAAATTGATCTTTGGATGTGACAAAATCAAACAATTTCTATGGCATTAGATATATTATCATAGACCTTTATTAAATTATGTCCAAAGTTAACAGCGCCTCTAGACATGCCATTTAGTCTACTACCAAACAGTATAATCTTAATTGAAAGGATCTCTGTATTCTATTCAATAAATGTTATTGAATGAAATAATAAAACTTAAAAAAAAAATCTGCAGCATATATATTTTACGTGGTTCTAGGGATCTACAATTTAATCCTGGAATCTCTGAGTAGATTTTCTATATTTTCCATGTGGGTCTTCTCTCACATACCAACGATGTAGAAGTTAGGTTCTTAGAATATTCTAAACTGGTATGATACAAGCAATTACTGTATGTGTGTGCATACTACAATAAGACTGACATCCCATTTAGGTAAAGCTCCTATTTTGATCCCAGCATTGACCCTGAAATGGTAAAACAGGACTGAAAATAAATGGAAATATATATTTTTATTCTGTACCTTGTAAGTAAGTGTATTGTGTTTATTGGAAATTATTGATGTTTCTGTCAAATTAAATGGTCTCTTCAGGACCAAGTTTTTATACCCCAAAGGTATTACTCTTTTTATATAGTGAAATGAAAACAAAGCATATGAAAAGAATTATGTTAATGATATACAAAATGTTTTACTTTACATCAGTGATATATAATGGATGTAATGAATTACCCCTTTCTTATTTATTAGGATGGTCCTTAATTATAAAAGGACCAAATTAAATGGTCTCTTCAGGACCAAGTTTTTATACCCCAAAGGTATTTTTTATATAGTGAAATGAAAACAATGCATATGAAAAGAATTATGTTAATGATATACAAAATGTTTTACTTTACATCAGTGATATATAATGAATGTAATGAATTACCCCTTTCTTATTTATTAAGATGGTCCTTAATTATAAAAATTTAGACATGCTCTTTAGGTTTCATTTGCCCCACTCACTAATAACATTAGTTTGCATCTTATATAAATTTTAAATAAGACTTATTAAAATGTTTAAAGTAGAATTAAGTTTAAATTAAACCATTATTTGAAAGGTTTGCATCAAAAAGAACTATATTTCTCTTTACTTATTTTTCAGGATAAGGTATGGATGGTTAATAAACTGTCTACACTAAAGAAATATGTGATTATTAATCTCATAATAATGCCAGAAGAGGATGAATAACATGCATCAAAATAACAAACTGTTTTTCTAAGAGGAAAAAAACAATGTTTTTTGTCAAATTTATATTAATCTAAACACACTTTAAAAAAAACATTTCTAGTAAAATATGTATAGACATTGGATGATAATAATAATCAAATGAAAAAGTAAAATCCGGCATTAAAAAAGTACTGTTACAAACAAAATAGTTACCTGGTACAATGTTAACTCATCAAAGCAAAATCTAAACAACTAAGATCTAATTTCTATTTAAATAAATAACAATAGAACAACCTCTGTACTTATTATACGGTAATTCCACCCTGTGTCAATGGCTGGTACTCTCTCTCAACTGCTTCTTTCCTTTGCAAACTGGAAGATTGATGGCATGAGCTCATTTCCCGTTCAAGAGACACTGAACCCGCCTCTTCCTGCCAGGACTACTCCAAAGGGCTGTTGCCACTAGAATTTGACAGTCTACTTTTTGACTCACATCTTATAAGACACTACCAGTTGGATTGGCTGTTTATTTTCAGTTCTTCTTTTTTCAGTTATATGGAGTCCACTTTTGGTGCCCCAAAATTTCATCTTTATCATCTTTTATATTTAACGTAGCTTAGTCAGCAGGATTCACTGGGAAAATCACTGAACCAGTGGTCCTTTCGATATTGGTGGCAGTCTTGACATAAGAAGTGCAAGCTTTGTGCATTCCAGTCGCCAATCAAGAAACACTCTATGCTGATTCGGTAGCTCGGCATGTGGCTAGAGCAGCAGGATCATCACAGGTGCTTGTGCCCCTCTGTCTGAAAGAAGACATAGAGGCATATCTCTTCATATTTAAAGGTACCCTGGTATGACACTTTTGGAAATGACAGGCCTGGGTGTCCACAATCATGCTACTCCTGGCAGGGAAGGCTCAATGGACCTATTATGTCCTGGATGGACAAGCTGCCCGAAACTATGATAGCCTCAAGGCAGAAATACTATTACGGTATGAGGTAACCACAGACTACCAAGCAAAACCCTTGCAGGCTGTACTGTTCTGATTAAAGATTTGAATTAAGTAAAGATTAAGATTAGCACCATCTAGTTTTGATGTTCATCCTTTTTTCTACTTAGGAGAGAGCCTGTCTTTGGTTAATGATGTCATCAAGCTAACCCTCAGAGTGAGAGAGATTAGAAACAAACAGAGACCACATGTTTGTCTTACATCTTTTGCTTTAAATGTTTAGGTCAGTTTGGCTTTTGAAGGCATTGTCTTTATGCATAAATGTTTTATAGATGTTTATTTCTTCATATTGATGTATATTTGAGAAATTGTTTAGTAATTGTACTGCATTTAAAAGTGTACTTGTGAGCATTCCTTTTTCTTACTAGCTTTGCCAGAATATTTGAATATTTGTAATTTACTTGAATGTTATTTATTTATATTTATATTTATAAGGAATAAGTAATTCAGCAATTAAGTTTTTCCTGTGAGTTTGTATACAAGGTGTGGTGGACAGCTAGGGCACTTGCCAAGCTGGAACGCTTCCATGCAGGAAGGACTGGGGGAGCCAGCCTATCCAGAGTGTTACCTCCCCCGGAGAGCTAGATGGCACCCCCGGTACCCAGCCCCCCCCACTCCAGGGTTGCAGCGGTTACTAGGACTCCCACAGGGCTTCATGGGAGTTTGACCAGCCCTGTTGAGATCCATGGGTGCTGCTGAGCCCTACAGAGCAGCTCTTCTGCCACACCCCAAAGTGCGGCTTGAAATAAGTCATCAAGCACCTGGAGCACTTCCGGATATGTTATAAAAGGAGCCAGCAGCCACTACTCTGGAAGCCAGAGTCGGGAGGAGGAACACAATGCTCGCCAGGGGAAAGTGAAGAAGAAAGAAAAGAAGTGTATTGTGTGTTGGGACTGTGTGTTAGACTTGTGGGGAACAGGGAAAGCATTTCCCACAAGGGAAAAGAAAAATAAAAACTCACGTGTGCTTGAACTTGTGTCCTTTGCCTGTCTGTGTCAGGGTTGGCTTTTACAAAGGATTTCTCATATCATTCTGTGCTTATGATTTGCTTATAGTTTTACCCTATTCCAACTGGCTTCAGCAAACAAAGCAAACCAGAAACTCTTGTCTGCGTGGTAATTGGAAAGGAATTTATCTGGCTGTCGACTCAGGCAGGGCACTTGAGGTAGATGGCAGGGCACAGGCATTTAATCTGTGGGTCAAGTTTGGCCGGTGTCTGAAACCCAGAGAAAAGAACATTGAAATGTAATTGTAGAAATCATAGCATGTGATTATCTCATTAACTTCCTGCCTGAGAATCTTGTCTGACAAGTTCGATGACAGTCATGGAAGAATATGGATACCCTTATCGAGAACCTCAAGCGACACAGGACGGTTATGCTCACCAAGAAAACCCCAATAAGGACAATGAAACCAAGAGGAACAAGGCTGCAGAGAGATGGACTCGGGAGGTTACCCAAAGGACCCCTTCTACTACAGTGTTTGAAATGTACATAGTTTTCACACATTATCTTAAACTGCTCATGCCTAGAATAGCCGATGGATGGGCACTGCATGACTGTTGCTAACATTCTCTGTCTCTCTCACATATAGACAGGTGTGGTAGTAATCAATGGTTATAAAATTACAGCACTTGTAGAATCCAGCAGCAATATTTCTGTTGTTGCTCATTGACACGTACTTCCAAAACAGTGGACAACCGTTAAGACCAGTCTTACCTGTATAAACTGAGAAAGCTGTAAGCATACGTCTTCTGGCAAGTGTGGCCACCTATCAGTGGGGAAATCTGTGCCTTGACTATGGCTGTCCTGTGTCACCCACCTTATCCAGTGATTCTTGGAAGGGACTGGTCTAACAATAAGTCTAGATCTGCACATAATCCACCTGTGAAATCCATAGGCCTGGCTGTAGATGGGGAAACCCTGTCCTAGGTTTGTCCCCATGTTGTGTTTGCTTCCCTGGGTACAATGGTGGCCACCCAGTATGATGTGAGCAACATAACAAGATTTTTACACAATGCCTCTATGGAAGGCGTCACAGTTGGAGATTCCATCCAGAGACACCATGCCGGATCCTCTCATTGACTTGTACATATAATTTAATTTACACAATTGCTGACTTAATTTTAAGGAGAACAGTGGAACAATGATTCCCTAAAGTCTGCCAAGATTACAGTCATTCTGGAATGTAGTCAAAGAACTGCTCACCTATGCCATTAGTTTCACAGCATGCATGAGGGTGAGGTGTGGACACTGTTGCTAGTAACAAAAGCCTACTAGCACACTCCCACTAGTTAGAAGTCCACTTCATCTCCAACAAAACATTAGAGAGGATGAAACTTGGAATTTACTGGCACAGAATTAATGAGGAGGTCCACTATTTTAGCACTTTGTGTCCAAAATGACAATTTCGACAGATTCCTAGGAGGTACTGTTCTCCTCTTGTTTCCTCGCCTTTAATAGATTACATTCAAGTGGATTGGGGTTGATATAGTTTGCCTTGGTTCAAGGACATGAATAAATTCTGGTCTTTGTGGATTAAGCAACTCAATACCCAGAGGCTATCCTTTTGCAGCAAGCAAATTCTAAAACTACTGCACAGGAATTAGTCAGGGTTTTTAAGTATGATGGCATTCCTAAATATGTCTTAGCAGACCAAAGATTGCCTTTTACTTTAGATACTTCAGGGATGTTGTCAAGTTACTATAGATTAATCATCCAAAAACCATCCATTAGCACACCATCCTTAAACTAATGGTTTAGTGGAGCCGTTCAATGAGACACTCAAACAAATGCTTCATAAGGTAGTCAGTGAGGATGGGAGAAACAGACCAGTTGCTCACCTTTATCCTCTTCACATATTGAGAGGTTCGTCAGGCCTCAAAGGGATTCTCACTTTTTGAGCTACAAAATGGAAGGCAACTCGGTGGGTTACTGGACATTGTAAAGGAAGAACGGGAATAAGAGAGTGAGAGTATATTGTGCAATTATGCAATAAATTTGATAAAATATGGTCTTTGTTAAAAGAACATTTCGAATGTTTGTAAGCAGAAAAGCTCCACCTATGCAATTGTGACACACCTTTCCGTGAGTTTAATTCTGCAGACTGCGTCATGGTTGTGATCCTGACTTCTCATTCCAAATTATTATCTTATTGCTAGGGACCCAAAGAGATCAAAGACAGGAAAGGCTTGATGGACTATTTGGTAAAACAACAAAATCATTGTCCTTGTCCTACCGAAAAAGTATTTAGTATGAATCTGTTGAAATCATTGAAGGAACAGGAGCTGGAATTCCCCCTGGCCAACTGCATTTACATTGTTCTCACAATTGGAAATTCATTTTGGAGATTTTTTGAAACAACAAGTACTGGAAACAGCTATCTTGTCCATTAAATGAGTCATGGATTAAAAGCATGGCCATACCTCTTTGATTGCACATAACATAATTGCAGACCCTGGAGTGGTTGTCAGAGAATAACCGTACCCCCACATGTAGGCACAAAAGTCAGAAGTGGAACTTGAAAGCAAATGAATGCTAGACCTTGGTGTCATTGAGAAGAGCATTGGTCTCTGCTCTATCCCCATTCTACTCATACCAAAGCCTGATGGGAGTTGGTGCATCTGTAATGTTCCAGAGACATTGAACCCATCTGTTTCAACCAGGGTTACTCAAAAAGGCCGTCACCACCCAAACTCAACAGTCTCCTTTTTGACTTGCTTCTGTAAAGACATTAACCAACAGCCTGGCTGTTTTTCTTTTTTTCAGTCTTTTGCCAGATATACAACACAATCTTTGGTGTTCTAACATTTCATTATTGTCTGCTTGTCTTTATATTTACAAAAATTTTATTAAAATTATTTACAGAACTTGATATTATTTAAAAAGGAGAATGCGCTAGCCTTTGATTGAATTTAAGGTAAAAGTCTACAAGATTGTCTTTAGGCCAAATATATGTTGTTATTTCTTCCAACAGAGGTACAAAAGGAGTTACAGTGAGATAAGGGATGAATGATGATTTGAAAAGGGCATTCATTTTGTAATCCAATATCTTATTACTAATCCAACATACATTTCACAACCTGGTGTCTCACAGTAAGATCATATAAACAAATAACAGCTATAATTAGCTCTTTTGATTTTTTTACCTGTGATTTCATTTCATACAGAGTAGCGTCTGCTGGAGTTAACTGGATTGCTTCATCAAACTTTCCAATTGCTTCCCAGTGCCTAAAATTAGATACAAGTGTTAATTCCCTTCAGTTTTACCTTAAAGTCATTGTGAGGTTTATTACACTGTAAACTAAACATTTCCTTAACTAAATACCAAATATGATCCGCTTTCAAAGAGCAGTATTATATACAAATAACATTGTTCAAATACCATTCAAGAACATTAAATTCATTGCTAGTAAGCAAAACATTAACTGGATATTTAATCATGGAGATATATTGATTTTCTGAATAACCGGAATTGTCATTATAGTTTACAAAGTTTTAAAAGACTTGGCATCATCTCTTAGCTAGAATATAACACACAGCAGGTAACAGCACCAATATTGTGAAAATTCCAAAAAGTTTAAATGTCTTACAAAAGTCAACATGTACAATATATTGATTGTATTGCATTTAAGATGTGCTAAAATTATTTAACTTTGAAATTATTACCAGAGATTATTACTAGGCTCAACATCCTACATGTACAGCCATTAAATCAGTCTAGTATATCTGAAATCTTTTAGATAATATATTCCTTCAAGAAACTGGTTAAAAACAAGAAGAAGAATGAAAGACATCTTAATGTATATATGGTTAATCCTGTTTTTGTTTGTTTTGTCGACTGAAAACCTAATGTCACTCCAAACAAGTCTTGAATTAACACTCACAGGGTATTGTGTAATATTTTTGTTTTGCAGGAATCATTTCTAAGCTACTTATAATGGAGTGGTCTACTAAGTACATAGGCTTTCTTTTACAATTTGCAGTAACAATCACACCTAAATTGTTCTTTTTGAATTAAGATTTGGTGACTGTGGAAGCCACAGCATTAGGAATAATATAGAACCATTCAAAGTTTTTTTTGTAAGTCTATGGTATTGAACAAAAAAGCCCATTTGCATGAAGGAATACATCTGATTGGCAACAAAATTTAAATATCCTGTGACATGACAGCATTGTTTAATTTATATAAAGAAACACAAAGTGTGCTGCAAAAATACACTCTACACCATTTCATTGTTGCTCATGGTGTTTTTAAACATGCAACACTTGTTTTCCCATGAGCATGAATAAGCAGGATGCAAGATTAATGTTAAGTACGCAATGCTTTCCCACATCTTTGTGCTTTTAGCCTACTGCAGTAACACTTTGTTATATTTCACTAGCGATGCTCAGTTTCACCTCTCTATTTAGGATCACGGCTGCATTCATAATTTAGTTCCTCTATTGTATTTGTCAGCAATTATCATAAACTAATCATTTCTGAGGACAAGCACTGGATACATTTCTTTTGAGTGTTATTTCACTCTTGATATACCTATGACACTACACTGTGTGAAAACTCTAGACATTTTACCATTTCGTTTACAATTATGATGGAATATCTGGTACCCACTACCTTCATCTGAACTGCAAAATACGGGACACAATACATTTGTACCTTCTTACACACTTTAAATAATATTATTTGAACCTATGATGGTGTCAATGTATAAGCAATACATTACACTGGAAAACTGTATCTTTTATCCTTTCTCATTTGTTTACTTTGTGACTTTGAACAGATATCTGCTCCAAGCCCAGAAGACATACTGTACAGTATCTTTATTACATCAACATGGTTAAAATGTGACTCATGGACTTTGAAATTTACTACAGACCAGAAAATACTTCTAAATCCTTTCCAGTTTCATTATGTTATGTTCATTCTTTTCTATTTCACATACAGACTTGTAAATAAACCATACTGTATTTTGTTACAAGTATATTCTGGATTATTAAGCAATAAGAAAAAAAACACCTTTAAGTAACTGTTTCAAGAAGACCTTATAAATATCATGTGTGTATTGCTTAAAACATATTTTTCAAGTTAAAAATATCTACAGCATGCTGAAACTAGCAAAATTAATCACAGAATTTCCCAGCACTCTGGACGCAGTTCAATTCCCCTCCCATAATTGTGGATAATTTAAAGGAAGAGCTACATGTGCATACCTGTACACAACAATAAATTTTAACAGGCACCTGTTTTTGTCAACAGCAAAGAAAAGAGAAAAAAAAAAATATATATAGCAAAATTAAATTACTATGAAATAACAATGCTGCTCTTATACAAATAATCTTTACAATTGCAAATTTTGTTCAAAAAGTAAACTATCCTCTGGTTTCTTAAAATTCAATAAGAAGGGTTAAATAAATCTAATCTAAACTGGATTAACTAGGTTCAATACCCAATACCCAACTGCTCGATTTACAGTATTTGCACATTAATCTTTATTATGAGAAGGATTTAACAACAATAATAGTTAAAGTTGAAGTGAAAATATTTTTTGGGGGAAGCAGTGAAATAAATATATTTGCCATTTTATTATTAATTTTTTTTTTTTCATGAATTTATTCAAATACAGTGTCAACAATGGTTGATGTTTATCCCTTTAACACTTAAGTGCTAAACAGGAACAAATCCTGAACACAGCATCAGTTAATCACTGGGCATATTCACAAACACACCATCTCTCACTCATACAAATAAAAAAGCATGGGAATCATTTGAAATGACATAAATCTGGTAGAATTTTGAGCAACAATAATCTCCACCAAATAATTCCTTTAGGTGCTTATGAGACTTACATGGCATTAAGGTGAAATTTTATAACATTACTCCTTGTAATACCGTTTCAATTCATTGATATTTCAATTAGGTCAAGAAATGAATTCTGGCTTGGCCATTCACAAACAGAAATTTTATTCGGTTTACGCTAGTCAGTTGTTTATTTACTATTGTGTTTCAGGTTATTTTGTTTGCATCCCCAACTTCTATCAAGCTTCAAATGATGGACTGATGTCAATCAATTCATAAACACACAGGAAGAATGTGCAAACTACATGCAGACTCAAGGGCTGTGAGGCAGGAATGACAACTCTGCACATACACTCCGCCTATGCTAAAATATCTGTACTAAAGCTACTAGAATTCAGCCTTTATAAAACTAAGTGTAGGCCTACAGTGTCCATTCAATTTTTGTCACTTCACAGCACACTACAATATGACAAATAAGGCAGGCTATAAGGTAGACAAGACAGACTAGCTTGTAACACAGAAGAACTTGCCTGTTCACAAACTATTTAGTGTTCTAATTTTTCTTCACACAGATAAACAGTTTTACAATACCAAGTCTTTAAGGATGATGTCTGATGTTATGTAGAGTTGTTGCTTTGGGTTCAAGTGAAGGATTCTTCCTGCGTTGGAGTACACTCTCTTTGCAATGTTGTCCTTTGTTTATAGTGTTCTGTGCTTTGCTCAGTTAGGCCCTTTACTTTGTCATCTGCAACTTCATAAGGAAAAGTGTTACTTTTTCTTGCATATTCAGATGCTACAGTTCCCTCTTTGAAGTAATGTCTGGGAGGTTCATCAGCCTTTAGTTTGTGCATAGCAGTCATTTCGGATGGTACAAGAGGTCATTTTGGAGAGTGAGAGCTCCCCTGAGAGATGAGTGCAACTAGTTCTTTTAAGGAAGGTAAACTCTCATGATTGCATTAAAGTCACTTTCAGTCCCAAAATCAGTGCCTGCTTATTGGTGCATTGTTTTATCCTTTATAGCTGTCACTCACTGAATTACAGCTCTTCGTTCAGACTTGGGTGACTATATGGCACCTTCATGTCTGAAGAGGCCCTCTATAAGGATGTCAGTTCAACTGTGATTTACTCCTTTTTATTAATTGGAGTTTAGGGCCTAGATTGGTACATTCTACAGTTTTAGCCACCTAGTGTGGAATGTAAGTAGAGATTTGGTGAAGATGGATGTCTGTATCCCTAAAACACTTGCTGTTTTAACAAACCTTGGATGCCACTAAAGCCTATCAGAACTGGCAATGCCCATTTTTGTCCTACACATTAATAAAAGCACTTGGAGATGACTCTTTGAGGTGAAGCCATGTTCCCGGCCCTGGAGGGTGCAGCAGAACAAGACAAGCAGTGAGGTGAAGTACACAGCCAGTTTACTTTTAAAAATGCTGAATCACTAGAGTATCAATACATTAAGTTTTTCCTCCCTGGAACATTGCTACACTTAAATTTCAACATATATAAAAGCAAGGGGGGGCTATGAAATTATAAAAATAATGCTTCACCTTAGAACACAATTTCATGTGGCAAATTAATATATACCATGATTGTGAAGAAATAATTCAACTTAAAAAAAAGAAAGCTTTTTTAATGTAGCAGACGATCTTCTCTGTTTCCTACCAGACAAGGCATACTACAGTGCACAGTATAAATATTTTCTGAAATCAAATGTACAATAAGCTGCCTTGGGTACTTGTAGTAAGAATTGAACATTGATTTAACCTCAGTATTTACTTAATTTAAATTGGTAGCTTTGCAGCTGTAAATACATACTGGATACCATAATTTCTTATACGAATTCTGAAGAAAGTGTTATTGACAAATTTTTAGGGATTGAGCTATTTTATTGAACAGGATTTTTAAGTTAAGCAACAGCCATAACCACAGTGTATATTCCCAGATTCATGCTTTGCATCAGTTAAAAACATATGCCAATTCCAAGCTAAAGTACTGTATGTAACTAGTTTTAAATATTTTGTAGAGTAAATAAAATGTTCTCTTTGGTTTCTGCTTCCCACCACAATACCACGTGGTAATGGTGGAGTATATAATTACTAGTGCCTAAAATGAGCTATTTAGCATTGTAGGCACCTCTGTTTTGTTTTTACAACTATAGCCCATAATTAAATGCTTTACTTTACATATAAAAAAGGTTTTATAACTCAACAGGCAGGCAAAAAAGCAACATACATAGCTTGAACAATATTAATACAAGTAAGTGCTTGGAATGTTCCCAGCAGCAGTAGGTATCAGCAGTGGACTGGCCTCATGCACAATCCTGAAAATTCAAGTTACAGTATATACCTCTATTTGCATTCATAAACCAGTGGTACTGCTGGATTTTACTACTTAGCTGTATTAGTATAGCATCATAATACAAGATGGTGAGTTGAAAAGTATGTCAGGCCCTGAATCTGAGAGTGGCCCTAAAGATGCCAGTCAGATTATAAGATTATAAACCTATGAATGACAAGTGATGAGGAATGGTATGACTCCATATCAACACTTCATCACACTTTCCAATAGACAGCTGGAAGTTGTCACTAAAGCAGTGTTATCACAACATCTAAATCACTTAACTTTCTCTACATTTAGCTAAGACAACATGATCAATTACTGAAGCAGAACTCTACATTA
Organism: Polypterus bichir lapradei; assembly: GCA_026402145.1. Taxonomy (NCBI): domain Eukaryota; kingdom Metazoa; phylum Chordata; class Cladistia; order Polypteriformes; family Polypteridae; genus Polypterus; species Polypterus bichir. The sequence continues at coordinate 14,286,374 of JANRMT010062822.1, forward strand.
AAGGGGGTCAAAGTTTTTCTTCAAACAATTTATTTAAGCTATAACAGTAAGAGAAAAGCTAATGTAAGTTTGCAACCAACATTTCTGAATGTGGCATTAGTAAGCTTACGGATAAATTCTCCCGTGGATAAGTCGGGACTTGATTTTACAGTATAATTTCAGGTATTTTACAATGTTGGTTGCATAAATCGAATGCGGAAAACTCACATTATTGGTACAAGGGATTACAATATGTTAACACCCACCTGAGAGAGTAACCACGGAGCAAACTGTCTGTTTTTTCTATGTGGGTGTGGCAATGCGCTGTATCAGCGTGTGCTCCTAACTTCTCTCTCTCTCTCTATTGTGCCTATGTGACCACACAGTAATACCCAAACTATTCAGAAGCAACGCTTGCACTGATTTGTGTTTTTTGTATCTCATACACTCATACACCTTTATTGTAAGAGCATCCCTTATCTATGATGGAGCATTCGCTCAGAAGAAAACATGAAGCTGGTTTTAAAATAAACATCATTGAAGTAGGGAAAGAAATTGGTACCTGAGCTGCTGCAACAAAATTCGATGTGTCTGAGAAACTGATGCGCGACTGGAGGAGGCAAGAAGATATAAAAAAAAAATAAATAAATAATAATAAAAAAAAAAATTAAGTGTTGCATTTTTGAACAGGCGTATAATTCAGGGTCTGATTTTATGATCGATTTTTTGGGTTTCATGACCCGACTTATACGTCAGCATATACGGTAAGTTAAGTTTTAAATGCAGTAAGATCCTAGCAATTTAGTTAAATTAATGAATGTAACATTTGTGCCTGAAAAATCCTCTTTATACATGCAGTTTTAATCATAAATAATTTACTGATAAGGGCTATGAGATAAGATCAAGTTGAAATAGTGGAAAAGTTCATCCAACAGTGTAATAGGCTACAATTGTGAAAGTGAGAATGTGCAGGCACTGATGGGAAGGTAAACTACGCAATGATCCAGAGTTTAAACAGCAAGCCATGTACGAGCTTCTGCATTTTATAACAAAGAAATTGAGTGTAGTTTGGGATTTAATTTCTATTATTGCTCCTTTATGTTAACAACATATACTGTTTAATTCTTTTTCCTATTAAAACTATTAGGCTCTCTCTATTAACGTCCCCTAAGTTTGCGGTTGAGAGAAAATATTTGCCACCTCAGAAAATTTCCTTTGGATTCCCATGACAACAGCTTTAAACAAATATCACTTGACTCACCAAAAATTTTTAAATAACTGCCTCTTTATAAGAAAGCCAGCCAAGTCATCTTAAAATAAGTCCACATTGATTTATTCTACCTAATATGTTTGTTTCCATTAGCCACATGTTAAAACAATACATTATCAAGCCAACTAAGACATTTGTTAAAACTGCAAAGAATAAATTCAGATCTACATTGGTAGTGTCTATAAATACCTACTTTTAAATATTGACTCATTCTCGGCTTACACACCTTTGTATATGCCATTGTACATAATTTTTCCATTTATTTCTGGTCAGTATCTCAGGTTTCACTGTTGTCAGATTTGCATACAGTACAAACCATGTAATTTTTTTCACTGAACTCATTATAGCCAAGGGAGTATAGTTAGCAGAATTGTAACTCCAATTAATTCTCTGTTCTGACTTTAGCCCTTTTGATGGCTGGACATAGTATTCGTATGCGTAAAGGAGAAACTTGAACTTCAAGTCTGAGATTGTAATAAAAGGGTTTAATTAGCATTGGGCAACACCTTTTTTGTAAGCATATTTGCTAGACCAGACTTAAAAGAAGTGAGATTGCAGTCAGCAGTAGGCTGCAGGTACCCAAGATCATCAACTTAAAAGGATTTTGGTGGTGAAAATTAGTTTAAGAGCTCACAAAGCTTGTGAGGTATATGACTAAGAAAGTCTGTACCCTACTCTGGGAATGTATCATTTGCAAGCTCAAAAGAAAACATTTATTTCTCAATATTGCTTTCTACAGGGCATCATGGGGGAGCAGTGAATAGCAGTGATACCTCACAAATCCAGCACCCTGTATTTGAATTCACCCACTTAATCACCTGCATTGTAAAGACGGTACATTCTCACCATGTCTATGTGTGACTTCTCCCAGTGATCCAGGTTTTCCTCCCATATCCCACATTAATTGAATCCCCTTTCACCTCTGGGCGAATGTGGTGGTGTGTATGTGCTTGTGCAAGTGCACTGTTCAGGGCTGTTTCCTGTCTTTTACAATAACACAGTCCGTCTTGAGAGGTGCTGCTATTTCTCTAAGATTATAAATAACAATGCTAGTAATCCCAGAATCTTATTCTCTACGACTGATCGTCTGCTAAACCCAGGTAACACAAAGGAATGCCTCCAAAATACTTCTAGTGAAACCTGTGAGGGCATTGCTGTATTCTTCAATCAAAAAATTAATGATATTAGAAATAATATAGTATATCTCTCCAACACTGTGGATCCTCCTGAGCCCCAGTACTCTGTTATAAACAAATTAAATTCCTTCACCAGAACAGATTTACCTGATTTACATAAAATAATTTCTCAACTGAGACCCTCCACCTGTGTCCTTGACCCAATACCAACAAGTTTTTTCAAAGAAGTATCAGGCATGCTAATTGATGATATTCTTGACATTGTAAACTCGTCATTAGATACAGGGGTCTTCCCAGACTGTCTTAAGACTGCTGTAGTTAAACCCCTACTCAAGAAAAATAATCTTGACCCCTCTGCTTTTGAAAATTTTAGACCTATTTCTAACCTGCCTTTCTTAAGTAAAATTTTAGAGAAGGCAGTCATTATGCAGTTAAATAACCATCTCAATAAACATGCTATTCTTGATAAATTTCAGTCAGGTTTTAGAACAAATCACAGCACAGAAACTGCACTCGTTAAAGTAGTAAATGACTTGCGGGTAAATGCAGACAGAGGCCATTTATCTGTTCTCATCCTCTTAGATCTGAGTGCCGCATTTGACACCATTGATCACAATATTCTTAGAAATCGCCTTAGTCAATGGGTGGACCTCTCTGGCAGTGTCTTAAATTGGTTTGAATCCTACCTGGCAGGTAGAAAATTCTTTGTTAGTTGTGGTAATTACAACTCAAAGACACATGATATCCTATATGGTGTTCCACAAGGCTCTATCCTGGGTCCGCTGCTCTTCTCAATCTGCATGCTTCCGTTAGGTCAGATTATCTCGAGGCACAACGTGAGTTACCACAGCTATGCTGATGACACACAGCTGTATTTATCAATAGCACCTGATGACCTGATAAACTGTTGACTGTAACCTAAATTTTAAATCGCATATTAATCAGACCACTAGGACAGCATTTTTTCAGTTAAGAAACATAGCAAAAGTTAGACCTTTTATATCATTGAAAGATGATGAGAAATTAGTTCACAATTTCGAACTAATCGAAAATCTTTTGTTTTTTGTTTTCCCGATGCTCGAGTCCGAGATGTGATGAGATGTGCGCCGACCGTCTACAAGAAGCACAAGAGGGCAGTTGGATCCATTGTATTACATGCCGACGTAAACGACATAAGGCACCGACAGTCGGAGATTCTCAAGGCTGACTTTGCAGCACTAATTAAAGACACGAAGGAGAGGACCACATCGGCAAAGATCTTCATTTCGGGTCCACTACCTCTCGACGATGAAATGAATACTACAGTCGTCTGCTGGGATTAAACAACTGGCTGAAAGGCTTCTGCGAGAATCAAGACATCGGGTTCATCGACAACTGGGACCTCTTTTGGAAAAGGCCGCGTTTCTTCATGCGGGATGGTCTGCATCTGAATAGTTTCAGCGCCCGGGTCCTCTCCGAAAACATCACTAAGGTAATTGGTCTATCTTGACTGTCTATTTCTACTTTAAACCCCTTCCGTAATGCTACTGCTTTGCTAGGACATGATAATGGCTTAAGAAAGTCTTCTGTAAATGTGCACAACATTAATACTCTAATAACCAATCTTAATGCACATAAAAAATCTAGGCAGTGCGGCATAAACACCAATAATTTAACTGCAATTACTACTTTAGATGAAAAATGCATTAAAACTATAAAAACAGACTATAGATTACATAAAAACACACACAGAGTGGCGTAACAAAAATAACCTAGTTTCTGTTCCAAATATCAATAACGCGCATAGAATTCAGCTGTGCCCCTCCGAAACATTAAATATGGCACTATTAAATATTAGAGCTTTAACTAACAAGACGTTTTTTATCAACGATCTTATTAGTGATAGAAAAATTGATTTTATTGCACTAAGTGGGACGTGGCTTAGCTCAGACGGTGCGGCTGTTTTAATCGAATCTGCGCCTCCTGATTACTGTCTTACTCGTGCGGATCGCCAGGGAAAAAGGGGGGGCAGCTTGGCAAACATTTATTCCTGCCAGTTAAAATGTAAAGATGTTAGTTTTGGTAAATTCAAGTCCTTTGAGTATCTTGCCGTTGTTATTCATGGAGATTCTCACGTTCTAGTATTATCCGTGTATAGACCTCCTAAATTTAACGTGTCTTTCTTTGAGGAATTTTCAGACCTAATGTCAATTTTAATTACGAACTATGACACGCTCTTAATAGTCGGCGACTTTAACTTTCATATCGATAATCAGTGTGACCTAAAAGTAAAGGAATTCATGAATCTCCTGGACTCTTTGATTTGAGACGGCGCGTTAATTAACCTACACATAAAGCAAATCATACGTTAGACTTGGTAATTACCAAAGGACTAAAAGTTGATGTGAAGCAGATCATTGATATTGGTCTATCAGACCATTTTCTTCTACTATTTAATATAGAAATAATGACAGAAAACATTCATGAGAAGCATACACTGTGTGCACAATTATTAGGCAAGTTGTATTTTTGAGGATTAATTTTAATATGGAACAAACACAGTGCTATCAGTCAATCCAAAATGTTAATAAACCTGAAACCTGAATGTTTCACAACGGAAATGTGAGTGTGAACATCATCAGGGGAATACATATGTGCGCACAATTATTAGGCAACTATTAGTGTGCAGATTTATTATGCAACTAAAGGAAAAATGAAAATTTTCCCATCTCACTTGTTTATTTTCATCTGTTATGGTGAGAATAATAAACAAACACCTCAAAATTTACAAATAAACATCTCTGATATTTCAAAAAAAATAAATCAGTCAATCAACGACCAATATAGCCACCCTTCTTTCCAATAACAGTCATAAGCCTTTCCATTCATGGAGTCTGTCAGTTTCTTGATCTGTTGACGATCAGCTTTTTGTGGAGCAGTGACTACAGCCTCCCAGACACTCTTCAGAGAGGTGTATTGTTTTTCTCCCCCGTAAATCTAAAGTTTAAGAAGTGCCCACAAGTTCTTGATAGGGTTTAGGTCAGATGAGGAAGTGGGGCCATGTCATTATTCCTTCATCTTTAAGGCCTTTACTGGCTGGCCACGCAGTGGAGAACTTCGATGCAAGTGATGGAGCATTGGCCTGCATAAAAATCATGGTCTTTTTCCTGTATCACTGTTTGAAGAAAGTGTCTTCGAAAAACTGGCAGTAGGTTTGGGAGTTGATTTTGAGCTCATCTTCAATGCAAAAAGGTCCAACTAGCTCATCTTTAAAAATACCAGCTCATACCAGTACCCCACCTCCACGTTGGAGTGGAGCTCTGTGCCCATTACTGATCGACAGGTCCATCCATCTGGTCCATCAAGAGTCACTCTCATCTCATCGGTCCATAAAACCTTTGAAAAAAATCTGTCTTCAGATATTTCTTGGCCCAGTTTTGACGTTTCAACTTATGTTTCTTGTTCAGTGGTGGTTGGGTTTCAGCCCTCCTTACCTTGGCCATGTCTTTGAGCACTGAACACCTTGTACTTCTGGGCACTCCAGGTAGGTTGCAGCTCTGGAATATGAAAGTACTGGAGGATAATGGGTTCCTGGTAGCTTCACGTTTGATTCTTCTCAAATCTTTGGCAGCTAATTTGCGTCTTTTGTTCTCAACACGTTTCTTGCGACCCTGTTGACTATTTGCAACAAAATGTTTGATGGTTCTGTGATCACACACCAATATCTTAGCAATTCCAAAAGTGCTGCATCCCTCTGAAAGACTTTTTACAATTTTTGACTTTTCAGAGTCAGTTAAATCTCTTTTTTGGCCCATTTTGCCTGAGGAAAACTAGCTGCCTAATAATTCTGCACACCTTGATATAGGGTGTTGATCTCCTTAGGCCACGCCCTACCTCATTACACAAATACACATCACCTGACGTGCTTAAATCCAATAAGCATTCAAGTTAATACAGCTTGGAGTTGGAATATACACATAAAAATGATGATATGGTCAAAATACTCACTTGCCTAATAATTATGCACACAGTGTATTGTTAAAAAACGCTTCTTTGACTCATCAGCAGCTTTAAAAATGACAAACATTCTAAGCAATCAGTCCGTTTATAGTGCCAACTTTAATAGTGAGGATAATGTAAATAGTAAGGTGGAAAACTTTAATTCTAAACTAAGAGTTGCTGTTGACATAGTTGCACCTGAAAAGACAGTTAAAAAATCTTCTAGCATTGTTATACCATGGTTTAAAAAGAATATGTCGTAGAGCTGAGCGTAAATGGAGGAAAACTAAACTAACTACCCATTATGAGATACTGAAGGTTAAAATAACAGAATACAATAACACAGTCCGTCTTGAGAGGCGCTGCTATTTCTCTAAGATTATAAATAACAATGCTAGTAATTCCAGAGTCTTATTTTCTACAACTGATCGTCTGCTAAACCCAGGTAACACAAAGGAATGCCTCCAAAATACTTCCAGCGAAACCTACCTGTGAGGCCATTGATATATTTTTCAATCAAAAAATTAATGATATTAGAAATAACATAGTACATCTCCCCAACACTGCAGATCCTCCTAAGCCCCAGTACTCCGTTATAAACAAATTAAATTCTTTCACCAGGATAGATTTGTCTGATTTACACAGAATAATCTCTCAACTGAAACCCTCCACCTGCGTCCTTGACCCAATACCAACAAGATTTTTCAAGGAAGTATCAGGCGTGCTAATTGATAATATTCTTGACATTGTAAACTCATCATTAGATATGGGGGTCTTCCCAGACTGTCTTAAGACTGCTGTAGTTAAACCCCTACTCAAGAAAAATAATCTTGACCCCTCTGCTTTTGAAAATTTTAGACCCATCTCTAACCTGCCCTTCTTAAGTTAAAATTCTAGAGAAGCCAGTCATTATGCAGTTAAATGACCATCTCAATAAACATGCTATTCTTGATAAATTTCAGTCAGGTTTTAGAACAAATCACAGCACAGAAACTGCACTCGTTAAAGTAGTAAATGACTTGCGGGTAAATGCAGACAGAGGCCATTTATCAGTTCTCATCGTCCTAGATCCGAGTGCCGCATTTGACACCATTGATCACAATATTCTTAGAAATCGCCTTAGTCAATGGGTGGGCCTCTCTGGCAGGGTCCTTAATTGGTTTGAATCCTACTTGGCAGGGAGAAAATTCTTTGTTAGTTGTGGTAATTATAACTCAAAGACGCATGATATTCTATACTGTGTTCCACAAGGCTCTATCCTGGGTCCGCTGCTCTTCTCAATCTATACGCTTCTGTTAGGTCAGATTATCTCAGGGCACAACGTGAGCTACCACAGCTATGCTGATGACACACAGCTGTACTTATCAATAGCACCTGATGATACCGACTCTCTCGATTCACTAACACAATGTGAATTACAATTCATACAAAAAATGTAGCTCAAAGTGCTTTACATAATGAAGAATAGAAAAATAAGAGACACAGTAAGAAAATAAAATAAGTCAACATTAATTAACATAGAATAAGAGTAAGGTCCAATGGCCAGGGGGGACAGAAAAAAGAAAAACAAAACTCCAGACGGCCGGAGAAAAAAAATAAAATCTGCAGGGATTCCAGGCCATGAGACCGCCCAGTCCCCTCTGGGCAATCTACCTAACATGAATGAAACAGTCCTCTTTGTATTTATGGTTTTCACGGAAGGACTTGATGATGATGATGATGATCACGTGGACTTCTGGCTTTTAGTCCATCAATGCTGGGGCATCATGGTGCTTTGAGTAGGTTGGTGGTGGTGCAGGCCGCCACCACAGAGAAACCGGAAATAGAAACAGAAGAGAGAGTAGGGGTCAGTACGGATTTTAGAGCCACCATGAATAGTTATTATGATGAATTGAACATACAGAGTATCAGGATTAAGATAAAGTGAAGTTATGAAAAGGCCATGTTAAAGTAATGTGTTTTCAGCAGTGTTTTAAAGTGCTCCACTGTATTAGCCTGGCGAATTCCTATTGGCAGGCTATTCCAGATTTTAGGTGCATAGCAGCAGAAGGCCGCCTCACCACTTCTTTTAAGTTTAGCTTTTGGAATTGTAAGGAGACACTCATTTGATGATCTAAGATTATGATTTGGAATATAGGGTGTCAGACATTCCGATATATAAGATGGAGCGAGATTATTTAAGGCTTTGTAAACTATAAGCAGAATTTTAAAGTCAATTCTAAAAGACACAGGTAACCAGTGTAGCGACATCAAAACAGGAGAAATGTGTTTGGATTTTCTTTTCTGAGTTAGGATTCTAGCAGCTGCATTCTGCACTCGTTGCAAATGATTTATGTCTTTTTTGGGTAGTCCTGAGAGCAGTGCGTTACAGTAATCTAATCGACTAAAAACAAAAGCGTGAATTAATTTCTCAGAATCTTTCAATGATATAAGAGGTCTAACTTTTGCTATATTTCTTAAGTGAAAAAATGCTGTCCTAGTGGTCTGATGAATATGTGATTTAAAATTCAGGTTACAGTCAATGGTTACCCCTAAGTTTTTTACTTCCGTCTTAACTTCTAATCCTAATGCGTCAAGATTATTTCTGATAACCTCACTGAATCCGTTTTTGCCAATCAATACAATTTCAGTTTTCTCTTTATTTAACTTGAGAAAATTACTATTCATCCATTCAGAAATACCAGTAAGACATTGTGTTATTGATTCGAGAGAGTCGGTGTCATCAGGTGCTACTGATAAGTACAGCTGTGTGTCATCAGCATAGCTGTGGTAGCTCACGTTGTAACTTGAGATAATCTGACCTAATGGAAGCATATAGATTGAGAAAAGAAGCGGACCCAGGATAGAGCCTTGTGGAACCCCATATAGAATATCATGCGTCTTTGAGTTGTGATTACCACAATTAACAAAGAATTTTCTCCCTGCCAGGTAGGATTCAAACCAATTTAAGACATTACCAGAGAGGCCCACCCATTGACTAAGGCGATTTCTAAGAATATTGTGATCAATGGTATCAACGCAGCACTCAGATCGAGGAGGATGAGAACAGATAAATGGCCTCTGTCTGAATTTAATCGCAAGTCATTTACTACTTTAACGAGTGCAGTTTCTGTACTGTGATTAGTTCTAAAACCTAACTGAAATTTATCTAGAATAGCATGTTTACTTAAGTGGTCGTTTAACTGCATAATTACTGCCTTCTCTAGAATTTTACTTAAGAAGGGCAGGTTAGAGATGGGTCTAAAATTTTCAAAAGCAGAGGGGTCAAGATTATTTTTCTTGAGTAGGGGTTTAACTACAGCAGTCTTAAGACAGTCTGGGAAAACCCCC
>JANRMT010062822.1:14296166-14319832 GCA_026402145.1 Polypterus bichir lapradei
GAGATTATTCTATGTAAATCAGGTAAATCTATCCTGGTGAAAGAATTGAATTTGTTTATAACGGAGTACTGGGGCTTAGGAGGTTCCACAGTGTTGGGGAGATATACTATATTATTTCTAATATCATTAATTTTTTGATTGAAAAATATAGCAATGTTCTCACAGGTTTCGCTGGAAGTATTATGGGGGCATTCCTTTGTGTTACCTGGGTTTAGCAGACGATCAATTGTAGAAAATAGGACAGCTCTAGGAAAAGTTGTACTTATTCCTAACTTCTTCCATTTAAGAATTGAGGAGGACACTGTGGTTCATACTCTAAGTTTCCTCATGCATTATCATCACCAGAAACACTAGCCCATTCATCCACACCTAGCTTTACCAACACCCGCCTCACCACCTATCATGGCACTCTGTCAAATCCGTAAATGCATAATGATAATTTTTTCCTCTTCACTGCCTTTCTGCATTTGCTCACCAACAAAGATCACATCTGTTGTTCCCTTTCCAAGTATGAATCAACCTATAATTTCATTCTTAACTTTTTTCTCTAGAACTCTCTCAACAACCATCATTATCTGCTCCAAAAGCTTGATTGCCTATATGAGCCACACTTGGATAAATCAACTTTCTTTTTGAATACTAGAATGAAATGGAATGAGAACTTTTTTTTCCAATCTAGTATAAATAAAAATGGAATGGAAAACTATGTCATAACAAAAAAAACTGATGAAAAATGTCTAGCTATGTTTTGTCTACCTGTCTTCTTCCCCATATCCAAATCCTTCATTTTCTGGTTACTTAGTTGGGCTCCAAAACCTTTACCTCTTCATGCCAAAACATACTTATTTTTCAAGCACAATCTCCAGATAGCTAACAGGCATATGACAATATATAAATGTAATGAATTATTATTATTATTAATATACATATAAATATCAAAGCAACTCTCTTCTCATTCAATTTGAGGGTCTTGGCTGTGAGAATATATCACAGCCACACTGGCCTTAACAAAGGATACACATTCAGACCAGGCAATTTCAATATCCAGCTAATCTGAATTGTATTCCTTTTGGATGCGGAAGGAAAAACGGACAGCCACAAAAAAAACATGCAAACACTGGGAGGACATGAAATCTAGACAGAAACAGACAAGTCCATGATTTAAAGCCAGTATATTGAGGCTGTGATGTAGCAGTGCCTGACCACTCCACTAGCACAGTTTATTGACAATTATTAAAGCTACCGTCTCCTTCACTGCTTCTGACAGGCAGTCTTAGTATAGATAATTTTATGGGGTATGTTCTTCATCTGGATGGATACTTCCACGCTTGATTTCTTGAGAATGGCTAAATAATTTGGCAAGAAAACAAAACAAACTGTATTAAAAAGGTAATTCAGTTACAACTTGTTATTTTTGAGGCAACTGTGATTGACATTTTTATGTAAAAACTAATCTTCTACCTTTTACAGTTATTGGGCAAACTTCTGGGGCCTGTGTACATCTAAATACTGTAGTTTTCCTTCTTATTAGGCTAATTGGGAGCTATAAAATGACCCAGGATCAGAGTGTGTGGATATTTGTGTAAGTACATAGTGATATATTTAAACTCTTAAAAAACCTAAAAAAGATGCCAAAGTGGTTTTTCAGAATGATGCAATAGAGGAACAATTGTTGGTTCCCAAAAGAGACATCCATATGTAGGCTCCAGAAAGAACCTTTATTTAGATCCGTATTAGGTGCAATAAATAACTACAAACAGCTGAACACAGATTTATTCAACACAAATTGGTTTATCATTTTAAAATCTACAGCAAACAAGAACAAGTTTAACTTTAAGTTTTCTTGATCTATTCATATCCTGCTAGGTCGTCTACTAGACATTAAAGACTGTTAACATATTAGGGACATTTTCTAAGCCCAAAGAAGCAACTTCATTTGCAATAAAGCCTTCCCAAAATGAAATGGTTCTTTTTCAAGCAATGGATCAACAAAGAATTACAAATCCCAGTAATGTGCAATTAAAGAGCCTTTATTTTTAAATGTGTTGGGCTGGTTTGTAGTGTATACTGAATACTGCTGGAAAAAGGCATTATACATAATACATTTACATTAAGGGTAGCCATTTATTAAAATTAGTGTTGTTAATTTGATTTATAATTAATTTTCATTTTTAAAGTGATAAGCAGTACTTGAGTTGACAAAAAACATTTAAACTTTGTATGTTGTGTACTTAAGCACCTCAGACTTATGCAGTACATGGGAAAGATACTTGACACTGGTAACTGAAAGTCTCAAAGCTTCTTAAAACAGTATACAGTACAGTGTAATGTAATGAAATATTTTGTATAATTTCTCTATGTTTAGAAATATTTACCGTTTCATTTAAAACCATTCAGTGAACAACATTTAATGTAACACTATGCCATCTTTAAGACACAGGGCAGAAACATTATTTCTCTAATAAACAGAAAACTTAAAATGAATGGAAATAAAATAAAAAATCTCCGTTAAGTAATAACTTAGAACAAAAATATTATTACTAGTCAAAATTTTGTTAACACCAACAATGCTTCCATAAACATTCATGTAAGACATTTTGCATTTATAATTAAAGATAAATGTATTTGCTGATTATGCAAATTTAACTAAAGAAATACAAAAATAAATACTTAAAACTGTCACGTCAACTGAGAGAGAGTGTTTCTATGCTATTTTATGCATTTTGGATTGTTGTTTTGTTTCTAATTATAACCTATTGTTTTCAAGATCCAATAAGAGGTCAAATTTCTGTAATCACGGGGTGGTTGTGAGCAAGGGGTGTCAATGTGTCATCACAGCAGTCTTTTTCCTTTTTTATTAAAGGAACAAAGAAAACAATTACTAACATTTTAAAAATATTAATCGTACAAATAATATAGGCTCTCTGTTCCAAATAAACAAACTGAAAACACAACCTTCTTCTCCCAACGAATTCAGAGAGATATACAAGAGAGTCCAGATTAGCGTGGTTAATAAAATCAACAGAAAACGTTTAGCAAAGACCAGTACAATAGAATTAATAACATTTTTACCAAATTCTAAAAAAACTGTTAAAAAAATCCAGAGTTATGGTAGGTGGGTCAGGATTCTTCCAGTTAATCAAGATGAATTGTTGTGCCATCAATACAGTATAGGATATCATAATACATACATAACATAATATCATTACATAATATTATCTAATTTCATTTTATTCTGAATATTGTTGTTAAATATTGTAAATTTACTTCTGTGACTATCTGAGATTAACCAAAATGGTCTAAATATACAGCATTCCTTGTCCTGGAATTTTTTATACAGTTTTATATGAGACATAAAGTATGTAGAAATGTTGTAGAATTAACAGAATCCATCATTTTGATGTTCCGCACTATTATTATTAGGTCCTTGTGCATTTTTATTTGGGCTTTTACATTTTGAACACGCTTTGGCTTTACAATATTGCTATTTGCAGCATTATGGAATGTATTTTGTGCTCATTAGAAGTTAGGTGGCTAGGTAGGAAGGTACTCATCTCTGGTCACATACCACAAAATACATCCATCCATCAATCCATTATCCAATCCGCTATATCCTAACTACAGGGTCACGGGGGTCTGTTGGAGCCAATCCCAGCCAACATAGGGCGCAAGGCAGGAAACAAACCCCAGGCAGGGCACCAGCCCACCGCAGGGCGCGGAAACACACACACACCAAGCACGCACCAGGGACAATTCAGAATGGCCAATGCACCTAACCTGCATGTCTTTGGACTGTGGGAGGAAACCAGAGTACCCAGAGGAAACCCACACAGACATGGGGAGAAAATGCAAACTCCACGCAGGAAGGACCCGGGAAGCGAACCCGGGTCAACTAACTGCGAGGCAGCAGCACTACCCACTGTGCCATCGTGCCGCCATTCCACAAAATACAATGCATCCAATTTATCTTCTGTTTTTCAAGATTGTTATAAAGGGCCCAACTGAAATCTCAGTGCCATGTTTTATTATTTTACAACTCATCAATAAACAAAAAATGCTTTTCAATCTTACATACTAGCTGAAATGTGACAATACCATACTAATTTCATCATAACTTTAGAACTAAATATAGTATATTAAAAGTGCTATGTATGTGGAGTCACAACACTGAAGAACAACAAATTGTCTGTTAATAGGAGGAAAGCAATTCATAAAGTAAATTGAAAAATATACTGCAAAAATAATCGTCCATTAATAAAAATTAAAAATGCGTCTTGTACTTCTTTACCAATAAGTACATGGTCTGCTTGTTTCTTTTTTTTTTTTGACTGCTACAAACAACTTTTAAGCAATTATTTTCAGTGAAAATTCTATATTTGATAAAGATCTCCTCATCAGCTTCCTCTTGTTTTGAAATTATTTATTTTGAGTGTGAAGAAATACTATTCATCAAGCCCTAAGGCTCACAGACTACATACAAGTAACTCCATGTTTAGGAACCATTCAAAAATTGTACTTGAAGCCTATGCAAGATTTGGCACCCCTTAACATGATGAAGGGTCCAAAGTCCATCATGGAAGCATAGGTCACATGGCAATTAAACACTCTGGAAAGGGTGCCAGTCCTCTCCAGGACACACACACGCACAAATTAATTTGCACTTGAGCTACAGACATTTGGAAAACATGCAAATTCCACAAAGACAAAGACCAGACACAGGATTTGAATCCAGAATGTTGGATCTGTAAGGTGGCATAACCAACCACTAAGAAACCATGGTTCCTGATAATTTTGGAGATTTTATTTTAAAATATTTATAAAATACTCCCTAGTTTACTTACCTTTTCATTGTTTGATTTATTATTTTGGTGTCAAAATAGCAAACAGAATCTGTAATATACCTTTTTGCTGTTTCCTACATAAAAATGCTCTCTACTGTACTGATACAATTAATTTATTTTTAAATTCCCCCAAATAAGTTCCAATCTTTTTTTGCAGTATCATACCACACTTTAGAATTTTTGTACATATTTGGGTATGGGTGAACAGATATACAGATAAAAATTAAAAATGAGTTGAGGTAAAAGTATGGTAAACAGGAGCTGTGTTATTTAAAATAAAGATGTCTGATACATAAAAACACAAACAGGTTATTTAATTTGTTACAAAATATAGTTGAAGTAACAGTCAAAATTGGCCAAGCCACCGATATAAATAAGATATCTGAGCTATAACAGGGCATCATTATAGCTTCTCTCAGGTCCTCAAACCCTCACTAAAATGTGACCTGTCCTAACTTCCCAGGTAGTCTTTATGAAGGTTAGAGCATAGGCACATTGTGACTTTAATTAGCTGTAATTGCCCACCTATTTAGCAAAAAAAAAAGGGAAAAACTCATTTTACATCCTACAGAAATACAATTAATCAATATACATTTACTCCAGAACTTTGGATGGCATACTTTAACAAAAGACATATTACATATGTAAAATTGTCTGTACTAAAATACATACTCTCTCATTTTTTCAACAATATGCAGCTAGAAGCATATATGATGAAGTAATGTCCAGTCTTTCACTGGAGATGAAAAAGAAGGTGAGCATGTTATGACATTAAATCAGTCCTGAATGTTCTACGGGAATATAAATCCTACAAATTGCTTACAGGAATTCTTCTATATACAACAAGGCTCATTAGCTCAGGCAATAAGCCAAAAGCAACCATAATTTAAATAATTATGTACCAAGTTAAAGAGTTAAAGTCTGAAAGTCAACCTAGAATATAAAAAATTGTTAGCTCAGTGTTATAATGGTCGTAATGCAATGTTTAGAACTATTAATTCCAAAACATCCAACATTGTCAGTTTTCTGAATCTGTAGTGTGAAATATATCCTGAGCAGTCAAATATGTATCAGTACACATCTGGCCAAATGATAGTCATCTATTATTGTAACCTGCATTTATTTAGAGTATGGTATAACCTGCAAACTATATGCATTTATGTGTCAAGCCTGGATTATGAACCAGTTGCCTGAAGCTTTGACGCTGTAGTACTAATGAATGTGTCACTTTATTGCTGAAAATGTCAAGTTGTAGTCAATAATAGCTCTTGTTTTAGTCAAAAAAGATATCAAACTAAGACTGTGAAGCAATATGATTTAACTTGCAGAATTTTTTGTAGCAAATGTTTCTTCAGTATGTTTTTCTCACAGTTCTTACAGCACTGCCTGGGAAATCAATTACAGGCAGCAGAGAATCTACATTAAAGCTTAAAACTTCTAGTAAATTTGGCTAGTCTCAATGTCTGTCTAACTAATTAACATATTTCCTTAGTTTATCACCAATGTGCTACTGAAAAAAAATATCCAAAAAAGATTTTAAAAAGCCAAGTTTTAGATCATATTCAATTAAAATTAATTGATATGTTTTTATAAGGAAATGAAAGGAAGAGCTGAGGGTGAAAAGGGAAGACACTGTGCCTGCCAAGTTCCAATAATGAATATTTACATGGTTTATGTGCCAGTTTTTTTTGTTGCACAGCTGACTTTCATTCTTTCTTTTCATAAAATTTAAGTACATTGTTATCTGATGTAATTGTTCTTTTTTGAACTACATTTGAAATTTTACTCTCTTAAAAATAATGCTCAAACAACTCATATGCTTTGGTGAAAAATTGTAAAATCTTGAATATAAACAACAGGTACAATAATGCATTTCCTTTTACCCATTTTCTAACCCACTTATCCATTTCAGGGAAATAGGGAGCCAATACCTACCACACTTAATGCCCACATCAGGCTTGTTTAAACTTGGCAATCAACTTAACATATACTGTATAAATATATATGTATACACACATATTTCATGTGACCACTAGGGGGACATTGTAACATCCCAATTGCCAAACACAACTGCACAGATACAAGTCCTCGGTTCAAACACAACTTTTATTATACCATATACCTTATAAACAAAGGCTCTGACAGACTCTTTCCTTCCACTCATCCCAGGTAAGCACTGTTCATCCTCCATACCCAACACCAACTCACCTGGATAAGGCCGAGCGGCTTCTTTTAACTTGGACAAACAGAAGCCCCAAAAAGTAGGATTAATCAGCCCCAGCAGCTTTCCATGTGACCAAGATTCCACAGAATCTGACAGGGCTGCCCCAAGGGATTACAGGATGCAGCATTCCCTCTGCGTGTTCATATGGGAATCATGGCCCAGGGAACTGCCATCTAGCATATCAGGGTACCCTGTGAGGACTACAGGCTAAAACTCAGGCAACTCACTGCCTTGTATTGTTCTTTGTTCCAACCCTGCCAGGATGCCAGCATACACATTTCTGCACTGGCATTTTTTGCCATCCACCTGGCTATTTGCCACCGGGGCCTTTCGGTCAGGTAAGGTAAGGGAAGGGAGTCTATCCTGGCAGGGATGCCAGACTCTGCATGCCATATAGGTACGTATATATATTTATATATATAATGCAAAACTGTCTGACTCACTCACTCACTCACTCAACTACCAACAAAAACACTATTTTCTATTTAGTTAAAAAACAAAAATTTGGTAGGATGGAACATCTAGTTCAGTAGAAATTCGCTAAGGAAGTACATTTCGATATATCAAGATTTAGGGATAAAAAAAGAAACCTGCAACAGAAAAAATAAACACCCTAATCTCTTAAAAATGCATTGACAATTTTTTATTTGTTAATAAATGTTTTATTTTGTTGATATTTGTTATTATTATGCTAACCTGCATGATCTGTTATATGCTAATAGCGCACTAAATGAAAAACAAATGATGGTGGATGGATAGGAATAAAGAGACATGTTCATGCTGTGAAATGGAAAGAAAACATTTGGAAAAGCTCAAAGAAGATGCAAACCTCAATGGTTAGCAAGCCCTATTTTGTTGACTACCAGCACTCTTAGATGCATTTCAGCTATCAATTTAATTATCCATTCTGTTCTTTTATCGGCCAGTTCCTGGTCGCAGCACTGAAAACTACAAGGGGAACCAACCCCCAAACCCACTCTATAATCATGGCATTTAAATCGTACAATATCCCGAGTCTGATTAGTTACCTGTGACTGAATATCTAATGAGGAAGCCAAAGAAATTATTTTTCAAGGCTCGAAATTACTCCTCTGTGCTCCTCTCTCTTTAGGCTAATACATCAGTATAACACACAGGGCACTGGCACTTATGTATATCCACTTCAAGCACTGCTTTGCATATACGTTTGCATCTTCCGACTTTAATGGAAGACTACATACAACTGATGAAAAACACGAAAAGAAATATTGTACTTGAGTGAACGACATAAACAAAAGAAAATCATAAACGTTTAATAACAATAATAATATATACCCAAATTTCACATTTTTCCTGCTTGTTACAATTTTAAAGAATCCTCTTTCCAAAATTGTGTTTGGCAATGCCCATCAACTAAAGCTAGATCACTAGGAAAATCAGGAAAAATTAGGAATTGATCTAATGCAGGAATGTTTAACTTATGGAAAATTGTGTATAGCATGTTCAAGAGAAACCAGCTCGAATGACTTAATAATAATATTAGTACTTATGTTTTGACTGATCCTTTTATCCAAGGTGACATACAACCTTTGAGATACAATTGATTACATTGATTTTGTTTTACTACCTGATGCACATGCAGGTGAACTGTCCTGCTCAAGGTCACATAGTGTCAGTAGCGGGATTTGAACCCACTACCTCAGGGTAGGTTCTAAGTCCAAAGCCTTAACCACTACATCGGGTGTTACGACCCATACTTTCACAACCCATAAAGGTGTGTGTCTATTATAATCAATAGCAACTCGCAATCAACCAGTGGCAGCTCGCGACAAATTTAGAAACACTGAACTACACCACACTGCCTGCCAATAATATTAGCCAGGACAGGACAAGTTGGGAAGCCCTTGGTTAAAAAAAAAACAAAAATCCTACAAACATTGTGTACAGAAAAGCAGCTTGCTATACAGTACTTCTGATACTCCTGATTAATTGACAGAACTATAACTGAGGTCCATTATCCTATGAAATTTCCCAGGTGAAGCTTGGTAACACAGTTAGTAACTCTATTACAAGGTAGGAATGTTTACAATGACTTTAATATGACGTAAATGCTACGTACATTAGGTAGAATTGTAACAGGCTCATATCAATAAATCAGATGGGCATTACTCCAAACTATTTTAGCTACTCAACAATTTCAATGGAGGGCAATAAAAATGTAATTTAAAAATGACACCAACACATTAATACATATCTTCATAAACAATGTATTTCATAGTTAAAATGTTAACAATCTTTTTTTTTATTAAGGCAGTAAAGAAAGGTATTTTTGTAGGCTTTCTCTTTTATTCATTTGAATAACTTACTGTATACATAGTAAAGGTTTGCTTTTTTGAACTAATAGCCATTTTTCAGTTTGCAGTACAATATCCACTACATATGCTGTAACTGGTCAACATTTGCTGAAATTGTTACATTTGAAACAAGTATTATTGGTCATATTTTTTGTTTCAAGCAAACATATTTAATAATACTAGGGTGATGTACTGTTAGCCTTTATGGATGCAATGAGAAGTAAAGAAAAATTACACCTTTTAATCTGAACAGATTACAATATGCAAGCTTTTGAGGGTGCTCAGGCCACTTCTTCAGGCAAACTGTAATCAATCTTGTATTTATTGCATAATATTTTTTTACAGCAGCACTAACTGCGCACCAGATGCATCTTCTGCAACATTAATGTGGTCACTAGGGGGCATTGCCGAACCTCAAACCCCCGATACAACAGTACTCCCAGGTTCCAACAAATATTTTTTATTAACACAATACTTTTCTACAGGTCTCACAATAACCAAATCTGACTCTTTTCTTTTATTTTGCTTTCCGTTCCTTTCCTTCCCTATCCTCACTCCTTTCTTCAGTCCTCTAAGCAAGCACTGTCCTCTTCTTCCTGACCTCAACTCCCGAATTAGATGAGGTTGTCCCTTTTATGGAGGACTCAGGAGTCCAGAGTCAGGACAATGCCCGGAGGAAGCACTTCTGGGTCATGTGGAATCCTCACAAAGTAGGGACAGCCATTTCCTGCAGCTCCATGTGGTTGCACCCACGTAACTAAACAGGGCTGCTCCAGGGGACTCCAGTTCCCAGTATTCATTGTGGGTGTGTGTATGGGTACACTGGCACAGGAATACTACTACCTAGCATATCGGCAGAGCATACAGATTTAGAAGGCTGTCTCTCTGTGTCAATATGCTATAATTGCCTCATAGCTGGGAATTAGTCTTCTGTCCAGCCCCGTCAGGATGCCAATCCATTCGTGCTGACATACCATGCCAGCCTCCTGGCTGGCCACTTGTTTCTGTGCTCCCTTTACTTTGGCTTTCCGGCCAGGAAAGAGAACTAAGTTCATCCCAGCTGAGACACCAGTACATCCCTTACATGTGCATTTAGTTACTGCTACACCTAAGTTACTCTAACCATTATTTATTACTTAGGAAGATTGTGCAAGCTGACCACTGCCTGATCATTGAATTTTTATATTCTTTTCTGTCACTTGCTCGGCATTTTATCAGTTCATATCATCTTACTTTTTCCTTTTCAATGTATCTGCTTGGGCACATCTCTCTTATGCTCCCACCTCTTACCTGCATAACCTGCTGCAAAATTACCCATATTTGCTAGTTAAGCAGGCAGCTGTTCATAGATTCACAGAGTTCATAGCACTTTCTGGGTCTCAAGTAAGAGTTAAATCATGGAGGGAATGTAAAGAGAATTATGAACTTACAAAAGAAATTTTTAAGTTAAATGAAAAACAAAAAAATAAAAAAGAAACTTGGTTACCACATTCACCACAAATATACATTAAAAATAACACTCAAAACATATTACATATAAAACAATATTAAACATGCTTAATTAAACTCACAAGGGCCGCTGCTTAGTCTATTATTCTGCACAAGTCTATTACAGGACCCACTCTCAAAACTCAGGCAAACAGGCATACTCACAATCACACAAAGCCAATATATAATTTGCCTATCAATATTCCATATCTTTGGGGATGCGGAGGAATATGCAGTACCTGGAGAAATGTGAAGTAGACACAGAGAGAATGTGTAAACCCCACATGGATACTGTACAGGAACCGGATTTGAACGCAGGACGTTGGATCTGTGAGACAGCAGTGCTACACATTGCACTATTGTGCATTCCTTTATTATAAGATACCTGTCAAAAATTCAAAAGCCTAACTTAAATGAAAAACAATATTAAGAAGAGGATTTTTCTTTTTTTTTTGCCAGACCCAACACTGAATTTAAGTTCTTTGTGTCTTAATAAAAGTTAGCTATATTGGTAAAGCTTATACTCTTTTTATTTAAAAAATAATACTTGAGATGTACACTGTTTGAATTACACAATATATACAGGAATCAGAGCCAGTGTACAGTCTGTGAAAGGCATTATCTAAATTAAATGCATTTTCTTTCTATCAACTGTAAAAGACTTCTGGTAGTACTAAAATTACATTGACATTGTTTTGCTTTAGGCAAGCTGGTATTTCTGCCACCACTACATTCAGGAAATGAAATGTGCAAACACATTCCATCTGCTAATACTTAAAGTATTCAGACCACTTCTTGCAGCCTTATGCTAAAACAATTTAAATTGATTTTTTCCTCATCAAAAAATGCTCAATACCCCAGTATGACAAAACAGAATAGGCATTTTAGGATTTTTTGCAAATTTAAAAACTGAAATATCACATTGATTCAAATATTCAGAACCTTCGCTATGACACTTGAAATATGGTTCAGGTGCATTACATTCTATTGATCATTACTGAGATGTTTCTACATCTTGTTTGGAGTCCACTTGTAGCATATGCAATTGATTGGACATGTTTAGAAAAGACATAGACAGGTCTATACAACGCCTCACAGATGACAATGTGTATCAAAGCCAAAAACAAGCCACGAGATTGAAGAAATTGCTGGCAGAGTTCAGAGACAGGATTGTGTTGAAACACAGATCTGGGGAAGGCTACAAAAATTTCTGCAGCACTGACGGTTCCCATGAGCACAGGGGCCTCCATAATTCTTAAATGGAATTCAGTAATCCCTCCTCGATCGCGGGGGTTGCGTTCCAGACCCCCCCGCGATAGGTGAAAATCCGCGATTGTAAATACGTACAATGCAAGAAAATAGTATACAGTAAATGTGTGTACAGTGACACTAAATGTACGTACATGTACTAAGCACTGTAAGAAGAAAATTAATTATGGTTACTCACCAACAATGACACGATGACTTGTCCGATAACAATGAGTTTAATTTTACTGCACAACAAAGGAGAGCATTACAGCCCTTGTAAAGGAGCCACTTCAGGCGATTGTGTAGCACTGCCGTTGTTCTTCTTCTGGCAGTCTTCAATCCAAATCCCTAAAGCAGATTCCATCCAGACTACTGCCTTATTACATCCACTTACAACTCGTTTTGCACCCTGGTTAAAAGGACACTGCAGCCGTAGATCTTATATTCCTTTCCTACTTTTTAAATAAAAAGAATCGTAGCCTTCAACAAATTCAAATCGTTTACCTTTTCGGCAATCGTTAACATCTTCTTCTTGCGCTTGGGCACGGCCCCTGAAGCAGTAGCAGATCGTTTTGGAGCCATAATGAAGGGCTTGAATATGCACAAAGATAAACACTAAAGAGCACAACTCCTTACACAGCGAAACACGTTGATGCTGAATGAGCGAGATGAGACTTCCTGGTTAACACTGCATTCAACACGCAGGAGCTCAACTGCGTGCTCTGATTGGTTAGCTTCTCAGTCAGGAGAACTTAACTGCGTGCTCTGATTGGTTAGCTTCTCAGCCATCCGCCAATAGTGTCCCTTGTATGAAATCAACTGGGCAAACCAACTGAGGAAGCATATACAGGAAGTAAAAAGACACATTGTCCGCAGAACCCGCGAAACAGCGAAAAATCCGCGTTATATATTTAGTTATGCTTTCATATAAAATCCGCGATAGAGTGAAGCCGCGAAAGTCGAAGCGCGATATAGTGAGGGATTACTGTACTTTTAGAATAACCATGACTCTTCCTAGAGCTGGCTGCTCAACCAAGCTGAGCAATCACGGGAGAAGAGTCTTGAAATGAGAAGTAACCAAGAAAATCGAAGGTCACTTTGGCTGAGCTCCAGAGAACCAGTGTGGAGAAAGGATAGACTTCCACAAGGATAACCACCACTGCAAAACACAACTAATTTGGGCTTTACGGCAGAGTGACCAAACAACAGATAAAAGCCCACTTAGAGTTTGCAAAAAGGCTCCTAAAGGACTCTCACACTACAAGAAACAAGACTTTCTGGTCTGTTGAAACCAAGATTGAATTGCCTCAATTCTAAGCATCATGTCTAGGTACAATTCATCACCTATTCAATACCAATCTAACAGTAAAGCATGGTGTGGAAGCATCATCCTGTGGGGTTCTTTTTCAGCGGCAGGGACTGGAAGACTAATCAGGCTTGAAGTAAAGCTGAATGGTGTAATACACAGAGCTTATCTTAATGAAAACCTGCTCTAGAGTGCTCTGACTGGGTATATGGGTCAGCATCCAACAAAACCATGACCGCAAGAACAAAGCAAAGACAATACAGGAAAGACATAGTGACAACTGTGGGAATGTCCCTAAGTTGTCCTGCCAAAGTATGTGCTTGAACCCGATTGATCATCTGTGGAAAAACTTAAAAACAGCTGTCCACCAACATTTCCATCCAACCTCAAATAGCTTGATAGGATTTGCACAGAAGAATGTCAGAAAATCCCTGAACCCAGGTGTGAATCTTATCAGGTCAGTCAAACCCAAGACCATTCCAGGCTGTAATCGCTGCCAAAGCAGCTTCAATTAAGTACTGACTAAAGGGTCTAGATACTTGTGTCAAAGTGATTAATTTACAAAAAAATCTAAAATTTTGCTTTCGCAAAGGTTACTGTGTGTTGCTTGATGTGGGGAAAAAAATAATTTAAATTATTTTAGCATAAGGCTGCAGCATAACAAGGTGTGTAAGGTAAAGGGGTCTGAATAATCTGAAAACACTATCAATGTTATTCATATGGAAAATGAAATGATATGGTGCAATAATCAACATATTCCTTGTCAAAATAAATACAGGGCTTTATAGATATAACCATACTTAAAACAGCTGCAATACAAACTCTCCTGGATAAAAAAATGCTGAAACAACTAGATTAAATTCCTCATTCCTCTGCAATAGAAAAATGCTATCTTTTAGGAATGATTTTTTGCTACTCCTCTTAGCTGATTTCATATTTCTAGGTCATGACTACTGTCAAATCCATACACTAGTTCTCAATGGTTTAAAAATTGACACGCTGACACAGCTTTCACTTCTTGATTATGGAGCCATTAGTACATGTGTTTTCCAATTATAGGGATCATTTCCTGAATGTGTAGATCTGCTTAAACAGGAATAACATGAAAGGGATGCAAATGGTCATTATTAACCTCTTATGTAAAATGGGCGTTTTGGCATTGTTGCACCTAAATTACATCCCCAAAAATAAATGGCTGTTATTCTGCTTATGTAATAAAGGAGCTGCAAATGACTGCACAGTAGCGAGTACAACACACTAAATTTTTAAAACCTTTGTATACACCAATATCAACTAAACAAAAAACAAAAAATATTGTGGTTCTGGGTTTTCTTTACAAAAACACTGGATGTACTACGACCCGGGTTCGCTTCCCGGGTCCTCCCTGCATGGAGTTTGCATGTTCTCCCTGTGTCTGCTCTGGTTTCCTCCCACAGTCTAAAGACATGCAGGTTAGGTGGATTGGCAATTCTAAATTGTCCCGAGTGTGTGCTTGGTGTGTGTGTGTGTGTGTGCGTGCCCTGCGGTGCCCTGCCCAGGGTTTGTTTCCTGCCTTGCGCCCTGTGTTGGCTGGGATTGGCTTCAGCAGACCCACGTGACCCTGTAGTTAGGATATAGCAGCTTGGATAATGGATGGATGGATGGATGGATGTAATACATAACCAAGACATTTTATGAAGTACAACCCTGGAATAAATTTTCTTTCATGCCTCAAAATGTAAGCTATCATTGTACCGACTTTAAATGTCATCTTCCATAGCATTACAAAGTTATACTGTTTGGCACAAGGTGTCCCATTTTGAAATAACATTTAATCTCTTACACATAAACAAACTCTTAATACAAGTATTGCAGTTGGTATTTTTTTTAATTAAAAAAAAAAAGTATATACACACAAAACATATACACTATACTGTATATCACTCTGAAGCAACAAGTAAAATAATTATGTATTAATCCAAACCTTCACTTTTAAAATGATTTTTCAGGCCAGTCCTTGAACCATTTTCTGTTTATCACTAGGCACAAAGAATCCTTGCATGTTGCAGTTGCCCCACAGAAGTTTAGTATTTTTTCATTTATTTATTTGTTGTTGTTCCATTTTAATTCCGTCAACTTCTGGAAAAAAATTAAGTACAGGCATACATTTTCACAAAAGCTTTTTTCATTTATGGGTTACAGGGGTTGCGACAATGTCTTTGCTGGCAGCCCTGGGCTCAGGGCAGGAAAAATCCCAGGTCACACGCACCACACATACACCTTAACCAATGTTGTTCAGACACTTTGCAGATCGCTGTGCTGCAAGCACATGAGACTTGTTTATAGTATACAATACTTAAAATGTAAAGTTATACAAATTCCAGTGTTGCTTGTTGGAGCTGGTTTAGGTGATCATTAATTGAGACTATTTTTGTAAATTAATGAAATATGAACAAAACAATAAATGTAACATGAACATTGTGATTGGTATATAACATTACAAGAATATATAATCAATAAAGTAGAGTTCTACACATGAAGTTTTCTTTGTTTCTGAACATGTACACTTATTCTAAACTGCATATGTGAATCTTTAATCTTAAATAAAAATAATCTGCCCTATATACAGTGCATCCAGAAAGTATTCGCAGCGCATCACTTTTTCCACATTTTGTTATGTTACAGCCTTATTCCAAAATGGATTAAATTCATTTTTTTCCTCAGAATTCTACACACCACCCCATAATGACAACGTGAAAAAAGTTTACTTGAGGTTTTTGCAGATTTATTAAAAATAAAAAAACTGAGAAATCACATGTACATAAGTATTCACAGCCTTTGCTCAATACTTTGTCGATGCACCTTTGGCAGCAATTACAGCCTCAAGTCTTTTTGAATGATGCCAAAAGCTTGGCACACCTATCCTTGGCCAGTTTCACCCATTCCTCCTTGCAGCACCTCTCAAGCTCCATCAGGTTGGATGGGAAGCGTCGGTGCACAGCCATTTTAAGATCTCTCCAGAGATGTTTAATCGGATTCAAGTCTGGGCTCTGGCTGGGCCACTCAAGGACATTCACAGAGTTGTCCTGAAGCCACTCCTTTGATATCTTGGCTGTGTGCTTAGGGTCGTTGAAAGATGAACCGTCGCCCCAGTCTGAGGTCAAGAGCGCTCTGGAGCAGGTTTTCATCCAGGATGTCTCTGTACATTGCTGCAGTCATCTTTCCCTTTATCCTGACTAGTCTCCCAGTTCCTGCCGCTGAAGAACATCCTCACAGCAAGATGCTGCCACCACCATGCTTCACTGTAGGGATGGTATTGGCCTAGTGATGAGCGGTGCTTGGTTTCCTCCAAACGTGACGCCTGGCATTCACACCAAAGAGTTCAATCTTTGTCTCATCAGACCAGAGAATTTTGTTTCTCATGGTCCGAGAGTCCTTCAGGTGCCTTTTGGCAAACTCCAGGCGGGCTGCCATGTGCCTTTTACTAAGGAGTGGCTTCCGTCTGGCCACTCTACCATACAGGCCTGATTGGTGGATTGCTGCAGAGATGGTTGTCCTTCTGGAAGTTTCTCCTCTCTCCACAAAGGACCTCTGGAGCTCTGACAGAGTGACCATAAGGTTCTTGGTCACCTCCCTGACTAAGGCCCTTCTCCCCCGATCGCTCAGTTTAGATGGCTGGCCAGCTCTAGGAAGAGTCCTGGTGGTTTCGAACTCCTTCCACTTACGGATGATGGAGGCCACTGTGCTCATTGGGACCTTCAAAGCAACAGAAATTTTTCTGTAACTTTCCCCAGATTTGTGCTTCGAGACAATCCTGTCTCAGAGGTCTACAGACAATTCCTTTGACTTCATGCTTGGTTTGTGCTCTGACATGAACTGTCAACTGTGGGACTTTATATAGACAGGTGTGTGCCTTTCCATATCATGTCCAATCAACTGAATTTACCACAGGTGGACTCCAATTAAGCTGCAGAAACATCTCAAGAATGATCAGGGGAAACAGGATGCACCTGAGCTCAATTTTGAGCTTCATGGCAAAGGCTGCGAATACTTATGTACATGTGCTTTCTCAATTTTTTTAATTTTAATAAATTTGCAAAAATCTCAAGTAAACTTTTTTCACGTTGTCATTATGGGGTGTTGTGTGTAGACTTCTGAGGAAAAAAAATGAATTTAGTCCATTTTGCAATAAGGCTGTAACATAACAAAATGTGGAAAAAGTGATGCGCTGTGAATACTTTCTGGATGCATTACATTTTATACAAAAAATAATGTCACTTCGTTTAAAGAGAAACAGTGAAATATGTAGGGAAAAATAAAATTTACCAGTGATGACATTAAGCCTATTAAGCCTACTTGTTTACTTCTGTGTGCAATTTTCATTTCAACATGTTAACTGTAAGGAAGTTATTGTCTCATCACAGGATGAAGAATGAAGCTCAGGCACCTGCTTCCTTGACAATGTGCAGAACAATTATTATTTCCAGCTCCTGCATAAAAATAGCTCATTGATAGGAGATGTCATTAGAAAACTTAAAGTAGTATCCCAGATTGGCAAGCCTTCACTCTTGTAATTAAATCTCTTAAGAATGGAAAATTAATTGTGACAAGTTTACAACAAATGTAAATGTCAGCAGATTGTTTTTATTTGTAGAAAATAACTATATCTTATCACAGTCAAAGTGTTAATTTTAAACATAATAGTGGTGAAGACATTTAGTATATACTAAACAAAAAATAATTTTAAACATAACAGTGGTGAAGACATTTAGTATATGCTAAACAAAAAATAGCTGGCAATCATTTAATCTGATAATCATGCAGAGGAGAAAATGTCATCACCTGCATTATAGTGTTAAAATGTAAAATCTAACTACAGTGCATGTGCATTTTTTACTAATAAAAAATAAATCACTGCATTAAATACACTAATGAAGACAGTATTCAGCTGTCGGTTCTAACACCACTCAGTAAATGAGATCAAAATGCCAGCAGCAGATTCAACTGTACATTCAGATGCTAAGTAAAAAAAACTGGCAACCAGGCATGTCTCCACAATATAGGTTTAAAACACAATACACTGAAGCACACTATGGTGGGTGGGTGCATTGTAGATTTAAAGCATACCTGACAGAAACTGGAAACATAACAAAATGACATCACTCCTGAACCACTGGATACAAACTTCACTGTTTTAAAAGTCTGCAATTAGTAAGATATTAAAATTAAGATATATGCTAACAGCTGCTTTCCACATAGAACTAAACAATCTTCTTGATTCACCAAAATAATGACAAGTTGAAATTGTGACATGTCAGCATTTTGATTTCCATTACCTAAACTTAACAAATTTATCATTTCTCACCCTGAAACAGGAATACAAATCTTTACACTAGCTGTTTTACCCGGCATCACCTGGGAAATGTCAAAAGACAGTGGGCCTCTGTTATAGTGCCTTTGGTTAATTGGGTGTATCAGAAATACTATGTCACTGCTTTTCTGTACACAATATTTGTAATACATGAAAGTATATTCTTTTGAATTGTAACAGGTAATCAGTCAATAATGTCATCAAATTTCAATCCAATCCATCAAAGCATTTTGAGCTTTTGGGGTATTTAATTTTTCTATTGTAAGAGGCTTACCCCTAAATATTGATATATCGAAAATGTCCTTTTTAGAAGATACCTTTGTATATGTTCCAGCCTGCCAAATTTCCGCCTTTAACTAAATGTGAAATAGTGTTTTTTGTTGACAAGTGAATGAGTCAGTCAGTTTTGCATTATATATATAGTCACGCATGTATGCCAGAGGGTCATCCTCCAAATTTGCCTAAAGTAAGCAGTACTAACCCAGACCGAGAGTTGTTGCTGTTCCTAAGTCTTGTCTCCTTTTACCCTCACAACCTTAGAAACCACCCCTTGAGGGCATTGAAGCAAAGGAAGCCCTGTCTCCTTCTCTCGATATAAAGGAAGAAAGCTCCTGGAAAGTGGTGACTCATTTCAATGCTGACCTCGCTTTTGTGCAGACCTAAGCCAGAGCATGTTACCTAGTCATTTCAGACAGAAAAACTTTATCTTCTAAAAGGCGCATTGAGATGCACATTTTTCGTTCATTTTCTTATCTTTTTGTTCCGGTTAGACAGGGTTTTGCCTGGTTGGCAACTCAAACACACACACATATATATTTATTACAAAAAGAAATCCTGGAAAGCAAAAGGAAAGTGACGATACACGATCTTCTCGGAAGTTCTCGAAAGACATTTAAAAGACCCGCGAGACAAAAGAGACTTGTCATGGAGCGTCTCGCAAGGACCATAAACATGAGACTTGGTGCCAAAAGACTGTCCCAGGGCCATCTCGCAGGGAAGTGGAACATGAGATTCTTGCAAGACATGCCCTACTTACAATAGATATCAAATAAGAGCACATCCATCAAAAAACAGTCAGTCGTGTAAAAGCACGTAGTGCACACAGATCCTGTGCTCGCAGCACATATAAAGTGTATAAGGACAATACGTAGAATAGACACCCAAAGGCGTTAGAGAGGAAAAAAAAGAGATGAGAGATGAGAGGTTATGAAACCAGTAAAATTCGAAAGTATTACAGTGTCCCAGCCAGGTTGCGGCCTTTTTGGTTTTAAGTGACTGTTCAGTCCGATTGAGGGAGTGGGGTATTGATTGATGCGGTAAGGGAGGACGAGACACGGGGGATGAGGGATTGGAGAGCGTGCTAGAAAGCTGTGTTTGGGGTTATGAAGTCAGCGAATGTTCAAGTAAAACTTTTGTGACACTTTATCATGTCAGTCGCTACAGTATCAAAGAAAAGATAGAAAAGAACTCATTACCGAAAAACAAAAGGTTATTAATCATCAGAACCAGGTGTAATTGAAAAAAGAGCAGGACAAATCAAGGTCAGAAATAAAAGGCAAAGAGTAGACAACAAAGTCTTTTCACATTCGCATCATTGTTATGCACAAAACGTGTATCTAAAAAATAATAGACCATACGCTATGAGAATCTGTGGTCCCGCAACAGTTAAAGCAACGAGAAGTTGAATTTCAAAGAATACACAATTCGGTCAGGTGTATATTTATGATCACGGAGAAGCAATGCAAATTTTAACAGGCAAAAAGAAGGGTAATGTATATATTCCACGAATAACATTACACACCAAAGGAGATCGTGATATGCCATTGGTATTAAAATGTTTACAGCTTACTGTGAGAATAGCTTTTGCTATGACAATCAATAAATCACAGGGACAAACATTAGAAAAAGTCGGATTATTTATTACAGAAAAAGAAACAATATTCACTCACGGGCAGTTATACGTTGCATTGTCACAATGTGTCTCCAATAAATATTGTTTTTAATGAAGCTTTAAAGTAAAAGTGCAAATAATGAAATTGAAACAATTCCAAAGAAAAAAAAAAATTCAAATTGTATATCCGATTAACCAAACACAGGGGTTGGCGAGCGAAGCGAGCAGGGGGGCGAAGCCCACTAGTGCATATATATACACATATACATACAGTGGAACCTCGGGTCACAAACATCTCGGAACACGTACAAATTGGGTTACATCCAAAAAGTTCGCTAAACTTTTGTATCTGTTCTTTACCACACACTCGGGAGACGAACAAGCTAATTTCCCTTCCAGTTTGTACGCGCCAATGATTTCCGCACGTATTCAGTCTCTCCCTGTGCATTCGCTGTGAACTCTTTGTGGTCTATTTCATTTCCCTTCCGGTTTGTACTTGCCAGTGATTTACGCATGTGTTCAGTCTCTCCCTATACAGTACATTGTTATCGGTCAGACATGCATCGCGCAGAGGGACTTTGTGGTATAGCGGGTCCACAGCTCACGTCAGGAGGCCAGTTTTAAAAAAATAATCTCAGCGCTTGCAGCTGAGCGAGGGGGTGTGGTGGTTGATTGCTACAGCTGCCACGTCCTCTTCATAAATAGAAGCGCAAGGTGGCTAAAGGGAGGAAAAAGGAAAGAAAGACGGAGGTTGTGGAGTGAGGAAGTAAGCAGGAAGCAGTGTGGAAAGAACCGGTGTGAGCAAGCGAGCATGTGCTCGCAGGCAGGCAGCTAGACAGTGTGCCCAAGCAGGAGTGTTTTGGCCAACACTCGGTGGGGCAGAAGGAAGCAGTCGCTCCAGCTGAGCGATCACGGAGCTGGAGTGACCAGAAGAAGACCGGCTAGCCGCATAAGGCCGAGAAGGCAGTTAAAGAATGCACCGGGCTTGTTTTTAAAGAGACTACTTCGAGCATTGTTTTAATCTCGTATTTAATGAACACATTTTTCTATTGGATTTTAACCTCTGCTTCACTTCTGTTTTTATGGGATTTATTTATTGAAGGACTAGAAGAATACCCGCGCTTCGCAGCAGAGTAGTAGTGTGTTAAAGAAGTAATGAAAAAGAAAAAGAAACATTTTAATAATAACGTAACATGATTGACAATGTAATTGTTTTGTCACTGTTATGAGTGTTGGTGGCATATCTATAAATATCTATATATCTGTTTATCTCTACATATACACACACACATATACATACACATATATATCTATGTATCTATCTATCTATATATATATATATATATATATATATATATATATATATATATATATAGCAAAATACCCGCGCTTCGCAGCGGTGAAGTACTGCCTTAAAATTTTTATTAAGCAGAAAATTAAACCTTTTTAAACCGCCTCACACGGTGACCGAGCTGCAGGCTATGGACGTATATATGTACGTAAGTAGGATTTAGTTAGTGTTGGGAACCCGCGTACCAAATTTCTTGAACATGGGCCGATAAGTAACAAAGGCCGTTGAAAAGTTCAATATGGCGGCCGACAGTGGCATCATATCACCGAAATAAGTACCAAATTTCAGCCTTCTACCTATAAATAAGAAAGTTCAACATGGCGGACGTTGTTGACCGTTATGACCGTTACGCATAGAATTTCGAAATTAAACCAGCTTAACTCTTGTAAGTAAGCTGTAAGGAATGAGCCTGCCAAATTTCAGCCTTTACCTACACGGGAAGTTGGAGAATTAGTGACGTTGGAAAGTTCAATATGTTGGCCGACAGTGGCGTCATACCATCGAAATAAGTACATAAATCAGTTTCGGTTAGTGCAGGGAATCCGCCTACCAAATTTCGTGAAGATGGGGCCATAAATAAGAAAGTTCAACATGGCGGACATTGTGAAAATTAGTGACGTTGGAAAGTTCAATATGGCGGCCGACAGTGGCATCATACGATCGAAATAAGTACATACATCAGTTTCGGTTAACGCAGGGAATCCGCCTACCAAATTTCGTGAAGATGGGGCCATAAATAAGAAAGTTCAACATGGTGGACGTTGTCGACCATTATCGACCGTTATGACCGTTACGTGTAGAATTTCGAAATGAAACCTGCTTAACTTTTGTAAGTAAGCTGTAAGGAATGAGCCTGCCAAATTTCAGCCTTCTACCTACACGGGAAGTTGGAGAATTAGTGAGTGAGTGAGTGAGTGAGCGAGTGAGTGAGTCAGTCAGTCAGTCAGTGAGGGCTTTGCTTTTTATTAGTATAGATTCTGAAAGCACTGCACTTTATTTAATTTGGACATTGTTTTTGATTGTTGTTTTGTCTATTTTAATAAAAGCACTCGTCACTTTTTGCACCATCCGATTGCTCCATTGTAGTGCCTCACCGTCGTGCTCATCGGTAACATTACCGACGGTGACGGGCTTAAGGGCTCCCGGAAGCGAGATAGGAGCATGCAGCAATCCCGCATTGTCACAGACTTTACCTCAAAACTGTAATTTCCTCTCCACCCAGTTCCTCCTCACTTCCTTCATGCCAGAACTCGACTCATGCAAGGTTAGTTTTCTTGGCTGTTTATGGTTAGTTTCTGTATAAATTACGGATTTTTCAAATGTTCATTGTTTTCCCTGTGCTTAAAACTCATTAAAAAAAGTGTTTACAGCGATCGGTTCGTAAGGCTATAGCGTAAACTCCTGCAATGTTAGTTTTCTCTGTTCAAGGTTTTCTCAGTGTTATTCAATGTTTTTACATTTAGTTTACTACTAGCAGAATACCCGCGCTTCGCAGCGGAGAAGTAGTGTGTTAAAGAAGTTATGAAAAAGAAAAGGAAATATTTTAAAAATAACGTAACATGATTGTTAATGTAATTGTTTTGTCATTGATATGAGTGTTGTTGTCATATCTCTCTCTCTCTCTCTCTCTCTCT
>JANRMT010062822.1:14324832-14371112 GCA_026402145.1 Polypterus bichir lapradei
TACATTAAGCTAAAACAGTGTGATCATTGAACATTTTGTAATTAGATGTAATTAGAATTACTAACGGTCACAGAAGTCCAATGATCCCCAGTAAGAGCCACAAAGTCCGCTTTCTGTAATGCATCTAATTTTGATTGCTTTTCAGTGTGCACAAAACCATGCTTTTATCAAGGCTTCGCTCGGGTAGTTTTTTGAAATGAAATTTTCCTCCGATCAGGAGTAGGAACGCGCTTCATTCTGACTGTAACATTTTTGTAGCTGTGATGTGTGCATCAGTGTAATCGATGTACCAGGAAATCATGCATTGACAAAAGTTCCCCTTTGCTTGGAATTGAAAGTGTGATTAAATGCGTTTTTTGTTATGGAGTACATGCATCGAAGCTTCTCAGCTGTGCTTGTGCTAAGAAAAGGAAAGATTTTAAAAATAACATAACATGATTCTGCGTTAACCGCATATTTTTTCTTACGTCTCAAACCAAGGAGATGCGAGGTTAAAATGAACCGAGAAGCACGCGTACATACTCAGTACATCCCCTCTCGGGAATCGAACCTCGGATGTAGGCGATACAATTGCGCCACGGTGTGTGGCTTATCTATTTGAGAGTATGTAGATCGGGGTATATATATATATATATATATATATATATATATATATATATATATATATATTCGCAGCGGAGACGTAGTGTGTTAAAGACGCTATGAAAAAGAAAAGGGAACATTTTAAAAATAACGTAACATGATTGTCAATATACAGTAATTGTTTTGTGAGTGTTATTGAGTGTTGCTGTCATCAAGGATTCGATTATCATTATTTGTTTCAATCAGGGTCGTATTTGTACGATGTGTTGTGTTCAAGTTACATTCCGTGTTTGTCAATCGTTGTAAAGATAAGAGGTTTCATGTATCGATTCGTTTCTTACTGCATCAATAAACAGCTCGTCTTCCTCTTTATCTGAGATGTGACACACTGCATGCACGGGTTTTTTTTTACACTGTCTTCCTTTAGCGGGACATTCACTTTTTGCACCGTGTGCTTTGTTTCTGCAGTAGCTGCAGTTATGAATATGCTTGTATGTATCAGACGCTTCATATTTTTTTGCTGCCTTCTCAATTGTGTAATTCGGTTTTTGTTCAGCGCTCTTTGGAACTGTTGCTTTTTGTCTGTGCACTGCGTCAGTTCACGTGAGCCGCTCGGTGTACATGCATCGAAGTTTCTCAGCTGTGCTTGTGCTAAGAATAGGAAATATTTTAAAAATAACGTAACATGATTCTGCGTTTACCGCATATTTTGTCATACGTCTCAAACCAAGGAGATGCGAGGTTAAAATGAACCGAGAAGCGCGCGTACATACTCAGTACATCCACTCTCAGGAATCGAACCTCGGACGTAGGCGATAGAGGCAAAGCCTCTACAATTGCGCCACGGTGTGTGGCTTATCTACAGTATTTGAGAGTATGTAGATCGAGGTATATATATATATTCGCAGCGGAGACGTAGTGTGTTAAGGAAGCTATGAAAAAGAAAAGGGAACATTTTAGAAATAACGTAACATGATTGTCAATATACAGTAATTTTTTGTGAGTGTTATTGAGTGTTGCTGTGATCAAGGATTCGATTATCATTATTTGTTTCAATCAGGGTCGTATTTGTACGATGTGTTGTGTTCAAGTTACATTCTGTGTTTGTCAGTCGTTGTAAAGATTAAATTCTGTAATTACAGCCACATTAGCTCCACAAATGAGACACACGGGTTTACCGGCAATGTCAGTAAACATATACTCGGCCTCCCATCGGTTTTTAAAGGCTCTATTTTCAGAATCAACTTTTCTCTTCGGCATCGTGTGGGCTAGCTTCGCAATAACTTGCACCATCATAAGCTAGACTTGATTAACGCGGTAAGTGTTCGGCAAGGCAGCTAAAGCGCTGCATTATGGGATCTGTAGTTTATTGTGTTACCAGCGCTTCATATACCCGGGCCATTAATAACAATAATACAGTATATAAAATGATCTCGCGGGCCGGATATAATTACACGCCGGGCCGGATGTGGCCCGTGGCCCTTGAGTTTGACACATATGGACTAAATAGAACTTGAAAAGATATATTTTTTCGTACATCGAGCCCGCGTGCTATTGTGGTTTTGCCTGCATGCCTCAATAAGTCACCCTCCCCTCGCTCTTACTTTTTTACTGTTCATCTAATGAATACACTGAGTATGGCTTTACCAAAACAATCATTGATTGCGAATAAAGTAACCATTATTCGAGTATGTAGATCGGGGTATATATATACATATATATATATACCCGCGTATCGCAGCGGAGACGTAGTGTGTTAAAGAAGCTATGAAAAAGAAAAGGGAACATTTTAAAAATAACGTAACATGACTGTCAATATACAGTAATTGTTTTGTGAGTTTTACAGAGTGTTGCTGTCATCAAGGATTTGATTATCATTATTTCTTTCAATCAGGTTCGTATTTGTAGGATGTGTTGTGTTCAAGTTACATTCCGTGTTTGTCAATTGTTGTAAAGATGACAGGTTTCATTCATCGATTCGTTTCTTACTGCATCAATAAACAGCTCGTCTTCTTCTTTATCTGAGACCTGACACACTGCACACTGGTTTTTTTTTTAACACTGTCTTCCTTTAGCGGGACATTGACTTTTTCCACCGTGTGCTTTGTTTCTGCAGTAGCTGCATTTATGAATATGCTTGTATGTATCAGACGCTTCATATTTTTTTGCTGCCTTTTCAATTGTGTAATTCGGTTTTTGTTCAGCGCTCTTTGGAACTGTTGCTTTTTGTCTGTGCACTGCGTCAGTTCACGTGAGCCGCTCGGTGTACATGCATCGAAGTTTCCCAGCTGTGCTGGTGCCATGTCGTGCTATGTCCATGGCTGTATCTAATGTTACCTAAGTCCCGGCACTTAAAACTTTCTCTCGCAGTTTCGCTGAGTTTGTGCCAAACACCACCCTGACCATCTCATCTTCCTCTGCATAAGCACAGTCCTTGACCCGTGAATATTTAGTGGCAGTGTTTCTATTGGATTGCCACTGACAGACAGCCTTATATGGGCAGGCACTAAATTACAAACGCCAGCGGCAGCCTGTCTATGAACTTAATTTAAAGTTTAGGTTTACATCGTGCTTTGTTTCCTAAGTAGCAGAACTCAAGAATATGGTTGTATATGTCACTCGCTCGCTTCTTATTGTTTCGCTGCCTTCTCAATTATATAATGCATGTTTTCTTCAGCGCTTTTTATGGCTCTTCCTGGTTTTCTACGTACTGCGTGATTACATGGGAGGCGTGATGATGTCACACGAAACTCCGCCCCCACGGCTTTCAAGCTCATCTCCATTACAGTAAATGGAGAAAAACAGCTTCCAGTTATGACCATTACGTGTAGAATTTCGAAATGAAACCTGCCCAACTTTTGTAAGGAAGCTGTAAGGAATGAACCTGCCAAATTTCAGCCTTCCACCCACACGGAAAGTTGGAGAATTAGTGCTGAGTCAGTCAGTCAGTCAGTCAGTCAGTCAGTCAGTCAGTGAGTGAGTGAGGGCTTTGCCGTTTATTAGTATAGATTACACTGTGCATTCTATGGTATAATTATTTTTGTGCTTCAAAATCTTTAAAAAAATATATTTACATACAGATCGTACGGTCCGGAACGGACTAATTGTATTTATATGCAATCCTATGGGGGAAAAAACTTCAGGTCACGACCAAATTGGGTTGCGACCAGAGTTTTGGAATGAATTACGGTCGTGACCCAAGGTTCCACTGTATGTGTGTATATATATATATATATATATATATATATATATATATATGTATATATATATATATATATATATATATATATATATATATACACACACATATATATACACATACATACACACACACACACACACACACAAATACATACGGTGCTACTCACCGCAACTCACGCTGGCTCATTCGCCTTGTGATCGTCTTCTCTGATACACCATATTGTAGATCTGCAATCTGTTGTTGTGTTCTGTTGACTCAGCTGGAATGTTAAAGGATGGGCGTCCAGGGCAGTGTTCTCGATGTTCTCAAAAAACACCTTCATCTGTATCGTAGTGTAAAAGTGCCGGCAACAATGTAATTTCTTGTGATAAATCTTCAGTTTTCTCTCTGAAATATGTGATAACTTTGGCAGAATACATTTCATCTGCAGAAGTAGACGTTTTTCTAGTCAATTTTTGTGCTATTTCATTAACCTTACTCTTTTGCACTGACATACTGAATTAGGCATGAGCAATCTACAAAAGTCAACTCACCAATCAAAACACAGTATATGCTAGAACCCACCCTCTCAACTTTGACTAATGAAAATGACGGTTTTATTTCAAGTTATATTTCATGATGTGTTTGTAGGAATATTATGGTCAAAAATCAATCAATTAATCAATTAATTAACCAACAAAAAACATTTTTCATGATACATTTATTTATTTATGCTCCCATTTCATGACACATTTATTTATTTATGCTTACATCTTGTGACACATTTATTTATGCTTACATTACACAGTATGTTTATTTATTTGTACATTTTTTTATTTCATTTTGTCCGAAATATTCCACCATATACTGTACAATAATCATGGAAACTTCATTGTGCACACTCCCTGAACGCAGGTAACAATTTTCAAAATAAAGGAACAGATGGACAAGCCTATATACCATGATAAATTTATTTGTTTAAAGTTATATAAGGAAAATCTGCTACAAGTGACAGCTGTTTGTACCCTGCACATACAAAGCATTTTCATTAGGAAATAATCTGAGGAAATATAGTGCATCCGGAAAGTATTAACAGCGCATCACTTTTTCCACATTTTGTTATGTTACAGCCTTATTCCAAAATGGATTAAATTCATTTTTTTCCTCAGAATTCTACACACAACACCCCATAATGATAGCGTGAAAAAAGTTTACTTGAGGTTTTTGCAAATTTATTAAAAATAAAAAAAACTGGGAAATCACATGTACATAAGTATTCACAGCCTTTGCTCAATACTTTGTCGATGCACCTTTGGCAGCAATTACAGCCTCAAGTCTTTTTGAATATGATGCCACAAGCTTGGCACACCTATCCTTGGCCAGTTTCGCCCATTCCTCTTTGCAGCACCTCTCAAGCTCCATCAAGTTGGATGGGAAGTGTTCGGTGCACAGCCATTTTAAGATCTCTCCAGAGATGTTCAATCGGACTTAAGTCTGGGCTCTGGCTGGGCCACTCAAGGACATTCACAGAGTTGTCCTGAAGCCACTCCTTTGATATCTTGGCTGTGTGCTTAGAGTCATTGTCCTGCTGAAAGATGAACTGTCGCCCCAGTCTGAGGTCAAGAGCACTCTGGAGCAGGTTTTCATCCAGGATGTCTCTGTACATTGCTGCAGTCATCTTTCCCTTTATCCTGACTAGTCTCCCAGTTCCTGCCGCTGAAAAACATCCCCACAGCATGATGCTGCCACCACGATGCTTCACTGTGGGGATGGTATTGGCCTGGTGATGAGCGGTGCCTGGTTTCCCCCAAACTTGACGCCTGGCATTCACACCAAAGAGTTCAATCTTTGTCTCATCAGACCAGAGAATTTTGTTTCTCATGGTCTGAGAGTCCTTTAGGTGCCTTTTGGCAAACTCCAGGCAGGCTGCCATGTGCCTTTTACTAAGGAGTGGCTTCCATCTGGCCACTCTACCAAAAAGGCCTGATTGGTGGATTGCTGCAGAGATGGTTGTCCTTCTGGAAGGTTCTCCTCTCTCCACAGAGGACCTCTGGAGCTCTGACAGAGTGACCATCGGGTTCTTGGTCACCTCCCTGACTAAGGCCCTTCTCCCCCGATTGCTCAGTTTAGATGGCCGGCCAGCTCTAGGAAGAGTCGTGGTGGTTTCAAACTTCTTCCACTTACGGATGATGGAGGCCACTGTGCTCATTGGGACCTTCAAAGCTGCAGAAATTTTTCTGTAACCTTCCCCAGATTTCTGCCTTGAGACAATCCTGTCTCGGAGGTCTACAGACAATTCCTTTGACTTCATGCTTGGTTTGTGCTCTGACATGAACTGTCAACTGTGGGACCTTATATAGACAGGTGTGTGCCTTTCCAAATCATGTCCAATCATCTGAATTTACCACAGGTGGACTCAAATTAAGCTGCAGAAACATCTCAAGGATGATCGGGGAAACAAGAAGCACCTGAGCTCAATTTTGAGCTTCATGGCAAAGGCTGTGAATACTTATGTACACTTTCTCAATTTTTTTATTTTTAATAAATTTGCAAAAATCTCAAGTAGACTTTTTTCACGTTGTCATTATGGGGTGTTGTGTGTAGAATTCTGAGGAAAAAAATGAATTTAATCCATTTTGGAATAATGCTGTAACATAACAAAATGTGGAAAAAGTGATGCGCTGTGAATACTTTCCGGATGCACGGTAGGTCGATATACTACTTACTGTATACAAAGATTATGGCAGCAATAACTGTTGCCCTAATGCAAACATAAAGGACATTAGAAATCAGGTTAATCAATAGCTCTATGAAGACTACTGTTGACAGCAGTGAAAAAATCACAAATGTTGACTATATGACCATAAGACAAACAGAATTTCCTAACAACTTTGAAGAGCAGCACTCAACAGTCATTAAATTAGAAGGACCTCAATTGACGTAAAGGCATTAAGGCCTGACCACACAGGAAAAGCCAACAAGCATGCAGCTAAATGTGAACAGCAGATGACCTTCTTAGGTAGGGGATAAGTACAGCAAATATTTTTGTTGTAGTTGACATTTCACTTTTCTAGTTTTATAGCTAGTTACAGCATTTACAGTTAAAATACAGCTACACTATATAGCAAATAATTTTACTTTGAAGGTATTTTTTTCATTTACATTTTTTCATTTTCATTTCAAATACAGTAATTATAATGAGAAAGTTAAACGGCTTCTCAAAAAGTGCAAAGTAGCTTCAATCATAGATTAAGATACTTAAGATACATTTAAATTTATCTGAGACGTTATTTTTTAAAAATAAAACAAATCCTGCAAAAATAATCTGTAAGGATCAGTCACAAGAATTACACACACGTGTGTACAGCAATGTTTAATAAATGGTTGCTGTAATTGTCAATATATTAGTGCATGCTTAATAAGGCC
This sequence comes from Polypterus bichir lapradei, assembly GCA_026402145.1. Lineage (NCBI taxonomy): Eukaryota > Metazoa > Chordata > Cladistia > Polypteriformes > Polypteridae > Polypterus > Polypterus bichir. Next base: position 14,332,022 of record JANRMT010062822.1, read on the forward strand.
AAATTGCAAAATTACAAAATAGTTCAGTTCTCTTAAGTTTCCAAGTGTGTCTCATTGCTGTGAATAAATAAAGCTATAAAATTACCCCACATAGGTCTACCTTTACCAAGCAGAGCCTGTATCTGTCCTAAAACAGACAGTGCTCATTTGCTTCTATGGTCAGCATCATGGACTCTCTTGAATCTACTCTTTTCCACTTAATGAACAATGGCAGTTTGCAATGTACTGCACATTGCTTCCTCCTTTTAGATAATCATTACTATAATTATATTATAATATTATTTATGGATCTTAGATTTATACATATTCATAATGCTGTCTGGCTTGTTATTATTATGACCTAAACCTCTGGGTCAACAGTCAGGAAATATAATGCAATGCCAGGTCTTCTGATCACTTCCCTAAATGAAAGGGCTGACAAGTGGCTTCAATGCATTTAGCAGTGCCAATAAACTTTAACTGGTCCTTTGCCACTCATGCAATTCTTGAAAGTGTCCCCTTATCAAAGCAGAATTCCTGCTTTCATGATTTGTCCTTGCCATTTTATCTGCAAGCAAATATAATTAGTATACAATGTGGTGAAGAATGGCTGGGGCCCTTGCCTGGCTGGGATGCCTCTATGCTGAAAGGACTGGGGGAGGGAGCGTATCCAGAGTATTACCTCCCCCTGAGCATTAGGTGGCAGCCCCCCTGGGTTGCAGCAGAGCCTCGAACTCTGGCAGGGCTCCATGGGAGCTGGAGTTTGGTACAGTCCTGCTGGGATCCGTGGTTGCCGTCAGGAGGTTCTGCAGCTGCTGGAGTGCCCTTGTGGGCAGCTATTCCACCATACCCAGAAGTGCTGCTGGAAGTGGGTCAATAAGTAGCTGAAACACTTCCGGGTGCCCTATAAAAGGAGCCAGCAGCCAGTACTCCAGGAGCCTGAGTCGGGTGGGAGTAGACGAAGCTTGCCAGGAGGAGTGGAGGAAGGAGAGGAGAAAGAAGAGAGTTGTATTGTGCTGTGTTTAGTGACTGTGTTGTGCTTAAGGGAAACAGGGGAAGGTGATTCCCATAAGGAAAAAGAAAAAAAAAAAATATGTGCTTGCACTTGTGCCTCTGAGTCTGTCTGTGTTGGATTTGGGTAGCCACTTTAAGCTTCTTTGGCAAACATTAACAAAGAAAATTCATACCCTAAACGGAACAATTGCTTTTAAATTAAACAACTTTTATTCCTTGGTAAAGCACTACAAAGGTGCAAGAGTATATGCGAGCAAGTGCCACTTTTTTTTCTGGCTGTATGTAACCGATTACAAATCACCATCATTTTCGAGAAACCTCGTTATAGAGTTAGGAGGCTGTTACATTGCACTTCCATGGTTAGGAAAAACAGCCACTACAACTTAGAATCTTTACATCTAATAACAGAACTTTTTCTACAAAATATATTTTATCTTATTTTATCCTGGTTTTATAACTGAATTCAAGCAAGATTTCAAAACGGTCAACAAAAAAGAAATGCACACATATATGTGGGGTGATCAAAATTTTTTATCCTGCTCTATTAAGAGAAACACCAGAAAATCAAAAATAAAAAAGATAAGCTCTGAGAATTTATTGTTCTAGAACTGACAAAGATTCTTACACCACTCAGAATATTTTATCTTTCTAGTGCAACCGTTCTTTTGTACTTAACATGAAATCTCTCTCATGGGCTTAGCATGTCCCACACATTTTTAAATCATACATTTGTGAAAATTCATGATGTTGCCTGAAATGTTTGTGTTAGTGGGGACAACCAATTCAGGCTCATATACTTTAACACTATGGCTGGCTGGTTAAAATGATTATATTATTATTGCTTATTCTATAATCTTTTATTTTATAAATCAATGAAAATGTATTGTAAAGTTTAAAGGGCCTTTGACATTGAAAACTTCTACACACGTTTCCATTTTCTGTTGTTGAGACAACACACAAATGCAAATTACAATCAATTTACTGATTTGTTCATTCAGGTATAACATAATATCTCTAGCCACCAATGAGAACAGACTTTGGCTTGAAACCTAAAAACACAATTTGTAGTACTTTTCAGAATGGCACTTTACTGGCACTGTATAACTTATTCTGTACACAAGAACATGTTGCCATAGAATTCCTATGCATAATTTTATATGATGAAATAAATGAAAACAGTTAACACAAAAATAGATGTTAGTTTGATAAAATATTGATTGGACTTTACTTACAGAATTTTAACAGACAAGTAAAGGAGCTAATAATGCTAATGCTAATTAGGTTAAACCATAAATTTCTGTGGATTTCTGACAGACAGACAAAAAGACCCCTACAGGATGCCAAAAACCGTGTGGAAAATGTCCAACAATAGGAACATAATTCAAACATAAAAGCTTTATTTTAACTTATTAAATGTCTGTAATAAATTAAGCATATGCAGAATAGCTTCTGCTAGACCTTCCCAATGTGGTGTGTGGCTCTTTTTATCTTTTGAATATTGTGGCACAAACAAAGGGTAATGGCCTGAGTAAAACTGTAAAATAGTCAGGGGACAACAGAAGGAAATTATTTTTTGAGAGCACTACAGTGAGAAAGAGATTGTCACACCCTGGAAAGAAGCCAGTAGTTCCTACTACTACAAGGGCATCTAACAATTCACCAGATAGTGAAACAAGGAGAATTAGTAAGAGGTTAGTAAATTACCTAAGGCCTAGAAAATTTCAGCAGCTATGACTTTGACCCCGAAAACAAACCACAAGCAGAGCAAAAGTTCCTCAGAGGTTTATTCTACACTAGCTGTACTTCCCGCCTAAGACTGATTGAAATCTAAGTAATCAAAATAGACCTCAGTGTTAATATTTGCAGTACACTACTCATTGGAATTGCATTTGTCATTCCAACAGATTGCACATCATAACCATTTGTTGTAATGAAATGCATTAAAAGTAATGTTTGGTTGCTGTGTCTCTGACATTCTGACAGGTGGTGCATCACAGACAGACACTTATCCTTTTATAAAGGAAGATAATGGCCTCAGAGTCAGTTTGTTCAGGTTTAAATTCTGTAACATTCTCAGTATTTTTTCATTCAGGCAGGGCTACTAGAAATTAAATGAATATTCAGAATTACAAGGATATTTTAAAATGACAGGAGGGAAAATAATTTATAACCAGGAAGACTGCACTGCTCTCTGCTGCTAGAAAGAATAAATACATATAAATAGTATTATAATCAGATATGTATTGTGTCAAGCATTGTCTGTCCCCAAATAAATATGTTGCACTTTTATAAATCTGCTTTACAGAAACTTATATAAGAACATATCTATACCATAAATCAGCATGGGAGTTCCAACTGGTCATATTAAACCCAGAAACATCAAGAACACAAATTTTAGTCACAGAATATAAACATCTAAAAATTCTCATAATGGAAATTTAAGATAAAAGCAGCTACTTAGAATAAGGTTTTTAAAACAGGGGTTATACGATAAACTTACTACTAAGTAAAAACTAAAAAAGAAAGTGGATTTACACATAGTCACTTTAATTACATAGAAACATTACACAAAAATGCTGGCTTTTAAATCACTGCAATGTTTTCATTTAGATTTATCGCTTCCCTTGCCTTTACTTACATTTTGTGAATATTCAAAGACATTTTACATTATCCTTTGTAATATTACAACTAATTGCCTAGTAAATAGCTTTTATAATAGATCTTAGTATGAAAATAATAATAAGGTTTACTGATACTTACTCATTCTTAATTTACCTACTTCATTCTACATTAAGTGCACATTGCAATTCAAATACCAATGATAAATATACTTATTAATTATTACTATACATTGTAAAAATGTGCATTTCAAGAAAATAACGAACAAAAAAACCTTTCTTATCAGGCTGAATTTCTTGTCAGATTCAGGTCAAGTTAAGATCAACTGTGAACACAATATAATGCATAGACAGGCAATATCGTCAGAAAACTTCACAGCCTTTAGAGAGGGTAAACATCTTGAAATAGTTTCACAGTCATATGTAAAGCCAACATTACTTTAAATGAAAGTAGTGTCAGGCAGAATGCTGAATGTGCCGGGAATATAGAGAGGAAAAGTTTCAATTCTAACTCGTTAAACTATGAAGGAATGTAGCAGCAATAGTTATAGACATTTGCTATTAAGTTTAAATGACTGAGTACTACAAAAACAGGAAAGCTTTTTTGAAAAAAAATATTTACGGGCGCCAAAAGAGCTGAAATTAATACTCCTAAAAATATGACAATTAAGCTATCATATCTGGTTACTTTATCAGATTAGCACGGAATATGGCTCCCTCTTTGGGAAAATTAAAAATGAAAACATCACATCTTGATGAGAAAAGCAGGTATATATGTATTAGTTGCAAAAATATCAGAAAAGAGCAGTAAATACAGAACTAAAATGTGAATGCATATAAACACATATGCATATGCACACGGGCACAGTGGTAGTGCTGCTGCCGTACAGTAAAAATACCAAGATTCTTGCCCGGAGTTCTCCCGGTGTGGGGTTGGAATGTTCTCTCTGTGCCTATGTGGTTTTGCTCCAGTTTCCTTCCACAGTACAAACACACTTAAGTTAGGTGGAGTGGCAATGCAAAACTGGTCTTAGTGTGTATGTGTGCCTATGTGGTGTGTGCTTGTGTGTTCACCCTACAATGAGCCTGCCTTGTGCCCTATGCGTGCTGGAATAGGCTCCAACCCACTGTGACCCTAATCAGGATTAAGCAGACTATTGGTATGGTATGGCAAATGAACTAAAACAACTGCTTTTATCATTATCAGAGCCACATTTTCTGGTATTTGAGCCTCAAATTTGAGAAAGAAATCATACTATAAAGGCACTTATTTAAGAAACCCAGTGAGTTCTAAAGTTCTCTCTAGCTATCTATTGTCAGCTGGCACAGAAGTAGGCAAAGAATGAAGAGCCATGACATTATTGAAAATTCATTTAAAAAAATGGAAACTAAACAACTAAATAAATAAATAAATGAAAACACAACCTCAATAAAGTAAGCAATGTGCTTCATTTGAACCTTTAAAACTGTTACACCATATGATTAAAATAAAATAGCATATTATGTTCAAATGAAAATTTAGTGTGCATGCTTGCTGTGGACTCAACAGTAGGCTAGAGAGTGTCCAGGATACAGCATACTTACACTCACAGTTTCACTCACTTATAAAGGGGCCAGCTTTTAGTATAAATTGACCAACCATACACATCTTCTGTGAATGGAAACAAAAATATATAATAAAAAAAAAACCTGCAGACACGAGAAGAACATGTACACTTCAAACATTGCCCATTTCAGAATTCAAATCTGGAACTCTGGAGCTGCGAAGCAGCATTGTCGATCACTGCACCTTCATAGTGCCCTTAACCAAGTGTGTTTCATTTCTAATAAACAAGAGAAAGAGCTACTAAAAGTCATACTGCATTATATAAACCTAAATAAAATCTATAGTAATACTAATTCCAATAACTGTAACTGAAAACAGAAGCAGCAACAAGCTTGTCATTAGGGTTGTTGGAAAGCTGACAGAGGAAGAAAAAAGATTTGTGGGCTGCAAAATCCACTGAAAAATTTGCCAGTAGCATTATGCAGTCACATCCAGCCATTTTTGTTTCTAGATATAATTTACAGAGAAAAATCAAAAATCCAACAATTAATGCCCAAACATGAATACTGATATTATAAAAGGGCATAGCATATAAACAGTTTATAAATTAAATAAGACAACAATCTAAATATGATATAACCAAAAAAAAAAGTTTCTTTCTTTTAAATAAAGATTTGCCTTTAGCACAATAAAAAATTGTAAATAAACCGAAAATAAAATTTCAGCATTTGAATAAAGATATTGATGTCCAATGTAAAATTTTAGATCCTTGAAGCAGAACTTTATGGTACAATATACTACGCCTTTCCACAAATTAAACTAGCAGCTTTGGCTTTATACAGTATATTCAAATTTTGTGAATAAAATGACTTTCATTTGCATTTTTTTGTTAATGTTAGTTTTTAAATTCTTTTCTGTCAGCTTGCTTATGAAGTTGATTTTGTAAGGATAATAGAGAAATGTCTCCTCCTGCTGGCACTTGTATTCTCAGTTAGTTTCCCATCAAAATACTAGCAAAGTAACCCACCCTGCCCATCTTCTCAGATTATATGAGACTGGGAATAATGAGGATAAGTATAATCATTGCACCAGTGCTAAGATTTGGAATCCAGCATGTGTTGGGATGCTTTTTGTGATGCATGTATCAAAATCATGAACTACATTTTACTTTGAAACAGATCTCACATTGTGAAACATTTCCACTGTTGCAGTGGTTCCTACACCAAATTTCATACAACTGAGACTACAGACAGACATATAAATAAACAACAATATAATTTAATAAAGGCAAATCTAATAAAAAAAAGCTAAAAAATATACTCCTTTCTGCAAATGTTAAAACAGTTCAATGAATAAAGAGCTTCATTATTATTCTACTCCTTTTATCCATAAACTACTGAGCTTTATGGAGAGATAAATTAGATTGGGAGCAAATTTAAATATAATAGCAGACAAATTAAGAAACAGTAGTATATTTTATCTTATTATATTTTATGTGAAAGTAGGGTAAAAACTAGTACAATTTTTTTAAACATACTTAAATAGCATCCGCACAAAAAAAATTGAAATAGGAATGGACTTCATGACCTGATAGCATAGATAAAAATGTTTTCATTTTGTAGGCAAATCACAGTTTGCATCCCAAACACTTACACAACAAACGGTTACTGTGTCATTTAAAGGCAGTGATTGCTTTTACAGGAATGAAATGGTGCCTGGCTGACCATTGGTTTTCATACTTGTGCCTCATCCCATAAAAATGCCAGCAGAACTCATTAAACCTTGGGCTTCAGATGTTTAAGATGTTTGCTAAGGTCTCTTATCTGCCCTAAAAGGATGTGTCTCATTCTGCCTTCATTTTTAACAAGTATTGTTTAGTCTGCTTGGCAGACAGTTATCCAACTTTAAAGAAATGTGTAATGTTGATTCAGCCAGGTGCTATACAAGCTGAAAATAATAAACTAATACTAAAAAGCTCTGTAATGAACTGGGTGCACCATCTGTGAGTAGTTTCTGCCCTGTGTCAAACACAATCAGCACTATATATATATGTATAAATAAAGTGTATTATTATTATTAATCATAATAGTCTCCAGGTCCCTCAAATGGATTAAATGGATGAAAAAATACGGTATGTTACCAATAAACAAAACAGCTCCACAGTATCTTGAGTTTCCCTGGGAGATCATTATTTTAAGATTTTTTTCAAGTTATCAGTGAACAAAATAAGCAGTTTAGAAACAACCTGTTTTATGGGAAAATGTCATCTTACAAATTACATTGTAACCTTAATATTAAAAGATAGTTTAATCAACTTCAGTTTATGTCTCCTTCATATTGAACTATCAAAAAATGTATATATTAAATGATACACATTTACACCTGCTCCTTCCTAATATCCTTTCTTTTTGTATTTGTTGTAAATGAATGGCCTCACACTTTTAGATAAAATACAATATTACAGAAAGGGAACCCATGTTAGCATACAATGCAGTTTTTAAATTGTTACTTTCTTTATTCAATGGACAAAGTAATCTCACACCTCTATTGCACTATAATTCAATATCAGTCATTCACATTTCTGTTAAGGAATATTACCCCACTCTTCTTTGCAGAGCTACTTTAACTCAGACACACTGATAGGTTTGCAAGCATGAACTACTCATTTCATGATCCCGCCAAAATTGAATCAGGAATTTTGCTTCTTCTGAGCCATTCAGTTGTAGTCTAGCGTTTCTGTTTTTGGTCACTCTTCTGTTACATAACTTAGATCATTAAAAGATGAATAGACATTCTGCTTAATAATAAATTGGTAAAATGCAAAATTCATAGTTCCTTCAACAATGGCAAGTCTTTCAGGATCTGAGGTAGCAAAGTACCACCACAACATCACACAATCACCACCATGTCTTACTGTAGGTATGATGTTCTTATCATCTAATGTTGTATTAGCTTTATGCTAGACATAGTGTCATGTGTCATCCCAAGAATACTACATTTGACTTGTCTGTCCATGAAACATTATTCCAAAATCTGTAGGGATCATCTAGGTTTTTCTTTGTAAATGTGAGATGAGCACTGATGTTAATCATGGATAACAGAGATTTCTACTTTGCTACTCTCCCATGAATCCCACTGACAACATTAGCAAGGCACAACTGTATGAAAGCACAAACTCTTTGACTGAAACTATGCAATGATTCAAAATTCAAATAACAACAGACAAGCAGATATATATATTATTTCACAGCAGATATAAGTCTGAGGCAGGAGCTGCAAATTTCAAGCGGAACAAGAAGTCAGGAAGTTCAGAGAAAGTGATAATATGGTAAGATTAATATACTGTACATACACCCACTGCTAAACCTAAAAATGCACTTCTGCACATAACAGCAAGAGTGGTTTACTAAGGAGTGGAGGAAAATATTGCAATGGTGTGGGGTACATTTCCAAGATAAGGCTTAGATTGATTGGTTTCCCCATGGGGCAAGGTTAATGTAAATTCTGAAAAATAATATCAGTCCTACAGTGAAGCATTTCTATCGTGATGGCAGCAGCATCATCTAGGATAATGCTGCTCAAACGCACAGCACAACAGTGGTTAATAAATGGTTTGAAGAGCATGTCAATAGCGTAAGCCATAAACCAAGGCTATTTTAGATGCTAGATCTGATCTCAACTAAATTGAACTCTTAGGGGAAATTGAAGTTTTTTGTCATGTGTACACAGTACAAAGTGTACATTGTAAAATTAAACTCTGATTTGCACATCTCTTAAGAACAGTGACCATAATACAATATCAACAACGACATACACACACAAACAAAAAAGTATAGCATGCAACAAACTAAATGAATATACAATATACACACAGTATATAAACAAGTACTAAAATATACTGTATGTGTGTGTTTTTTATGTTACAATATTTTTTAGTAAAATTGGCTGATCTGTGGATAGAAACTGTCCCTTAATCTACTGGTCCAAGTGCCATTGGTCCTGTACCATTTGCTAGAAAGAAGTATTGAGAAAAGCGACAGTACAGGATAGCTGAGGTTTTTAATAATACTGTTTTTCTAAGGAAGCAAGTACTGTATTTTATATACCCTGAGCAAAGCAGAAGTGTTTCCTAAGGCAGCATTACTCACCCTCAACAACAAAGCATAAAAGACATTAATCATTTGACAAGACTGATATCACATTCTATCAATGCTATTTTAGACTCTTCTATGCAAATCCATTCCAAAGACAGATGATGCTGTGTTTTTTTGTTTATTTGTCAGTTATTACTATATACATTTTAACAAAGTCAGAAACAGCAGATTTCTCTGATAATTATTTTGCTATTATTAATTATATATTATTAAATATGAATTAAAAAATATTGTCAATCTGTTGTCCTCCAAACAATTTCACTTAGTGGAGGGCTAGACACTACCTGCAGAATATCTCGTTTGAGTAGATTACATAATGTGGCCATCAGAGGTTACTGTGTATCATTTCAAGAATCTTTAGAACTCTCCAGACAGTGCTTGCAACATTCCATCAAAAAAATCACTAAATCAAATAATATTTCTTCAAACATATTAGTCAAAAATATATTCTCTAAATTATTAATTTTAAATAACAGCAGAAGCAAGACAAAGACAGCATGATGTCCTCTGCAAAATCCAGCAGAATGCAAAGCAACATACAGAATATAGGCGTATTTGTGAAAGGCAAAAAACTGTGCATCTTATTAAGCTTTTCACATTAAGTTAGAGTGAATATTTGTGTTACCTAAATGACACTTGTCTAATATGATTAAAGACCAATTTAAGCAAATATATTTTCTAGAAAGTAGTACATAAAATTTTTCATAGTTAAAAACGACAAGGGGAAACATTTTAAAATAAGGATGCAAAATATCATTACATACTGCTCAATAGTCAATACAATATAATAGTTTTTATAGGTGTAAACATTAACTATCTTTGTACTCCTGTCATAACACAGAAACATTTAGTATTTTAAATATATCTGCTACTCAGGATACATACAAGTTCAATTAAAAAAAACAGCAGCAGAATGTAAAATATAGACATTTTTGAATGTCTTTTTTCCCCTTTGCATTACTGAGTTAATTACAGAAAATGCAAAAACTATGGATGTAAGCTTGCATATTCCTACACTCTTACTCTGCTCAAAGTTAATATCTGAATTAAATATAAACAATTTATGAATAAACCTTTTTATCCCACAAAAAATGTAATTAATTTAAACACTTTCAGATCAACCAAACATATTAATACAATACAAGTCGATCAATCAAATGTAAATGACATAGCAAGTACAATAATATTCTTCAAAAACAAACTATTAACTCAGCATTCAAATGCTCCATTTCTAATGTGGATTTTACCGTGTCCAGGGTTGACCCCTTTCTGGCACCCTGCAATTGCAGTATAGTCTCAGTCACTACATCCCTGAACTGATCTCAACATTTATTGATGGATGCCCTATAGAAAACAACTAGAATGTCTGAAACAAGAGTTTATCATTAAAAAAACTAAAACTTTCCATGCCTCTAGGTGCCTTACCTGCCATTCTGCACCAAGAATGCACCTTCCTCCTTTAGCCTTTTGCTCTTCGCAGCACAGTCCTCCAGTAAAACTTCTCTGCGGCGCTTTATACCATGTAGCCAGTCTACCTCTCCACTTTCAGACAGCTGTGCATTATCAGTCTCATTGGCCTCAAATTGCTGAACTGCCAATTTAGACACCTTCTCTCCAGCTTTCCGCTTCCATCCAAATGATGCCATACTACAAATGAAATAGAAACAAAAGTATTGGAAACATAAAAATAAAATGGTAGTAGTAATACTAATATGGTAAAATACTTCTTTCAAAACAATAAAGCACATATATGCCCTGCCATCTAACAGGTTTCACCTTGGAATAACACAGATGTTTTTTACAATTTTAATTACTACTATTATTATGATAAGTTATTCTTCTATTCTGGTCACAGTCAAGGACAGTCAGACAGGAAAACAAAGCCAATACCGATATAAACTTATACTGGGCCAACTTACAGTTGCTGATGAATCTGAAAACAAGCCTTTGGACTGTGGGAAGAAACTCTCTTGAAAACAATATGAAAATGCAGATTCTGCTTACATATACAGCATTTACTTTCTGGTATAATCATGCCGGAGGCAGCCTCAGAGACCAATATAAAACAGATAATGTTATGTCATTTAAACAGCTCTCTTAGAAAAGAAATGTGCTGTTACGTATACTGTAAATTACAGTGCCGCCTTTGTGTTAAATAGAAATCCTTCCATTAAGCAACTGTACATATACAAGATTATGGTCAATCACATTATTGACTAAAATGACAACTTATAAAACAATGCTGGAAAGCAACTATACAAAGTCTGTGCTAGACATTGGTTAAAACAGTTTAACATTGAATATTGTACACAGTTTCCAAAACAAAAAGGTTAAAACCTGCAAAGAACTACAGCCCACTTGTAGCCAGTCACTTACTTGGCCACACATTCTGGTTTTGCCCTCAACTCAAAATCTATTCTATTTTACTATTAAATGTCCTTTGAACTATCACTGATAGCAAAACAAAACACCTTAATTTGAACTCATTTCGTTTATCTATTTTCCTGTATTATCTTCCATTTTACAATTGCTTAGGAATGCGCTATACTATATGAAATTGAAAAAATTAAATGTACTCTACTAAGATCAATCCAAGAAAGCACACAAACAGTATTGCTGCTTTAGAGCTCCGAGAGAGTGGGTGTGCGTCTCAGCATGATCCCCATCTGCACAGCTTGCACATTCTCTCTAAGTATATGTGATTTTGAATTTTTGTCCAAGTGCATTAGTTTTGCAGCAACATCCGAAAAATTACCATATTAACTGATGAATCTATTTTGGCCCAGTATGACTACCTGTGGATGTGTGAGGTTTGTCCTGCAATGGACTGATGCTTTATCTGCGGCTGGCTCCTGCCTTGTGCCCAGTAGTACTGGGATAGGCTCATGCTTCCCAGAGCTCTGATCTAGATTGTGCAGGTTCGGAAAATGAATTGATTGTAGTCTGGATTTTGTTCAGCGTTCAGCAAAACATATCAGCTTTTCTTAGATACTCATCATCTCTCTCAGTCCCCGAATATTCTTAGTTGTTGACTGTTTACTTTGGCTCTTAACTGCATGATTTAGTATTATTAATAATACATAATACCATTATACAAAAAGTCATTTAAAAAAAGTATGATTGTCTTAATGAGCAAGGAATCAGTAAGTCAATGTCTGACTCTAAAATTTTAAATAATTAATTTATGGAGTATGGGAGAATGCATGATCTCTGTGATCCAAGGTGTTTTCCACCAACAGCACACAGACTTAAATCAAATATTTGGTTGAATGTAAATTGTTCCAACCTAAGTGCACAGGTATGTGTCCTGCAAAGGTCTAGATTCCACTTTGTGCCCACTGCTGTTAGGATAGACTTTGATTCTCTGCAATGTTTGGTTCGACTAAGGAGTATGAAAATTGATGTCTAACATCAATATCAAATAATAACTTTAGATATTGTTTTAAGTCTTGAAAGTCTTCATTATGTCAAGTAACAACAAAATGTGATTAATTTGTTTAACTGGAAAAACTTCCATCCAAACTCATTTTCTCCCAGTTTCTTTTTATTTCCTTTCATCTACCAAAGTCAAGGTAATGTATTATGCCAAGAGCAGTGTGTTAGTTTCTATATTTCTAAGAAAAGGTTTAAAGAAACACAATGCAAACCAATATTAGCAAACACTTGGAAAAAAATAAGTCAATAATGTACATGCTAGAATCGACAAAGTAAACATACAGTATCTAGAATGAATATGATTAATTAAAACTGGAACAACAACTCCATACTGCAACACAAATTAACTTTTTTCTGCCAAATAAAGTTCTATCTATCTATGTAAAAGACTATTTTAACTATTCCATTTAGTAATAATAAATACACTGAACAACTATTTGAGCATAATGCAATTATGTAAAAAGAATTAGATAATATAATGAAAAGAGCACCTTATAAAACAGATGACATTCCACTACACTGGAGATTAAAGTGGAGTGCTAATCTTAATTCTTTCAGACAGTAGCCATTCATAGTGAGTGCATTCAGTCCCTGTGATTTTACAGCTGGGTTAAAAAAAACAAAGTGGCAAAATATTACAGTGCAAGTATGTCTATGTATTTTTGCAACATAGTAACGTTAATCAAAATAAAAAAAAATCCATATTGGTATTCCTTTTCTATAAAAGAAAGTATTCAGACCCCTTTAATTTTTGCAAATTTTATGTTGCAGTCTTATGCCAAAATTATTTAAATTCATTTTTCTCCTCTTCAAATCACATTTAGTACCCAAGAGTGACAAAGCAAAAACAGGATATTAGAAATGTCTATAAATATATTAAAAATAAAAAAAACTGAAATATCACACTGACTCTTTCAGCTTTCAGACCGTTTACTCAATATTACATACACTGAAGCACCTTTGGTAGCAATTACAGCCTTGAAGTCTTCTTAGGTAGGCCACTCTTGTATTGTCTTTACTTTGTGCTTACAGTATAGCCACTATCCTGTTGGAAGGTAAACCTTCAGCCCAGTCTGAGGTCTAGAGCACCGTGGAGTAGATTTTCATTAAGAGTATCTATGTACATGGCTCCATTCAACTTTCCTTCAACTCTGAGTTGTCTCCCAGTCCCCAGCACTGAGAAATAACCTCATAGTATGATGCTGCCACCACCATACTTTATTGTTGGAAAGGTATTTAGTCTCACAGGTGATGAGTTGTCCCTGGTTTTCCCTAGACATGACGCTTTGATTTGAGGACCAAGCAGTTCTTAATCTTGGTTTCATCAGACCAGAGAATTTTTTTTCCAAACAGTCCAAATGTCCTTTAGGTTGCCTTTTTGCAAACATCAAGCAGGCTTTCTTGTGTTGCCTGGCCATTCTGCCATACATCCCATATTAGTGGAGTGTTGTAATAGCAGTTTTCCTTCTCAACGCTTCTCCTGTCTCCACACAAGTTCTATGGGTTCCAACATCAACACTCATGCCGAGTCTCTTCTACCCCATTTGTTGATTTTGCCCAGGCAGCTAACTTTAGGAGGAGTCGTGGTTGTTGCAGACTTACTCCATTTAATAATTATGGAGGCCACTGTGCTCTTGGGAACCTTTAACGCTGGAGGAATTTTTGTTACCTTCCCTAGATCTGTGCCTTGAAGCAATCCTGTTTCTAAACTCTGCAGATAATTCCTTCAACTACATGGCTTGGTTTTTGCTCTGATACACATTGTCAACTGTGGGATCTGGGTGATTGAGTGTTATTTGATGAGTGAAAAAACATAAATGATTTTAGCATACGGCTGCAAAGGGTGAAAGGGTCTAAATACTTTCTGAAGGCACTGTATTTTGTAAAGTTTAGTTTGCAGTACATATACCAGGCATGTAATACTCAGAAAACTGGATGCTAAACTGGAAGCAAGAAATACATTTAGTAAATCTTGTTTCATTACATTTCAGAGATAATTCTTGAATTGTTTTGCCGATATGACTCTGCACAGTAATGGATTAATCTGCCCCACTAGGCAACTCTAAAAATGTGGGTCAGATGTTAGGTATTTGATATCATGAAAAATAAAATGAATCAAAAAAAAAAAAAAAAAAACTGACAGCAAAACTGAAGAACACTGATCTACATGGAGTAGTCACTCCACAAATGATGATTTATCAGAAACATTTATGACATCAGTAACATGCATATTGTAGATGTAACCCCTTTTTTCTAATAATACCAAATATAGATTAATTTTTTTTCTGTTCTGATCAATAGAGTGATGTATAGAAGCACTGCTTAGCATTATTCCTGTCCGCATAAGAAAGAATGCTCAATTTGCATTAATGAAAGGCACCACACATTCCATCAAGCTAATGCAAAAAGGCACTGCCAGGTGTAGTAAACCCTGTAAATGTACTAGATGCTTTAGAATGGCTACAGGTGTGAGCACAATAGAGTTCCACAGAATTCCAAAGGTGCTCTTTTGAAAAAATATGTCGCTGTGATGCCCTAGGCCCACAGCCATGGTCAAGTTCCTTAATCATGGGCTTCAACAGTCATTAACAGAGCAAAGGAGTAAACAATCAACACTTTATCAAAAGAATAATAGAGTTTATTGTAAACTTTGAAAATGAAAGTGCTCATAAGAGTGTAAACAGTGCATATACAAAATTAATACACAGTTCAATAAATAAATAATGTGCCCTAAAACTAACCTGTTTCTTTTGGGGCGCAAATAATCAAAAAACTGGAGAAGTAAAACCATGTTCATGCTGTCATTACTCTTTCACTGTCCTTGTTAGGACAAAGGGAGTTCCCCCTGACACAGCGAGACAAATCCCAGTCTGTCGCCTCTTCCAGTCAACACAGACCTGAACTCCAGATACCACTGCGTCGGGACGTTCCTTCTTCAAACAGCTCCCGTGTCCCCTCTTCTCACCTGCTCTGCTTTTCAGCTATTCAGACAATGACAGTGCATCCACGTTTCAGAATCCTCACTCAGTCCTCCATCCTACTCTCCACAGATCAATCATCATGACAGATGCTGCCCAACTCGTCCAGCTTCCTGTTGCCTCTCTTTTCATTGATCGCATTTCTCATCCATTTACAAACAACCATTCCTTCAGGCTAACCCCGTTCCTTTTGTTTCACTTAACATTTTCTTGAAATGTGTGATGCCAGTCTAGTGACAAGCATAGGCTGTACTTTTGTTTCAACTGAATACCAAATGAGCATCTTAAAAAGTCAATATTGTTAATAAACTGTACCACATTTTTAATTTATGCTAGTATTTAAAAAACAAATTTTTATCTCACTTTGATATATTACTGTGCAGTTTGGAAAAGGTAAGAAAAAAAGATGTGCACACGGACACATAGTATGTTTTTTTAATCCATAATCCACAATTATCATAACAAATCAGGACCACTGCAGTTAATACTTCTGCTTCCATCATCTCACTGACCAGTAGACTTGTGTATAATAATGTGCAAGGATTCCAGACTGAAAATATGTTTACGGCAAAAATAACAATAAAACACATCCACCAAAAAAATCAACTTTATGAAAACTGGCATACATACGTGTACAGAATTCACCCTTTATAAAGCATGATCATCTTGTAAATGAAGCAACCATACATTTAACATGTTAATCATCCTCCATCATATATACAGTATGCTGCACACCTTCATTAACAGTTAGAGCAGCCACCCACCTGACGCATCCAGCCATTAGGTACAGCACCATCAGAATAAACGAATTATAGGTTGATCCCGACCACCAAGCCATAATGTTTGTCAGGATCATCTTGGCATTAAATATGACTTGTGCATTAATGCAATGTAACTGCTTACAGTTAACAAAAGCAAACCTTTCTCGCTAGGTGCCCTTTCTGCACTATGAGTGAAGCCAATTGCTACGATTACATTAGGTAAACCAGATACTGCTGGAAATTGCCTTTTTATGCTAAATTGTAAATCCACACCACATGGAAACTGAATATAGCACCTCATTAGTCAGTTCATAGCTTCTAGTACACCTTGGCCGAAATATTCCTGATCTTTTGCCCAGTTCCCTCCGGTAGGTGTCTGTTGTCAAAAGCCAACCATTGTTAAAACCTGGATATAAACAGGTATAGCCCTATTTCAGGTAACCTGGGTTTCTATTGCCAGGCCCAATTCAGCACATAGTTCTAAGATTAAGGCTCTTTGAAGAATTTGCATTGTCTTCGAGCAGCACCTAATAAAATTTTGCTTTTTTAAACCATTAGGACATGAACAATCCATACATAAGGCATAACATTTACCTTTCTGTGAGCAGGGAGTGAATCGCACCATTGTTTTAAGTGAAGTTTGGCTTCTAATTTTGAGAAGTAACAACAGGCAGCGATGGCCATCTTAAAAGGCAACAGCTGTTATTACATGTCATAATCATTACTTTTAAGTGTAATGCATTTGTCTTGTCAACACACATTATAATAACAGCTCAGTGATATGAATTGTTACGCATGTGAACTGTCATTTAGCTGGTTTGGTTGCATTTTTCTACCTTAGATTAGATTACATAAACTTTATTAATCCCAAGGGAAAATTCACAATTAAAATGTCATCATTTCCCACATTCCCCGAAATGTTGCATGTGGATAAGTCACAGTTGCCATAAATATATGCAAGTTCTCGTGTCAAATTTTCTTTTTATAAATCCTGACTTTTGCATTGAAAGTTGCATATGCATATTTTGGGACTCTTTTTGTACACATACAACTTTCAAAAATCTGACTCCTGGTGTGTAACCATTATAGTCATATAATACTGGCCTAGAAACCTATGCCTCTATTTATCAAGTATAGGAAAAGGGTGAGGGCAGCACGGTGGCGCAGTGGTAGCGCTGCTGCCTCGCAGTTAGGAGACCTGGGTTCGCTTCTCGGGTCCTCCCTGCATGGAGTTTGCATGTTCTCCCCGTGCCTGCTTGGGTTTCCTCCCACAGTCCAAATACACGCAGGTTAGGTGTATTGGCGATTCTAAACTGTGAGGGTGTGTGCCCTGCGGTGGACTGGTGCCCTGCCCGGGGTTTGTTTCCTGCCTTGCGCATTATGCTGGCTGAGATTGGCTCCAGCAGACCCCCGTGACCCTGTAGTTTGGATATAGCAGGTTGGATAATGGATGGATGGATGGGGGAAATGTTCCTAACTGGCTCAAAAATCTCAGGGTGATGCAAATTTGGTTCTACTTTTATGAGTAGGTGTATTATCAATTTGTCTAATTTAAGAAACTACTCCTAATTTCATCAGCATTTAGGACAGTTTGTGTGCTTGTTAAGAGCTACCAGAAAATGCCACTCAAGAAGAAACTGGCACATAAAAAAGAGGCAGAAAGTTTTGGAAACATTTGACAACAGTGAACTTGTAAAATGATATACATTTGACAGAGATAGAAAATATTTGTAACAAATCTTGTATGTTACATGACTGATCCACCTACATGAAGAAGCCATTAGCTGTTAGCCGAAATGAAAATTGTTTGTAAAGTTTTTTTGAGCGTAGGAAAAATTCAGCTTTGCAATAGTGATGACTTGTGCATGTCACAACAAACTATTTATTGAATTTTGTACCAAACTTTGAAAGTTCTTGCAATGTATAAAGTAATACGCAGATTCATACAAATCTACACAACTCAATGAGTTGATATTAAAGCAAGCCATATTCATGCTAATCACCATTCACATAAAGATCACTGCCCCAAGTGTAAATGAGCACACATATATGAATCACAAGTGATATCACAGTATGAACCCACAAATGGGACACAGATGCAAACTGTATTGTGGTAGCCAGCATATTACAATAAAAACAGATGGGGATGATTGGGCAAATGACCACAAAATGTCACTCAGGTACGCCGAGTTCTGCATTCCACAAACCCCAGGGACATTTGTGTTGTACTTCACAAGCATGGCAAGGTTCAAGACGGCAGGTGGAGAGTCCCAGGACATTCGATAGACACAGCCTTGCAGAAGAAAAGGGGGATCACAGAGAGGGACACGTTACATGACTCTGGAAGACAATTGGGAACACTGAAAGGACACAAATGACTTACAGCCATGGCTATTCAGTAACTGCTATTTTATGTGGCACTTCTCATGGCTATAACAGTGGAAAGGTGATTCTTCTGAAAAGTACTGCTGTGGATCATTCATTTTTTGGGCTTAACTCTCATTCTGTGTCTCTGTCTTTCCATCTTGGTTCTTGCTGCATTATTATTCTTCATATTGTTGCAATTAAGTGACAATAATTATGTGCAGCGTAGCATAATATTTTATCATATGTTTTCCTTCTTCTACTGATACTTTGAATATTAGTATTATTTTATGATTACTGCTAGTACAGTGAAACACCTGTTTAATTAAAATGGCTTAATAGCACCATGGCAAGTTTGTCTGTTTAGATTGAGTCATGCATTTAAGAACCACTGTTCACCGGATAGGCTAGCCCTTACATCACTCTTTCTTTGTGCATCTTGTTTCTTTTGTTCATCAGATATTCTAGCCCATACAGCCATTTGTCTTTGTGGTTCTTGTTGTCCTACTTCATCAAGCATTCCAACCCTTACATCTGACTTTCTCTGTGCTTCTTGTTTCCTCTGTTCATCAATCACTTCTCTCGAAGGTGCATGGCAACATTACGCCCTGGCATGGACTCTGGATGTTTTATCACTTTATGTATAATTATTTATATTTGTCATTGTAGTGAAACTTTAGAGTTAATTTTAGAAAACTACAAAATGTCATCATGAATGGCAACCTGCGGCAAAGGGATGCCATAAAATCATGAGATCATTGATTTTTATTAATACTTGTATTAATACTTGTGTGCACATTAAAATGTTTTTTTGTACAATGTACAATTCTCATGACAGTGGAATAGGTTATTCTTAGCCAGTCTACTGCAGTGGAAAATGTGGTTATCATTTACTCATGCATGGGAAAAAAAATACAGTGAAACCGGTATAATTTTGAAAAATACCGCGATATAGAATTTTGGTCATACCGCCCAGCACTAATCTCTGTTGAAATGATGTTACCAGCCCAGCACAACACAGCATAGAAAACCATACTGGCTATCAAAAAATTATAGAAGATGTGAAGGAAGTCACTTCCTACATTAAAGGAATGCAGTCTCCTAAGGAAAAAGAGCTTGCTCTGACCTTTCTTCTATAGTTCTTCTGTGTTTTGAGACCAGTCCAAACCTGTTATTGATGTGGACCCAAGTACTTTAAGGAGTGCACCAACTCTGTGTCCAATTGTTGAATAGTGACTGGACATAAAGGCTATTTGGTGTGGTGAAAGTTAATAACCAGTCCTGGGTTTTGCTGATGTTAAAATGCAGAGAATTCGTTTTGCACCAAGAAGCAGACTTCTCCACCTGACTCCTATAATCTGTCTCATCCCCTTTATCAAAACACCCAGAAAGTGCAAAATTATTAGAGAATTTCTGCAAGTGTTATATTTGTAGTCAGAGGTTTACAGAGTGAAGAAAAAAGGAGACAGGACTGTTCTTTGTGGTTCTTCATTTCATATGTATATTCACAGGCCTCCTATACTGGGGTATCAAGCAGAATCTGAAATTCCTTAGGGCCATGAAAAAGTTGATAATCAGTGACTTACAGTACAGTATATACAGGGCTTCACAGGCTAACATCATCCAACTATCCATTTTTGTAATTCAGTTTTACAGAGTCAGAGGGAATAAGACCCTATCTTTATATCACTTGATGCCAGTCTTTTGCAAATCACTCTCACTGTGAGATTCACAGTCACTTCCACTGAGCCAATTTAGAGTTGCAGGTGAAATGAACTCATCTTTAGGATGTGAAAGAAAACAAGAAAAATCCACCCAGTCACAAGGATCATGTACTGTATCTTCCAGTGTTCCACCATTTTGCCTGTTTCATGTCAGTGACTTTTCTTAGATGGTACTCACAATGTAATATTCTTAAATAACCAAACAAAACATGTGAACATAGGGGGAGAACATTCTCCATTTAGATTGTAAAAAAAAGGAGGGAATAGAACCAAAATCTCTATACCTGTGATGCAACAGTGCAAACTGCAATACCCTTAGCTGTCAAGTTCAATGGTTATGGAACAGTTTACAAAAAATATATATAGGCAAAATAAAACTGTAATCAATACTGAATGCACTATGGTCTATCATGTTTAATATTAGTCATGTTTTATTGAAATGTGGCTTTTTGATTTACGATACATCAGATACCAATAAATATAAATTTTTCAAACAGTTATTAACAATACTTCTAAATTTAGTTTCAAATTGACTACTTCTTAAAGGGCATTAATACATTTCCAGTGACCTTTATTAATGTCTATCTCTTAAGTTGTTAACTGATATGTACTATAACTTTATGGTTAGTGTGGGCTGATGGTTTAATAAGTATCTTTAATAACATATGCTATAATATATCATACATTAACTACAGATTAGGTCTAGACTGGCATGACAAATTGTCATTAGGGCCAACGCTAAACAGACTTGGTTTATGTGTTGCCAAACTGTGAACTGGTAAGCAAACAACAAGATGACTGCATGCCAATAGAAAAAGATGCCATCAATCAAAAGTAAAACAACTTTTAATGTTTTCCTGAGGTTATTGAATTTGTAAGGTGCTCTCACTTGGCTTTGTCATGGGTTGGTGGTATAACTTAATCCAGTTTTACACGCACCTGGTCTTGCAAGCCTGATTTTTGACAGGAGTTTTGAGCTTGTGATGGAATTCATTACCTCATTATACTCTGTCTAATTTGGCACAGTAGAAGTAGCCCTCTTCCAAAACATCACTACTGAGTTTTATTCTTTTATTTATTCTACCAGGTTTCAACCAAATTATACAGTTGTATGATGGCTAGGGGTGTCTGACAGCCAAACTTCAATGTAAATAGCATTGCATGGCCCCATAAAGTGATAGTTTTCAAAGGGGTGGCACTAATGAAGAGAAGGAATCACACTGCATGACAGTTGCAGTCAAATCCAAAGAGGCATTTAGACTTAGTAAAATATCCAGAGTTGCTTGTCAAAAGTTGTATTGCACTGAACCTATCTTAGAAAAGGAATAAATAGTCAATATATTTTGTAAACCAACTACATTATCTGTTAATGTTAACAATTTCTGTCCACTGACATGTTAAAGTGACTTTTTAAACAACTTTACCATCATTAAACTGCGTAATATTTAAACTAATAATAACAATAAAAAAATAATAGTGCAACTTCCTGTAATAATACAATTACTTCAAGGCTTCAAGCCCAGGTACGTTACACAGTACTCACCAAATAAAAATAAATAAAATAAAACAAGTGCAACTTGGTGATGACATCTTTACCAACTGAACCATCATTAAGGCAAATTGCATTAATAACAATTAGGACCTTGCTTCAAGTAAAGCTATATACATAAATAATAAAACTGAAACTTGCATTTATAATGCTATTTATGGTATAGCAGGTCCACGGCTTCAAAAAAAATATGGGCAGTTTTTAAATCTAGTCAGCCATGTCCGTCTCCGTGGGCGCGAATACACAACCGCAGGGAGTTGAAGAAGCAATTGGGGCGAGTCGTTCTCTATTGCTTCATCGGCTTCCTAAGGCGTGTGATTAAGGTGCTGCGTCCAAGGAGATGTATATTTATAAACCGGCAGGATAGAGAGAAGGTAAAAAGAAAAGATAGAACAGAAGGAGGTCAAAGAAGGGAAAAGGCAGTCATGGGAGACGAACCACACACCAAGAAGGAGAAGGCAGCACGGGCTGGGGCTCCGTGAGGGAGCGCAGGCTGCGGCGCTCTAGGGGCTGGTTCGCCCCACTGACTAAGCGTGTAGAGTGGGGCGAGCGAGATGTAAGGCAATAATAATAATAATAATTCATTTTATTTATAAGGCACTTTAAATTAGTAGTAAATTCCAAAGTGCTACATAAAAATTTTTAACAAAGACAAAACAAGATAAAAACAGAGATAAAACAACAATAAATAGTGACATTCTTGTTAATATGCTTTCCTAAATAAAAAAAAAGTCTTTAGCTGTTTTTTAAAACAGCCCACAATCTGCTGTGTTCTCAAGTTCTCTGGTAGGGCATTCCAGAGCCGTGGAGCAGCAACTGCAAAGGCCTCCCAATGGATCTGAGGAGCGACTGAGTGAGCGCGAAGGAAGATGGGAGGTGTGCCGACCTCGGACAGTCTGGATGCGCAGTGTGGTGGCAGCCAAGCCGGGGGTCGGCAGAAAGGAGTTCGTGCTGCAGAGGCTCCACCGGCAACACCAGTTATGGGTGAGGCGAGAAGACAGAAGTTGCTGGGCTGAGATTGTGTGAGGAGAGAGACTGTATTTTAACGGATTTATTTATTATGGATTTTATCCCCACGTTTCACTGGTTTTATGGATTTGCTATTTATTTGGGTACTGTATTTTTTTTTTAACACTGCACAATGAACACTTGGTTTTACTTTTGACAGTTTTTAATAAAAGCACTTGAGCACTTTCCACCATCCCCTGGCTTCAATGAGATTTTCAGCTCATCTTGGTCATAACTATCGACAGTGTTCGTTCAACAGACTCCCATGTGGGAAGAGTCTGTACCCAGGTACATTACACAGTATTCAAGTATTGTAAAAAAAAAAAAAAAAAAAAAGTGCTATTTGGCTTGCAGTATTATCCAGTACTATAGAAATGGCAGCCACACATTTTAAAATAATAATGGTCCACATCCGACCTTTTAAAATATCTCCAGACAATAGACATGACTCACTTTTTCGGCAAAAGTTCTTCTGTGCCATCATGTTCAACTTTATACAGCTTCAGTTTCGGAATGGTCTCTGTCCATTTTCACTGCTCAATACACCTACTAACGCATGTACTCCGTTGCATGCATGTTTAGCGGTGTAGCAGTGAAAAAGGTCCCCCCTTAAACAGCTTCCTGCTGCATCACATTCCAAACATTGTTTAGTATATTTAAACCGGTGTTGCGGTATAAGAAAAATCTATATCATAACAAAAATAAAAAATGTTTTTCAGTATGAATCGGTATACCAACCAGCACTAACAGAGATCCATCGAAACAACGTCTTAATTAAAAGGGGACACTCAATTATAGAATGGACTCTGGTGGTAGTGAAGCAGGGAATTAAAACAGTAAGTACAAGTTATCGTCAATATACTAACAACCCAATTCTTTTTCATTTACTCAGAATATGGAACCAATGTAGTACTTCAAGATAGAGAACCTTTTATCTGTGGAATCTCTGCAAAACAACCACCTTTTACTACCCTCTCAAACTTACAGAGTTTTTAATGTTTGGAAAACGTACGGGATTTAATCATTTAGAGATTTGTATGTACACAGATAATGTCTTTGCATTCTACGAACAATTACACTCCAAATTTAGCTTCCCATCAACACAATTTTTCTACTATTTCCAAATTAGAAACTTTGCTAAACAAAATCTGCCCAATTTTCCTCACCTCCCACCTACTCTTATTTCAGAAGAAATATTGCTCAGTCTTGAAGACTCAGACAGCATTTCTATAATATACAAAAACATTTTAAAGTCCCTTCCTTTCAAAGATCCCAGAGGGCAGTGAGAAAAGGATCTCTTGCTCAGCATTTCAGAAAAAGAGTGGAATGCAGCCACGCACAGAATTTACTCTGGCTCCATATGTGCAAAGCGTACACTTATTCAACTTAAAATCTTTCATCGCGCACATCTCTCTCGTTTAAAACTGTCCTAAATGTCTCCAGTGCAGGACCCAACCTGTGAACGTTGCAATTGGGCTCCAGCCTCATTGGGCCACATGTTTTGGATGTGCACTAAATTAACATCATTCTGGACAAAAACCTTTAAATGCCTATCAGGCAGCCTTGCTGTCACAATCCCTCCTAATCCATTAACAGCTGTGTTTGGTGTACTCCCAGGTGGGCTTAAAGTGGAAAAGGACAAACAAACTGTAATTGCCTTTACTTCACTGTTACCATGTAGACTTATCTTGCTGAACTGGAAGAATCCTAACTCACCTCTTTTAAGTCAGTGGATAACTGATGTTATATACAGGGTGACACAGAAAAACTGGAACTTTTGAAATGCGTAGTGGGAGCCATGTACAGTTGGCAGCACTGCGGAACAGGGACCTTGAGCTGTAAACAATCTCGCCATTTAGTAATCAATTGCAAGGCAATCAATGGCAGCTGTGCGAGAAATGTTCGGTAACCGTGTCATCTCAAGATTCGGTGACATTCTCTGGCCCTCAAGATCACCAGATTTGTCCGTTTGTGATTTTTTATTGTGGGGCTACCTTAAGAGTCGGGTCCACACGACTCGGCCAAGGACACTGAATGAATTGAAACAAAGAATTCAAGACGAAATTCGTGGTATCCCAGCTGAGATGTTGCAGTGATCAATGGGGAATCTCAACAGCAGATTGGAAGAATGCATACGTACAGGAGGACGCCATCTACAGGACGTAATTTTCAGACATTGATAATTTGGATTACTGTCTCTTAAAAGGCAAGTTGTAGTGGTTCAATTGCTGTCAATAAAATTTTGTTGTTGGATTTCTTCTATTTTTATTGGGCTTTTCAAAAGTTCACGTTTTTCTGTGTCACCCTGTACTGTTTGAATTTGGAAAATATGAAATTCTTACTTAGAGGATCTGTTCAAAACATTTTTAAAACCTAGCAGGATCTAATCAATAACATTATAGAATAAGCATTTATATTGGGGAAAAGGATTATCCCCTTTTTTCGTCTCTTAAAGTTTTACTCTTGCTGTTGGCCTTCCTCTCTTTCTCCTGGGTGGGGGCTGAATTGAATTTAGTTTTGTTAAGTTTGACTTGCTTGTATGAAATGTTACTAGCTTGTAATAAATTCAATAAAATAGAAAAAAAAAACTGAATGCCATTATGAACAATTCTGCACATCCTCTCTCTGACACAGTGAGTACTTTCTGCCAACTAATCACTCAGTATAAGTGTATCAAGAAAACACTACTGGGGCTCCTTTATACCAACAGCAACATGCCTGCATCTTGACCCACTGGGACTGTGACAGGTAAGTCACAACTTTTTTTTTTCCTTTTTTAATTTTCTTACTTTATAGTTATTCTAGTGTGTGTTCAAAACAAAGTGTGTCTGAATATTTACTTATTTATTTACTTCTTTATTTACCTACCTATCTATTTATGCATTTATTTATTTAAAGAGCTTCTGTAAAAGGCCACCTGGGGACAAATAAAGTTCTGTCTATCTAGCTATCTAGTTAAATTTCTAACTACAGGTGTACCCAGAAGCACCCGTTGAAAGATAGCCTTTTACCTTTAAAAATCTTTTTTAAAAGATTTTCAATAGTTAGTGATTCACATCCGGAAAGTATTCACAGCGCATCACTTTTTTCACATTTTGTTATGTTACAGCCTTATTCCAAAATGGATTAAATTCATTTTTTTCCTCAGAATTCTACACACAACACCCCATAATGACAATGTGAAAAACATTTACTTGAGGTTTTTGCAAATTTATTAAAAATAAAAAAGCTGAGAAATCACATGTACATAAGTATTCACAGCCTTTGCTCAATACTTTCTCGATGCACCTTTGGCAGCAATTACAGCCTCAAGTCTTTTTGAATATGATGCCACAAGCTTAGCACACCTATCCTTGGCCAGTTTCGCCCATTCCTCTTTGCAGCACCTCTCAAGCTCCATCAGGTTGGATGGGAAGCGTCGGTGCACAGCCATTTTAAGATCTCTCCAGAGATGTTCAATCGGATTCAAGTCTGGGCTCTGGCTGGGCCACTCAAGGACATTCACAGAGTTATCCTGAAGCCACTCCTTTGATATCTTGGCTGTGTGCTTAGGGTCATTGTCCTGCTGAAAGATGAACCGTCGTCCCAGTCTGAGGTCAAGAGCGCTCTGGAGCAGGTTTTCATCCAGGATGTCTCTGTACATTAGTCAGGATAAAGGGAAAGATGACTGCAGCAGTCTCCCAGTTTCTGCCGCTGAAAAACTTCCCCACAGCATGATGCTGCCAATGCCATGTTTCACTGTAGGGATGGTATTGGCCTGGTGATGAGCGGTGCCTGGTTTCCTCCAAACATGACGCCTGACATTCACACCAAAGAGTTCAATCTTTGTCTCATCAGACCAGAGAATTTTGTTTCTCTTGGTCTGATAGTCCTTCAGGTGCCTTTTGGCAAACTCCAGGCAGGCTGCCATGTGCCTTTTACTAAAGAGTGGCTTCTGTCTGGCTACTCTACCATACAGGCCTGATTGGTGGATTGCTGCAGAGATGGTTGTCCTTCTGGAAGGTTCTCCTCTCTCCACAGAGGACCTCTGGAGCTCTGACAGAGCGTTCTTGGTCATCTCCCTCACTAAGGCCCTTCTCTCCCTTCTCTCCCGATCGCTCAGTTTACCTTCGAAACCTGGTGGTTTCGAACTTCTTCCACTTACGGATGATGGAGGCCACTGTGCTCATTGGGACCTTCAAAGCAGCAGAAATTTTTCTGTAACCTTCCCCAGATTTGTGCCTCAAAACAATCCTGTCTCGGAGGTCTACAGACAATTCCTTTGACTTCATGCTTGGTTTGTGCTCTGACATGAACTGTCCACTGTGGGACCTTCTATAGACAGGTGTGTGCCTTTCCAAATCATGTCCAATCAACTGAATTTACCACAGGTGGACTCAAATTAAGCTGCAGAAACATCTCAAGGATGATCGGGGAAACAGGATGCACCTGAGCTCAATTTTGAGATTCATGGCAAAGGCTGTGAATACTTATGTACATGTGATTTCTCAGTTTTTTTTTATTTTTAATAAATTTGCAAAAACATCAAGTAAACTTTTTTCATGTTGTCATTATGGGGTGTTGTGTGTAGAATTCTCAGGAAAAAAATGAATTTAATCCATTTTGGAATAAGGCTGTAACATAACAAAATGTGGAAACAGTGATGCGCTGTGAATACTTTCCGGATGAAATGTATGTCCTCTGCTTCACAAAAATGGCTAAGTCATGTTAAGCTCGTAACTCAAAACTGGCTACTGGGAAAGATTACTAAACAGCTGTCATTATGATGCGTTTTTGTATTGATGTTTTATTTGTAAGAGCTTAATCAAAACAAATTATACACAACTAATATAGTTATGACACAAAGGTCAAGTAAAGCGAAAGCAAAACAGTTTTTTATATTTCTTTCTCTGTTTTAAATGTGTAAACCAGTGTAAGCTTTGTAAGACTGTGCCAACCATTTATAACATACTCTTTAAATTATCTTTTTACATATATTAAATGCTACAGGCTTCCCATCTGTTGCACAATTACTTGCAAGCTTACTGGGACTAGAACCTTGACCTTCATCTTGATTGAACGCTTATGACCCAAAATGTACTGGTAATTCAAAACATGTGAGGAAGGGGCAATCTCAGAAATTGACCTCTGCTTGTGGGTTTATTATGGCAGATAAAGTGATATGCCAGGAAAAAAAAAAAACACAACCAACATCTGCTGAGCATCAAGCAAAGCATGGAAACCAATGAAGTGACAAGGAACACCAGAACAAAACGAAGAAGAAGCGCCATCTGCTTAAAGTAAAGTGTGGGATACAGAATGCAAAAACAACTGAGAAATGCATGCAATGGTCAAATAAGTATTCAGAATCCAGATGGAACCGAGTTCATATGTGTGAAAAACAACTGGTGAAGAGTTTATTGTTGCTCATATCTAGCCTTTTGTTGTCCTGGCATTCACAAAAAACTGACCTGTGCTTGTTGGTTTCTTATAGCAATGTGATTGGAAGTGACATGGCAGAAAGAAAAAGAACACCAGAAGCATCTGATGAGTGTCAGGCAAATCAAAACATGATGGAGAACACCACAATAGGAAGGAGAAGAGGAATAAGAGCAGCGCCATCTGCTGAGTGTCACATGTGTGATACAGAATGCAGGAACAACAAAGATGGGCATTATGATTCAATAAGCAAACAAGACACTGACACACTCACACAAGCAAGAAGTAATCCTGAATACAACCAGATATGTTCTAGAAATTAAAAAAAAGTAGGTTGCAGCAATCTCATGGTCACTTTCTTGGTGGGCAGAAAAGTATATTGTGAAAAAAGCATGGTCCCAAAAGTCCATCTATTGATAATCCCACAGGACATGGTACATGGATGTTCAAAATTCATAATCAAGTGTAAGTGTTACATCTATTGATCATCGAATGTGACGAAGAAAATAAAGACCGGCAACATCTGCTGGGTGTCAAGGACATCACAGAAAGCACTTAAGATACAGAAGCTTAGCAGCAAGCAGACACCGGCTCATAGGCAGGCAAGGCAAAATCCGAAATACAGAATGCAAGAATGTGAAGGAAATATATACCGACAAACCAGCACTACTGTACTTGGAAAAGTTACTTCACCATTGTGATCACTGCGAAATGGTATTTTTTTCATGGTGAAAACAAAAGTATTTGCTGTTAAAATGGAAAAGGCCAGCTTGATCTGTATGAACTACCTTTATTTTAGGACCGTAATTCTTTGTGTTTCACTAGCATACAGTAGTAATAAAACGAATGTGGAGGAAACGTTCTTTCTATAACCAAGAGGCTCTGGAAAAGCTAAGCACTCTTAACTGTTTAAATATTCAGTAAGTTAGAGATTATCTATATAATGAAAAAGATAGCATATAAACTGAAGATTTACTGGTTTGTATTGAGTTCGAGGTAGCCTGTTTGCCTTATGGTACAAAACAAAAAAGGCATCTTTCAGATGTCACGGCAAAGTATTTCATGTATATCAGTATATCTATAGTGGGTGGAAGAGGTCTGGACACACAAAAACATTTGGGAACACAGGCAGAAACCAAAGTCAACATTTAACAAAACCTTCAGAACATTTTTCTTCATGATGAGAACTACAAGTTGAATAAGAAGTGTGGTTGACAGTATGTCTCTGGGGACCTTCAAAACTCGATTTGATGTTATTTGGGATAAAGTGTAAGCAGGGCTGACAGGCTTTTTTGAAATGAATGACCTATTCTCGTCAATAGCGTTCTAATCCATCATTTTCTTTCATTACATGGTTGCAGCACTAGGTGAAAAGGAAAGAATCCTGAACAGGCCACTCGTAAAGAAGTCTCCCAAAAGTAATCACGCATATGTTTTAACACGAAATCAGAGAACAGGCAGCAGTTAGGGTATAACATCACTTCACAACGACTGTGTCAATGGGGCTCTAATACTAAAACTCCGAAAGTGTTAATGTCTTCAAATTCTAAACACCCGTTTTTGCACCAAGTGACGAAGGCGGTGTTCACTGCGAGCTCAGACTGTATGCTAATTATAATCTCCGTTTTGAGTATGAAATTAAAAATGGTGCGAGTGCACGAAGTGGACACTTATCAGGCAAAAGTGTTTTCATTTAAAATGATCGACATCGAAACAGAGTTTGAAAAGTACCCTCCACCAACAAGCAACGGAACATCACCCCCCAACTACCCGTTGTTTTGCATTGGATAAAAGAAAGCTGCACTATCCTATTATTATTACCATTATTATGATTACGACTTTGCTCTAAAGTAAACAACAACAACAACGTATGTCGACCAAACCATGTCACATCTCAAGGCCTCTCGGCATTCCTCTATATACGCAAGGCAAGTGTCATTTTATACGTCAGATATGCAAATAAGTACTGATCAACTTCACCTTTCAGTTATTTTATAACCGTTACAATAAAGAGGATTACAGGTAAACTAGTAAGGTTTCTAATACTTACTGTGCTGTTGTTATAAAAGTGAACGTTCACCTTTGCACTCTCACCTCACTTCGCCCCGCCTCTTCATGAGAAACCCTTAAAGATGCAGTATGGGAGTTGTAGTTCTAAGAATCGGTGTCGAATGCTAATGCTATTTAGGGTCTAACTTTCTGTTTTAAATAATAAATGTAACCTTTTAGGTTCGGTGAAATCATATTTCCTACCGAATTCCAAAGACATGCATTTTAGTTCAATCAGGCAATCTAAGTACGCCTAGTTTGGGAGACAGCGAGTTCCTATTCCACCCCCGAAAGTGCCAGATTAGACTGTGGCACTAAAAACCTAAAATTATATTAGGTTAGGATCAAGGATAAATGGATAGATAGAACCATCCTACGCTTACCCCCATTTTATCATGGCTTTAGAAACAATCGTTATTCTCCGGATATTGCTTTTTTAATGCCTTCAACGAAGAAATGAGGAGGAGAGAGCAGAGTTTAGCAGCAGCACTGATACAGCAGCGCGGTGCCGCATCCACGAAACACCTCAGGATCCCAAATTAGGACTCGAGCGCAGCCGTGCAACGGGAGACACCTCAGCACCACATTAGTTTGAATGGGAGGTACAAGAAGTATCTAAGATGGAGAATAGTGTATGATAAATATAATTGCAATAAATTCCACTGCCTTCTAAAAAACTCCCAATACACTGATAATAAGCACAGCAGTTTCAAGAATCTCCCTTCTCAAGGATTCCTTAAACTTGGTTTGTATCTTCACAAACGTTAGCCTAATTAAAACATGGATTGACAGGTCTCTGCCAAAATTGTGTGCTGGGCTTGTGGATTTATCAATGAACATTTTGTTACTGAGAATCTTTTATTGTCATTCTTCTTTCTTTTTAATAGTGCAAAAAACTAAATGGCCAACAATTTTATTTTTATTAACATACAAAATGACTTAATAATCCATTCCACTCTAGAAACAAATCTAAATAAAAATGGTTTATTTATAAGCTTTCAATATGTTATTGCATATCTCTAAATACTAAGGGCAGTGGCTGATGAGAAATTAACAGAGTGATGGTAGCTGAATTCAGACTCAGATGAGTATTCTTTGATTACCAATAACGTTGCTACATGAGTTAGCAGGGACAAGGGGCCCGTCAATACCCGAACTGGAAAACAAATCTATGTGAGTGACAGGCACCATAATCAAAAGCAGTAAAACAACCCCTTCTACAATAAAAAAAAAAATCCTAAAATTTTAAAAAATGCTTTGTCAGATTTGACTGAAATCTGGTGATGATACAAAAGAAAAGAAAAAAAAAATAGCTGCCGCTTTTTAAGTGACAGCTTATTAATTTTGATATTATTATGCTATGTGCTGTACTGTAGTGCAAATGAAGCACACAGCAGGAGCAATTGATGGGCCACACAAATAGCACCACTGGCCTGAACACAGGGCGGTGGGCTGGACAGGAAAAAAAGACACATTATCATGTGAAATGGAAAGAAAATGTTCTATGAAGCCTAAGGAAAATATGCAGTTCTTTAATAATAATAATACATTTTATTTATATAGCGCCTTTCCCATGCTCAAGGCACTTACAGAATATAAGAAAGAACGGCAGGGTATACAGTATATAGCATTGTACAGACCAAATAAATAAATAAAGAAGATTAAGACAGTAAATTCAGAGAAAAAAGCCTAACAGACAACATTATTGATGGTCTAGCACACACACACAGGTTACATGAGCGTCTTGACATGGAGGTAAACTGAGAGAAGGGTAATAAAGTCAAGTAGAGCTAAAAGCCTTCCTGAATAGATGAGTTTTGAGTTGTTTTTAAAAGAATTCATGGAGTCAGCTGGTCTAATTAATTTCGGTGGGTCATTCCAGAGTCTGGGCACTATACAGAAGAAGGCCCTGCTGTCACCCATGGAGTGTAGATTAGTGTGGGGTACAAGATTGACAGAATCAGAGGACCTTAGTGGGCGGACAGGCACATAGTGATGGAGAATGTCACTGATGTAGTTTGGCACGAGGTTATTTAAGGCTTTGTAGGTTATAAGTAGGATTTTATATTCAATTCTGTAAGACACAGGGAGCCAGTGAAGGCGAAGCAGGATGGGTGTTATGTGCTCGCTGTTGCTGGTTCGAGTAAGGACTCTTGCAGCTGAGTTTTGAATAAGCTGGAGCTGTGATATAAGATTAGAAGGGGCACCTGCCAGTAGGGAATGACAATAATCAATGCAGGATGTGATAAAAACATGGACAAGTTTCTCAGCATTAGAAAATAAGAGGAAGGAGCAAACACGGGGATATGTTACGGAGGTGAAAGTAAGAAAGTTTCTTAATGTGATTTATGTGGGTGGAATAAGAAAGGGAGGAATCAAAAATGACACCAAGATTCTTTGCAGTAGAGGCAGGTCTGATGAGACAACTGCCAAGATGGACTGGGAAGGAGCTCATTTTATTAGGTTGCACTTTAGTCCCAATTTGCAGGAGGTCAGTTTTGTTGCAATTTAATTTTAAAGAGTTCTGCTCCATGCAGGTATTAATTTCACTGAGGCAGGTTGTCAGCCGAGAAAGTTCTGATGAAGTTCCACTTTTAACAATGAAATAGAGTTGAGTATCATCTGCATAAAAATGGTAATCCAGTCCATAACTACAAATTATATGGCCAAGGGGAAGCATATAAATACAGAAAAGCAGAAGGCCAAGGACAAAGCCCTGAGGATCTCCTTGTGTGACTGGTGCTGAGCTGGATCTGCTGTTGCCAAGACTAACAAACTCTTGCCTATCAGTCAGATAGGACTTGAACCACTGGAGAGCAATGCCAGAGATACCCAGCATGTTCTCCATTCTGGACAGTAGAATGTCATGTCTGACAGTGTCAAATGCTGCACTGAGGTCTAACAGAATTAATATGCTGGCTTGTCCAGAGTCTGCTGCCGTAAGCAAATAATTGGTTACCCGTAGCAGAGCAGTTTCACAGCTGTGCTGTGCTCTGAAACCAGACTGAAAGGGTTCCATCAAATCATTAGAAGTTAAGTAGTTGGTGAGTTGGGAAGCTACAACACGCTGAAGAACTTTTGACAGAAATGGTAAGTGGGAAATAGGCCGAAAATTGTTAAGATCATCATCATCATCAAGACTAGACTTTTTTTAACACTGGGTTTACCAAAGCGATTTTAAAAGTGAGCAGCACAAAGCCAGTGTCAAGGGACGAGTTTATTATTGTTATAACAGTCGGGATTATGGCATGAAGGCAGGATTTAAGTAGTGTGCTAGGGATGGGGTTCAGTATAGAAGTAGTCCGCCTCATCTTACAAAGCAGGTCATTAACAAAACACAGATGTGACTGGTGAGAACTTAGAGAAGGAGCTGGATGGAGTGGGAAAACAGGAAGAGATATAAACAAATGATGTATTTATGTTAGTTGAATTATTTAGATCTTTAATTTTGTTGCGGAAAAAGTGGAGGAATTCCTCACAGACTTCAGTAGAAGAGATAGTTGGGCCAGATGCAGGTTCAATTAGTTTATTAACTACAGAAAACAAAACCCTTGTGTTGTTATCATGGCCATTTTCTATTATTCTGCCATAATGGGTGTTCTTGGCAGCAGTTAGTGCTTCTCTGTAAGCTCTTTGGTGGTCAGAGAAAGCCTGGATGTGCACGGTGAGGCCAGTCTTACGTGACATTCTCTCAAGGCGTCGGCTAGCTGCTTTCATAGATCGCAATTCTGAATTACAACAAGGAGCTGAACGCTTAAAGGAAACCTCCAGAAAGCATAGAGGGACAGATATTTTTAAGGTTTCTGTAAGAAATTTGTCATTTACAGGTAAGAGGAGTGAAAGGCAATGGTTTGCAAACACTGTTTCATGATGTCTATTACTAGTGTAGTACCCAATTCAGTCCCCCTTGCAAAAACGTAAACTAAACTTCAAAATCAGTGACATTTCATGAACAGGGTTTGTACAGAAATAAGTACTAGAGCTCACCCTTCTTCACAGATCATTGCAAGATGAAAATTCCATTTTCTTAAAAAAAGTTAATTCACCTTTATGAATGTTGCCCCCACAGCAAAGAACCCGCAAGTACGTGCATTTCTGTGATTCATTCACAGGTAACAATTGTGCGCGCACTGCTCATTTATTTTCATAGCAAAGAACCGGAGTACTAACCAATAAGCAACCTACAAATGACAGCACTCTGCAAGACACTGATTGCAAAATTTTATCCCGGGTAAGTTTTAGTCAAATCCTAGTACAGAAACTGCACTGCCTAAAACAGTGAATGAAATCACAGGTTAATGCAGACAAAGGCCACATATCCGTTCTTCTTCTCCAAGACCTGAGTGCAGCATTTGACATCACAGACGCAAGTATTGTTATAAATCGCCTTAGACAATGGGTGGGCATCTCTGGTAATGTCTTAAGATGGATTCAGTATTATTTAACAGGCAGAAAATTCTTTTATAGTTGTGGTGTGTTAAGTCCCTGATATTGTATACAGTGTAGCACAAGAATCTATATATGGCCCACTACTTTTTTCAAGCGACATGGTTCCATTAGGTCAGATTGTATCAAAACAAAAGGTGAACTACCTAAAAAAAATCTCACTATGGCATGCTGTTCAACAACAGTGGAATCCCACAGTTGAGTGTCCATGTTCATCTGACCTTGGCTTCCACTAGATTAACGGGAGTGCTGCACTGTGCTTGTTCAAATTACCCAGAAACCACTGCGAACATGTTGTGTTGTATTGTGTTGGCATTGTAGTAACTGTGCACTGTTCAAATTGCCTTTGCTTTTTGATTTACCCTCATATATAATGTTACACTTTCTAAAACAATCTTCTTGCTGCTGGTTTACCCAAGAAAGACTTTAAAGTACTAGAATATGAAAAACATAAAAAAGGTGAGGAACTGTATATTCGAATATTCAGTCCTACTTAATGAGGGTGCCCCCAACACAACTAAAACCTTTTGATATATCCTTGTCAGAAAGATTTCCCATTTTCTTATCAGACAAAACAATAATCATCTTTTTCATTAAAACTTTTGCAAACAAAACACAGAGAAGAATGGAAAAAAAAAAAAAAAAACAGGTCAAGTCTCGGTGCAGATTTATTTATTATGCTTTATACGCACATATGATTTCAAACACTAAAATAAAATTTACATTTGTCAATCATTCAGCATTTAAGACTCAATTGACATTTATTCAAACCATTCACAATGTCAAAATAAAGCACTTGTTAGTGGTCCCAATTTGTAGGTCTTCTTTTTCTTTTATTTTGTTGTATAATACTGTCATCCTCATAAACTAAATAGGGAATTCATAACCACAGACAAATGTAAATAAAATCTGAAATAGAATACTGTACTTCCAAATGAACAGACAGTAACACAATGTGTGCTGTTATGAAAACAAAAAATATCCTTTTCATAAACTATGTTTTATGGTGCTATGTATTCAGTCATTGTAATTCTATCAGGAATTCAATTTATTTTAAGTGGAAAAAGTCTCCAAAAAAGACTGCACTGGCTTTCTCAGTACAACATTCTCTTAGGCCTAAGCCATTTAAAATGGACAATGTCAGGGTTAAAGCAAGCCATTAATTTTGTTTTCTCCAATTTAAAGAGACCAAGTAAACTGTTCCCATCTAAAGTACATTCCACCAAATTACATTTGTTTTATAACTTTTTGTTTTTTGAAATGAAAAACTTCTCATAAAACATTAAGTCTGTAATTGTGTAGTTTAAAAACTCATTTTGTGCAGTTTTTTTATTGACATATATGTATATATGTGTGTAATTTAAGTGGTGTGATATCAATATAATGAATAAGCAATTTTATACTGTATATATAAATGCAAAAATGAAAAATTGCAAAAGATAGAAATCTAAATGTAGCTCATTTACATCCTATAACTGGCACACTGTTTCGAAAACTTCCTAAATTCAAACACAAACCAGAGATTAAAAGAAATATACTGTAGGTCTGAAATGGAATGCAGATACACCTCATTAATCTAATTTAATAATATAACTGAAGAACTTTGGTAGTTATAAAACAATTTTGACATACTAAGGGCATTCAAAAAAAGACATTTGAACTTTAAACCAACCATCTACATTAAAACCTTATAAACTGAAAAAAGGAAGTGTATTTATTTTTTGTAAGAAAACACCAAATGTAAAATAAACACTGTAAAACTTAACAGCAAGGCATATGTCAACATCTGTAACATTTTAGGCACCAAATATGTCACTGCTTTTAGGTAACTTAGCAGATATTTCCAATGTACTAAAACTAAAGAGATAACTGTAAGTGACAACTGATCCTTGAAAAGAATTAGTGGGATGACAGCATTAATTAAACAATGGAAGAACTTTCTATTGTACCTGTGTATACTGAAGCCTTTCTGTATTTACTTTTAAAACAGGAGTTGTTCTCTTTACAAATTTCCTTACAGATGAAACTTTTTTTTTTTTTTTTTTATCAAAAATAGGCATGTATATATGGTTAAAAAAACATCCTTTCAATTGTGACTGAAATATCTTTAAATATATTTCATACAATGATTAAAATGGCATTCTAGCTATATAATTACAAAATGAAAAATTAAAAAAAGTCACAGTCCAAAAGTCCATATACAGTAAGTCATATATTCCCAATTAAAGCACAGATAAATGTATTCAGAATTTTTTTCTCAAAATAACTGGGATCCCACAATTTCAGTCCAATTTAAAAGAAAAAAAATGTCACGTTTTGTACATAAAGGGAAAATGCAAGTCTAAAACCATTTAACCAACTCTTCAGTAGACCTTTCAAACAAAACTTACTTTACCAATTGTCTGTGCATTTCGCAGATTATCATCAAGCCCTAATTAGGATACAACAGAGCAGCACATAGGTCACTGTGCAAAACAGTCTCCTGCAATTGTTATTAGCAGGCAAAGTAATATTCATTTTAACAGGGGCAATGGAGGAAAGAAAAGAAAAATGAAAAACCAGAAAGAAGGAAAAAAGAAAAGTTCTATACATAGGTCAGTGACCCGTCTGAAAAAGGCAAAATGTCTTGTTAAGACGTTTTGCAGCTCTGCAAGTAGCCAAAGAAAATGAATCTAAAATTACTATAGCACTATAAACTGGCTTAGCTATTACTTTTCATAACCTCCTTGCCCCAATCCACTCAACTATACTGGCTCTAGCTATTTTAGTGCCACAAAACAACTCTGTCCATGTCTAAAACATTATGCCAAGAATCTGTTGCATGCTTATTGCTATAAAGATTCTGTAGGCTATGCTGAATTTACCGTGCAAGAATTTTAATAAGATTAGCACACATTTCAAAAAACTCAATTGTGTGGCTGCCAGGTCTCGGTGGATTGTCACCACTGGATGAGTCGACTGATGATGTCAATGATGATGCCAAAGACCCATCTGAACCTTTGGCCATTATGTCTCCTTCAGTTTCATTCTTTGATGCAGTTCGATAATTTCCTATAGAACCTGATCGATGAGGGGTTGCTGTTCCAGACTTTGCTTCTGATACTTCATCTAATAAGAGAAAAGACACAAAGTGCAATGTATTTTATTTACAATTCTGTATCAATTTCTTATAGATATATGTGCCAATGGGTTAGAAAGCTGGTAATATACTCACTAACTTAATTATTACAACATAATATCATCAGTTAAATATGGTATTATTTTCGTACAAAAAATTCTGATAATAAAAAGCAACAGCATACTCTGACTTAAGAGCAAAATTGTCTGTCAATGATGACAATGCTTTAATAGCAATCAGTACTCAAAAACAGCTACATTAAGATGAATGATATTGATAAAGTAATATTCTATATAGTGAAATGAACCACTGTATTCAAATAAATGTGAACAGTTACTACCACATTTATCAGAATGATTCTGTGCATTTAATCATGTTTTTTTTAAATTACTTCATAAGTTGATACTTGTAGAGAGCAAATGTAATTTTAACATCACAAAAACATTTTTATCTTCAGATATTTTCAAAGAGACATTGCTAATACATTATAAAACTGTAGAAAATCAATATTTACTTATTTCACTCTTCATTAAAATTACTGTAAAAGCAATTTGTTACATGAAACTTAAGTTTCAGGAAGAGTAAATTGTGCAAGTTGCTACTGAGGAGCCTCAGCTTCCAATACAACAGTGCGTCAAAATTGAAACATACAGATGGCCGACTTCTCATAAACCACACATTTTTATTGAATGACTGCATTTGTCTACAATCTTTATTTTGTTTAAATTCCTAGGAAACACAACACTTTTCTGGCCCTGTGGATGTACAATACATTTGAGTTTAAATATTGTCAGACACAAGCTGTGTTACCTGGCTTCTTTCAGGAAACTTTGTAAGACAACTGGCATCAGTTTCTTATACTATATATATATATATATTACACACACGAGGTGTGGCAGAAAAGTAATGAGACTGGCAACACTGCAAGCG
>JANRMT010062822.1:14378996-14464723 GCA_026402145.1 Polypterus bichir lapradei
CCTGTGTTAGGATATAGTGGGTTGGATAATGGATGGATGGATTTTGACATGAATATAAACATACGATATACAAGACCTTTAAAGATATAAATAAATAATAAATTAGACTCCAAAGTTACTTTATTATTGATAAATTGCTCAAAATATAGGTAATGATTAAAACATCTTATTCATTAAGCCAGAGATTATGGAAAATACTCAAATGATCAAACCTGAGACAAACCTGATGGAAGAAATGCAAGTTCTCTTGAAACATGAGGTAATATTGTGTTCAGTTGCTGCCAAACCCTCTTGAATTGACCCTTAACCTATCTCAGCTAAAGGTGTTTCTAATTATGGTTAAAAAGTCTTTCATGGGGCTACAGTCTATTACACAGTACAATCACATATACAGTGCATCCAGAAAGTATTCAGAGCGCATCACTTTTTCCACATTTTGTTATGTTACAGCCTTATTCCAAAATGGATTAAATTCATTTTTTTCCTGAGAATTCTACACACAACACCCTATAATGACAACGTGAAAAACGATTACATGAGCTTTTTGCAAATTTATTAAAAATAAAAAAATTGAGAAAGCACATGTACATAAGTATTCCAGCCTTTGCCATGATGCTCAAAATTGAGCTCAGGTGCATCCTGTTTCCCCTGATCATCCTTGAGATGTTTCTGCAGCTTAATTGGAGTCCACCTGTGGTAAATTCAGTTGATTGGACATGATTTGGAAAGGCACACACCTGTCTATATAAGGTCCCACAGTTGACAGTTACAGTCAGAGCACAAACCAAGCATGAAGTCAAAGGAATTGTCTGTAGACCTCCGAGACAGGAGTGTCTCAAGGCACAAATCTGGGGAAGGTTACAGAAAAATTTCTGCTGCTTTGAAGGTCCCAATGAGCACAGTGGCCTCCATCATCCGTAAGTGGAAGGAGTTCGAAACCACCAGGACTCTTCCTAGAGCTGTTTGTCCATCTAAACTGAGCGATCAGGGGAGAAGGGCCTTAGTCAGGGAGGTGACCAAGAACCCGATGGTCACTCTGTCACAGCTCCAGAGGTCCTCTGTGGAGAGAGGAGAACCTTCCAGAAGGACAAACATCTCGGCAGCAATCCACCAATCAGGCCTGTATGGTAGATTGGCCAGACCGAAGCCACTCCTTAGTAAAAGGCACATGACAGCCCGCCTGGTGTTTACCAAAAGGCACCTGAAGGACTCTCAGACCACGAGAAACAAAATTCTCTGGTCTGATGAGACAAAGATTGAACTCATTGGTGTGAATGCCAGGCGTCACATTTGGAGGAAACCAGGCACCACTTATCACCAGGCCAATACCTGTTGCAGAATTTAAAAATAAGCTTCAACAAGATGATACAACCCCCTCCTGCTTAGTAAGGTGGATGAATTCAGACTGCATTTCAATGATCAATGTCTGGATCACATATTTCAACTTTTATTTTAATGTATCTTATTCACAAAGTTTTCCAGACTCCCTCATGCTTTTTTCCACTCTGTCTGATCGTATCAGATGTAAACCATCAAGCTTTAAATAACATCTGAAACAGAAGTTTAAACAGGTTCTCCACAATATCCAAAGGTGCCACAATACCTGAACTTGCTGATGTAACTTGCCATGAGATGTGATAAAATGCAATCAAGACTGGTCAGTTTTGAATTGTTTCCACTGAACATTTCTCCTTGCTCCAAATCTTTGCCCTTGCCATCCTCGTGTGAGTTTTTCCCCCAATACAGTGTGCCATAGCTCCTTTGAAAGTAGTGATCACAGTAGTATCAGAAGAGTACAGGGATATTTAATACATCCCACTTTACGTTCCTCAAAGCCAGCAGCCACCAAAGTCTAGTCTAGTGTCCTTGAAGAGACAACAAGGTGCCTCTTCTCAATAGTGACCCTGAGGTATGGCCTGAAGTGACCCCAGCATGAGGCTTTAAAGCATACTCAGGACCAGTGTGTTGGTAAGAAATCAATGCTGGCAATAAGAAGAAAGGCCAATGGTATGAGAAGAAAGGTACTATGAATAAATATTTTGGACAAAAGAAATAAATAAATATGCAAATAAATATATATAGTGCAAAATGTAACAATCTCTAAATATAAAATAATAAGGTCTATAAGTCTGCAGGAACTATGACACTAGTCTTAATCAAAATGTTATGACTTGATACATTCTGAAAAATTCAACAAATTTTAGGTAGCGGCAACCTGGTGGCAAGTAATGTCAATTGTTATTTTATCAGGATAACACTGATTCAACTTTTATGCTACTCGTGCCCAGCACCTCTAAAATAAACCTTGATTGCATATATTTTACACAACCTATATCATTTTATTCAGGCAACACCTGGACACCAAAACCAAATTAGCTTTCTTCATTTTTGTTCAATATGAAAAAAAATTGAATACAGACTTCACGGACTATAACTTAAACATGTTTTCTCATGTTCACGTCTCCATAGTATATTTTGACACATATTGTAAGGTACAGTGTTTTGAGTCACAGCATAGATTCATTGCTGCATAAAGGAAAAAAAAAGTTTTATCATTGGTCGATTGCAAAGACATGAACAAAATTTTTTGTTTTAAATCTTCGTAAGACGAGGGTTATTCTCGATTTTGAAACATATAAAAAATGAGGGGCAGGTAAAATTGATTCTGTGGATTTTTGGGAATTTGTGTCAGGATTACAGCAATTGAGCAGCATACAAACACAATTGCTCTAAGGCATGCAAAACAAAGTCCAGGATACAGAATGTAAGAACAACAAAGACACAGAAATGCAAAGACACAATTAGAAAAATAGTAAAATAGTCAATGGGAATTTACTTCAGCACTGTGATAAATGTCAGCCTATAGTTTTTAAATGGTGAAAACAAAAGAATGTATTGCCAAAATAGAAAAGTTCTGTTAGCTCTATATGAGCCACTAAACATAATGAAATACATTTTAACCTCTAGAGGAACTTATAGAAGTTACTATTTAGAAAACCTAAGTATCAGCAACTCCTTACTTTTAACTTTGTTTTTATTTGCATTTTATTTTAATACCATCAGTTTGCATGTTTCACTAGTATATAAATAAAAACACAATGATATTGGAACATAAATAAATATATCCTCAAAATGTTTTTGTTGCTTATTTCACTATATATATATATATTTAACTATTTCTTCATTTGTGTATTTCAGTAACACTGCACACATTGAAATATGTCTTGAAATGAAAACTGTCATTTTCACCTATCCAAGTTGAGGAGATGGGCTCTAGCAAGTACTGCTTCTTAATTAGCAAATTAGTGGTAGCACTCACAAAGAAAATGGAATCTTAAATGTCAATTAAGTTCTAATTAAAAAGTAAAAAACAGTACCAATGTAGGTAAAAACACACATTTACCTAACCTTAAGTGCCACATTTATGCCTTTTTTCAATACTAGAAGTGTCAAAGCTACACCAACTGGTATCTCAACCCTTTTATTCTCTCTAAAAACACATCAGCTGTGTATCCTAATGGCACATGCCTACTACTATAACCCTAAAAACCAAAGACATTTAAAAGTGCTTGAGAGGAAAAATAAATAGATTTCTTGGCAAATAGTACCTTTGTCTGTACATACTTTTAGTTCAAATTTTAAAATATATTTTCATCTTCATTATTTATTAGTAAAAAGCAAATAACACATTTCATCTAGCTGGGAACATAGAATAACAAATAGAAATGATTTCTTTCTGGAAATAATTTCAAATTTACCACCATATTTCTGTGTATATGTAAACATTTGTAAATGGCAAGCAGGACGTAGGCTTTTTGAAACAGTCCGCATTTGCAGCCAGCACAGATTCTTAACATCTTTTGTGAGCAGCTCCCACAACGGTGGTACTTTACAGAGTTTTCTTCATGTCTTACAGCACATTCTCCCACATGTGCATGTGATTCAGTGCGTGCAGCGGAATATCACTATAGCTATACTCAAGTTGTATGATTCTTCTTTTTTTTTTTTTTTGCTCAATCATAGTCGTGTCCCATATGCTATGCATCATTCCAGCTTCAGTCACATAAAATCTTGGATGTGTATCAGCATCTTCATGTAGTATAAACAAAGAAAGCCAATGGCTTATTCTTGCATACATTGTTAGGTCTGCCATGTCTGTGTAAATATGGTGAGTGAGCTGCCATGCTGCACTGTGCTCTTCAGTTACAGCCATCCATATCCACAAAATGCCATTTTGCAAGTTCTTCTTTCCCTAATCATACTGATGCTGGCTGTGTGAACTTATAGTTATTTGTTTTTAAATGTTTAAAAGTGTAGTAATGGGAGCACCAACATATTTTCAGATTTTTGTTTTCTTAAAACTCAAAGTGAAACAATGTCAGTAGTTATAAGTGTGACAGATTTTTGGTGATTTTTTTTTTTTCTTGCTGTCTACAGTAGACAGACAGCAATTCACATTTAAGGAACCACATTCAATAATGTCATGGGAAAAAAAAGATACATAAATGCAGTCAGATGTGAGTCAGAGGAGAGAAACTGCCATTCATACCTGTGTTCAATGGCATTGCTTGTGACACTACCAGAATGCCTTTCATATAAAAAAAAAACAAACAAAAAAAAAAAACACCTCAAGTTTTCTGGATAGAACAGAGTTTCAACAATATGAGCATGTGTTGTATTTTGGAAAAAACCAAAAAAAGAACAAAAGCATGACACAATGAATGATGAAATAATTACAGATTTAAAAACTAAATGTCTACAGGCATCATCCATGGAGCTTTTACTGTTAAGCAACACTTTATACATACTGTACAATACAATTTATTTTTTTGTATAGCCCAAAATAACACAAGAAGTGCCGCAATGAGCTTTAACAAGCCCTGAGTCTTGACAGCCCCCCAACACTCCAAGAAGACAAGAAAAAACTTCCAAAAAAAAAAAAAAAAAAAAAAAAAAAAAAACCCCTGTAGGGAAAATATGGAACAATCCTTGGGTAAGGCAGTTCAAAGAGAGACCCCTTTCCAGGTAGGTTGGGTGTGCAGTGGCTGTCAAAACAATACAGTACAATACACAGAACAGAACCAATCCTCAATACAGTATAAAAATAACAAATGTATAAATACGGAGTAGAATTTAACAGTAGATGATATCACATAATATGATTGGGATTTGTTTAGAGTCCTGGAGACCTCATTCATCAAGCTGCCTCCCCCATTTGGCCATTCCACAGCTAAAATAGCACTCACTGAAGAGAGGTTAAATATGCATAGATGACTTCTCTCTCTTTGCATGGATTAATTTACTTAATTTGGCTCAAACCTGTATTATCTTGGTATAATAAGCTAAAAGAAGCATGAAGAGTTCTATTTATTAGTATTCATGATTCTATTCTTCTTTGCAGTACAAGTATAACACACAGAGCAAATTAGACAAGCCCAGAAACAGGAAATATACTTTAAAAGAAGAC
Organism: Polypterus bichir lapradei; assembly: GCA_026402145.1. NCBI lineage: Eukaryota > Metazoa > Chordata > Cladistia > Polypteriformes > Polypteridae > Polypterus > Polypterus bichir. The sequence goes on from JANRMT010062822.1 coordinate 14,384,464, forward strand.
TTTCAAAAAGCATTAGTTATTCATTTAGATTATCTGAAATAAGCAACATTACTTTCCAGAACTTGAACTTACCTGATATCCTTTATGGTAGCCCTTTTCATGGGATCAACTTGCAGCATATGTTTCAGAAGTGCAATAACAGAGGGATTGAGATACTGAGGTGTATAAAAAATACCATCACAGATCTTTTTGAATAATGTTGGCACATGATCATCATCAAAAGGTAAAGTCCCACAGAGCAAAGCATATAGGATTACACCACTACTCCAAATATCCACCTCAGGACCAGCATATAATCTGAAAGTGTTTAACAAAGATATTGCTTTATTTAGTCTTGATGAAAATCTACTAAACAGAAGACTTAGCAACACATTTTAGTATTTAGAAATAGTGAAAAAATATTAGTTAATTCTACAGAGGCAGCAATTTTCTTTTCTGAAAATCTAATAAATCAAACTAGAAGACAGTGTTTAATGTCACTTCTTTAGTGAAAAATCTTAGATTGACCTGAAGTGCTTTTATCATTCCCATACTGTGCCTCGATCAAAATAGATTCTAGCTACAGCTTTTAAGATTCACACAGATTATCTGCATTTCATCTTGCATTTTATCGTACTTGGTAGGCAAACTGCTGGGGACTAAGTTGGTCTGTAATGAGTTGTTTATAAAAATGTTTCATGATGTATGATGTCGGTATTTCTCCTTGAAAAATTTTATTAGTAGGTGACATTTATTGCTGACCTTTTAGGTGGAGGTCCCCTATTTAAAATGCAGCATCAATAAATAATTAAATATTTCTAGCAATAATAAATAATTAATGCTAAAACACTTTTTACAACAAAAAAAAATTATATTGAATTATAATAAAAGTATCGTCACAAAGAAGGCATACATTTTTTTAATTAAATCATATTCACAAAATGCATATTCACAATAAAACACACATATTTTTAATTGAATTATATTCTCTAAGTTTTTTCATAAAAATTAACACAACCGAACACTGTTACTTGCTTTGAATTACAAATTAAATCAGTGAAAGTGGGTAAGATTGCAGCAACATCTTTGCTTTGGGTGCACAAAGTAATCACGTTATTGCCTACAGGTAATGTCAGATTTAAATTTCGAAACAACTCACAATGGATTTTAAACAAAAGGCACTTCACATTTAAGAACAAATGAAAAATCGTGCCACTCAAGTTTCCACTGAATCGCAGTGTATTGCAAATTATAAGATTGATTCATATATTTCACTATGTTAAAATGTTAATTATGTCACACACATACACTCACCTAAAGGATTATTAGGAACACCTGTTCAATTTCTCATTAATGCAATTATCTAATCAACCAATCACATGGCAGTTGCTTCAATGCATTTAGGGGTGTGGTCCTGGTCAAGACAATCTCCTGAACTCCAAACTGAATGTCAGAATGGGAAAGAAAGGTGATTTAAGCAATTTTGAGCGTGGCATGGTTGTTGGTGCCAGATGGGCCGGTCTGAGTATTTCACAATCTGCTCAGTTACTGGGATTTTCACACACAACCATTTCTAGGGTTTACAAAGAAAGGTGTGAAAAGGGAAAAACATCCAGTATGCGGCAGTCCTGTGGGCGAAAATGCCTTGTTGATGCTAGAGGTCAGAGGAGAATGGGCCGACTGATTCAAGCTGATAGAAGAGCAACTTTGACTGAAATAACCACTCGTTACAACCGAGGTATGCAGCAAAGCATTTGTGAAGCCACAGCACGCACAACCTTGAGGCGGATGGGCTACAACAGCAGAAGACCCCACCGGGTACCACTCATCTCCACTACAAATAGGAAAAAGAGGCTACAATTTGCACGAGCTCACCAAAATTGGACAGTTGAAGACTGGAAAAATGTTGCCTGGTCTGATGAGTCTCGATTTCTGTTGAGACATTCAAATGGTAGAGTCAGAATTTGGCGTAAACAGAATGAGAACATGGATCCATCATGCCTTGTTACCACTGTGCAGGCTGGTGGTGGTGGTGTAATGGTGTGGGGGATGTTTTCTTGGCACACTTTAGGCCCCTTAGTGCCAATTGGGCATCGTTTAAATGCCACGGGCTACCTGAGCATTGTTTCCGACCATGTCCATCCCTTCATGACCACCATGTACCCATCCTCTGATAGCTACTTCCAGCAGGATAATGCACCATGTCACAAAGCTCGAAATCATTTCAAATTGGTTTCTTGAACATGACAATGAGTTCACTGTACTAAAATGGCCCCCACAGTCACCAGATCTCAACCCAATAGAGCATCTTTGGGATGTGGTGGAACGGGAGCTTGGTGCCCTGGATGTGCATCCCACAAATCACCATCAACTGCAAGATGCTATCCTATCAATATGGGCCAACATTTCTAAAGAATGTTTTCAGCACCTTGTTGAATCAATGCCACGTAGAATTAAGGCAGTTCTGAAGGCGAAAGGGGGTCAAACACCGTATCAGTATGGTGTTCCTAATAATCCTTTAGGTGAGTGTAGTACAAGGCGAGTGTGGATTTAGCAGCCATGCCCCATAAAGAATACTGGAATATGAATAAGAACACCGTGCAAAACAAACAAACAAACATCATAGACAGCACATCTGCAGTATGCCCCCTTCAAAAAATTCACAATGACTTAATAAATGGATGACACAATGCCTTTTCCCCTGGGCGGAGAATTTATGTTCTTCTGGGAGGCCTGCCTGTTAACTTCAAAAATTGTTTTAAAATGTAGTATTTTTTTTTTTTTTTTTTTTTAAACAAAGACCTTAGAAGTGATTTTTGAAACAGAAGACGATCAGCTTACAACACTATTATCTACTAAAAAATAAAAACAGCTTCTGAAGAGTTTGTTAATACTCCAAATACATAAAAATGATCAGAACGTACCTTCCTGAAATTACTTCTGGAGCTGCGTAGTTAGGAGAACCACAACTTGTTCTTAAGAACTCTCCATCAGACATCATGTTTGACAATCCTAAGAAAGAGTAGAGGAAGAAAGAATGCCATACCCATATATTTTCAAACTTACTATGTTTCAGGCAACATCAATAAACCCAATTATAATACTTACTAAAATGTTTTACTGGTTTAAAGAAACCAAATACATTAGAAACGTGTAATTATTCATCTGTTTATAAATTTGGGTTAATATATACTGTTTAATAGAGTAAATAGGATACAGCAACCCTTGGGTTAACTAGGAAAACTATGACATGTAAGATTGGGTAACTCTTACAATATTAGATTTTAGCATGTCTTTAATATGTTTATATCTCAATGTTAGGCATTCATATGTCAGTGTCACAGAATTGAGCAGAACAAAGAACATAGTCTACGTATATACTGTATATTATTCTTGATATTCTGTTTTTTTTCCATTTTTTACATCTGCAAAGTATGGTTAATGACGGAATATTTTGCTTCAACACACCACGTATAATCAAATGGAAACATATTTTAAACAGATTTTTTACATTTTAGATATTAACATTCATGATTTATGGAAGCTAAAAAACACATTCTTAATTTTTAATAGGCTGAGGAAGCCTAAATCACAATTTAACAAACTGCAGAATTAAATATAAAATCTGGGAAAAATCAACCTTCTTAACATAGAAGATACTTATAATTGTATAAAGAAGGGATCTGCAATCTATGGATATAGCCAAAAAAAATGAGGTAGTGTATAAAAGTCCAAAAAGGCACAACAATACAGGTATTAAAAAAAAAAATGCTATACTAAATACAACCAAAAGAAATACAATTACCTACAACATGTTTCTGAAATAATCCTAAGCATTATACACAATATAAAATGATGTTGTAAATTCTATTGTTACCTACTTCATATACAGGAAAATATGAGGCTCTTTAGGTGTGCACTTGTAAGAACAGCTCATCTCACAGCATTGTACTTCATACAGTTTCATAGTGTATGCAGTACAGTCACATTATACTATAGTCTACAGATCCACTCTGCATAGATTGCTAAATAAATGTTTAATTAAGTTTATAGAAACAAAGTAAAAAAGTCTGTTCTAGTCTACAGCTCCACTCTACATAGATTGTTTTTTATAAACTTAAACATTTATTTATCAAAGTAGAAAAAAACTCTGTTCTAGATTGCTTATTAGAGCACCATGATATAATACAAAAATCTGTATCTTTTCATAACCATATTATCTACTGAATACATATAAAATAATCAGGCAAATGTAAAATAAAGTAGCCTAATTGTAACCTGACATCAAAATTATTGAGCAATGGTTTACTGACATAAAATGGGCAAATATTTCTGATTATTATTATTATTATTTGTATAGTCAACCATCCCATTATACATTTAAGCAATAGCAAGACAGAATAACAACCTCTCATCTTAAACCAGTAACTGTGAATATGATTTAACACTAACCGACTCTGTATTACTGCACAAGAGAGGATTCAGGGTATGTCATGTTTAAGCAAATATTCACAAGTCTTAGTTTTAGCCTCAAGGCACCAAAACATGAAGTTCATATCAGATGATGTAAAATGTGTGTTGATAGAGTAATGCATACACATCCTGTTGGGAGGATGGGGAGCTAGGACACTGAAACAGGCCTCTAGAAAAACATCCTTGCTCTGATAGCACATTAACAAGTACAGTTTTCTTAAAAACTTTGTATACAGAGCCTGCTGATGAATTAAGTGTGGCCATACAGTACACACACAAGAAGTGAACATCTCACTGATTCAGGTTCCCTTGTACTGTCATCTAAATTACTGTGCCTAACAAAAGCTGTATTGTCTGCACACCATCCCCTTTATTTCCTGTATGAGAGAATATTCTCCACTGCAGATTAACTATCAAACACTTTTGTTCTTTAATAAAAATAATATTTGATTAGTTTGCAGCACTTTTAGGACCCTATATTCTAGATTTAAATCCCACTCTCAATCACTGTCTCGTGTATGAATTTCACACGGGTTGTTCTTTGTGTGCTCTCCTTTTCTTGTTTATATCCCCATTGATGTGAAGGTTCCCAGTGTGAGGAGTGTAGACATGCACGTTTGTTTCCTTACTATGGAGTGGTGCTCTCCAACGTGTGTCCCAAATTGAGTTTAGCAGATTTCAGAATGTGTGTGTTTGTGTGTTATGTTCTTAGATAAATTCTAACAAGACTTTTTATTTGTTAGAATTCTAAATCTATTTTGGCTTGTGACCTTCAATTTAAAATTAGGTGATGCTGATTTAAAGGACTATACAATCACGGAGCATGAGAGCAGGAGAGAAAAGGGAATCTCACATATTATTTAACAGTAAAACTATAGCAAACTAGAATGAAGTGAGATATCCTTTGGAAAGCAGAGACTCTGTTCTTCTTTCAATCTCCTTAAATTCACACATAAATTCTATACAAAAATATTGTAATACAAGTGCCAAAAACATTTATGTTTAAATAAACATGGCTTTATTTAAAGCATTAATCTTTGTTTCATTTTGGGATAAACCTAAAAAATTGAATTAAAAAAAAAAACTTACTGTTCAAATGTCACTTCTAAAGTTTTGGCACCATGTTAAGGGAAAATTCTTAGCATTTACAAAATCGAATTAATTTACTCATCTGGGACAGCATCAACAGAATCAAAAAGCAAAACAGTATGTGTTGTAATTATTCCTCATTGGATCCTACCAAGTTACAAACTGCACAATCACCTACCACCACCTTGCACTAAAAAAATAGAACCTGTACAGTTTTACTCATAGAACTGCTTATATTATAAAGATATGTTTCTCAGGTGCATTCTCAATTAAGTTCTCTCATTTACTCCGTGAACACCACATATATGTGGTATTTGGCATTGACAACACTAATTTGAAACAGAAAGTAAACAGGAAACTGCAAATCGTACTCAAAATTGAAAAAGGACAAAGCCCTAAAATTATAGTAACACTATTACACACAGTATCTACTAGTTTCCAATGGAGTGCTTAGTGATACATTTCCCTTTTAAGTGCAATTAGAATATTCTTTACCAAAATCTGCAATTTTTGCATTCATGTGTGCATCTAGGAGTACATTTTCAGGTTTCAGATCTCTGTGCACAACCATGTGTCGATGACAGTAGTCCACAGCTGAAATTATCTGCTGGAAAAGCCTACGGCTTTCTTTTTCATCAAGCTGTCAAAACACATAAATGCAGTGGTTAATGCTGTTAAATGCCTGTTCTGCTTATATAAAGTTTGCCAAAATATTATCCAAGTTTTCTTTTCTTTTACCTTTCCATTTTTGCATATATAATCAAACAGTTCTCCACCTGAAACATATTCCATTACCATAAAAATATCTGTTGGGGTGCTGATCACTTGGTACCTGAAAGAAAGAAAAACATAATTAAGCATCTTGTATTACTTTCTTCATACGCTTTTTCAAATGGTATTTGGCAGATGCAGTGAAACTATTTTCTTTCTTAAATATGTAATTTAGGCACAATACTGTAAACAACATAAAATCCTAATTTACAAACCAAAATACCTACATTACTAATATCTTAACGCCCCCACTACTATTACCTCCCTTTTCTTCTTTATTAGGAATACTTCCAGACTATTCCAGACTTTTTCCTTCTCTGGCTACCTGTTGCAATAATGCATCACTGAAGTTCATTATAATGGAAGCAAATAATTTTAAAGCTTACACTATACATGCACTCAGTTTTTCATATTAGCAAGTCTTCCATCTAGGTCTCTACAGTTTTGAGTTTCATTCTCACAACTTAAAGTATGCAGCCGACTTTAAAAATCTGTCCATGTCTTTTCCACTAATTCATGAATACAATGCACCTCTCTGTTAACCAGAACTAAAAGTTCAGTGGCCTGAGTAACAGGCAACATGGCAAGTGCTAGATGCCAAGAAAGATTAGTCTAAACAGCTCTGGGTATATAAAACATTACAAACTTTTGTCGGCTGACTAGTCACTGTATGCTTATAGTTGTTTTTACCTTGAATAAGAATTCTCATAGATTAGGCATCCTTAATCAAAGTGTATAATTAAAAGCAAAACACATTAAACATTTTTTAAAGTGGAGGTGTTTTACACAAAATATCTGAATATTATTGAAGCATCTCTCCAAGCAGGATAATGAGAGCTCTATAAAGTTGACCTATCTGCAAATGCTAATTCCTCTACTCATACACTTTACTTCCTGAGATCCATCAGTTTAATTGATCTTTTAATTAAATGAGATTTTTCAGTTACAGCACTGCAAGATAATGTTTTCCATCTCAATAGTAATGGAAAACATCATCATCTTCACAACAGAGATCAACAGGCCTACTACAGATAAAAGTCAAATTCATTCTTGAGTTTAGGTGTGGGAAAAAAAAAAAATCACATTTTTATAAAAGTTTGGTTAAGCCGTATATTATAGTGGCAGCCAAATTTAAGAACTGGCAACACATAAAATATATGAAGTGGCAGCAAATCAGTGTGTAGGTACAATTACCTAATAGAAAGAAATTCTTGATCACTCCTGTTTATACTCAGGAACAGGTAGAAGCAGATGTGCTCACGCACACAGGATGCCTACCCTGGTCTGTTTATAAGTCAAGTGTTCACTGTGTGACACTGCAGAAACCCCCAGCTTTTCCCCCCGAAAGTTTTATCTCTGACTTTAAATATCAATCTCACTGATATTTCCATCTCTGTCTGCACAAACTTTCATCTTTTCCTAGGATGCAATGCAAATACATTAAAGTATAAACAAGCTTTTACAGTACTCAAGTAAACTGGGCATGTTGCAAGATTTGCAATCACAATCAAAAGTCTGAAAACTTAAATGAACCACAGGACTTCTGGATGGCTACGGTAGATAGCTGCAGTTGATAACAAAATCATCAGAATTCACAAATAGAAAGATTTAGGGTGAACTACCACCACCCAATCATCATCTTTGAAGACACTATGGTTTACTTGATAACAACATCAAGAAATTTAAATTGTGTGCATAAATCTAAAGCATGTGTTGGATGGTGAAATTTGTGCACTTCTGCACCCTTAGAAGGGTAAATCACTCTTATGAGATATCAGCCTCTTAAAGGGAGAATAAACAACTAGTGTAACCAAATAAGACCGGCACACACACACACACACATACTCACACACAAAGAAAAAGCAAGAAATCTGTGGAAATCAATTCTATGCTCCTAAATCAGTGAGGCAGTAGCATTTACCACTGTGCTACTGTATAGTTTTACTTTAAAATATGGGAAAAACTTCAACATTAACTGAATACTTTTGCAACACAGGAACTCCAAATGAGACCTTTTATTTGTTATACTGTATATCCAATATAATATGTAAATGGTCTATCAGCTCAGAACAATGGTGAAGCACAAATGCATTATGTGAAAAACAAACCACAACTTGTTTTCAAACCTGGATATGTATTTTGTGTAAACTCTCTTCCTAAACCACAGGAATCTTGCACCACTCAGTAAACTGAAATTTTACATTACTTTATTGAGAACATCCAAAAACTGGTAGGAAAAAGTGTCTAGAGAATTTCTGGGATTCACTTTTAGTGTTAACTTACTGTTGCCTAATCAGTTAAACATATAAATTATAATGTAAATATTAAACTTAGAAAATAGTGTGATTAAAATTAAAATAAAACCTGAAATGCAAATAAATTCAAGGGTGTTGTAAGCACAAACACTAGGGACAGGAACAAGACCTGGAACCTATGCATGATGAAAACATATACAGTGTGGATGAACCAGGAGAGGGACTGTGCCTCCCCCGGACCACGAGAGGGCAGCCGCCCTGGTTGGTGGGGAGGCCACGGGAAGGAAGCATGGAAGCTCAAACCTATAGGGGCCCGTGGCCACCGCCAGGGGGCGCCCGGACGAGTGAGGAGGTGCTGGCAGAAGAAATACCAGGGACACCCGGAGTGCTTTCAGGTGCTCATGCAGCACTTCCACCAAACCAGGAAGTGCCGCAGGAAGCTCATCTGGGGGCACCTGGAGCACGTCCGGGTGGAAATAAATGGGGCCGCCTCCCTCCATTTGTAAGGAAGGAGGAAGAGGACGAAGCTCGGAGGAGTGGAGTGGAGGCAGTGAAGAAAGGCTGGAGTGTTGAGAGGCCCGGACTTGGGGTGATTGGTGGAAAGACACTGGGTTGTGTGCAGGACTTTGTTAGTTGTATATAGTGTAAATAAAAGTGTATGTTTGGAACTGTTGGCGTCTGCCTGTCTGTGCTTGAGCTGGACTTTCACAACAGGTACATTACAGGAACAAGAGAGCCCATAGCTTGATAAAAGAAACAATCCCTAAAACTACATTTTGGAACTGTCATGTAAGACCTAGGGGAGATTTATAACAAAATATTATGTTATTGAAAGTGTCTAGAAACACAGTTAAGTCTATCATTGAGAACTGGAAAAGAAAATGTACTACCCAAATTCTACTTCGCTCGAGCCATCTTCCTAGGCTAGATAGACGAACACTATTCAAAAAAGTGATAAAGACCCACTGACCACCTGGACAAGTTTCATGGTAGACATTAAAGAAACTATGTAAAATGCAAACATTTCTACTGTACATAACAAATGTCATCTGCAAGGGAGACAGAAAAATGACAAACACTCCTGAAAAATGGACACATAACAATAACATGATGGTAAATATGGAGCTGGAAAAAGGCATGGGGAACACTCTGACATATAACAACTAGTCTCCCAGGGCTAGACATGATTCTCAGAATGAGAATACACATCTGAGAACAACTCGCAAAAATCTTAGCAGTGATAGTGGGGTTTCTTTTAAAAATCCATCCACCAACTTCCTCCAGTTTGTGCAGAATAAAATATTCAAGGTGCAATTAAAAACACAAACAAAGCAGCATACTGATGGAAAGCATTAAAAATAACATTCAATTCAATATTATGGACTATAAAGGATATATATATCCACTGCTCACACAGTGTAGTGTCCCTCGGCTCCCGGTGGCAAGCGGTGACCCAGTTGTGGCTGAGGAGGATATTGAGGGTGAACGGGACGGCAGGGGGTAGCATTGTAGTGTGCCTCAGGTGGCTGCCTGTTGAATGAGAGTGGTGGTGGGCAGTTCACTACCCGCATTTGGCCGCACCGTGTTCGTTCTCGATGGGCGGATGCTGCAGGCAGCATACTGTAGTGGAGGTGACTGTGTGGTGGGCGGGTGGTGAACCACCCCTCGCCATCCCCATTCATGCTCAATAGCAAGTCTGCTTGTACCGTTACGCACATAGCAGGAAGTTGTCTCTTATCAGTACATCAGATGTGTTGATGACGGGTGCCTTCCTGCTGCGATAGCATATACAGTGCTGTGCAGGAAGAGCTCATCTTAACCTTTTGTCTTCACCCTTCAAGAATGTCTCTGAAACACAAATCTGATGCAAGTGCTGGTGATACAGTAAAGAAGAGAAAAACCATCACCATTGAAAATAAAGTAGGAATAATAAAAAGGTCAGAGAGGAGTGAAACTCCATAATTCATTGGCAGAGCACTTGGTTACAGTCGGTCAACAATAGCATTTATTAAAATAATGTACCTGTTCCGACTTACATGCAAATTCAACTTAAGTACAAGCCTACATGATGGCTTGGATTGGTTTATAAATGTCACTCTCTGTGAACTGTCTAATTGTTTCCACCTAGATTTAAGCTAAATTCATTTACTTTTGACTCCAGGTGTATAACATATATGCCTGCTCCTATGAGACCATATAGCAAAAGACTACAATTAGTCTGATTTAAATTAACTGCTTGAGGTAAATGCTGAAAAACTGAACAAAACTTAATAGTCTAGTATTATCTTACCACAAAAAGATGGAAGCAGATAAAAGAGGACAAAAAATGGAGCCAAAGAGACAAATACTTTTGCAGAACCTGCATATACAGTATTTACAAATGGTTAAAGATTGAGAGAAAGATCTGTATTGTAGAAATCCAACTACCTCAAGCATATAGCAAAAGCAACACTGGACTTCAGTCAGGAAAAGGCGAATGTCGGTGAATGATACAGCCAAAGCTTGGTCTAGTACACTGCACTTCACTGATGCAAACAGTCCACTTTGACTGCGCTCAAGCAAATCCTTAAGGAAAAATGGCCGTAAACTGCCAAATTCTAATGTGCAAATCATGTCTAAACACATTCAAAAAGATTCACTACTGGAATCAGGTATGGAGTTAAATATTTAAACAAAAAAAATGGACATATTCGATTTTCACATTTTTTGTTACAAATAAAATATTTTGAAATTGAATTTGAGCATGCTGTGTGAACAAAGGAACAAAATATACTTTTATGAATGACAATTTCAGCTAATTCACCAATTAATGCAATGTTCAAGATGGGGAAAAAAAATGTATGAAAGCACTGAATTACACTGCATAGAAGATTCAGAATTAACTGTATTAAAAATATACAATTAGAAATAGGACTATGCTTAGGTACAATTAATATAGATATGCTGTTGAAGCTTAACTTCATTAATTCAATTGTGAAAGCCAAAATGGCAGTAAAAACGAAAAATAAAGCTACATTTACCCATTTTGACTTTTTGGTTGCTAGCAAAACTCAAAGCTACTTATTAATTTTCTTCTTGAAAAGATGAAAGCAATACAGAAATGGTCAGTATCAATCTATTTTACTCAAGAGCTAGCTGCCAAGAAATTACCATACGTAATCTCTTAAATTGAACTGGACTGTAGTCACACAGTGCACAGTTCCACCAAAAATATGTTCAAGGTTATTGTATACCTTCCAAATATTAAAAACTCATATCCACTAACAGCCCATTTTATAACTGCTCAAGACAAATTATGCTGAATCAAAAGACTGCTCTTATGTACCTGAATTTTGTCATACAGATTACTAAAAAATATTACTCAAATGAAAAATACCCTCTCCCATCAGCCAATTTTTATACACCTAAAAACATGCTATATTACTAGAAATTTAGTTCAACCAATGGGCAGTGCATATGGCTAGAGGGTGGTATGCCTTGTATGTGTGCTACGTACCACAGAAGGACAAAAGGCAGTCATTAGCCTAAGCATGAGAAAGAGGTAGCCAGAGAGAAAGTATGTCATCTGTCATATAATGCTAGAGAAGAAGCAACCATGCAGTTGCCAGGGATGCCTGGCCCTTACATGTACAGACCTAAAGTGTTAACAACACATATAAAATAAGCCCTGTATAAATAATTAAAGAGCTAACCATACAACTCATTTGGTTTTAATACAGGACAGATTTAAGATTTCCAGAATATTAAGTGTTAATTTATCAAATAACAAACCACATTAAAATTATTAGAATACCAAATACGAAGCAAAAATGAAGTTGAAGCAGCACTCACAGCTTAATAATATGAGGATGCCTGAAAAGCTTTAGGTTCTGGATCTCCCTGCGGATTTTCCCAACTACATCAAGGCTGCGGATTTTCTGGCGGTTAAGTATCTTGACAGCAACCTGATGCTTTGTCAGCTCATGCCTTCCAACTGAAAAAGAGAAATTAAGGAGTTAGAAACTGCCTTTGGGAAAATACTGTATATGCAAAGCAACACAAAAGGTATTACTCAGCAATAGAATGATAACCCTCCAAATAATGATCCCCAGCAAAGCACGAATTGAAAAGTAACTAGAGCAAATCTTTGAGACATTATAATTCACAACTGAATAAACATTATCTTTCAACAATTTCATTTTACCTTAAACTACAGCCCCATTGTTGCATGAATATGAGGATGCATTAAGTGTAGAGAAGAGCAGACATCTTATAATCAGTGACAGGAAAAGATAGAAACTCTCTTCTACTTCCTTTTCATTTCTTTCCACTTTCTATACTGGGTCAATGTGCCTGATCCACCCTCTCCACACAGCCAGTCCTGCACCTCCTCCCCAGTCAGACCTTTTTCCTTCGGAGGTCAATAAATAAAGTAAAAGACGACCCGATTTGTCCTCCCAACTTTCTCTTTCTGTGTACTTGCATTTCAATTACTCTTTATTATCTTTGTTTCTCTTCTTCACTTATCTATACCACTTCAACCTATTTTCCTGTACTTTTTTTTTTTTTTATACATCACACCTACTTTTACTGTACCGCCATCTTATTTTTTATTCTGTCCTCCTTTCTAGCTCTACACAGTCGTCTCATCATTGAAATAACACTGGCATAATAAACCCAGTGGAAAAAAAAAATCCATGAATAATCAAAAATTGCACTGCCACATATAAGACGCATTAAAACACTGATAAAAGACTAACAAAAAACATTTACTAAACAAATGCAGCTTGCATTTCTAAAGTAGAACAGTGCAGATTAACAAATTTAAAAGGAAAGTAATTTTATCCTCTTACTCGTTCTCTTTGGCTCTTTTAAACACTATATGCACAAAAATATGTGGACACCTCTTCATACTACTGGGTTCAGGTGTTTAAGCCACATCTGCATGTTAACAGGTACATAAAATCCACTGGGAGTAGAATGGGTTATACTGAAGAGGTCAGTGATTTTACATTATAATATATATATGTATTTACAAACATTATATTTATGCTCCTGGAGGACTGGAAACATTCTCCTTGGAGTGATCAACCATGCTTTACTATCTGGCAGTCTAATTTTTGATTCTAGGCTTGGTGGATGCCAAGAGAATGCCAGCTTCCGGACTACATTATATCTACTATAGTTTGGGGAAGCAGGAAATGGAGGAGGAGATAATGGTTTAGGGCTGTTTTTGCGGGTTTGGGCTAGACCGCTTGGACCCAGTAAAGTGTACTGTTCATGCTATAGCATACAAAGACATTTTACACAATTGTGCCCTTCTAGCTTTGTGGCAACAGTCTGGGGAAGGCCCCTTTCTGTCCCGGCCTGACACACAGTGGACATAGAGGCATGATTTGGTGTAAAGGAACTTGAGTGACCTGTACAGAGCCCTGAGATACACTCCAAAATCTTGTGGAAAGCTTTCCCAAAAGAGTGGAGGCTGTAATAGTTGCAAATGGGGCTCGACTCCACATTAATTCCCATGGTTGTGAAACTGGGTGTCCAACAAGCTCATGTTAAGTGTGTTCGTGAGGTGTCCAAAAACATTTAGACATATAGTGCATCAGTGAAAGTCATAACAAAAAATTGAACTACTGTACCAATAGAAACAGAACAGAAAAGAGAGTAAAATGTACATTTTTTTGGCATTTCACTAATCTCAAAGTCAATCAGTCAGAGCACTCTGATCATTCATGCAATGAACTGTATTATAAAAAATAAACTAAATTTAATCTAAATTTTACATACTGCTATTAACAGTATGGAGTGCCAAAATGCACTATACAAATCTTACAGTATTACAATACAATATCAGATTTTGTAATTGCACATTCTAATATTATGAATCATTAAAAATTCAACAGATATACAGTAAAAATGCACTTTTATTTGTAATTATCAGGTTTACCAAAAGATCCAAGATTGGGTTCTGGAACAGCGAAAAGGCCAGTGTAAGAATATGCACAGTCCGATAGGTTTACAAAGTGTAAAAACCATGGACGGGCATACTGGAATAACATTTAACTTTGAATTGAAGTAATATGGTTTTGAAGACAAGCCACTAAGGACAATGTGCTCACAGCATTTTTATTTGTTTAAGACTCTAGCAGCAGCATTTCAATCCTGTGAATTTTTTAAGAAAATTAAAAACAAGAATTAAAAAAGTGTTGCCACAGTGAAATGATAAAGGTGTGGTAAAGTAAAACTGCATCTACAGAGGTTAAAGAATAGAGTGTAGCAATGTTTCATAGAGCATAGCAATGTTTCACAGAGCATAAAAGTATGAGATTAAAAGAAACATATGAAGAATTCAATTTTCAAGGTACTATCAAGTAGTACTCTTAGACCAATCACAGTTGAAGATGGGATAACATTATTTCATCAGCTGTTATATAGTAGACTCATCACACATACAGCCATTTCGTTTGAAACTTATCTGTATTTCTGCTTTCTACTACTGTATCTGTTTCTTGATTTTTACATACTACAACTGTAGCAAGCACCACCTGTGTGGAGTTTTTGTTTTCCCCCGTCTACATATACTTTCCTCGAAGTACTAACTTTTTTCTCCCATATTTCATAAACATGCCAGTTATCTTAATTGATGACTATACACTTTTGTTCTATGACTAAGTGTGCATGCGAGTATGAATGTATTAGGAATAGAATGGCATCTAGTTGGCTCCTGCCTTGCAACCAGTGCTGCCAGGATACTTATTAGAACCCCACAACCCTGCTCTGGACAAATGGGTTTGAAAATGGGTTGGAGATAAAGACAACTGTATTCACAACCATATCTCATTTCCTTATTTGAAATGTGTATAGTGTTTTAAATTGAAGCAACCTCTCTCACAATTTCAAATTTCCTCATTGAACTAGAGAGGTTACAAATTACAACGTCTGCAAAGCACATCTCATGCTTTTAATGCACACATGAATCGTGCATTTTTATTTTGACACTAAACTTAATCCATAATAAGATAAAATTGGCAATAACAAAGTACTACTAATAAGTAAACAATGGGCTTTTATACTGAAAGATCAGTGGGTCTTCCACAGTTTTTAAATTATACCATGAAGAATTTTAGAATAAAAGTCATGATTCCTGAAGTCCTGTGCTGAAGAAAGCCCTTATATTATGACAAACAAAAACATATACACAGTTTGGCAATTGGTAATATAGGCCAGAAAATAAGTTATGCTCATTTTAGTTGCAAATACTGTTTCATCAAAGATATAAGGATTACAGCGTTTGTGTTTTCACAATTACAAATCAGGAGACTGCAGATATGACGATTCGTTCTATTCAATGGTCCATTGATCACAGTACATTTCAATTTCTTTACAGAAACTGAGGAAAATAAAACATCCAAGTGTGAAAATATAGTCCATGTACTGCAAAATCTGCTATATTGTAAAGGACCCCAATGGAAATCTATAGAATCACCAGCACATATACACTATATTTTGAAAGAAGGCTTGCATGGCTGTTCTAGTCAAGGTTTAAATGAAAGCAAGCATCAAATAATGTGAAAATTGCTGAAATATACTGTATCTGATTAGAAAACAATGTTATGCAGGCATAAATGGCAGCAAATATATTTTTACCAACTACTATAAATCTATTAAAATGAACATCACACATGAAACAAATTAATCCATAAATTTGAAAAATACAACTGAAAAGCTTGACTATGCTTAATACACATCTTAAGTCAAAGAAAAATAAAACCATTACAAAATAAAATGGTGTCATGAACAGGCTACTTGAATGTACCAACTTTTGGACTACTAAACTTCTTAACAAATGAGTGCAAAAAATACATTTGAGAATATAAAGAAGAATATAAATGTTGCAGTTATTTATTTTGCTGTTGCCATACTGATTTTCTTAGCCTGCCTATGTAAAAATGATTCTTTAGTTCCAAATGGTCAGTAGCAAGAGATTTAATTATTAAACTCACGCTATGAAAGATGAGATAAAAGAAACGGAATTAGTAATTCATTACATAAAATGAAATAAATCGCACATTACTTCAGAAATGTTCACTTTCCCACTTCATCGCACATTACTTCAGAAATGTTCACTTTCCCACTTCTTAAGAAATACAATTTTACTAGAAGATTAAATGACCTTGAAATTGAGTCTTACAGAACAAAAACATGCTTAAGGAACAGCCACTCCTTAAATTAGTTGCCTAAAGGATAATGTAGTTTAATGACTGTTTTGCATAAATGTTTGGTACCTTTTTTCAACCCAGTACACACAAGTACTTCTCCCTATTAAAGAAAAAAGGATTTTAACCTTATAGCCTAAAGCAAGTCTCAGTGAAGGAACTTCAGATAGAAATGACTGAAAAGCATCAGAAAATTTAATGTAATGCTAATTCTATGAATCATTTTGAAAAATGTTCATTTTAAAAAAAAGTTTAAAACGGTGACATACTTTAATTCAGTGTTACGAAAGATCAAACTAACAATATGCTTAACCCATCTAATCTCGTGGGGGCAGAGGTTTATCTTAGCAGCATCATGTGCAAACCAGAAACCAACTCGGCACAAGGTGCCAGTCCATCTCAACTTCTGCATATACTCTGACTTGCATCTGAATTACCAGAGAAAAAATTTCAGATAGGCAGTAACTGGGAGCAGAACCATAGGTCATTGTGTCTGAGCAGTAGCAGTATTAACCCCCATGGGTGACCACACTTTTCAACGTGGAGAACAAAAAACAATTGTAGAGAAGCATTTGAAATTGACTCATGAATCCTGTTCTTAGAAAAAGTATGAGTGGTGTAACATTTACTGTAGGTGCGTATGAAGACCTAGTTAATGGATTTCAAATTTGGAGCATTTTACATTTTTTAGTCACTTCAAAGAGTCATCTATCACATTTTTGTTAAATATTTCTGTAACAGTGAGTGAGTTTACATGCACACACAAAACCAGGCTAAGGCGAGTAACCTGGCTGAGGCAGAAACTTGTTTTTTAAAAAAACCTCTGTGTACATCCATAAGCATGCTTCTGGAATTACACTCAGATGTCATTAAACTGTACAAAAAAAAAAAGTCAAACATCACCACTGACCTCTGCGAATCTGAAAACAAGCATAAAGCCTGTGATCATTTTTTTGTGTTAGTCCATCATTTGCAGTAAAGTAAATAACATTCATCTCCTTTTTACATTCTCAACATGAGCCACCAATTATTTGCATTATGAACACTGGTCACTGCATTACCCAATGACACTGTTTCAACATGTCCATATCAAATAATTGGATTAAAAATAAACCAACACTTTATTTATATGTTTCTGTTATCAGATTGAATGCAGCACACTCTTTTCTGCTTGGCTGTGCAATTGAACCCTGCTAAGGAGCATAGTATTAGAATGTGTCTTTCTTGTCTTACACCCAGTACTACTAAGATAATAATAACTCAAGATTTTTTACTTCAATAAAATAAGTATTGACTTAGGTTACTCATTACTTTAAAAAGTAAATCAGACTACATTATACATGTTACCCTTATCCCCAGCACTGCTCACAAGATTGGGCAATGTACATTCATGCTCATAAAGATAAATTTATTAATTTCTGAAATATTGAGGCAGAATATTTAAACCAGAAGAAGGAAAAATGTGATTTACTGATTATGTGGACACTTCTACCTGTAGCTGTTGAAAGTGTATGTGTGTGTGTGTGTGTGTGTGTGTGAAGTTACGTAGGCAGACATACACAGACAACAAATAAACATTAAATGTGACCCCGTTATGGGTTTACATGCCTAATTAACCAAGTTACTCACAGTTAAATCTATGTCTGTTAACCTGGTTTCGTTAAATGGAATAAGGGTTTACATGGAATTTTAGAAACCAGGTTTCTGTGAATAACGGTTATTAAAGCACATGTAAATGCATTCAGTGAGTCATGTTAAAAAAAAAACAAAAAAACAGCGATAACAGAATACATCTGCATTTATTACTAATCTAGATTAAATACATGCTTTTTTTAGTCAGTAAGTTTACAATATGATGTAATTAAAAAACAAAACCCAAATAGGCTTGTGGTAGCTCAATAGCTTTCATACACAGCAGATTAGCATACAAGTGATGTAAAAATGGCATCAACTGAAACCCCATTGTTAGTTGTGGAGGATCAATGACTAACCCTTCACATCCTCGAAGAGATAAAATGTGTTGAAGTCTCAAGGCAAACCTGTTGGCTGCTTTGGACCATAATGTAGAGCAGGCCTGGAGTTTTGCCGATAAACTACAGAACCAGAGAAATGCCTCAACCATAATAATGCGCAGATAATGAAACTGTGAAGTTGTTTTTTAGTGTAATGGTACTGTGTATATTTTTGATCACTCGGTGCTCACTATGTAATGCTAACCTAATTCCTTTCCTCTTACATTCATTTCTAGATTAGTGAGATTTGGTAAGGTTGTTTTGCTTCCTCAAGCAGTGGCAGTGGTGAGCTGGTGTACAAGTGATTCACACATATGCACCTCTCTGCAGCATTTGACTAACATGTAAAGGGGATCTGTTCTAAAGTTAAAAGTGGCTGTTGGATGCATAAATGAAGAAAAAATATACAAGTTGAAGTGACCATTCAAGGTAAATCTGAAAGAGTAAACTAATCTGTAATGGGCATCACACAGAATGTTTCCCTGTTTTATGATAGTCAAGTTGAAAAATACACCGATGACTTTTTAATATTTGTACAGAGTGTGCGGTGTTTTACATATCTCAACAAAAACTAAACTTTTTTGATGAATAAACATGCCGAATTTCAACAATATCAGTCCACTGGCAGTCAAGTTGTTTAATGCAAAAAGACAGGCCGACATGGTGCTTTTTGCACTATATGCATATACAGTGTACAACAAATAAAATATGGTAACCTGCCTGCAAAATTCTTAACATATACTGTATATTTTGATTTGATCACTAATGATGAAAGAAATCAAAATATATTTAAAACTAACAGAACAAAAAAAACTTGTAGTTATCTGTTGACCTGTGAGCCACTTAAATGAGAGACACAATGAACAGATGATGTGTGCTCAAAATCCAAGGCTGGTAGAATGAACTGATCAGATGCACAAAATGCAGAGGATGGCAGCCTTATGAGGCAGCACAAGCAAAACACAAGGAAGAGAAGCATTAATAGATGGTTTATACAAAATATGAAAGGTGAAAATACTAACAGCTCCCAAACTCAAAATAGACAGAGGTTGCAGGACTAACAGGTAACATACAAAAAACAAGAGGCACCATTAAATCAATGGGTTAGAAAAGGATTGGCACAAATGCAAAACAAACTGATTACTGGTGGAAAGACATCTTGATTACTGCATTGTTCTGTACAGTGTGGAAATTTTCAAGCTGAATTGGCATATTGTTTCCATTACGGTATCCACCTTTGAGTCTGCTGAATCGTAAAAAAGGAGTTTGAATGGATAAAAAGATCAATGCCCTTCTTAAGAAGTGTTGTTATGCACACTGCCGTGGGAGCAAGAGACTGTTCTGGTGTATCTGCACTCAATATGCAGGGTTTTATTACAGTATTTCTTTAAATACTTCAGCAACATTAGACATATGGAATATAAGCTGTGTTAAATGTAACACAGTTAAAAATGTTAAAAATCAAATCAATTAGTCACAAAAAACAGTTAATGCACTTAACACTGAAATATGTAAAAAAAAACAATTATTCAAAGTGTATAATATTAAGAAAAGAATATAACAAATCTAAAATTACCCTTCTCATACACTACAAGTAGCATCAAACTTTTTACATATAACTGTTGTGATAGTCCGGGGTGCCAGTGAGCCCGAAACACAAAGACAAAAATACAGTCCTGGGTTCAAATAAATGAGTGGTTTATTACTAAAAATACCTCAGTATAAGCACAAAAGCACAAGTTTTCTCTTCTCAATACTGCTCCTTTCACCACCACACTATTCAACTCCAGCCGAGTGTTGTTCTCCGTCCTCCCAGCTCCAACTCGCCTGGACAAGGGAATGCAATCCCTTTCATTGAAGACCTGTGAGTATTTCTAGTGCCAAGGCCGCAGCCCATTGGAAGCATTTACGGGCCATACAAAAGTTCCACACAGCACAGAGTATATCTCCCTGTAGCACCCTTTTGCGGCACCCATGGACCCCCAGCAGGACTGTGCAGCTGGACTACAACTCCCAACATTCCCTGCTGGTTCCCAAATGGGTGCCAATATGGAGGGCTGCTGCTATCTAGCACCTGCAGGAAATAAACACCCCTCATAGACAGTCCTTTGCTGTCCTTCTCTTTTATCCTGGTCAGGGAAGGCATTTTAAATATATCTGGTTGGGATGCCTGTCCATCTGCCTGGTGCTTCCCGTCCAGGTAAGGAACCTTCTCCTTTCGATGGGTTGTCCGTCCATCCACTCTACCAGTTTCTTTTTGGTCTGGCACCTTTCTATCCTTTGAGCGAGATGCTTGTCTGCCTGCTACAGACTCCTGTCCAGATAAGGAGCCATCCCCTCTCCTGGTCAGGGTGCCCATCGAACCTGTGTGGCATTTACACAGATACCCACTCTTTTCATACACATCTGACGTCACCCCAGATTTATTAGGTCAGCATTTCTTCATGTAGTCATACTTCAAATTGTGACTGCAACCTCAGTTAATACTAGCACTACTTACACTTTCACACTACTTCTTAATTTTATACAGCTTGAACAATATGTACATTATTTCATAATTCTGCAATTTTTAGGTCAAAGCTGCCATACCCTGAATGGAAGACAACAACATTTATTTCTATAGCACCTGCACACTCACTTAATTCACTGCACCAAACAAATTAAAAATAAATTGTTACAAACACATAGTGGAAAATGCCAAGACCTAACTAATGCATGGTATTCTCAAAATGATTAGGTATTGTAAATCATATACAGAAGCACTTCAAAACTGAGAATAACATTTTATATGTGAGCACTGTTGTACAGTACAGTTAGTTGTTTTCGGACACCCCTTTTGGTCCCCTTACATGAACCTAAGAATTGGGGAAACTGGCTGTGAGTACTTTCTTATTAGTGTTTTTACCAATATGACTATGTACATATAAAAAAGCTGTAAATGTGTAGAACTAGATTTGGTCTTTGCTTTTCCTTTGTGTTTCTGCCTTTCAGAATCATTGGGCTTAAAACAAAATTAAGACTAAAGAACTGTTCAGAAACTAAATCCAAGAAATGCCTTAAATAATCATTAAACATTGCATTTTAAAATCTAGAAAAAATCCAGAGTTAAAGAATATTCAAGTACTGAGAGATCTGCTTCCTGCCTATGTCTATATTAAAAAGACGTTTACTTCTACTCATGATAAAGATTATATTCAGCTAAAATTTAAAGACCACTGTAATAAAAATGATTTAAAAGTTTGCATGATTCTACACTCTATTGCACCCTGATAATTTGTCAGGGAATTGGAAAGAAGTTAGGAACTAACAGTCTGACTCTTATTGCAGTTAAAGGCAAGGTAATAAAAACTGCTTATGCATAGTCATCATCTACAGTTCTTAATAACTTGGTAACCCTTAGTCACAGTTCTCATAATTTGTCAAAAGTACCATTTTCACCACACCTTATGCTTACATTCTTTGCTAAGAGGATGAATACAGACCTAGTAATAAAACACTTGAAAGGATAAATGCCAACAAAATCTTATTAAAACTTTTATTACAGTATCTACAAACCAATAAATGAAACGTGACAAATCACAGATCTTGAAGCAGCAGATTCACTCCAATTCCACAAGAAAGACTTTCAATTATAGAAAAGAATAACCTTAAATGGGTAAGTTTGGTATTGAGCAAGTTATTTTTCTCAAATCATGGTATACAGTATATTCGTTTTCCCACCTGAAACTGCATTCAAAACCAAAGCAATTTTATACCTTTTAAAAGCTAACTGGCCTGCTCTTTTGTTTTATATTGGAGCTTATAGGTACCGGGATCCCAAAGAGATGAGAATACTTAAAAGGTAAAGAATACATCAATTTTTTAAAGCACAAAATATTGTAAGGTATTGATCCCGTCCTGTGATTACATACATACTGCAAAACAGTGCATCCATGTCATTTTAAGAAGGGACAAAAGCAAGAAGCCAACCATTGTTGTGAAATTTAACCATTTTAAAAGGAGACTGGTTGTGTACCCCAGATTACCAACTTTGCCTTCCTCTGCACCCTCCTTCAAGGCCAGAAGCCAACAGCCATTATTAACATTAAATGTTGATGCCCAGAAGTGAATTGCTAACTAAACTTTGGTAAGTTTCAAGGTTTTTTCTCTCACCTCTGGACCCTAGTATCTTATAGCTCCATTATAACACACAAGGTATTTTTTAAATTTATAAAAAATGTGTACCTTTAGAACACAATTTCAAGAAGCAAATTAAATATATACCTTGATTTTGCAGAAATAACCTTGGCTTGAAAAATACCAAACTTATCCTTTAAACACAGAGGCACCCAGTTTAACAACATAAAGGAGAAATGACAATTAAAAACATGTTGATTTTGTAATTGGCATCAACTAAAAAAATCATTAAAAAGATCCAGAAATTATCAAATTCATGAAAATGTGTATTTATTATGCAGAACTATCTGGAAGACAAGAACGAATCAACATTGTAGCAAGTTCCAACAAAAGTAGAGCAAAAAGCACCAAAGAAAAGTAAAATAAGAATGCAAAATTAAAACCATATGAAACATGCAGTGCAGGTTACCAGCAGAACAAGACTAAATGTTGAGGAGGAAGCTCACAATGTGTTATGTTAGCAAAACGGCATTCATTTGTATAGAAACAAACTGGTAATACAAAATACTTTTGTGAATTAAGTTATTCTTTCGATTGTTACCATTTATTATATGATTAAAATGTAGACAATCAAAAAGCATATTAATGCCCATATTCTGTGGTAACAATAGCCAAAATACTTAAAACTAACCATTAATACTAATTAAACAATGATAGATAGATAGATAGATAAATGATAACCCAGTCCATAGTTATGAACGATATGGCGAAGGATAAATATATAGATACAGAAGAACATAGGGCCGAGAAAAGAGCCCTGGGGAACCCCTTGTGTGACTGGCACTGGGCTGGATCTGCTGTTTCTGGACTTTTAGCTGCTCTGTTGTCACTGTTCAGCTTTGTAATCCCTCAACACTTACCTTTCCCACTCTGCTGAGCTGCTGTTCAGTCAACTTGATATTTCTCAGTTATGTACGGACTTTCCACTATGCTGAAATATTCTCACGATAAACTTCTACATATTAAACAGAAGGTCCAGAGCACATAGTTGGACTAGAATTTCCTAAAAGACACAAATATTGTATGGCACCCAAAATATTTACACTGTGGATTGGGATGCCACCATTACCAGGAAGTAACTGGAATATGTTATCCTACCTAGGGTTCTGGGTATAGGGCTGTCAATGTACCAGATCTGTGAAATATTGAAACAAACTCTGGATGTGGATCTGCACTCAAACTCTCAGCCACTAACATAGTCTTGTTTAACACAAGGTCTACAAATAGCAAAACACTAGTACTTTCAGAATGCATTACAGACTGTAACCTTGATATATTTTGCTTAACTGAAACTTGGCAAAAACCAAATGAGTTCATGTCTCTAATATGTTTACTTTACAGAGGCTCGCAGCAAGGGGAAAGGGGTCACAGTAATTGTTAGATCTGAGCTAAACATCACAAAAATACCAATTAAATGTTCAACAAAATCTAGTCCTATCTTACGTCTTGTTGTCCATTGTCTATCAAAACACAATGGGTCTTTTTTATTTGAACTGACTGAATTAGTAATTCATTTAAGTTCTCTTTCCTAGACAATCATTCTTATAGGTGACTTTAATATCCACATCGACATTCCTACTTATATGCAGACAAATGAATTCTATTCATACTGGACTGTTTTGACTTAGTGCAGCATGTTGATTTTCCTACCACACTGGTGGATCACATATTAGACCTGGTCCTCACATCTGGATTATCTGTTGGCAACACAGCACTGATTGGGGCTTCTCTTACTCTGAGCCTCTTCCTGCACTTAACTGTAAACATCAAGTTTCTTTCAGAAACCTTAAAAATATCTCTACCTCTATACTTGCTGGATCCACCTCTGATCTTTTTCAATCTTGCTCTATTTAATCCACATTAGACAGTCTTGTTGATGAACGCTTCATTCAGCACTAGATAACATAGCTCCTTTAAAATATAAGGAGGTTTCCTCTGAGCATTCAGCTCCATGGTATTATTTAGAATTATGATCTATGAAAGCAGCTGGCTGGCACCTAGAGAGAATGTCACATAAGACTGGCCTCACTGTACACCCGAAGGCTTTCTCCAATGTTCAAAGAGCTTAAAATTTATTATGGCAGCCAAGAATATGCATTATGATAAAAGACAGTGGACTTCATAACCCAAGGGTTATGTTATCTGTAGTTGATAAACAACTTCAACCTGCATCTGGCCTAATTTCCTCTTCCAGTGAAGACTGTGAAATACCCCTTTACTTTTTTATGTGATAAAATTAAAAACCTAAATAATTTAACACAAATCCACATTTTTTATGTTTCCTCTCTACATTCAACTCCTTTTCCAAATTTTTACCTGTAACATCTAAATTGCCTGCTCTATATGATAAAGCCCAATACTTGGGTATTGAACCCCATCCCCACCACATTTCTTAAATCCTGCCTTCATGCCATAACCCTGACAGTTAACAACAACAAGAAACACATCTCCTAAAACCAGCTCTGTGACAGCTACTTTGAAAATCACTTCTGTAAACCTGGCATTAAAAAAGTCTAGTACTTTATCTTTTCTGTCAAAAGTTTTCAGTCGTGTTGTGGCCTCTCAACTCATGAGGTACTTCATCTGTAGTAACCTAATGGATCCCACCCAG
Source organism: Polypterus bichir lapradei (assembly GCA_026402145.1). Lineage (NCBI taxonomy): Eukaryota > Metazoa > Chordata > Cladistia > Polypteriformes > Polypteridae > Polypterus > Polypterus bichir. The sequence goes on from JANRMT010062822.1 coordinate 14,410,028, forward strand.
TCTGGTTTCATGGCAATGCACAGCTGTGAAACTGCTCTGCTTCGATTAACAAATGACTGGCTTATGGAGCACACACTGGGCAAATTGGCATTTTAACTCAGTTAGACCTTACAGTTGCATTTGATAGTGTCAAGCACAATATTATACTGCCCTGATTGTTCTCAGTTCTGGACATTGCCCTGCTTTAGTTTAAGTCCTATCTAACTGATAGGAAAGAGTTTGTTAGTCTTGGCAACAGCAGGTCGAACTCAACACCAGTCACTCAAGGCTCTGTCCTTGGCCCTCTGCTCTTCTGTATCTACATGATCACACTTGACTATATTATTTGTAGCTTTGGACTGGATTCATATTTTCATGATGTTGATACTCTGATCTATTTCAGTGTTAAAAGTGAAAGCTCACCAGAGTTGCTCAGCTCACAACTTTCATCTGTGAAATTAAAACCTGGATGGAATATAACTTTTTGAAATTAAACTGCAACAAAACAAAATATGTGCTAATTGGCACTAAAGCTCAGCTCCACTTCAGTTACTCATGGTGATGCTGTCACTCAGACCTTTACCTTCTGCTAGGAACCTTGATGTAATTTTTGATTCCTCCCTTACTTATTCTACCCACATAAACCACATTAAGAAACATTCTTACTTTCACCTCCATAACACTCATTCCTGTGTTCACTCATTCCTCTCCTTTAATAATGCTGAGAAACTTGTCTATGCTTGTATTACACCCTGCATCTTCTACTGAAACTTCTGACTGGCAGGCACCCCTCTTAATCTGTAATCACAGCTCCAGGTAATTTAAAACTCTGCTGAAAGCGTCTATACACAGACCCACAACTGCAAGCACATAACACTCATCCTGCTTTGCCTTCACTGTCTCCCTGTGTTTTACAGGATTAATTCTATTAACAACTTACAAATCTTTAAATGGACTTGCTTTGTACTAGATCAGTAACCTCACCATCACAATGCTCCTGCCCACCCATTAAGGACCACTGATTTCTAGCACTCTCATCATGTCCCACACTAACCTGTGCTTTATGGGTGACAGAGCCCTCAGCTCTATAGTGCCCAGACTTTGGAATGACCTTCTGAAACTAATTAGATCATTTGACTCAATTAATTCTTTGTTCAGGAAGGCATTTAGCGTTCCTTGACATTCTGACTCTTCCTTCTGTTTACCCTCACTCTCCAGATACTTTGGATAACTTGTGTTTGTATCACAAATTATGTTATTTGTTCAAGGTTTTCTTGTATTATTTTGCATCTTATTCTAGTTTATTGTCTTTTATTCTTTTTAAATGCTTTATATATCCTGTACTTATCTTTAGTGTTTTATACGGATATTATTTGTATCCAATATTATATATGCCCTGTTGTTCCTTCTGAATTTCTATGATGTGCTTTGAGAATGGGAAAAGCACTATATTAACAAAACGTAGTATTATTACCAGAAAGTGATGAAGGCTTGCATAGTAATAATTTAAAAATGTGTTCTATACACGTGATACTACTACTACTAATAGTGCACTCCCTCAGATCATGCCATTTTAAATCATCAACTAGTATAATGTGCATATTCAATTTAAAAATATTAATTCACTTTATGCAAAAAAATAGAAACCTTACTATATCTTTTCTGCCAATGTAATAAAAATATATAAGAATGACGGATTTTTGTCAAAAGGGGTTTTGCAACATAAAAACCATGAAAACTTAATTGTAAGTTATTGTTTTAATTTAGCAGAAAGAATAAGACAAGGGTCAAAACTTTAACGAGATCCAGCAACATTTCAACCGTGTTATTGGAACAACCAAAAAAAAAAAAAAAAATGGCCTGGCTGCTATAGTTGGCATTTTGGAAGCCAAACTTATTTTTCACATTCATGACTTGTATGAATATGCTATGAAACTTGCTTTGTTGAGTGAAGCTGTAATTAGTGATATTTTAAAAAAAAAGTTCACTAAGCCGCCTATAGATTTGCAGCCAATATGCCTCAAAAATAAATGTGTAACAAAAACAAAACACAAACACAAAATGCCAAATACATTCACTTCAAAGTAAAGAATGTTTCTGCATATTATTTCACACAAGATATGTATTAAAGTTCATACTGAAATTGTTTTCAATAAAATACAACTTCCTTCAAAAATGATGCCGTCTCACAAAAATAATTTCAGCACTCTGCTTCACTTGTTTCTTACAGTTAATATATCTTCAGGAGCATGGTTACTGAAAAATAACTTACTAAGCTGAAAATGTACAGTAATTTAATAATGGTTTGAGCACTGAGGCTATTCATTCTTGCTGGTGACTTTTTTTTCTAAACACTTAGACAAATGCTTATTCCCACCAGTTCAAAACTGTTTGTTGTGCTAGTCTATACATGGGTTTCTTACATGAAGTTGACAGAACTGATAGCATGTTTTCTTTTGATATCAAGGAGCAGGTAGAAATGAGATTAAGCACTACTGCAGCTGAAATCTAGACATGTATAAAGCACTTGATGCCAGTGGATCAACGAGGTACACTTACTAACATGCATACATATGAACCAACACACAAAGAAAATAATGTTTAAAATCCATACAGGCTGCGACCAAAATGGAATAAGACCCATGCCCCTGGCACTGCAAACCAGGAGAATTTACTACTATATTGCCTTGTTACCTAGTTTTTAAAAGATTACTTAAACTAACTCCTTCAAACTAAGTTTAAGGGCAGGGCACACATAAGAGAAAACTATGTCTTGTATGCAAGAAATAGTTTTGAGACATAACACAATATTTTCAAAATAATGCTCTTTTTTGGACTGGAGAGAACAGGCTTATTTAAATAAGCCATCACCTCTACAAGATGCCCTTTTCTGTCTGACATTTCAATTCACAGTGGTACTCCTATTAACTCAAAAATGCTGTAAATACTTTTTACACTAATTTGTATTTTCACAAATGTCCAAATAAAATACAGCAAAATAATTACACATTTTTTTGACTGATTCAGCTGAATCAGAAGATCAGAAAATGACATTACTTTTCAAAAAATATATCTCCACTAGGGTAAGCAAGCACATATAAGTTGGCATGCAATTCGGAAGACAATCACCCACATTTTTCATACCAGTGCATAAAGGCTATATGCCAAGAAAATGCCTCTATTTACTTTTCTAGCAAAACAACATCGACAGTAAACAAACTATACAGATGTATTTCCATACCTAGCACCAGTTAATTTGGATAACATCTGGAATAACAGCAGACCTTAGAAAAGGGTGACTCAGTAGCATCTTATTTACACTTAGGCAGTGAACAACGATCCTTGTAAATGAAGGTCCCACAAACTCATCGAAGTGCTACCAGAATTTATTCATTTGATGGGGAATTATGTCCAAATACTATAAACCATAGTTTTAAAGTACTGGAAGTTTTGAAGAGGAGGTCACCTGAAAGTTCAGGGCCATGATTTTTGTTCCTATTTTGTTTTGACATTTTATACCCACTACAGTTGATTTTGTTGCCAGACCATGTCAATTTACACAACTTAAAAAGATGTCCATGGCACATTTACTAACCATGTGTTGACCTCCAAGAACAGTCGTGCTTGCCCCATTTTCTGCTGCCTGGCACCATATGAAGGGTTAACAAGCTGTGGAGAGTTCATCCATGATTTTTGAACTTTTGTTTCTCCTTCTATTCTGTCATGGTATGTAAAACAGAAGACATCAGACAGACAAGCCTCTGTTTGTGAGGTCCAAAGCCCCTGTGTTCTTTATTACTCTTCGCTATCTTCTATGCATTGTACTTCTGGATGAGCATTCATTGATGGTCCACTCTCATGCACACAGATCCCACCTCTAGGAATAAAGAAAAAAGCAAACCTACTTGATTTTATCAGAGTGAGTCACAAACCATTTGGAGTAAATCACTGAGTATACCACATTAGGCAACCAGTTTCACAGGAGGATACTTTTGACTGCCTCCGACTCAATAAGATTGTTTGTTTTGCACATTTTTAGCTAGTGATTAGACAAAAGACTTGGATTATATGACACAAGTAACATGTAATTTTTTTTCCTTTTTCCATGGACATTAACATTGCTTGTGGTTGTATAGGGCTAATGACTATTGAGTTCTGTTATGGGCTAAACTTTCTCTCCATTCTGCATGAAAACATCAAATATTTTTTTTCTTGCACAATAGCACTTCAAAGTACATGGGGTAAGTAACATATTTTTTATATACTTTTTGGGTGGAATATTCCTTTAAAAATTCATTACTTTTCAAAAAAAAAAATGCCTGAAATGCATACTACATGTTTCATAAAACTGGGAGCTATGTTTATTTGCAGTGAGCTATTCAACATAGTTTACTTTGGTCTGGAGCCCTACTGGCTGGAGTTTCACACTACTCTAGATTACTCTTTTTTAAAAAATTAACTAAATATTGCTTCACTTAATAAAAAAAAAGGGTTTGGAGAGAATGGAAGCTGGGCTGCCAGTAGAAAAGGTATATTCACCTTCAAAAATACCAAACTAGTCCTTCAACTTTCAAACATCAAATTCATCTAAAATGGGACAAATAGCAAGAAATTAAGCTGAAATACAATAAAAAAGAAATTAATGTGAGGCAATGAATCGTATCTAATAATTCTTTCCTTAAAAATCTGTAAGTGATTAGGAAAATACACACACATATTTGTGTCTGCTAACTGACTTTCTTTATCATTTTCATTCTTTCTAGACTTAAGTACAAATTAATATTCAGCATTTGGCAAATTTTTTAATTATTTTGGATTAAGTACAAATAAGACATGTCATATTAAAATAAACTTAAAAAAAACATAACAGAATATTTGTTTTTACCTTACGTATACTGCAAACTATAATGTTCATCAGACTGTTCTATTATAAAACCTAATTGCTTTCCTTACAGATAATTTGATTATTCAACACTTTAGTTTATTTTAATCTGTCTTTCTGTTCTTGTCCATAATTTTGCACAGCTTGCTTTCACCAACTTTGTAACTTTGTTTCTGATCCTGTGTGAATCACACCTTTTCAGTCCAACAGCAGCTTTAGTTTTCAGAGACACAGTGTAGTCATGGAAACTGCTGAATCAAATGATAAAGTTACACATGTAACCAAAGGCATAGGCTGAAAATCTTTGCAGCTGACTGGTTGGCCAGATTGTGAGTAGCAAACACATACACTGTCAAGCCATTTCTTCAAATGTCATGAATTTTAGGCAAATAGATATATACTAGAGAAGAAAAAAGCTGCAATTTAAAACGTACCATACAAAAAATGAACTTATTCTTAGAAAACAAGCCTTTTTATTTAAAAAAAACGGTCAGCCTTCTAGTGTTTATTGGCTTTTAACTAAAAATGTACTGATAAAAACACAGCAGATGTACTACAAAGCTTGCCAAGTTTTACCAAAAAATAGAGTTATAAGGACCACTGGCTGCCGGTGATTTTGTGAATGGTGGCGGGAGCAAAAAAAAAAATTAAATTAAAAGTTACTTTCCAAGTATCACGTCTGGTTAAACTGAGAGATGGTCAATTGTTTTGAAGATGACGTCTTACGAATGGTTTAAATTAAGCTAGATTAACAAAGTACCTCTTAGGTAAAATGTTAAATTAGTATGGTTTTACAATGATGAAGATGATGAGCTTGTCTTTATGGAATATCCTTAAGATGCCCAATTAATAATAATAATTATTTGCATTTACATAGCGCTTTTCTCATTACTCAAAGCGCTCAGCAATTGCAGGTTAAGTGCCTTGCTCAAGGGCCCAACAGAGCAGAGTCCCTATTGGCATTTACGGGATTCGAACCGGCAACCTTCCGATTGCCAGCGCAGATCCCTAGCCTCAGAGCCAATAAAGTTTCCCTTTGCAATATTTTCCTTATTTCTGTATAGAATTATACCAAACCCTCCCATATTGAAATGTTCATTTATTTCATACAATTAAATTTTTATTATTAGATTAATATATTGCTTATCTTTAAGGAAAGCTTAATAAGAAAGGAAACAGAAAATACACACTGCTTCATTTGTAATTTTTGACTATTTGTTTAGAAGAAATAAACCAATTTTATTGTTCTTCTTCTGTCGGCTGCTTCCGTTAGGGGTTGCCACAGCGAATCATCTTCTTCCATATCTTTCTGTCCTCTGCATCTTCTTCTGTTACACCCATCACCTGCATATCCTCTCTCACCACATCCATAAACCTTCGCTTAGGCCTTCCTCTTTTCCTCTTCTCTGGCAGCTCTATCCTTAGTATCCTTCTCCCAATATACCCAGCATCTCTCCTCTGCACATGTTCAAACCAATGCAATCTCACCTCTCTGACTTTGTCTCCCAACTGTCCAACTTGAGCTCACCCTCTAATATACTCATTTCTAATCCTGTCCATCCTTGTCACACCCAATGCAAATCTTAGCATCTTTAACTCTGCCACCTCCAGCTCTGTCTCCTGCTTTCTAGTCAGTGCCACCATCTCCAACACATATAACATAGCTGGTCTCACTACCATCCTGAAGACCTTCCCTTTCATTCTTTCTGATACCCGTCTATCACAAATCACTCCTGACACTCTTCTCCACCCATTCCACCCTGCACTCTCTTTTTCACCTCTCTTCCACAATCCCCATTACTCTGTACTGTTAATCCCAAGTATTTAAACTCATCCACCTTCGCCAACTCTACTCCCTGCATCCTCACCATTCCACTGACCTCCCTCTCATTTACACACATGTATTCTGTCTTGTTCCTACTGACCTTCATTCATCTCCTCTCTAGAGCATATCTTCACCTCTCCAGGGTCTCCTCAATCTGCTCCCTACTGTCGCTACATATCACAATGTCATCAGCAAACATCATAGTCCACGGGGTCTCCTGTCTAATCTCGTCTGTCAACCTGTCCATCACCATTGCAAATAAGAAAGGGCTCAGAGCAAATCCCTGATGTAATCCCGCCTCCAACTTGAATGCATCCATCACTCCTACCGAAGACCTCACCAATGTCACACTTCCCTCGTACATATCCTGTACAACTCTTATGTACTTCTGTGCCACTCCCGACTTCCTCATACAATACCACAGCTCCTTTCGAAGGAACCCTGTCATATGCTTGCTCCAGGTCCACAAAGACGCAATGCAGGTCCTTCTGGCCTTCTCTAAACTTCTCCATCAACATCCTCAGAGCAAACATTGCATCTGTGGTGCCCTTTCTTGGCATGAAACCATATTGCTGCTCACTAATCATCATCTCACTTCTTAACCTAGCTTCCATTACTCTTTTCCATAACTTCATGCTGTGGCTCATCAATTTTATTCCCCCTGTAGTTACTACACCTCTGCACATCCCCCTTATTCTTAAATATCAGCACCAGTACACTTCTTCACCACTCCTTAGGCATCCTCTCACTTTCCAAGATTCCATTAAACAATCTGCTTAAAAACTCCACTGCCATCTCTCCTAGACACCTCCATGCTTCCACAGGTATGTCATCTGGACCAATGGCCTTTCCATTTTTCATCCTCTTCATAGCTGTCCTTACTTCCTCCTTGCTATTCCGTTGCACTTCCTGATTCACTACCTCCACATCATCCAACCTCTTCTCTCTCTCGTTCTCTTCATTCATCAGCCTCTCAAAGTACTCGTTCCATCTGCTCAACACACTCTCCTCGCTTGTGAGTACGTTTCCATCTTTACCCTTTATCATCTTAAACTGCTGCACATCTTTCCCAGCTCTGTCCCTCTGTCTAGCCAATTGGTAAGGTCCTTGTCTCCCTCCTTAGTGTCCAACCTCTCATACAACTCATCATACGTCTTTTCTTTAGCCTTCGCCACCTCTCTCTTCACCTTGCACCTTATCTCCTTGTACTCTTGTCTACTTTCTGCATCTCTCTGACTATCCCACTTCTTCTTTGCCATCCTCTTCTTCTGTATACTCTCCTGTATTTCCTCATTCCACCACCAGGTTTCCTTTTCCTCCTTCCTCTTTCCAGATGTCACGCCAAGCACCCTTCTTGCTGTCACCCTTACTACATCTGCTGTAGTTTCCCAACTGTCTGGTAATTCGTCACTATCACCCACTGCCTGCCTAACATCCTCCCTAAACTCAACCTTGCAGTCTTCCTTTTTCAACTTCCACCACTTGATCCTTGGCTCTGCCCTCACTCTCTTCCTCTTCTTGATCTCCAGCGTCATCCTACAGACCACCATCCCATGCTGCTTAACTACACTTTTCTCTGCCACCACTTTCCAGTCGTCAATCTCCTTCAGATCCACTCTTCTACATAGGATGTAATCCACCTGTGTGCATCTTCCTCCACTCTTGTACGTAACCCTATGTTCCGCCCTCTTCTTAATATACGTATTCACCACAGCAATGTCCATCCTTTTGGCAAAATCTACTATCCTCTGACCTTCTTTATTCCTCTCCTTGACACCATACCTACCCATAACCTCCCCGTCTCCACTGTTCCCTTCCCCAACATGCCCATTGAAATCCGCTCCAATCACCATTTTCTGTCCCTTGGGTACACTGTTCATCACTTCATCCAACTCACTCCAAAAATCTTCTTGTGTCACCCATTGCACACTCAACTTGCGGTGCATATGCACTAACAACATTCATCATCACACCTCCAATTTCCAGCTTCATAATCATTACTCTGCCTGACACTCTTTTCACCTCCAAAACACTCTTGACATACTGTTCCTTCAGAATAACTCCTACCCCATTTCTCCTCCCATCCACATCATGATAGAACAATTTGAATCCACCTCCAATCCACCTGCCCTTACTCCCCTTCCATTTAGTCTCTTGCATGCACAATATATCAACCTTCCATCTCTCCATCATATCTGCTAACTCTCTCCCCTTACCAGTCATACTGCCGACAAACAAAGTACTTACCCTCAGTTCCACTCTCTTTACTTTCCTCCTCTCCTCCTGCCTCTAAACACATCTCCTCCAGGTTTTATTGTTCTGTTTATATAAAAATATATTTTCCGAGTTTCTGTGTTGTATTTTGGTCTTTTAAAGTGGAGATTGCCGATTAAACATAGTTGTTTCCTATGCTGATAAAACCATTAACATTTTAATATCTTTGCAAGAAAGGCATGAAAATACCTTGCTCTGTAAGGCATTCCAGCACTCATTTGCAGAGTCACTGCCAACTAAACTATGCTAACAAACGTCTATCACTTGAGTACTTGAGCCTTTCACTTTAAACTTGCAAGAGGGGCAATAATTTATTCTCTGCATGTCAGTGAGTGACATACTATAGATATTTCCAAAAGAACATTCAAGTAACACATTACTTAAGTTTAATTATGAATTAATATTTGCTCAAATCCTGTAGATTCCATTTTATTCATTTAAAATAAGTTCCCTAAATGAAATACCTTCTTTTTTTTTGCTCCACTTTAGTATGAATAGCTTTAATTTTATAATCTGCTAAAACCTGTACTCTTAAGAAAAAGGTTAGTGGGGTACAGTACCATCAAATGTTGTGCAAAATAAGCAATAAAATTCTCTCTGTAATTTAACTTACTATTAAAATATACTATAACAACCCTCATATTTGTCTTCTTAAGCAATTTTATTTCAAATTTTCCAAACCTACATTTGCTCTTTGTACTTTGTGGAAATGAAGCCAGCAGCATGATGCTCCATATTTAAAGACATGTAGAATCCTGGTGTGGAAAAACAAAAACAGGCGTGTATGTATAAACTGCTTTTAGTTGTTTTCTGGCATCATACTGACCAGCAAACACCCAGTCACATGGTAGTTAAGTGCTGCTACTGGACATAAAGTGTACAATTCAAGTCGTGCACTGTGTGTAGTCTGTATGTTCTTTCTGTGTTATCGTTGCTTGTACTTTTTCACCTCAATGCCATTCGATACTAAATTCAATACTAAAATTCAATTTAAGCAGGTCATAACAAATATATTGCCCTGAGCAGCGGGTGGATGTGAGAGTAACTTTTTTTTTTTTTTTTTAAATAGCACTTTTTTAAATAGCTTCGTTCGTCAACCCCCGGGCCTGCGCTACACACTAGCCTCTTTGCGGTTCTGCCACTCGTGTGCCGGTGATTGAATTTCGTTTCTTTCTCTCTATTAAAAAAATGACTTTTTCGAATGTTTGCCTCTGAGATTTGTTAAGTAAAAGCTATTCAAACGGGAAACTGTTAATGTTTTAATATGAATAACATATTAAGATCTCCTTTTTTGTCTAATTTTATCTGCAGAAGATTTACTACATTACCTTTCTTGGATACATCCTTCTTTCTACAGTAATTTGTGCAGTGGAAGACCTGATGGTGTTAACGGTTGTAGATATTCTTCGGGATATTGTAAATTGAAGTTTTCATGTTCCGCATGATCACCACCAACTGTTTCAGCATAGTCTATTGATACGCATTTAACCAATTTGCTGTGTAACCGACTTCATTGTTTCTCGGTACTAAGACTGCCCGTTTACTCATTTTTTCTGTTGATAGCCCTTCATGATAAAATTCCTCAATAAGATTTGGATATAACAAGTCTTCTTTAATTGGGAACTTAAAGTGTGAAAAACATTAAAATGTATAAGAGCTGAGAAAGCAGGAACTTTGCTTGACAAAAGCATTCACACGGATGAGAGGTGAGATTACCATGTGTGTGGTTGAAAATGGTTGAGAGGGGGGCGTGACTTGAAAAAATCTCTTCAAAAAATTCTCATCTCGCATTTAAATTTGTAAGGCTGCATTTTGTCAGATGATGATAATGATGATGTCTGAGGTATCATAATGATTTGATGCCCATCGAGACAGACCAGGCAGCAGCATCCCATTGTCTGACTGATTTTTTTGTGATATGAAAGATGTACTACTGTAGGTGATTACTGTAATGCAATCCTCTCAGGACTAACCAAAAATGACAAATTGATTATGAGTGCAGAATGCAGCTGCTAGAATCCTAACTAGGAAAAGAAAATCCAAGCACATTTCTCCAGTTTTGATGTCACTACACTGGTTACCTGTGTCATTCAGGATTGACTTTAAAATTCTGCCTATGGTTTATAAAGCCTTAAACAATCTCGCCCCATCTTATATATCGGAATGTCTGATACCCTATATTCCAAATCGTAACCTTAGATCCTCAAATGAGTGTCTCCTTAGAATTCCAAGAGCAAAACTTAAAAGAAGTGGTGAAGTGGCCTTCTGCTGTTATGCACCTAAAATCTGGAATAGCCTGCCAATAGGAATTCGCCAGGCTAATACAGTGGAGCACTTCAAAAAAACTGCTGAAAACACATTCTTTTAACATGGCCTTCTCATAACTTCACTGTAATTTAATCCTGATACTCTGCATATCCAATTCATCATAATAACTATTCATGGTGGCTCTAAAATCTGTACTAACCCCTACTCTTTCTTGTTTCTTTTTCCGGTGTCCTCAAAGCATCTCCTCAAAGCACCGTGATGTTTCAACAGTGATGGATTAAAAGCCATAAGTCTGCATGACCATCATCATCAAGTCCTTCCGTGAGAACCCTAACTACAAAGAGGACTATTTCATTTATGTTAGGTAGAATGCCCAGAGGGGACTGGGCGGTCTTGTGGCCTGGAACCCCTGCAAATTTTATTTTTTTCTCCAGCCGTCTGGAGTTTTTTTTTGTTTTTTCTGTCCTCTCTGGCCATCGGAACTTACTCTTATTTTAGGTTAACTAATGTTGTCTTATTTTAATTTCTTATTTTGTCTTTTATTTTTCTTCATTATGTAAAGCACTTTGAGCTACTATTTTGTATGAAAATATGCTATATAAATAAATGTTGTTGTTGTTGTACTATTAGTTAGGTAAGTTTAAGTAAATGTTAGAGAAGCATACACACATACAGGAAGATTCTGGTATGGCCCCACCACAAAATTCATGCTAAAAACACCACTAAAATTAATTACTGCCTTAGGAACTAACAAGTGAATTTCAGTTATTCTGTTTTTATTGTGAAAAAAACTAATTAAACTAAACTAGTTTTACGCACACACCTGTTTTGCAAAGGTTTACAGATAATTCAAGAAAACACTACCGCACACACAGCTTCTACAGTGGACTTGTCAATGAACAAAAAGTGCATTCAGAAAGTTAGACCCCTTCACATTTTTCACAATTTATTATGTTGCAGGCTTATTCTAAAATTGTTTAAATTAATCTATGCCCCTTACCAAGTAACTCTCAATAGCCCAGAATGACAAAGAAAAAATATGACATTAGAATGTTTTGCAAATTTATTACAAATAAAAAGCTGAACTATCATATTGACACATGTATTCGGATCCTTTGCTAGGAAATTTGGCTCTGGTGCATCCCATTCTACTGATTATTGCAGAGATGCTCGGAGTATCCTCCTGTGGTAAATTTAGTATGTTGGACATGATTAGGAAAGGTACACAAGGAAAAGGCCACAAGGTCAAAAGAACTGCTTGTAGAGGATTGTGCTTATACAGATATGGGGACTTTATAAAAACATTTATGCAACACTGAAGGTTCTCATGACCACAGCAGGCTCCATTTGGAACAACCACAACTCTTCCAAGAGCTAGCTATCTGGATAAACTGAGCAATTGGTGGAGATGTAACGATGCGGGTTCTGGCTCCACACTCCCTTTGCTGTTCAGAAGCCCTTGAACCCAACACCGTCGGTAATGTCACCGATGAGCTAGTCAGTGTAGGCAATAACAACTGAGCAAGGGGAAGGTAAAAAGTGCAAAAGTGCTTTTATTAAAAGAGTCAACCAAAAATAAACAAAGTGTTCAATTAAATAAAGTGCAGTGATTCCAAATCTTCCATAAATAAATAATTCATAAAAGAAATGTGGAGGTTAAAAATAGCAAACAATCTTTTAAAAACGAGGTTAAAAACGTTCATCAGGTAGCAGTCTTTAAAAACCAATAACAAACCCGGTGCCTTCTTTTAAAACTAGCGTCTCTCCTGCTTCACCCATCAGGGCCCCGCAGCAAGGGAGACGCGCTCTCTCTCTGCACCTGACCTTTACAATATCCACTTCTCCTGCTACTGTCAGTCGCCTTACCGATCCATGGCTCCAGTCTGCTCCCCCTGACAGTGACTTGGGAATTCCACTGCGACCAAGGCTCTCACACAGGGAACACCACGTCCCAAGTCCCGACTCCCGCGGAGAGTACTGCACCTTCCCGGTCACTCCCGCCCTTCAAATCAAACGCTACGGGAGCGACCACAACTTCTCCCAGGTGTTGGCCAAACACCCAGGCTGCCTTCAGCTGCCTACAAGCGTTCACTCGCTTCCTGCTGCACCGATTTGCTCGCTTTCTCTCCTTACTGCTTCCTGCTGCCAACCTCCGTTTCCTTCTCTTTCTCTTTACTTTCCTCTCCTCCAACCGACTCACGCTTCTTTTATAACGCAAGGGGCCATAGCAGCTGCAGCATATTAGCCACGGGAACAATCATGGAAGTGGGCAGTTCCTCACCTGTGCACTCGGTGAGAAACGCCCACACCGCAGATCGCCCTGTGGCTTGCTATGGCCCAACGCCCCCTCGCTAAGCCGCCATGAGAGCGGTGATTATTTATTTTAAAAAAATGGCCTTTACTAAACGAGCTGTGGACCCGCTATACCACAGGAGAATGGCCTTGGTAAGAGAGGAGTTCAAGAAACTGATGGTAGAGATGGGAGACACTTCCAGAAGAACAACCATCACTGAGCTTTATGGAACAGTGGCCAGAAGCCTATTTTTAGTAAAAGATTAAATTTACCTTGCAGTTTACAAAAACAAATACCTAAAGTACTCACAGACTGTACAAAACCAGAGTCTCTAGTCTGATTAAACCAAGATTGGACAATTTGGGCTCAATTTTATAAGCTATGTCTTGAGTAAACCAGGGCTCATCATTTGCACAATGCTGTGGGGATGTCTATCATAGTCAGGTACTGCAAGACTAGTCAGGACTGGAGGAAAGCTTAACAGAGCAAAGTACAGTGATAAATGAAAACCTACTACAGAGTGCTCTGTAACCGAAAAGATTCACCTTTCAACAACTTTGAAAGCAAAAAATAAAAACACAACACAGAATTGGCTTAGGGTCAACTCTGTGAATGTCTTTGAGTAACCCACCATGGCCTTGATTTTAACCTAATCCAGCATCTCTGGAAAAACCTGAAAATAATTGCCCATCAACAGGCTCCATCCAACCCAACAAGGTCTGGGAGGAGCTGAAGAAATGAATGACAAAAATCCCCAAATATATATATACACACACACACACCTTGATGTAGGAAGAAATTAATTTAAACAATTTTAGCATAAGGCTGCAAAAATGTGAGGAAAATGAAGGGGTCTGAATACTTTCTGAAATTACTGTACATCCACTAAATAGGAATAGCTCTTAGTATATTTATGTCTTGAAATTTGTCAGTTTAAGTTGGTTACATACTAGCAAGGCAGCCATGTACTTGTGTTGACATGCAATTGCTATGGACTTTGATTCAAGCCTTATTAGTTGTCAGTTTTACTACACAAACAGCAAGCACCTATGTTTAAAGATTATAGCACATTGTTTTTGATAAGCATGCTTTGTCACTGCACATTAAAAAAAGTAAAAGAATAAGACAACAAATGGTGCAGTTTTTTTATGATGATGTTAGGTTTACAAATCCTAGGTGTTATTTTACAAAAAAGGACACATCTCTCATGATTATGAAGTAGAATTATCAAGAGAAATCTCAACTCTCCTCCACACTTGTCAATTCCATAATCTCCAAATTGGACATTAATCATTAAGGTAATGGTAAGAGTGTGTTTTGTAACAAAAAAAAAAATACAGAGAGTGAGACCCTCACAGCAATGTCTGTGCTTTTCTGCTTTTGCTCTGGTTATAATCACTGTGTGTAAACAAAGAATGCAAAATTCACCTCAGCATAAAATATAAATTACCCTTCAAGCATTTCTGTCAGTGGAGGTGGGGAGTCTTACATGTGCAGACCTCTCTGGTTAAAAGAAGGACTAGGTCCAAGTTGTAATGTGCCTTTAATTGGAAAATGAAAAGCATGTTCTTTCTTATTGGACTGCAGGCTTTCTTCTGTATTGCTAATATTCATACTGTAATGTATATTTGAGTGTACACAAATTCAAAAATGTATGTGATAATTCCTTGGTAGTGTGCCATAGCTCCTAATTTCTTTCATACTTTTGCAAAATAAATATTTTACATTTAGATCTTTCTTCACTATAACACTGAACCCAAAATGATCCTAAACCCTGGACTTGAACATAAACAGTATGCTAACTTAATATTTCTTCAGGTCACTAATACTAGTGACAAAAATTGTTAATCTTTTATACTAATAAATAAAAACTGCTCACAGTCTATTTTAGCCCTCACAAAAAAGAAGAACAAACAGTTTAACGTGTCAGCAAGAGACCAGGGATGAACCCTGGATGGGATCCCAAGTCCCTGCTGAGCACATTCACTCACAAATTCACGTTCAATCAGATCATGGCAGGTTAGACAAGATAGTTAAAACAATATGCATAGCTTTCTGATGTAAGAGGTACCTAAAGTACCTTGAGTAAACCCACAAACAGAAAAAACAGGACAAGGGTGGGAAGAAAAGGATAGTGACATACGGCCACCAAACCAACAATTGTGCCACCACAGACAGCAAAAGTCCTTTGTGATAAATGACATGACAAAACTGTGATGCATCTCTTTTCTATACCTATTCAAGAAGGTAGGTCAGATAAAAGCACTCACATTGCTCCATCCATTTTCAAACCAGCTTAAATGAATTCAGTGTCACAGTAGGCCAAAGCCTATCACATCAGAATGAAACACAAGGCAAGAAACAAACCTAGATATGCACACTCACACGAATGCGGAGTTCCATTTAAAGTGGAAACTCAGAATTTCCAAGTTCCTAGTCAGAATGTTCAGCTGAAATACCCTTTTAAGTTGGATTTCAGATCATGATTTTAATCTAAAATGGCAACGTACACAATGAACAGCATTATACTGTCTATTTGTGTCTCATTACACCAGTCATACCACAGTACTGTCCAACCTCTACCTGTGGACGTTGCTACGGTGTTTGGATATGCAAAATACTGCATAATCGTTTTTTTATTAACTCTTAATTATTCAGATGCAGCAAGCACAACAAAGGATATCCTGGACATATCCATATCAGTTTTCCGAATGTTTTATTGGAACTCTGTCAACTCTGGTGAATCAGCTTTCCGAATGTTCTATTGAAACATGATCAACTCAGGTGTGACATCATTCCCAGCTCCAACATCCGAATTCCAAGGTAAATGGAACACAGTCTTGCTCACTGATACGGGTCCAATTTAAAATCATCAATTAACCTCTCTGGATTGTAGGGGGAGTCTTTTACCTCAGACTCCATACACAACTGACCAGGACACAGATTACAGTCCAAGATAACTCTCATTACTAAGTTCTGCACCTCCAACTGATGTTATTATATGCACACAAAACCAGTAATATACATTATTCCTTCCATTTTTATTTTTCCTCTTCTCTAGGTCAGCACTGTCCTCTTCCCCCTCCCAGCTCTAACTTGCCTGGCTGGGAGAACCTGCTTGTAAATCAGCACTACTGTCAGCATTTAGGAAGCATTTCTGAATCAGGTGCAACCTACATATTACAGGGTTTGCCTCCTCCCAGCATCTCATCCAGCAGCACCCAAAGACCCATACAGAGCTGCCCACCGGCCCAACAACTCCCATGCAGCCCTATGGGTGCCCAAATGAGAGCACCACCAGAGGGAAACTGCCACTCGTTATGGGTGAAAACATTGTTCTGGGAGGAAGTTTCCAGCTGTTCATCCATTATAGTGGCCACCAGGGTGGCTGAGGGTACTCCAAGCATTCCAGCCAAGATGCCCATTCACCAAAAATGTCCTTCAACACAATACACAAAGAAGGTGCAAAAACATAGTACCCAGAAAAAAAAAAAAATATTACAAAGGGGAAAAATGCTCATTTAAAAAGTGACCAGGGCAAAATTCAAATCTAGGGCAATCTAGCAACAGTGCTAAATATCTTAGAAAATGCAATAGGTTACTCATTGAGCTCTCTATCTCTATACATGAGAAACAGGAATAAGACATCCTATTATGTTAGGTACAAATAAGACTTGGCCTCTGGACGAAATTATTTGGAACAAATAAGTCTAGAAACTTCTGTACTATAGGCAGCACATTTGGTGTATTGCTCATGCATAAATTCTACTATAATCATAAAACATATTACTATAATATTCATTTTGGTTAACATTATTTAACATTCAGCTCAGATCCTAAAGTCCATGGACTACCTGCAGTCCTCACATCCAAAAGTAACCAGATACCATCAATGGTGTCCAATTACTTCCCAGAAATAAAACTTGTTATGTGGTTTCTGTCAGTCCTCCCCAAAGGCAGTTTGCTATTTACTAACTGCCACAGTGTTCACTTCTAATATTCACTGACAGCTTAGTATAGACAGATACAGTGGAGCGCTTCATGTGTCCCCATGTAGAAAGAGTACACGTTATTCCTCTGCCCTGACCACAAGTACACTGACACATTATTAATTACAATTTGCCATTAGTTTACTAAGTTTTCAATCGTCATTACGACTGTTAGTTTCACAAGATATTCTGCCCCATTTCCCAATAATGACTGATTTTAGCCGTACTTCCTGCTTCTGGTTAGCTTTAAGCCTTTAATGGGTTATAAATGACAGTGGGTAATCAAGCGGCCAGCACATTTAACACTTCTATCCATGTAAGCTATTAAAAATGTAGCTGCTGCTATTTTCCAAAAATGGCTCGATCGACCAGTTACCCTAAGGTAAAAGGTAGCCATATCAGCTGAGGTTAGCATTTCCTTCCTCAATCACTAGGTAATATCCGTCTATGAAACTGGAAATACAACTTACACTACCTCGTGCTTCCAAAGACTTTAAGTCGTTAAAAAAAAGCGTACACGTCCGGAAAAAGAGTTAAAACGTTCCCATTCATATCAAGTGTTATACTTATTCACCCGGGTGACATCTCGGTGGCTAATGCTTTTGTAGCCAGCACCAAGTCTCCGATCGCTCCTGCCTAGCGGAGCCGCTTTTTCCGCTACCTCCCAGAGAGAGACGCAACGGATTCCTAAAGTCAGAATCGTAATTTATTCTTCAGAAGCGGTGCTCACTTCAGAGCACTTAACATATACTCTGTCTGCATTACGGGTATCCCCAATATTTCGCCTTCAGGTGATAAAATCTGCAGATTGCAACTATCTAGACTGCTCTGTCACTAAAAACGCAGCATGCAGCAAGAGGGTATGGTACTTGAAATTACTTATCCCAGCAAGCACAACTAAACTCTTTATGTATACAATGCGCATAGTGCAAGCATACTTCTTCACAACTAGCTAGTAAAATAGAAGAAATGCTACACTCGGGAAGTGGTCCATCAAGCCCCAGAGCTATCATAATGACAGCTGGGGTCAATGCTCACGCCTGGGTTGCGCTAACCCACTGATTGAGGCCAGAATCCTTATGTGATTATTACCTTTCACTTTCCCGAAAGTGCCAACTCCAAGCGTGTCTCCTAGAATGTAGTGTCCAATTTTCACCCTGCCTTCATGTTTCTGTTTATCCGTCGCCATCTTCCCGCAACAGCCCTACCCGCAGCGGCGGCTGCTACGGAATAACGGAAATGACGCTATATAAACAGGAAGCTGAAAAACACCGGCAGAGTCTGTAGGCATGTGCCGAGCTATCACTAGACATACACAGTACACACACCTTGGAAACCTTGGGCGGGTGGGCGTGGCATTGTAGGAATCACTTTGTCATTCACTCTTGTTCACCAATCGACAGACGCGCTATTCTCGCGAATGGCTAGGAGGGCCTTAGAGAAGGGGAAAAGTGTGAAACTGAGATGAGATTGCCGCCTTCTGTGTCCTGCATCAGTAATCGGCAGAAAAGAAGAGGAATGTAAATGTAATGTCAATAAAGTTGTCAGTAGATTTCAGACTTAGTTCCTGCCTATCTTTGAACTCGTTTCATCTTTCTTAGTTTGGCACTATATGCAAGTGTGTTGTCTTACGAACACATTTGCAGAGTTATGTTAGTCGTGTTTATTCAAGTCTTAGATATTTGTAACAAAATATCTTACATTATGTGTTTCAGCACTCTTTAACGTCTGCAGGATTCAATGAATAGAAGACGTCAGATACTTACAGATTTCTTATTGATGTAATGCATTTGCATCTTTTGAACTGTTACGTTCTAAATTAATCTTCCAGCGGCATATTTTTTTATTTATATACCAGCGGCATACTGTTTCATTTATATACAAATTAGTAACATCGTTAAAAGCAACCAACCCAACTTCCCCGATCTTTCACCTATTTGAATCTCCGAGGTGATACTGGCAAGTGTAAATGAAGATTCAGACAGCTCCAGAGTCTATAAAAAATAAGAAACTATACCTTAAGAATCAAAGTGAATGTTGAAAACTGGATCAATATGTGCCTAATTCACCTATACAGTGCCTACAAAAAGTATTCACCCCAACAAGTTTCACGTTATTATTAGAACATTAGAAAAGCTGTGACGACCATCAAATGTGTCCATCCTAGTAGTCTAGATTTTCCAACATAACAAAGTCGAGGTTTGAAGGTCCCTAAAGTCTTATTAACAGCCGCACTACTTTGGTAATTTATTCCATGTGTCTATGAGTCTTTGTGTGAAGAAAAACGTTTAAAATTTGTGTGAAAACTGCCCTTAACAAATTTAGTGTCCCGTGTTCTTGTTGCAGAATTTATTTTAAAGTAACAACTGAGATCTACTGTACAGATTTTTTTTATAATTTTGAAAGCTTCAGCCTTGTCCCCTGTTAATCTCCATTTGCTTAAACTGAAAAGGTTCAACTTCTTCTAACTTTCCTTGTTGCCTATGCCTCTTAGTCCCAGAATCACTCTAGTTATTCTTCTCTGATCTCTCTATCTAGCTCTTCCAAGTCTTTTTTGTAATATGGAGACTAAAACAGCACACAGTAGTGTAGGCAAGGACTCACTAATACGTTATATAATTTAACCATAACCTCCCTTGATGTATACTCCACACCTCATGATATATAACATATATAACCCTATTAGCTTTCTTGACCACTTCTGTACACTCTCTGGATGCAGACAGTGATGAGTATACTTTCAAGTTTCAGACCTCCCACTCTGTGTTTAGAAGTGATGTGCAGTGATGTTCAAGGTTGGTGAGGTACTGACTCCTTCAGAGTCAGATGTACAAATATATGAACCCAAAGGAGCAGCTTATTCACTAGTTGGCAGCATGCATTACTACTGGTTATGTTTCATATCTCTTCAGCATTCTTTACACACGCATACAGTAGGTAAGGTGCATATCGGCTAAGAAAGAACGTTATGTTTATAGCGGTGAGAGACAGCAGAGACAGCGCATTTGCTCTGCACCCTGTATGTATTCTAAATTTGCCATTGCAATTCCACAATTCATACTCATTAAATACAAAAGAAAGTATTGAGTGGTGTACAAAAAAACAGATTTTAATTTTGACCTTAATCAAAATATTAACCAATTTTAATACAGACTGTCCAACAAAAGGATAACAAGAAAAACAAAAGAATATTTTATTTAAGGTCAAAATTTAGTTTATAAATATTGGATTGTTTTTTTCTTAGCCTCATCCCATTTTTTTTTATAAAATTGAAAACCATTTATGGTCTTACCTTTACTTGTAAATGAAGTCCATGCGCCTATCCTTCTCCAAGAAAATCTCTGTCACTTTCTTTTAAAAGTCCTCCTCATTTTTCTTTAGTTTTAAAAATCTTAATTTTCCATTTTGGCAGTCAGTTGGAACAAAAAATAACAATAAATGGACTGCTGCAGTGCACTTGACTTTCTGATATCGCTGACTTATTGGTGTCGCTGTGTAGAAGAACAGCAGCAACGAGCACCTGTTTGGCTCACATGCACCCCCTTTGGTGCGGCATGGTACTTTCTGCCTCACCTTGTGCCTTTTCACTGTGGTTTTGTGTCCGATCAGCAAGACTAAATATGTTACACACATTCATTAAAGATATTAGCCAGACTGTGGAAAGTCAGGGTGTATAATAAACGTGTGTGAAAACATTATATTGGCGACATACAGAGAGACAGCAACAGGCACGCGCCAATTGCATGCATCAACCCAGTGTGTGAGGG
Source organism: Polypterus bichir lapradei (assembly GCA_026402145.1). Classification (NCBI taxonomy): domain Eukaryota; kingdom Metazoa; phylum Chordata; class Cladistia; order Polypteriformes; family Polypteridae; genus Polypterus; species Polypterus bichir. The sequence goes on from JANRMT010062822.1 coordinate 14,431,305, forward strand.
AGAGGGCAGTCCGAGGTGAGGCTCCGCTTGTACCTGTTGCACCTCGCATTTCTCCTCTGTATTTAAACAGGAAATGCACCATTTCATCGATTTTGACTATAAAAATGATCAAAAAAATTGGAATCGTACAGAAAACAAATTTATAGCACAAACCAGTGGACATATTTATTTTATGTTATCATTATTAGTTTTTTACTTTTCGTGATGCCTCCCCTGACCGCACGTCCCTGGTATTTAGATCTAATATTTTTTCTTCCTACATGTAATACCTTACATTGACTTGATTAAATTTTATCTTCCTAAGCCTGTATGCAATTTAGCCAATTCTACCCTTCTACAGTACTGTACTGTAGTAGTTTGGTATCATATGCAAACTTAATCAGTTTACTGGTGATATTCTTGTCCAGATTGATTATGTACATTAAAAAGCATCCCTAGCACTTATCCCTGAGTGACACCACTCGTAACGTTACTTAATTCTGAAAAAGTTCTCCTCACCGTTACACTTTGCTCCCTGTGTTTGAGAAAACATTCTACCACAATGAATCACTGTGAATTTAAATTGACTTTTTTTACATTGCTCTAAAGAAAGAGACTGTTAATGTCAAAGTGAAAGCAGATCCCTGTAACATGGTCAAAATGAATTATTAAATGTTAATTACAAAAAAAATTAACCACATACTGTAAGTACTTATGCTCTTCAAGTCAGTATTTTTTAGATGTACCTTTGCTAGCAGTTACATCCTTGAGTTTATGTGGACAGATCATTATCAGCTTTGCACAATTTGGACTTTGCATTTTTTCTCCACCATTTTTCCTTGGCACAACAGTTCAAGCTCTGTCAGGTTATTACGGGAATCATGAGTGAACAGCCTTTTTCAAGTCCATCCACAAATGTTTAATCAGAGTGAAATCTGGACTCTCACTTAGCCACTCCAGGACGATAACAGTGTTAATCAGGTTTTCCTCCAGGATTTACCTGTATTTTGCTGCATTCATTCTATCTTCTAAAATCTCAAGCCTCCCATGACCTGCTGCGTCCATCCCCACTACATGATGCTGCCACCACCCTCCTTAATGGTGGGGATGGTGTGTTTTTCATAATACGCAGTGTTTGGGTTACTCAAAACATAGCATTTAGTCTGATTTTACATTGAATTTACATTTTGGTTTAATCAGACTATAGAGCCTTCTTCCACCTGACTTTAGAGTCTCCCATGTGACGCCCGGCAGACTCAAGCCAAACCTTAGACAGATTTTCAACTGTGACATTCTCTTTCCATTTCTTAATGATTGATTTAAGTGGATTTAAAGAGATCATCTGTGACTTGATTATTTTTTGTCATCCCCTTACTTGTGCTTTTCAATCCCCTCAACTTTTCACAAAGTTGCTTGGAGTGTTTTCTGTTGTAGAGCGAGATGCTGACTCACCACATGTTGAACCCTCGGTGGGAAATCAGTGTTCTGTATTATCTCAAATTGGGGAAAATGCTACAGTATTTCTCTTTTTGAGTATCTCTTTAGAATTTTGCAAAAGCCCATTAATCCTAAAGTCAACATTCTGATCCCATGTTAATCTTTTTTATGTTATTTGGCATTTCATCCTATACAGAGGACAGGGTAATGCTCTCTTATTCAGTGTGGGCTGAATGCTGAGTTTCATGGATTGCTTTCAAAGCATACTATTGTACTTGCTATGTTGTTTTGTTTCTGTTATAATGTTTTGCTTCCAGATAAATTAAATAAAAAAGAAATATCTCAATTGTTATGATAATTATGGATAAAATACATTTGAATCACATAAGGAAGCAGGTAATTCACTTTTTATACTACAATTTGCTAAAATCGTAATAAAAATATAATAATCACTGTTTAACTAATTTTCCGACTTCCTGACCTTTGATAAAAGCATAAATTCTCCTGGGGAGCCCAGGGATCTTCCCGATGTCGCTGACCCGCTTTACATCCACTTTCCGTGGGCGACTTGTGGCTTCTTTTTCTTATTCTCTGTCACGTTCTTTGGTCCGATTAAACGGAATTTTGGTCCAAATAAGCGAACAATATTAGGCTTATGTAATATGATCTGTTTCGGTTCTTTAGGATTCGCTACAAATAAGCGGCTGGTCCGATTAACCGGTGGTCCAATTAACTGGAATTGACTATATGATGCTACTTGTCCGTCTCGCAGGAAGTGAAAGTGTCTCTGTCTCTCTGTCCCTTTCAAAAAATCACGTCTCATCCCCGGGAAAAAGTCTCGTCTCATCGCAAGTTTTTTTTTTTTTATATAGAGAGATTTATTCATCAATCTATGTATTGATTGATTGATAGTATGATTTCTGTGATTCTGTTGCTGTATTTATTTAAAGTTCCCCTTGGAATCGTTAGACTTTATCTAATCTAATACTGTATAACACTTGCAATTTAGGGATGGAATGTGTAACAGAAAATGAAGAACCTCAGGTCAAAATACTGTAGTAAGTTTACAAACAGGATTTCTGTACATTGTTACTTTGCTAACCAGGCCCTCCATAATTCTGAGCTCAATGTTTCCTCCTTTTAGTTTGAGCTGCTTTCTGTCTTTTCATTTTTCTAAGAATACATAACTTACATTAGGCATATGAAGAGAAACAAAATTTTGTCAACACTATAATATGGATTTACCAGTTACATAAAGGGCCCATTCATTTTTTAACATGTACACAGATAATACACTCATCAGCATGAATAAAATAATGTCACTTAATGTCAATGCAGACACCCACACTCATCCAAAGAGCTGTCTGCCCACCTCCAGATTTTTGTGTCTGTGTAGACTTGTTCACATTGACACACACACAAATAAACATGAATGGTTTAGAAAAACAGCAGGAATGCACATGTGAAGAAGTGTACACCTCATGCCTAAAGAAAAAAACCCAGTGCACTATAAAGGCTGCCTTTGAAACTTAGGGAAAAACATTGAATTGTGTAATAGGAGTAACAAATCATGTAATTTAGAGTTATTAGGCCCCAGTAGCTCAGACAGAATATACAACCAGGGTCATGCCACATTTGGGCACTCACAAAATATGGAAGAGCCATTACTGTACCCAGAGAACATCTTTAGCAGGTCATATTATATCATGAATAAATAAGAATGCTATGGTGGTTGATTAATTGTAATTGCTTTTATAGTTATTTCTTTGTAATGATCTTATTTAATATTTCACTGTTGCAAGAGAAAAAAAACATAAGTAATGTAATAGTCACATATATGGTCACCCAATTGTTGATGACGGAGCCTCTTTGATCCAATGATAAGGACTTTGATTAAATTCTCAGCCCGGTCACTGCGCCAAGTTAATATAGTGCCCTCCATTAACATTTGGGTGAAAGACATATTTTTCTTTGATTTACCCTTCTCCTTTACAGTTTAAAATTACAAATCAAACAATTCAGACATAATTAAAGTGCACGTTGCAGACTTTAATTTAAGGGTATTTGCACATATTTTGGTTACATCATGTAGAAATGACAACACTTGTCCTACATGAAACTCCCCCCCCCCCCCATTTCAGGGCACCTTAACACTTGGCACATAGCAGTGGTCCGCATATTAAAGCAGTCATATTTAGTATTTTGTTGCATATGCCTTGCATGCAATGACTGCATGAAGTTTATGGTTCATAGACATCACCAGGTGCTAAGTATTTTTTTCTGGTGATGCTCTGTAAAGCCTCTAATGAAGCCATTTTCAGGTCTTGCTTGTTTCAGGGGTTTGTCCCCTTAAGTTTTCTCTTCAGCATATGGAAGGCATGCTCAATTGGATTTAAATTGAGTGATCTGCTTAGCCATTCAATAATTTACTTAGCAGTATGTTTGAGATCATTAACTTATTGTAGGATGAAAACCATCCAATGAGTTTGAAGGCATGTACTGGAACTTGAGCAGATAAGATGTTTCTGTACACCTCAGAATTCTTGTGCGTCTGCCATCAGCAGTTCCATCATCAATGAAGATAAGTGTGCCAGTGTCTGTAGCAGCCATACATGCCCAAGTTGTAGCACCCACACCACCATGTTTAACAGAGTAGGTGGTATACTTTGGATCTTGGCAATTGTTTTTTTCTCCAGTCCATCTGGAGTGTTCTTTCTTTTTGTTTTTTCTGTCCTCCTGGCCATCTGACCATACTTTGTTCTTTGTTACTTAGTATTGCCTAATCTTATTTTTGTTTCATATAAACCTTTCTTTCTTCACCTTGTAAAGCACTAAGAGCTACACCATTTCTATGAAAATGTGCTGTAGAAATAAATGTTGTTGTTGTTGTCTTCATCTCCACACTTTGCTCTCGCCATTACGCTGATACAGGTTTATCTTTGTCCATCCACAAGAACTTTTCCCAGAATTCTGTAGGTACTTTTCACAAACTATGAGGGGTGTTCAATTCTAAACAGGAATTTTCATGCTGTGTTCTTATAAATAGTGCAAGGTAGACCTGACTCATTGGACAAACACACGAATATATGAACTTGTCGTTAGTAGTGCTAGCTGCTCTTTCCCCCCTTCCTGTCCGTTGTAATCAACATGTCGGAGTAGGAGGTACACAGTAGTGTTGCGCAGCGCATTATTATTCAATTTTTAACAAATGAAGGACTAATTCTGTCTCAAATTTATTGATGAGTGTCTCTCTCTCTCTCAGTCTAGAGTGTTTGATTGGTGCAAGTCATTCAGAGAGGGACTATCATCTCTTTGGTCCACTTAAGGAATTTTTAGGAAGGAAGAAATTTAAGCTGAATGAGGAGGTTATTGTTGCACTATGCAAGAATGGGTCAACACGCAGTCACAAGACTTCTACTCTTCGGGGATTAAGAAGCTTCCTGAGCACTGGAACAAGTGAATTACAGTGGCAGGAGACTATATAGAAAAATTGTGTGTAAGTCATTTCATTGTATTCAATAAATAAAGCATAGCTTATAAATTCCTGTTTATATTTAAAAGTCCCTCGTATAATATGATCATCCCATTTTTGTGGCTAACTAGTGGTTTGCATTTTACAGTGTGGCCTCTGTATTTCTGTCCATGAAGTTTTCTCTGTATAGTAGTCTCTGACACATACACAATTTGTAATTTTAAACTGAGGAGAAGAGGGGTTAATCAAGGAAAATGTGTCTTTGTCCCAAACATTATGGAGGGTACTATACATTTGTCCCATGTTCATATGGGGCTCTCTTCAGGAAGTGTATTTCTCATCCTAGAGATGTGCATGATAGTTGAAATGCTGTTTTAAAATTGGTCGGTGTCCTTCATAATGAACTGGTATCCCCTCCAGTGCGAGTTCCTTCTTTACACATGATGTTGTTGAGATCTAGCTCAAAGAATATTCATTGCCAAAGAAATGAGGAGGGTTTTAAGGGAAAGCACTGATTTGACACCTTCATAATTTCAAGGGAGATATTTGATTGCGTTTGCATGTTCTCCCCGTGTCTGCGTGGGTTTCCTCTGGTGCTCTGGTTTCCTCCCACAGTCCAAAGACATGCAGGTTTGGTGCACTGGTGATTCTAAATTGTCCCTAGTGTGTGCTTGGTGTGTGGGTGTGTGTGTGCGCGCCCTGCGGTGGGCTGGTGCCCTGTGTTAGCTGGGATTGGCTCCAGCAGACCCCGTGACCCTGTAGTTAGGATATAGCGGGTTGGATAATGGATGGATGGACATTTGATTGCTTACATTATGTAAACGTCTGCCCACAAAACTAACTTGGAAAAATACATGTACCGTATCTAACATTAGCAGTAATTATGCTGCACTGGCAGGCAACAGTCACCCTAAATGGTTGTTAAGTCTGCCACCTCACTTTCCATCAATTGGCACTCTGAGAAGGTACCGTAATCAATCTTGATTTTCGACACAGGGATATGACGAAGGTCACGTAAATATTGATGCAAAATTAGCTGGGGACTATAAATTTCCAGACAATTCCAATTCAAGTTTCCAAATGTAGGTCACATTTAAGTTGCATACTATATAGATATGATATTAAAAGGCGATACCTCTCCCATAGTGATATGGCGGTAAAAATCACATAAGAGAAAAAAACTTAGCTTTCTTTAATGACGATTTACGCTGCATTACAGACCGGAAGCCAGAGCAAGACATTACCAAGGTGGGATCTTGATCTATACAGTCTGCCATTTTTCGTTGCTGTGCCGGAAGGGTTTTCAGGATGGATGACGACTGTCGGCTTCAAAGTGTTTGGCTGCTGTCCATGTCTTTTTATACTGTCTTCTCCATGTGCAGGCCCTTACTTAGGTTACAAACAAGGGAAGAAGAGGATTCCATTTCATCTCTAACATACAGAAATAGTACAATGCCTATTTTCATAGTTGTACCTTCTTTCTTCAAATGCTTGCCTAGCAGTTCTAAATGCTGAGAGACCCTGTGTGCTAACTTTGGCCTGGCCTGTGCATGTGAGTGGATTTATAAAATAATTATTGTACAGAGCACAGTGACATTAAACTTATACTCTTATTACAGTGGGATGGCACTGATTCAAAGAAGCTTACAGTCCTAGTGCAGAAAAAAACGTATGTAGAATTTCTTTATTTTTATTCATTTCCCAGCCTGTTGTGGTCCAGAAAACACCTAGCTGCACGGTTGTTAGCGCTGCACTGGACAGCCCCAACATGTTGTCTGTGTCATTGTGGACTGTTGTATTTCACATCAAAGCCACCTGATTTCATGCATTGCTGTTTCAACGTAGGCAATTCACAGACAACATACTTCCTAGGCAGCAGATGGTTTTCAGTTTACTTAACATTTAAATCTTTATGGCTGTGTATTTTGGCAGAGGATGACAGTGTCAGAGGGTGTGACAGTTATGTAAATCAAAATAAATCAGTCACCAAGATTTCAGTTTCATTCATTTTGTTTTGTGATACCAATGGTCTGTGAAATTTCAGGTCTCACTAATCATTGACAGAAGAGGGACAGATATTATTAGTTAGGTAACATTAGGGAAGTCTGATCCTATAAATTAAGCTTCTGCTGTGGCCACATCAGAATTTTCGTCCCAAAAACATCAGTAAGCATTACATGCAAAAGTGGTCCAAACCTGATCTGAAAAAATCCGAGTCAATATTTTTATTTGATGTCTACACTTCTCTAAAAAGATTGGTGTCACATATAAATGAGAAAAATTGATTTGAGCTGCACAGTGATGTAGCCTGTTGCTGTCTGTAGAGTCCTCTGGTACTGATGGACTGTGGCTCGGCATTCTGCACAGTCATGCCAAAGCTTCTTTACAGCCATCTCCTCCATATGACATTAGACTATGCCTCATGACATACTGGATCGTGACTTTATGAAAAACAGATTCCAGGCAGTGAAGCGGGGCAGACCTCAGTCAATGTTCCTGACCCTGAGCAAAATATCTCCAATAGGGGTTTGTTCTGCTTCTTTACCTTTTCTTTCTACAAAAGATGACTGCACTTCCAGTTACCCATCCCAAACATAAGCAGTGTACTAACTACTTACGTTTGCTGGCGAAACAATGCATATACAGTCCCTGACAAAAGTCTTGTCGCTTCTCTGTTTTGTAGAAACTCCTGCTATTAACCTGACTTTTAATTAATCAACTGGTGTTAGAAATAGCTCATATGAAAAGCTAAAGCCCTCCCAAATGATGTTTAATGCACTGAAATAAATTAGTTTCACTGAAAAAAGATTTATCATTTAATCAAGACAGAAAGGTCAAATTTGGTCAAGACAAAAGTTTTGTCGCCTATACAGAAAATGAACAACTTTACTGCAAATCCAAATATATGTCAGCAAATTAAGTAGTGGTGCTGTGAGATCCAAATTTAATATCTTGTATGACTTCCATGAGCTTGAAGGACAGCATCCATGCGGTTTGGCAAGGATTCATACAATTTATTGATGAAGTCATCAGGAATAGCAAAGAAAACAGTCTTGCATGCCTCCCAGAGTTCATCAATATTCTTTGGTTTCGTCTTCCATGCTTCCTCTTTCATCCTGCCCCACATATGCTCAATGATGTTCATGTCTGGTGACTGGGCTGGCCAATCCTGGAGCATCTTCATCTTCTTCGCTTTAAGGAACTTTGATGTGGAGATGGAAGTATGCGATGGAGCACCATCCTGCTGCAGAATTTGGCCTTTTTTATGGTTGGGAATATAAAAGGTAGCTAAGATTTCTTGGTATTTTAGACTATTGATGTTGCCTTCCACTCTGCAGATCCCTCGCATACCCCCATACTGGATGTAACCCCAGACCATAATTTTGCCTCCACCAAACTTCACTGTTTTCTGGGTAAATCTCGGCTCCATACGGGTTCCAGTAGGTCTCCTGCAATATTTGCGGTGACTGTGGTGTAATTCAACAGAAGATTCATCTGAAAAATCCACCTTCTGCCACTTTTCCAGCATCCATCCTTTTAGCAGACTGTGGGCCTTGGCAAATGCCACACGGTTTTTCAATTGTCTTTTGTTTAGTGCTGTCTTATGGGCACTGATTCGACCATGGAGGCCATTTCGAGACAGAATCCGACAAACTGTTCTGGTTGACACAGGGACTTCAGGTGACCAGGTCTCGTGGAGCTCTGCTGCAGTGGAAAATGGGTTGGCCTTGGATTTTCGAGCCAACAAACTGTCCTCTCGAGCAGTTGTCTTGCGGGGTCTTCCTAACCTGGGCTTGTCAAAAACGTCTCCAGTCTCTTCAAATCTTTTTTTTATCCTCTGAACTTGACACTGAGACACATTGAAGGTGTTTGTCACATCAGCAGTGGATTTGGTCTTCAGCCTCTTGATAATCAACACTTTAGTCTCAGGGTGAATCTTAGGCATGTTTGCAGAGGTCTAGTTGCAGTTGATGTGAAGGTCTAGTGTACTGGGGTTCTTTTTATACACACCTGAGACCTAATTGATCCATTATTAGTCACAGGTGAAGCTCATATGACAAGGCGACAATACTTATGTCTTGCCAAAAATTGACTCAATGGGCTTTACCAAGCTGTGAATATTAGAATACTTTTTGTCAGTTTCGTTTTGCACTGAAACATTACAAAAGCTGATGGGATTAAAATGACCCATTTCTTGTAACAAAATCTTGATTAGAAATATATTTTAGCGGCACTTCAGATCAATTTGTACACAAGCGACAAGACTTTTGTCAGGGACTGTAGGCCTGATTACAAATAAGGAGGTAGATTAACAAACTACTTACTTTTGTCTTCAACAATCTGGACCTGAATGATGTGAAACTATTGTGGATTTTAGGAGACCCAGACCTCCTCTTACACCCCTGGTTGTAAATAGTGTGAATACAGTGGCATCACTTAACTCACAGGCACAAGGATTGCACATAGTCTAGACTGGAATGAAAATATCACTTATGTATTATACATTAAACAGCACAACCGTATCTGCTTTTTCTCTTTCAGTTTAAAACGTTTATCCCGTCCCAATCAGTGATGATCAAATTTAATAGGCCAGTTACTGAAAACGTCTTCATCTGCTCCATGGCTGTATGGTCCAGCAACAAATCTGCTCATTCAAAATAAAAACTGCAAAAGCCATATAAACAAAAGATTTCACTCACATTGGTAGCCATAACACAGCAAATAACCCTCTGGGAAATATTACACAGCCCCAAAAAAATGTTTTTTTTCTTGGTGTCTGTTTTTAGGCCTGTTCCTGGGGTTATTTGGGGCACTGATTCAGAAAATTGCATTGAATAGAATGCATCAGCTCTAGTTTCTTTACCAAAGACAAATTTAGTATTTTGCATTGACATCGTAAACCTTCTGAAGAAAATTCTTTCAAAATATAACCCAAACGAGTAGCATTCTTTCATCAACAGTTCAAAACGTAGTTTGAAATGTGTTCTTTTAAATAACGGCAACAAATATGATTCTAATTCCAACTGGTCACTTCACCAGGATGAAAGAAGAGTACAAGGCCATGTCTTTAGTCTTGGAAAAGATAAAATTACCAAGAACATAAATGGGTAATTTGTGTAGACTTGAAGATGGTTAATTTTCTTCTTGGCCAACAAATTAGCTACACAAGGAATCCTTGCTTTTCATGCCTTTGGGATAGTACAGCCAAGCATGAACACTGAACAAAAAAAGATTGGCCTCCAAGGAAATGTATGGTAGCACGAGATAGAATCATACCACAACCGCTACATACAGTATAAAGCTAGGCCTGATGAAACAATTTGTAAAGGCTCTGAATAAAGACAGTTCATGCATTGAATATATAGCACATAAGTTACCTGGACCTACCATGGAAAAACTGAAGGCAGGAATATTCGATGGTCTGCAGGTCAACATATAAATGACCCATATTTCATAGCATCAATGAATGAAATCAAATGATATGCCTGGTCTTCATTTGTTCTCGTTGTGAAAAATGTTCGTGGCAACAAGGCAGCAGACAACTACACACAAATAGTAGAGGATATGCTCTTTCATTTCTGTAACATGAGTGTTAAAGTCCATTATCTGCATAGTCACTTAGCTTGCTTTCCAGAGAACCTTGGTGACAAGCGAAGAGCAAGGTGAAAGATTTTACCAAGACATAAAAACAATGGAAGCCAGATACCAAGGAAGATGGGATACACGATGGCAGACTATTGTTGGAATCTTATGTGGACTGTCCTGGCATATTCCACTCTCGGATGTCTTACAAAAGAAGCTTCCTGTGTGTCAAATGACTGTAGAGGTTGTATCATAAATCTGTACTTTTGATATGAAATATGTAGATTTTCAAGTAGTACACTTTTAATATTTGTTTCCTTCATGCTTAAATGATATTAAAAACTACATTAAAATATCCTGATTTTTTATGGGTGAGCAGAGTTAAGAGTGGTATATGGCATATATGTTCTGCATCTCAAAAACTAGCTGATAGAGGAACACTGGGGCCATTTTTGAAATTAGCAGGTCAAATATACCCAGAAACAGGTGTGTTTTGGCCACTTATCATTCACTCAGAGTAAGCACTACTACTTGGTATGTCAATGCTTCCTTAATACTGCAATCCCTACTGGTTAGTCATAATGTTTGATTTACCAACCTACATTGTTTACCTGTAAAGAATGACAGAGAATGGGGCATGGGTGCTATTTGATATGCTGTCAAGTTTAAGTCATATCGTATATTACAGTGCCAAATACACTAGTATTATAGTATATTAGTATTGTTAAACCTAAGGGTATAACATCATGACAGGCTCCAAACATAATATATTTACTGGCAATAAAGTTTAATTCCATTAACCTTCAGTAAGCACAGAGAACCTTTTTTTTTTAACCATTGTGTCTGTGTAACAGCAAGATGTACATTTCCTGTGGGTTCAGACACACCCTCTGTACACAGAAGTCATTCTTAGATCATTTCAACATCACAAAAATGGTTGCCTCATGAATCACAATGCAACTGAGAGCCAAAGCTCTTAACTGGTATGGTAATTATGTCAGTACTGCTTTATATGAAATGGCCATGTAGTTTTCCAAAGTGATGTTTCTGAATGTATCCAGTTCCAATTCCAGCAATTTAAACTTTGTTCATGGATCTATGCATCCCTCATTTAATCAAAATTTAAGGCTGAGGGATACCAGACCGTATTCAAGCAGAACTGGGCATCAGACATGTACCCTAAGCGTAGCAGTGGTCTATTGCAGGGCACATTCACTCACGGGGTGCTAGTTTAGAACTGCCAAATAATGTAATGTTTGGAGTAAAACCAGTGTAGCCACATAAAAATCTATGATACAGGATGCAACCAGACTAAAGACATGAATAAAATACTTTGTAGTGCTGTTTTTCTATTCAGTTCTTGTGAACTTGATAGACCAACTTGCAGGTCTGGCTTGTTGTGGTGCTGTGCAGGATGAAGATTTCTGTTGTATCGCCATGTTTCTTATGCATGGTCATATTTGCTATGAATGGAAAATAAACACTTTATTTGTATTGCACTGACTCATCCCATGAAAACCCAGTGCCTCCCTACTTAATGTCTCTGTGCTGATTTTGCTTTGCAGTTATGCACCATGTTATGCATATTGTAATTTTCACAGCCACCAATAGATCAAGCACGAACATGTATCTACCTTATTCATTTTAATTTTATATTAATTCAAAATTAAAATCCAATTCTTTTTTTCCACAAAAATTCCAGATGATTAGCTTTCCAAGTAACATAGGATCTTGAACTCTAGTCAAATGCAAACAAGCAATCTGCAACACTATAATTTCTATGTGGTGAAACCAAAATATCAGATACCCTTGAAATTAAAGGGCACATTCTCAGATTTTTTTTTTTTTTTTACATGAAATGTTATGGAGCACAAGAGTAAATCAAGGAAAAATGTGTCTTTATCCTAAACAATATGAAGGAACAATATAAACATCTACAGCACAACTTGATTAAAAATGGAGGTATTTGTAAATTTGCAAAAGTAATTTATGCATTGTAAATCTTAAATGGAATTTAAATACAGAACAGTTTTATTTTTTTGCTCTCCAAATCCAATTTTGAAAGCAATGTTGGAAAGAATGGCTTAAGATACCCAAGCCCAATTTTACATTTAAAACGAGCCTCATTATATACCAAGAGCTTTTAAAAAAAAAATTATATTAATACACAAAATGGAAAACAGGAAGCACACAGTAACATCTAGGATTTATTCAACATATTTACTTAAGGTACATATGCTGAAAATAAATATCCAAAGCATCTAGGACATATCCAAAGAATGACCTCGAAGAACAAGAAAATACAGGGATTATAACTAAAGAAGAGTTCGTTTGTGCAGCTACCTGCTAGGCTGGCTAATCCAAAGGAAAGTCAATAAACAAAAAGAAAAAAAAAAACAACTCTTTAAATGTTTTTTTAGACCAAACATTTATTCAAAGCAAAATGTGTGGAACTATGAAGAGCTGGAAGCTGCAACGGCAGCTCTCTTAGGCTTGGGGGTTGTTCCTTCACGGAATCCATTCCTGTGAAGAGATAAATGCACTTGTAAACATGAGATGCACTGACAATATGTCACTTTTACCCTTTTCTATAGCTTATCTCAGTAAAAATTATAATCACAAAAGTATCATTTGTTCAGACATTTATTTTGAGACATCATTGATAAGCTTTGTAAGCCCACTTCTAAGGATGCAGGGACAGTTTCAGTTTTTACTAGCTAGGAAGAAGGACAACACTATGAAGGAAAATCAATGCATTTTTTCCCCCCAACAGCTTAACTTTACCAACAACAGACACACCAGAATAAATTAGCTGGTAAATCAATGTCTTGGCACATTTTAAAGTGAGATGAAATGCATGGCTTTGAACCAGCAGCTCTCCTGATGACCAGCTTTTAAGAGGAAATCTTTAATATCTGAATACATAATACCAGTACCTCCACTTTTGCATCTGGGAGTAATAAAGTAAAATATAGGGTGGGAATGTGGAGTATTACAGAAGATTTGTTCCCCCATCAATGGCTAATTAATAAAGAATTTTAAAAGGTACAACAAATGGGTTGTTTAGTATTAGTGGTACTGCATAAACAGAAATGACCATAACAGTGGTACTTTAATAATTTCGTAAACTTCAGAGCTGAAAGTTTTGAGTTTGTGATGTCATTAGGAGATGAGAAAAGTACACTACCTTGACATTAAGTTGGATGAGGGTTGAGAACTTGAGCAAAACTTGCAGGTTTGTTAAATCATAAAAATTACATATCTCTTACCTGAATCGTCGGTACACAATCTTCAGGTGCCTCATGCGTCCAGTTCCAGTGGTGTTACGTCTCTTGGCTTTGACACTCCAGTTGTCTAGAACATATTGAGGTTTGCAGTGAGTAGCGGGTATCAGTTTAATTACTTTAAATGGTTTTAGGTTTCAAGTTATTTTCAGAAAGAAACAGAGATAAACTGGATATACAAAAGTAATCAATATTGTATGTGTGGTCCAGAAATGTGACAAAGCAGTGGTAGTTTCTTGAAGACCTTAATGGCTTCAGTTTTTTTTTTTTGCTGCCAATCTGCAACTGTGATGGTATTATAAAAACTAATCAAATTACACTCATATTGTCTGTTACTTCTTTTATAAAAATCTTATAATAGTATCTCTGTTCAAACCTTGTTTCTCCAGATACTGTATGTTGAACCTGTAAAATCTGGGATTGGGTGGTGGGGGGAGCATTCAGGTTTTTACAGGAATTAAGCTTACACATGGAAGGTTCATGTAAAACCCTTTTCAAGTAGTAGCTGCCTTGTTTTAACCTTAAAATACCAAGGTGTGGTCTGAGGGCTAGCTATTTTTTTTATTATATTTTAAACTAGTAATCAGCTTATCCTAAATTCCATTTTGTGATCACAGTATATTTAGAATGATGCAATGTCCAGCTAAAGCATTTACACTTTTTTTTTTTTTTTTAACTAACATGAAAAGAATGGTATCTTTAATTTTTCAAACAAGCAGCAAATCAACAGTGACTATTTCTTTCACATTTTGGAAATGTCAACTAACTTCACAAACATCTAAGATACGAAGTCACAAATGTTAACTGCAAACAATTCCAATAACAAATGAGGAAAGGAATACAGTCAACATTTATTTTGGCACCTCATTTGAAAAGAAACATTTATGTAACAGTATATTTCATTTCTACTGTACAGGTTCTTGGTTACCCAACCAAATACATACTTTAACAGAGGATTAACAATAGGATTGATCTGATCAAGTTTTTCTTTTTTGGAGAACAATTATTGATCACTCATTCCATGTTACTGGATCGGCTGATTTCAATAGTCCCCCACCCCTCCCGCCTTATCTCTAAAAACATTTTACACTAAGCTCTTGCATAAGTAGATGCATAGAAGCCTTATGTCCTATACTAAAGTGTTAACTTTGGTGATTTTATAATTAAACTATAGACCAAAGGTGTTAACTGTTCATTTTTTACTTTAATTAGGTAAACTTATTATTCAATGACCATAAAAATACTAAAATAAATAAAACTTCATTAAAATACATACTTATTATATAAATTTATCCATAACATAGCATAAAAGAAAATGCTTCTCATAATTAGAAGCTGTCATATTGTTTAATATTTTCTGTAATGTACCTCTGAAACGAAGTTTAGTTAAAAAGTAGTTTTCACTATTTCTCTAACAAAAAATGATATACACAATATTGGCAATTAAACACTGTTTAAGTGTAAATATACATGACTTTATAGGTTTCTAATCATTAATTGAACCACAGCTTTTTTTTTTTTTTTTAAATACACATTTATTATATTTGGGTATTTTTTTTCTTCAATGTACCTGGCTAGACATTTGCAATTCCACAGGTATCAAATATGGGTTACCATTTTAGTAGTTCAATACTGGTTTCTTGCCAAAACTTATAGCATATGATGCCCATAAATAAATAGTATAAAAAAAGCTTTACAAATTAGATCAATTACAAAAGATAAACATGACCATTAATACAAAATAAAATTAGATTTAAAATAAGGACTCCTATCCATATACTCTATAAAGCAGAAACTTTTCTCAACCTTCTATACCTGTTATTTTAAATTTAAGACACAGGAGGAGGGCAGGTTTGCAAAGGTGCAGAAACAAGAAATTTGCAAACATTCATAACTACATCTTAATGCAACTGCTATAAATCAAAGAGTACAGAGAAGCTCACTTCACCCCGGTGCTGCAAATGGCAGCCTCGGTTCGTGGTCTCTAGCATTTTGTTTGTTTTTGTTCATTTGTCCCATCGCTTGGTTTGCAGAATTGTTGAATATTCTGCAATTCACTACTTGTGATTTGACACCGGACTTATCCAAAAAAAAAAAAAAAAAAAGTTCTTAATTGTGAAATCTTAGCTGGTGGAGCAGCAGTTCACCCTGTATCAGTGTGGAAAGGACTACAAAATACTACAAATTACAGGAAACCATCCCCCCATATTGCAGTAAATCACCAGCTGGCTGATAAATGTTTTTTACTGCAGGATTGATAAGCCTCAGCATACAATGGACATTATCTCAAGCCCTCTCAGGTCTTGAAGTTTCTCTGTGACAACAGACTTATACAACTCTCCCTGCACACATTCTCCCACTAAATCTGCATTAAATATTTCTGAAGAGAATATTTAGTTTATTGGCTCAAATGGCCCATCTTTAATAATTTGTTGAAAATATGAGTAATTAGTGTTGTGTGAAATTCCCTTAAGCTTCAAGCAAGCCACAATCATACCAGTTACCAAACCCTCTAGTATATCAGGACTGAATAACTACAGGCGTGTTGCTCCGACATATGTGGTCATGGAGACCTTTGAGAGACTGGTGTTAGCTCACTTGAAGGACATCACAGCTCCCTTGTTGGACCCCCTTCAGTTTGTTTATCGAAAGAACCAGTCAATGGACAATGTAGTCAACACAGGTCTGCTTTTCATCCCTGCCTCCACCTGTCAATGAGTCACCAAATTCCTGACCAATAGGAAACATCAAGAGAAACGCACATCTAGCTATCGTACAATCAACACGGGCAGCCCCACCCCCCCAAGGATGTGTACTCTTCCCACTGTTCTTCTCCCTCTACACTAATGACTGCACCTCTAAGTTCCCCTCTGTGAAACTTATCAAATATACAGAAGAAAAAAAACATCATTGGGCTCATCAGGAATGGTGACAAGTCTGCATACAGATGGGAGGTTGAGCATCTGGCCGCTTGGTGTAGTCATAATGTAGAGCTAAACATCCAAAAATATGTAGATGACAATGGATTTTAGGAGAGGTCCACAATATTATCCCCAACCCCGCATACTTAACACTACTGTGAAATTTGTGGAAACTTTCGGGCTCTATAATCTCTTGGGACTTGAAATGGGAGACCAATGAAGGATCATCCATTATAAAAATGGGCACAACAGTGAAATGTAGTTCCTGCGACAGCTGGGGAAGTTCAACCTTACACAGCAGCAGCAGCAGATTCAGTTTCACGCAGCAGTCACGGAGTCTATTCTCTGCTCATCTATAACAGTGTGGTTTGGATCAGTGACTAAACATGACAAACACAGGCTACACTGAATTGTCAGGTCTGCCCACCTAACAGGACGTGTATTATTAGAGTCATTAATCCATCTAGGAAACCCTTTACCAACCCCTCACATCCAGGCCATAACCTTTTTGAAGTTCTTCAGTCAGCCAGTTATAGATTAATATATGCCAAAATAAACAGATAGAAGAACAGTTCTTGCATCTCAGGCCATCAAGTCCACAAATGATTCATTTCATCCCTCAAGGCCTCTTGCAATACTGTTCACATTTTTTCCCCTCTCGGTATTAATTTCAGCATTTCTTGAACTGAGTTGCACTCTGCATTATGTGGGAAATTCATAACTAAAACTAAAAATAATTACAGAAGACAGATTTACACTTTACGACACAAGCAGCTACGTGACTAAAACGTGATCGCCAGATGTCTGCATTATAGTCTTCATTAGGGGACATTTAGGAATTTAAAAATGCCACTAATGTTAGAAGTAACAAAAATACCGATAGTGGCATAGTTTTTCCAGGAGCTTATTGATATTTTGGTACTGACAAGTTCAGAACCAGTAACAATAATGATTTTCAATACCCATTCCTACAACTAAGTCACACAGATGAGAATTGGCAAAGAAAAGTAGAAACACATTCTTTGAGTGCTCCAGCATAATTTTTTTATCTAGAAATTCTAAAATGACATTGCATAAATAGGACTGGGCACCTAGCAATGAACTAGCACCCTGTCCAAAGTTGGTTTATGCCCAATGCAGAATTAAGCAGAGATGAGAATGTTAACACGATTTAAAATTGTTCACTATAGTCAGTATGCTTTTAAATACCACCTTTCAGTAGATGTTATGGTAAAGCACAAGCCTAATAGCTTATTTCAAAAACCTGCCCATCTATGACACCACAACTAAAATTTATTGCCAAAAAGTTGCCACATTTTGATCATCCTATTCAAATCCACACTTCCTTTTTAGAAGTAATGCAACACATATTCAGGTGAAACTGCAACATACCTTCACACTGTTATTACCATAGCTCTATAATAAAAGATAGGACATTTATGCCCCTAAATATTGTCCAGTGCAAACACTATCATGATTTACCATATTAAGTTCCCTATGGTGTCCTTTAAGAAAGAAAGCCATGCACATCTATCTCTAATAAGTTTATATTTGCTTCATTAGTATTAAACAAAGAAACCAACATACATTTGAAGTCTCATTAAACCTATTCCCAGCACCCAGAATACTGCTTTGAGTTTCTTTACTCATTGAAAAAGGCACTAATATTGCAGCATGATCTTTTAATTCAGATCACCACAAATCCGTTTTGGAAGGCATTGTAATTTTCCAACAGAAAAGTTTTATTGCCTTGCTTTGGTGATGGGAAACATAACATCTGAAAACCACAAGGAAAGAATTTGGAAACAGTTGTCATGCATGCTACTATTTAGTTCAATGTAAATCGACAAGCCTATTAAAAAAAATAGTACCTCAAAAACTGTGTGTCTGTATGTGCCCAATTTGGCCCACGTTTTATTTAATATAGTACTGTCACATCATACAAGTGTATGACTTAAACGGTCAAGTGTGGTGCTGTGATAGGATGCTACTTTTGCAATAAGATTATATGTAAAATTTTATCCCTGCTAGATATTCCAAGGTTAACTGAAAGTGGTATTACTGGAAAGTGGAAGCGTTTAGGAACAGCAACTCGGCCACAAAGCAGATGACCACGTTTACAGAGCAGGGGTCAATAACTGCTAAGGTGCATGGTGCACAATAGTCACCGATGTTTTGCCGATTCCATAGATGAAGAGTTCCAAACTTCCACCAGCATTAATGTAAGCACAAAAACTGTGTGGCAGGAGCTTCATGGAATTGGCTTCCATGGCCGAGCAGTTGCATGCAAGCCTCCCATAACCAAGTCCAATGCCAAGTGTCGGATGGAGTGATGTAAATCACACCGCCACTGGACTGTAGAGCAGTGCAAACATATTCTATGGAGAGATGAATTACAGATGGGCAAGTCTGGGTTTGGCGGATGCTGAGAGAACATTACCTATCTGACTGTGTTGTGCCAGCTGTGAAGTTTGGTGGAGGAGGGGTAATGATGTGGGGCTTTTCAGTTCAAGCATGACTGTGCTCTAATGCACAAAACAAGGTCCATAAAGACATGGATGGATGAGTTTGGTGTGGAAGAACTTGACTGGCCCGCGAAGAGCCCTGACCTCAACTTCAAACACCTTTGGGATGAACTGGAACGGAGATGACAAGACAAGTTCCTAGTCCAATATCAGTGCTGGGCACAAATTCCCACAAACACTCCAAAATCTTGTGGAAAGCCTTCCAAGAAGAGTGGGAGCTGTTATAGCTGCAAAGGCGGGCTAACGTCATGTTAAAGTCTATATATTAGAATGCAATGTCATTAAAGTCCCTGTTGGTACAATGGTCAAGTGTCCCCATTATCTTTGTCTATATAGTGTATTTAACCAATAAATGGACAAGTGTGTGTCCAGCTCCTATGGTTGGGAAGAAAAATTTAGAAATAGACAAAACATGTAGAAGGGCTGGAAGGAAGATAATACCAAACAAGGGTCTAAAAAAAAACAAAACTGCCCTTAACGGCCTATTACATTTTCAGTTCTCATAATCCCGCAACAGCAGTGTGGTAGCAACTTTTTTTGCAATGGCTTGGGTCATAACAAGGTTTATACTGGTTATGTGAACGACAAATCTATTGCTCACCACACAAAGTTAAAATAACGTTAAATTTTAGTTTTTTCATTGATGACTTATACCGTTTGCTGTAGTTCATTTGTGATGGTCATCTGCCATTCTATCAGAAACGGTATGTCTATTCTCAACAAAATCCGGATGCGATATTTTTTTTCTGTCACCACACAAACTACATGAGGTTAGTAATGTATTTTGAGTAACAATTTTTGATGCAGTATTCCTTTAAACATGAGGTTGAGAGTTAAGGTCTGAAAACAGGAACAGTTCAGCCACTTACACTTTCTCTTCCGCTTGGCTGGGTATCCACATTTTCCACAGGTGGACTTCTGGAGATGGTACGCCTTGGAACCGCAGCGACGGCACAGTGTGTGCGTCTTGTTCCGACGCTTACCAAAAGATGACGTACCCTTCGTCTGAAAAAGGAAAACACCACAATACATTGAAAAAGCTGCACAATGTACACCCAATACACATTTGCCAAGCTGCAAGTCTCATCTCAGGGGATATTAAGAATCACTTTTTTTTTTCATAAGTTCAGACATTTTTTCTTTAAACATCATTGATGAGACTAATCAAAACAAAGCCTATTACACACACATTCACAGAGAGGCACTACTAAAACCAAAAGCCATAACCCACAGGGGAATGCTTCTTCAAGTTTAATAACTTAAGCAGAATCTTGATGAGAATGAGCCATGTGGGACAAAGCAGTTTAATACTCCCTATTCATCTTAACTTCTATAAAATATCAAAATTGATATTTGGAGGCCCTCAAAGCATTAGTCAACTACAACACATTATAACTTACTCTGTAGGTACTAATCTCTGCAAGAAAACAGAATCCATAATGCTGGTGTGAAATTTCAACTTAACCAGCCTCAATTTGTCCATCCATCCATCAATCCAGCCTCAATTTGTATTTTGATCAAATAATTATTTGCATAAGAACTGAAATGAATTCAACACGTTTAGAAGTTAATCTGATAACAACATCACTGGGTAGGGAGGGCATGGATAGTCTGAATGTTGGCTCTTAGGAAAGTTCTGTATTGTCCATCAGGAAGAAAGGCCTCGCCCTTCACGGTGTTGTAATAAAAAGGAGCTAGTCTAAATGAATGCCTGCTTACAATCAGAAATGAAAGAATTAAAAAAAAAAAAAAAATAAAAAAAAATTCCACAACCATTAGGCACTACCTGGAGCCCTTTAAAATGCTTAAACTTTAGCCAAACGTGTAAAATGTTCTGATGTTTTGTTATTGGATTCGACTTCAATGACAAAGGTGGAAAAAAAGCACATATCCAGTGCAGTATAGTAATACATGGTGAAACGGGCAAAAGCAGCATAAAAAAAAAGAGAGAGAGAGAGAGAAAATGCTACATTCTTACTACGTCAGCCATCACAGTATACAAAATTCCCATGTTTTCTCTGTAAGAGAAAAGCGGAGCCAAGAATTGCCACTAGGTTCAGGAAGAATGACCAGCTAGAAAAAAAGCTACAGCTTGGTGCCAAAATCATCAAAAGACCTAGCCTGCTGGATCCATATAAAATGCTTCTGCCACCACTTCATATTAAGGTTGGTTTAATGAAGCAGTTTGTCAAAGCCCCATAAAAAGATGCCTTTTTATGTATTTTGTGCAGAGAACAACAGTATTTTTTCCTGGACCTGAAATTTTAAAATTAATTTCTGAGGCAGAATTTGATGGTGCAATGAATTACCTGGAAGGAGAAGCTTTGGCGTCATTTCAATAAATAATTTACAAGTTTTTATGTAATAATAAAGATCCAAATTATAAAGAAATTGTGAAAAATTGTAATCAAGTTTAAGGAATTGCGGTTATGTATAAGGTCTCAAAGTTAACTTTTTTGATTCACATTTGGCATTCTTCTCCAAAAATCTTACGGAGTGGAAATTGAAAAAACAGGATAAGAGATTCCATCAAGACAATTGAGATGCCAGAGATGTTGTGTAGTCATTCTGAATTGCGGTTTTCCGTAGATATGTTTAAATATATTACACTAAATATTTTAATATTAAATGGACTTAGAACAATAATGTATATATATGAATTGTTAAATTTTAGTTCTATTTCAATTTTGCACCCAAATATGCCGTTGTAGAAACAATTACATTACTGTTTATGAATGTAAATTAAATTTTCACGATTAAATCAACTGGTGAGTATAACTTTACAGATCTGTGTTGTCAAAGGCTTAATGAAAATCGTTATGTAATAATGAACATGCCGCGTCTATTCAAAGCAATGTACGTTAACAGTTTGCTAATACAACCGTACTTGACGTGATACTCAATCATTACTTCAATAACTCTCTCTTTTATAAATTAAACTTGCACTTTTCAGGAGTGTGAACAGCTTGTCTATCACACGAGCATTGGACCAGGAGCGATCCAAACCCCCAGACGGGTCTTCCGCCCGTAACCTACACGAAGTAAACGTATAGTTCAACGCCTTATCAAATGTACTACTAGTCATACACGTTAATAAAATGAAATTCTGATTACTTTTTGTATACTCAAGTTAATAAACCTAAAGAAATCCTGATTACCTTTGTAATACAACAGTACAAACCCTGCAAAACTTCTAACCTTTCTTACGATTGTTGTGCATATATAATAAATTAACACTTTTCTTGTGCCCTTATTACATAAGCATCGAGTGCTACAGATTTTACCAAAAGGCAATCAGACAAAACTGAAGAGTTTCTAATATCAAAAACGGTTGTTTTCCAAGAATTGCATCCTTAAAAGTGAATAAGAGTGCACGTACTTTTTTTTTAACTGGACTGGGCCTCACAAAATACTGTATGCCCAGAGAGATTGAATTAAAACAAGTAATTAAACTCCCAAGCGAAACGTGAATGTTAGTAATTATTCCACTATTACTTTACAGAACAACAATTTCAAAATAACGTGCACACCAGGCTTGGAACCAAAGCGTCACCCACCAGAGTGGACACGGTTTCTCATGTCAGCCTTCCCCTATCGTTCACAGTTAAAATGCACAGAAAACATCAGAAGTTTTAAACATCCACTACAATAATTAACTCCATAACATAAGCATGCTATATTCTTAACGATTCGTTAATTTCTAATGTCCAACAAGCGAGAACATCTTAGATGTTTTAAGATTTGACAGTATGCAGCAAACAGTAACTCACCATCTTCCTCCGGTAGCTGACACGATAGAGACCGGAAACAGGCCCGGAGCTCACCTATATCATTACCGGGCACTCTCAGCGTGTAACAATAAACAGTTCCGATGGGAACCTAACATTGCAGGGTTGTGTGTATTCAAGCAGTGGAATTTATAAGTGTGCGTTAGGTTTAAATGAAGTAGAAGTAATGGAGGTACAAAAGCATAATATTTTCACGAGAACAGTGCACAGTCTACATTTTATAACGTTATATTTCCGTGGAATAAATTAGCATGGGGAGCAACTTTGCGGGAGTCGGAGGTTCGTGGAGATTATTTCCTGTTTCAAGTTTTTTTTGTAACATAATTAAATATAAACGTCTTACCAAAGGTAGTTCGAACGTTGTTTTTGACAACGATTGCCTTACAAAATTGGTATAAGTGACATCATACCCAGAAATTTTTGTTTAGTTGTAGTTCTAGCCATAATTATGCATCCAAATTAAACGTTACGTCACCTGCATAAGTCACGTGTTCATAGTTCTACATGAGATAAAAAAAAGTAAGCTGGTGGTCTTGTGTTTGACTTTATGACAACGTGTGGTGAGCTGAGACGTAGGAAAGCCCCTCGAGTCTAACATTCCAAGAGACATGATGTCAGGAGAGACTTTGTGCGAATCAAATGAGAAATTGCTAGCTTTGGAGCAACGTTCAGTTATACAATTTCTCTCAAAAGAAAGGAAAAAGCCAAAGTATATCCATGAATGCTTGACTACAGTTGGTGAGTCTACCCCATCATTGCACAAAGTAAAAATTTGGAGCAAGCAGTTTAAGTGTGGTAGAGAGTCCATTGAAGTTGACCCTCACACTGGATTGGCTGCAGAAACAGCTAACAACAGAAATGTGCAGGAAAGTCGAAGATGATTTAATTTTGTTAGGCAGACGAACTGAAGAAATGGGAATCTCTGCAGATACAGTTTGGCAATTAATTTACAAAAAATTAGGAATGTCAAAGGTCAGTGAAATATGGGTTTCAAGAATGCTGACGCCATGTCAGAAGGCCACAAGGTTCCAGTGCTGTTAGGAGAATTTGGAGATGCTCCATGAAGACCAAGTGAATTTTATTTTCATCGTTTGGTGACTGGAGATGAGACTTGGGTCTATCACAGAGATTCTGAGTACAAAATGGAGTCAATGCAGTGGAGTCACAAGTCAACCCCCACCCCCTTTACCTAGAAATTTGATTGATTTTATTTTTTCACACAACAAAAGTTACGTTGACATCTGAAAACACACACACACACACAAATATCTCTCTATTATAAAAAAAAATCTTGGGGAGGCAGACTAGGGAGACAAGACGTGATCTTCTCAGAAGACAATTTGAAGTCCCGCGAGAGACACTTTAACCAGCTCCCAGCTCTTAAAACAATGACAAGCGACAAGCAAAACACACAGCTCACAGCAGATGATCCGACCACTTCTTCTTGCGTGCATTCAGCCAGCCTACCCCCCCCCCCCCCTTCACAATGCGAGCAGCAGAGACACAAAGTGGTAAAAAGGGCAGCGGCTGTACAGGCTTTAAAATGATTGACGGACAGTGTGACAGTAGCTGCCCCCCCCCCTTTTACGACGCGAGCAGCGTTATATGTCCTGCAAGAAAGAGATTTAACCACACCCGGGGCTGGAAATAAAGGACAAGTATTGTTTTTACAACATCATGCGAGACAAGGCAGTGAGCCATCATTTAAAACAAGTCCACGGACATCTAACCTAGCAGTCGTTGGATTGCTTTTGGCAGACACACATCATGTGCTCCCAGCTCTTAAAACGACATGCGACAAGCAGAACAGGCAGCTCACGATTTTTGGTCTCGTCCGATGCGAGAGATGGACGTCTGAAGTGGAGCTCCGCTAGCAGCGGTGTTATTTTTCATATTATTTGCTTATTATCCTGAGATATCTTGTATTTATTCAACCCGAGAGGGACTGCTACAGTATATGTAAGCACATATAAACATGGCCAACAAGAAGGGGGGTCCGAAAGAACCGAAAACTAAAGCTACACCCAAGTTATGATCAGCAAGCCCCAGCTCAAGATACGGCCTTTCAGAGACAGACCTGGATCAGATGGGCGAAAGTACAGACTCCTCGGGACCACGGTCCGCTACATAGTCGCCGGCTGAGAGCGAAAAGGGGAGCGAAGGTGCAATCGTGAGTGCAGATCGGGATAGCTCGCCGATCGGAGAAGATCAACTGAAAATGGAAAGGGCCTTGAAGTCCGCGGCTTTAACTACGCAATTACGCGAGCCGGGAGCAACGGGGACACCGGCTTCAGCAGAGTCTGCTGCTTCATCTACGGTACAAGAAAGCACAATTGAAATGTCTAAACTGGAGGTGATGCTCGCGGAGCTCATGCAAGATATAAAGAAAAGCGAGAAGGCTAATGAGAAAGCAAGGGCAAAGGCACTTGAGAGACTGAAACAGAAATTGAAACAGGAGACGAAACAGGCCAATGAATGGCTGCGACAGGAATTCCAAAAGGCAAATTAAAGGCTGCGTCAAGAGGTGCAACTTGAGCTTCAACAGGTGCTGGGTAAAATTGAAGAGCGCATTCAGAAAAACTCGGTTAAACTGAGCACGCTTACTGATCAATTGGAGAATCTCAAGGAGACATTCACGAATCGGATTGAAATGGACGAACATTTAGCTGCCAGTGCCGAGGAAAAAGCAGTTAATGTCAGCTCCGAATGCAAAAAACTCAGAGAAAAACTCGGAGACAGACTGGCTGCTTTGGAAGATGGGAGTAGAAGGTATAATGTCAGAATTGAAGGTCTGCCTGAGAATCGAGAAAGTTCAAACCCTGTGAAATTCGCAGCTGAACTTTTTTCTAAAATAATCGGGGAGGACTTTAAAGCAGAATCTGAGATAGCAGCGGCTTACCGCATACGCGGATCAAACACCGTTAGACCCCGACCAAGATCTTTTATAGTTCGTTTTGAACGATTATCATTTAAGCTAGAGGTGATGGCACCCCTCAGAAACAAGGAAGATATTATATATGAAAATAACCACATTCGTATGTTCCCTGACTTCTCTCCAGCAACAGCTACTAAACGCGCAGCCTTCTACAACATTAAACAGTGGTTACGGCAAGCCAGCGTCAAATACAGCCTCTTGTATCCGGCAAAATTGAAAGTGGAATGGCAGGGTCAATTATATGTCTTCGCTAGCAAGGAAGAAGCAGAAAAGGAATTAAGAAAGCTGATCCCGGGACTATTCTGATACATAATAGTGAGTCATGGCAGTTAATGATAAAGCAAGGATTAACAATCTACTGTCTGATCTATTCATTTTAAAATACTGGTTCTTATCAGCATATATTCTCATATATTCTCATTATTACTTAGTATTACTAGGGCGCTATCTGTTTATGTTTTATTGTGCTTAATTATTCTTTTTTCTCTTTTCTTTTCTAACTATTTCATCTCTACCCTAAACGAGACTGTTCAATATCATACCCTTGGTTTATTGTTATTGCTATTACTGCATTAAGACTTGTTATGCTTATTCTGGACACATTTTTAACACCATCCCCCGGGTTTCTTATCTGGGTGTATCATCTTAATGCACTAAAATTGCTGTAGACTATATATATATATTTTAAGTGCAAAACTCTTTTTTTTTTATTTATTATTTTAAGACTATATTGATAATAGATATCTCTGTCTTTTAACCCTAAAACGCCGCTGCATTGGGGCTTGTTTTGCTTTGGACGTGCTCTGTCTCTGGGTATGTCAGAGGACTGGGACTGCGTGAAGTGGGTTTTAGCCTCACTTGGGGAGGCAAAAAGGGAGGGTGGGGGGTTAAGGGGGGGAGAGAAAGAGAGCAGGCCTGATCTATACCTAATCTATCCTCTCAATCTTTATAATTATAACTACCAACGTAATAATAAGCTGCATGGCCACAACTCTAGGGGAAATAGGAAATTAAGACCTAAGCTGTCTCACTTCCAGTTAAGACTATATAATGACATCAAAAACTCAGAATCAGTGTCTCCATGATGGGACAGTTAACTTCGTAAGCTGGAATGTTAAAGGCCTGAATCACGAATTAAAGAGAAAGAAAGTACTTTCTCACCTAACAGGTCTAAATGCTAAAATAGTATTTTTACAGGAAACCCACTTACTAAGCAAGGATCAGTTCCGGCTGCAAAAAGACTGGACTGGTCAAATGTTCCATTCTAGTTTTACGAAGAAAACTAGAGGTGTGGGAATTCTCATACATAGAACAGTACCATTTGTAGCATCAGATGTAGTATTGGATCCTGAAGGGAGATATGTAATGGTCATGGGAGACTTTTCTAACTGTAAAATGATTTTGATAAATGTTTATGCACCTAATGTTGATGATAAGGAATTTATACAAAATTTATTTGCATCCATTCCCAATCTGAACACTCATAAAGTTATAATGGCTGGGGACTTTAATTGTGTTTTAAATCCACTTTTAGATAGGACTTCCTCCACAGGGGGAACGGCATCTAACACTGCACAGATAATTACAAAGTTTATAACTGATCAAAACGTATCAGATCCCTGGAGGTTTTTAAACCCAAATTCAAGAACATATTCTTTCTACTCACCAGTACATCATTGCTACTCAAGGATTGATTACTTCTTTATAGACAATAACTTCTTGCCTAAGATTAAATCTTGCAAATACGATGCTATTGTTATTTCGGACCATGCACCTGTGATCTTGGAGCTGAAATTACTAAGCCCAATACACTCACCCCGCAGATGGTGCCTCAACTCGCTTCTATTAGCTGACGAGAATTGTACGGAATTTATATCCAAACAAATCAAATTCTTTCTAGAGACAAATACATCCCCCGAGATCTCTGCAGGAATACTCTGGGAAACTCTTAAGGCCTTCTTAAGAGGACAGATTATCTCATATCTTTCCCACAGAAATAAACCCGAAGCCAAGAAAGTAGCAGAGATAAAAAGCGAAATTACTAAAATAGATGAAGAACATGCCAGACTACCAAGCGAGACTCTACATAGGAGGAGGCAGGCTCTACATTCAGAATTAAACCTCTTGACAACTAAAGAAACTGAACAACTAATTTACAAATCCAGACATCATTACTATGAACATGGAGAGAAAGCTAATAAGCTTTTAGCTCAACAAATTCACAAGCAAGAAGTGCGCAACGCAATCTCGGTAATCACTAACACGAACGGAGATAAAATCATCGAACACAAAAATATAATGCACACTTTCAGAGACTACTATAAATCCCTATATACTACTGAGTTTAAAGAAGACAATACACAATCTAATGCATTTCTGGATACATTACAGATACCACAAATAGACGCTTTTAGTATGGAGGAACTTGATAAACCTCTGGCGTTATCAGAATTACTAGATGCTATAAAGTCACTCCAAGGCGGAAAAGCAGCAGGCCCTGATGGCTACCCTGCAGAGTTTTACAAGAAATTCTCCGCTCAGCTAGCTCCCCTCCTATTAGCAACATTTACAGAAGCCAGAGATAACCAAATTCTTCCACAAACCTTTCGCCAAGCTTTAATTACTGTCGTTCCAAAACAAAATAAGGACTTATTACAATGTGCATCATACAGATCAATTTCACTTCTGAATAACGATGTTAAAATACTCTCTAAAATCATAGCCAGAAGGATGGAGAAAGTGCTCCCCTCTGTAATATCACAAGACCAAACTGGATTTATTAGGGGCCGACACTTATCTTCAAATCTTCGACGCCTATTTAATGTAATATACTCACCAACTAAATCAAACACCCCAGAAATATTACTATCATTGGATGCAGAAAAAGCATTTGACATGATTGAATGGAAATACCTTTTTACTACATTGGAGAAGTTTGGGTTTGGCCCGAACATTTGTGCATGGATTAAATTACTGTACGTATACTAACCCAGAAGCTTCAGTTTGCATCAATAACATTTGCTCAGACTACTTTAAACTAGAACATGGCACTAGACAAGGATGCCCCTTGTCACCGCTGCTGTTTGCGATTGCCATTGAACCACTGGCAATACATTGTCGAAATACTGATCAGATAAAGGGGATTAGCAGAGAAGGACTGGAACAGAAAATCTCATTATATGCAGATGATATGGTACTGTATATTTTGGACCCAGAAAATTCTGTGCCTGCAGTCTTAGCAGCACTCACAGAATTTCAAAAGATCTCTGGTCTCAGAATTAATCTAAATAAAAGTGTACTCTTTCCAGTGAATTCTCAAGCATATAATATTAGATTAGATACCCTACCTTTTATCATTGCAGAACAGTTTAAATACCTAGGGGTAAACATCACAAGTAAACATAAAGCTCTATATGAGCAAAATTTTGCCGTCTGCATGGAAAAAATTAAACAAGACTTGCATAGATGGTCAACCCTTCATCTCACACTAGCTGGAAGAATTAACACTGTTAAGTTGAATATTCTTCCTAAGCTCCTTTTTTATTTCAAAACATCCCAATATACATTAATAAATCATTCTTTAAGCAATTAGATTCAACAATAACCTCATTTATTTGGAATTCAAAACATCCACGCATCAAAAGAGCGACCCTACAAAGACAAAAGGCAGAAGGTGGCATGGCTCTACCTAACTTCCAGTTTTATTACTGGGCAGCAAATATACAGGCGATAAGAACCTGGACACAAATAGAAGACTTGGACCGCAATAGAAGTAAAATCCTGCAGTACTTCTTTGTATTCCTTGCTCAGTGCTCCAATAAACACACGTTATCGGCAATATACTAATAACCCAATTGTGCTCCACTCACTTAGAATCTGGAACCAATGTAGAAAGCATTTTAAGATGGAGAAGCTTCTATCTGTGGCACCTCTGCAAGAGAACCACCTCTTTCAACCTTCACAAACATATGCAGTTTTTAATATCTGGAAAAAATTGGGAATTAACTTGCTTAGAGATCTTTATATAGACAACGTCTTTGCATCCTATGAACAATTACTGTACATTCCAAATTTAACATTCCAGCTACACATTTCTTTCACTATCTTCAAATCAGAAACTTTGTTAAACAGAACCTTCCAGATTTTCCTCATCTTGCACCCTCATCCATGCTGGAAAAAATATTGCTCAATCTCAAGGACTTAGACTCCATCTCTACAATATATAAAATCACTAGCAAAATACCCGCGCTTCGCAGCGGCGAAGTACTGCCTTAAAATTTTTATTAAGAAGAAAATTTAACCTTTTTAAACTAAGGGAAAATATGCCAATAATTATTTGTTAAGGATCTCTTTGTATACCATGTTGTCAGTTCGGCCCTCCGGTTGTAACATGACCAAGCTGTGCGCTGAGCTTACTCTTGAGCATGTAACTTACAGTTGGCCATGTGAACAGTAATCTTGTCTCAAATCTCACAGCTTGGATTGCTGCTGTCATAATCGGTTTGAGTTTCATGGTTTGTTTCAATTACGATAAAATCACATCCAGCTTTTGAGAGTTTAAACACTCATAAACATCAAAGTGTCCACTACTGAAATCGTTACCTGTGAATCTAAGATGTTTAAGAGGCATTGGCGGTTGTCGAAAGGTGTAAAATATTTGGCCATTTCGGTACACTTGAAAGCGACAACCGAACAATTCAGCGGCAGCCATCAACTCACATGCAGAACCATAGGTGAAGGGCTTAAGCATTTCACTCTTATAGTGCTCCTGTGTAGTATAATTATCTCCTGTACCGTCATCAGTCCACACCTTGAACCTGTCCCAGTCATTCAATACATAAGACACAATGTTCCTCCGGATATCAAGAGTGAGCCTGATATGGCCGTGCAATATGTAACAAAGAGAATGGAAAAGGTAGGTGCCATCTCCGGGCATGGAAACCACTCAGTAAGTGACAGTTCTTTGATCGATAATGATCACCTCGATAGACATGGTAATGGGGGTTGGAATGATAAAGGAAATGGGTACCTGAGCAATGTAAAGTAAGTCTAAAATACCTATACAATAACTATAATTGTAATAAACAAACAATAAAACAGCGGAGAAGCCGTGGATTGAACAAAAAGGCTGCAGTTATCAGTAGGGAGACGTAAATCCCGTGGCGAAGCAAGGAAGGGAATGTAGAGACCGGAGCGATGGACGGTCTTATATAGGCAGGCAGCCAACAACGTGGGAGGCATTGGGATGGGGGACCCAACGCCACCTCACACAGTGACTGAGCTGCAGGCTATGGACGTATATATGTACGTAAGTAGGATTCAGTTAGCGTTGGGAACCCATGTACCAAATTTCTTGAAGATGGGCCCATAAGTAACAAAGACTGTTGAAAAGTTCAATATGGTGGCCGACAGTGGCATCATACCACCGAAATAAGTACGTACATTGGTTTCGGTTAGTGCAGGGAAGCCGCCTTTAAAATTTCAAGAAGATCGGGACATAAATAAGAAAGTTCAACATGGCGGACGTTGTTGACCATTATGACCATTACGCGTAGAATTTCGAAATGAAACCTGCTTAACTTTTGTAAGTAAGATGTAAGGAATGAGCCTGCCAAATTTCAGCCTTCTACGTACACGGGAAGTTGGAGAATTAGTGACGTTGGAAAGTTCAATATGGCGGCTGACAGTGGCGTCATACCACCGAAATAAGTATGTACATTGGTTTCGGTTAGCGCAGGGAAGCCGCCTACCAAATTTCGTGAAGATGGGGCCATGAATAAGAAAGTTCAATATGGCGGACGTCGTTGACCGTTATGACCATTACGCGTAGAATTTCGAAATGAAACCTGCTTAACTTTTGTAAGTAAGCTGTAAGGAATGGGCCTGCCAAATTTCAGCCTTCTACCTACACGGGAAGTTGGAGAATTTGTGACGTTTGGAAAATTCAATATGGCGGCCGACAGTGGCGTCATACCACCGAAATAAGTACGTACATCGGTTTTGGTTAGCACAGGGAAGCCACCTACCAAATTTCGTGAAGACGGGGTCATTCTTCTACCTACACGGGAAGTTGGAAAATTGGTGACGTTGGAAAGTTCAATATGGCGGCCGACAGTGGCGTCATACCATCGAAATAAGTAAGTACATCGGTTTCGGTTAGCGCAGGGAAGCCGTCTACCAAATTTCGTGAAGATGGGGCCATAAATAAGAAAGTTCAACATGGCGGACGTTGTCGACCGTTATCGACCGTTATGACCGTTACGTGTAGAATTTCGAAATGAAACCTGCTTAACTTTTGTAAGTAAGCTGTAAGGAATGAGCCTGCCAAATTTCAGCCTTCTACCTACACGGGAAGTTGGAGAATTAGTGATGAGTCAGTCAGTGAGTGAGTGAGTGAGTGAGTGAGTGAGTGAGTGAGGGCTTTGCCTTTTATTAGTATAGATTTTACAATCCCTCCCTTTCAAAGATCCAAGAGGACACTGGAAAAAAGATCTCTCAATTAATATATCAGAAATGGAGTGGAAAGTAGCAATGCAGAGAATTCACTCGAGCTCCATATGCGCAAAGCATACAATTATACAACTCAAAAGTATATATCGAGCACATCTGTCTCGACTAAAACTCTCCAAAATGTTTCCAGGGCATGATCCAACCTGCGAACGTTGCAACCAAGCCCCAGCCTCACTAGGTCACATGTTCTGGGCCTGCACCAAATTAACATTATTCTGGACAAAAATTTTTACTTACCTTTCAGATAGCCTTGGACTCACAATCCCTCCTAACCCATTAACAGCTGTGTTTGGGGTTCTTCCAGAGGGGCTTAAAGTGGAGAAAGACAAACAAATTGTGATTGCATTCACTACACTTTTGGCATGCAGACTCATTCTGATAAACTGGAAGAACCCAAACTCTCCTCTTTTAAGTCAGTGGGAAACCGATGTGTTATATTATTTGAAATTGGAAAAAATCAGATACTCAGTTAGAGGATCCGTACAGACATTTTTCAAAACATGGCAGGATCTAATCAGTAATATTTTAAAATAAGTTCATAAAGCACAGAGAATTTATTAATTTAGGTATGGTATGTTTACAAGCCTTAAAATTTAACGCGGCTTGGCTTGTTCTCTCTCTCGGGGTGGGGATCGATCTGTTCTTAACTCAATTTTTCTTTTTGTAAAAACTTGATTGCTTTGTATGGATTGTAATAAAATTAATAAATAAATAAATAAATAGATAAATAAATAAATAAATAAAATTCAGTCATTAAGTAAATCTATGAATAAAAGCAAGGCCTAAACCAAAAAAAAAAAAAAGAACAGGCAGCTCACCAGCAGCAGAAAGACAGCAGATGATCCGCAGATGGTGCGTTCAGCCACCCCCCCTTCACAACGCGAGCAGCGTTATACTCCTGCGAGAAGGAAATGTGACCACGCCCGGGGCCGGAAATAAAGGACAAGTATTGTTTTTACAAAAGTTTTTAAAGTAAAAGTGAAAA
>JANRMT010062822.1:14484723-14511243 GCA_026402145.1 Polypterus bichir lapradei
TAATGCCAATTAATGTGGAAGCGATGCTTTCTAAATGATGAACAAAGTATTTAGTCATGCTTAACTAATGCTTCATAGTGTGCAGTTATTATAAAGTGTTACCGATTTCTCATATTCTCATGTAAGGTAGTAATGCTCACTGATCATGGTGTTGGGGAATGGCAATGATCTATATGTTAAACAGTAAGAATTTCACTGTACTCTAAAACATAAGTCATTTCACAAATAAGAATATACTATTCGATCCATCAAGTAAGTTCTTACTACTTAAAAATTCAGGGTTTTTGCAACAACTTCATGACTTGATAGTTAGCTGTCAGATTTTTATCACCCTCTGTGGGAAGAAGTGCCTCATATCTTTAGTCTTAAAAACACTTTCCTTAATTTCTACCATTGTTATTAAGTGTATTTGATTTTTGTTTTGATATACTTTGACTATAGTAAGACTACAGTTTGCCATTGAACATATAGGCAAAAACAAGGACTTCTGGAACGATGTGTGCTGGACAGATGAACCTAAGATATAGCTGTTTGGCCATAGTAACAGTAGACATGTTTGGTGCAATCCAAAGACAGCATTTTAGGAGAAGAACCTCATACCAACTGTGAATTTTGCATCATATGAAAATGTGCTTGAGTAGAATGTAAGGCTATCTGTCTGAAAGTCAAAGTTGAATCAGAAATGGAACTTTGAACCTGACAATGATTTGAATCACAGTAGTAAATCCACAGAGGAATTCCACAGAAAGAAGAAATGGGGGATTATCGACTGGCCTAGTCAAAGTGGGAGAATTTGAAACAGGCAATACATGCAAGAAAATCCACTAACTTATCGAGTGAAGACATTTTGCATGGAAGAGTTGTCAAAAATTTTACCAAGTCAATGTCAGAGACTGGTGCGCAGTTATACGAAATAACTACAAGAAGTAATTTCTGCTAAAGGAAGCAATGCCAGCTTCTGAGGCCAAGGGTGTACTTACTTTCTTCCTAGCAGACCGATAAATCTATTGGTATTTTAATACATGATTGAAAGTGCAAATGTTTTTATTCAAGTACATCATCTTTATGTATAGGCACTGTATGAATGAAGATATACTGTTTGTCTGTTCAAATATGTTAAAAAAGTCAATAACTTCCATGGGTGTACTTATTTTTTCACATAAGTGTAACATTTTATATGCCTTTCTGATTGCTTCTGCACACTGTTTAAATAATAAAGATGTATCAATTTAAAGCCTGTAAAGCATGGGCCACATATGAAGAAAATTCATGTTAATGATCAAATACACCTTCTGAATGCCTTTGTTAGTAGGCTGGGACTTAAATCTTTTGTTACACTCATGCCAGGTGTGGATACTGTGAGTTTAACAGGCATACCACTTGCCCTTCAGAATAGGTCATCCACCTGAAGCTAATCATGTTCAGGCCCAGCCTTTAGTTGGATGGGACACCATCTAGGAAAAGCTTGGGTTACTGCTGGGTGCTTACCCTGTGGTCTGAATGTAGATCCCAATGCCCCAGTGTAGGGATGAGGTCACTGTGATGTAAAATTGCCATTGTCCTTTGGATGAGACATAAAACTGAAGTCCTGTACTCTGTGGTCAGAAAAGATCCCTGGACATCCTTCGTAAAGAGCATGGTGTATTCCAATGTCCAGGCTAAATTGCCCTCTGTGGCCTAGTTATCCTAGACCCCTAACCATCCACTATCTCTAATTGTATATCTCTCTTACCACTTCACCACTTAATAGCTAGTGTGTAGTGAGCATATTGGTGCAAAAATGAATGCCATTGCATCATCCACGTGGAATTAACACATTAGTGGTGGTTGAAGTGGCTCCACGCTCACTACATGTAAAGTGTTTTTAGTAGTAAGAAAAGCGCTATAAAATGGAGAGAGTTCTTCTTCTTTTTATCGTTATTAATAATAAAATGAGAGGAAAACCAATGACATCTAACACAAAACTACAGGAGTCACTCCAAACCAGTAGAGATGGGACAACTGAGATCGTACTGCTCAGTGCAGAGGGTAGATTTCAGCTATATTGTGTTAAAGATCAACTTGACCTGTCAGTTCTGGAAATTTATAGTGGTAACTGTTATCCCTGAAGCATTTCCATAGACAGCTCAAAAGTAAGTGTAGCGTGGTATTTAAAAAAACACGTCAAAACATTTGAACTCATGAGGCAGGAAGAAGCAAAGGCTGGAATGGCAGAAGGGCCAACTGTTTTGGTGAGAGGGCTAGAAAGCAGAAAGTGAAAAGTTAGATTTTATTACAGTGTTCACTTCTACTGCATTTCCTTTAGATACAGGAATTAGGTTAATATGTTGTATTGGCTGTACCATCTGTTGTACAGATTTTGTTAACATATGCACAGGGCTTAATGTGTCATTTCCCACTGTTCTGGCTAATCAAATTTAGGCTACCCTACTAGGCTACTACATTTAGATTAATCTCTTCCTGCACCTGCCTTGTTGTGGAAGCCAAGGTTGCTCAAATGTTTTGTGTCAGTGTATCCCAAAAGTATTACATACAAAGCACAATAACACTGGATAATTTTCACATCTATTGCTTTTATAATTAGAAACCTACCCAGAAAATTGATAATGTTATTCATCTGTTTCCATCCATTGCTTTCTTGAAACTGTTTAATACAATATATGCTCATGGGGAACAAGAGCCAGTCCAAAATGGGTGCCAGCCTATCATAGGCATACTAAAACACTCTAAACCAACTCAAATTATGTAACATAAACTGCATGTCTTTGGAATATGGAAGGAACGCTGGAGTATTTAGAGTTGACCCCAAGTAGACAAAGGGAAATTTGGCAAATCCCATAGGAATGAAAAATCAAAAAAGAGATCTCCTTAATATATTTTTGGTTTCTTCTAAACAACAATAAGATCAGAAAGAAATAAAATGGAAGCATTTTCTTTTGTCTCATACTTCCCAGGTTTTTCTACAGAGAAAAAAACACCACTGGCATTCTCATCTTCAGTTACAGAAGTGATCTCAGCAAAGTCACACAATGGGTGCAGATTTTACGAGTAGCGTCTTGACATTTTTGACATGTTTTTTGTAATTTGAAAGTATGTGCATTGTGTGCTCAGTAATATACAGTGGTGTGAAAAACTATTTGCCCCCTTCCTGATTTCTTATTCTTTTGCATATTTGTCACACAAAATGTTTCTGATCATCAAACACATTTAACCATTAGTCAAATATAACACAAGTAAACACAAAATGCAGTTTTTAAATGATGGTTTTTATTATTTAGGGAGAAAAAAAAATCCAAACCTACATGGCCCTGTGTGAAAAAGTAATTGCCCCCTGAACCTAATAACTGGTTGGGCCACCCTTAGCAGCAATAACTGCAATCAAGCGTTTGCGATAACTTGCAATGAGTCTTTTACAGCGCTCTGGAGGAATTTTGGCCCACTCATCTTTGCAGAATTGTAATTCAGCTTTATTTGAGGGTTTTCTAGCATGAACTGCCTTTATAAGGTCATGCCATAGCATCTCAATTGGATTCAGGTCAGGACTTTGACTAGGCCACTCCAAAGTCTTCATTTTGTTTTTCTTCAGCCATTCAGAGGTGGATTTGCTGGTGTGTTTTGGGTCATTGTCCTGTTGCAGCACCCAAGATCGCTTCAGCTTGAGTTGACGAACAGATGGCCGGACATTCTCCTTCAGGATTTTTTGGTAGACAGTAGAATTCATGGTTCCATCTATCACAGCAAGCCCTCCAGGTCCTGAAGCAGCAAAACAACCCCAGACCATCACACTACCACTACCATATTTTACTGTTGGTATGATGTTCTTTTTCTGAAATGCTGTGTTCCTTTTACGCCAGATGTAACGGGACATTTGCCTTCCAAAAAGTTCAACTTTTGTCTCATCAGTCCACAAGGTATTTTCCCAAAAGTCTTCAATCATTGAGATGTTTCTTAGCAAAATTGAGACGAGCCCTAATGTTCTTTTTGCTTAACAGTGGTTTGCGTCTTGGAAATCTGCCAAGCAGGCTGTTTTTGCCCAGTCTCTTTCTTATGGTGGAGTTGTGAACACTGACCTTAATTGAGGCAAGTGAGGCCTGCAGTTCTTTAGACGTTGTCCTGGGGTCTTTTGTGACCTCTCGGATGAGTCGTCTCTGCGCTCTTGGGGTCATTTTGGTCGGCCGGCCACTCCTGGGAAGGTTCACCACTGTTCCATGTTTTTGCCATTTGTGGATAATGGCTCTCACTGTGGTTCGCTGGAGTCCCAAAGCTTTAGAAATGGCTTTATAACCTTTACCAGACTGATAGATCTCAATGACTTCTGTTCTCATTTGTTCCTGAATTTCTTTGGATCTTGGCATGATGTCTAGCTTTTGAGGTGCTTTTGGTCTACTTCTCTGTGTCAGGCAGCTCCTATTTAAGTGATTTCTTGATTGAAACAGGTGTGGCAGTAATCAGGCCTGGGGTGGCTACGGAAATTGAACTCAGGTGTGATACACCACAGTTAGGTTATTTTTTAACAAGGGGGCAATTACTTTTTCACACAGTGCCATGTAGGTTTGGATTTTTTTTCTCACTAAATAATAAAAACCATCATTTAAAAACTGCATTTTGTGTTTACTTGTGTTATATTTGACTAATGGTTAAATGTGTTTGATGATCAGAAACATTTTGTGTGACAAACATGCAAAAGAATAAGAAATCAGGAAGGGGGCAAATAGTTTTTCACACCACTGTATATGGTGAAATGGGGCAGTTGTTTGTGGTAATAAAACACATTACTATGATTACAAAGCTGTAGTCCTTGCTTCTGAATAATATTATCAGTTGCTCTAATTTATATTGTTGTGATTCAATTGCTGTAGTTCTTACTTATTCTGGAAGAAATTGCAGGCAATGTGGTTGAAATCCCACTACTCACAATACGTCACCATGAGCAAGTCACTTCATCTGCCTGTGCTTCAATTGGGGAAACAAACAAATGTAATTGATTAAAGGTATCAATTGGTATCTGTTGGATAAAGGTATCTGAACAATAAGAAGTAAAATATATGAAAGTCACAAAATACAGCATGCTTTCAAAACCAAATTCTCAATTTTGACACCTTTTACCTCAGTTGTAGTTTTTTACCTAAAACTATACTTCTCCTAAAGAATTTAAGAGAAACATCTTTAACAAAGTTAATTCTTAAATGAACATAAATGAGAATCTATTTTTCAGTCTCATAAACCATCATAGATTAACGTTTGAGCTGTAAAATTTTCTTATGGGATGCCACACAGATAGTTACCAGGAATGGGATTGAAATCCAAGCTCTTCAGGGATGAGGCTGCAGACCTAACCTTTGTGCACAATGCTACCTAACCATATATACAGTGAACAAAATAAGGCAAAACCTACAGTTTATTTCATTTTAAATGGTAATACAATATCAAAAAGTCTCTTCTCTGCCTTATTAATCAAAAGCCATACTATATGTTGTGGACTTGTCTTGAATCATGAAGCACATTGTCCATTGCCACTCACTCATTAGAAAAGAAGGTCGCAGGGAGTGCTTGAAGTAAGCCAGCACTCACCGGTACGTAATAACGGCACCACTTTCAACTTCAACATAGAATACCGGCACCTTTCCTGAGCATACCAGTGAGCATTCTCTTCAATTGAATGTTGAACCCTAAACCTCCTCTCAACTCTCACTGTATCGTGATAACAAATGTTTCACAGTGACAGCATCTTTTCCTGCTCTTCAACAAATGTTGACATATCCTGATGTTTCAAGCATCACGGGGAACAAACTCTTTGATTGAATGTCACCGTATTACAAAAAAAGAGTACCACTAGTAATTTAGTTCTCCTTCAAGCACTAGTCACAGGTAAAAAAAAACAATCTTTCTTCAGAGACCTTAAATAGAGGAAACAAGACTCTACATACTTTTCAGTTTTTTTAATGGATACTGAATAATTATACTTTGAAACTTGGGAAGGAATCTAGTTGCACTGCACCCATATTTTCTTATCTGTTTCGAGATCCTGTACTACTACTTTTTTATAAACTCTGTCTCTGTGCCATCAACTCAATATTGCTGTAAACACAACGAAAAGTCAATGATTTGACATTCAGTGACAATCGGGTGGCTGCGCAGGTAAATTTCATGGCAGAGATGTTAACAATTGTAACTTTACAAACTAAGTACATTTCCCTGCTTCCTGGAGCTGTGAGAAAACTGAAATATTACATGCTCTTGTCCCAGTGTCAGTACTTGATTAACCCACTATGGTCTGAGTAACAGAATTGGAAATTCCAAAATATGTTGGGGTGCCAATCGGCTCAAATTATTTTTAAGTGTTTTTTCTTCTTGGTTGAGACTTTGATTTGTGTTAATGTTATTTTTGTTTATTATTTACTTTATTCCTTATTCTTGTGTCGTATGCCTTGTGTTTTGTTTGTGATTCCCTAAGAAGTGGTGCCACCTGTTTATCACTGCAAGGGACTGCCCCTATAAAGCCCTATAAAGCTGTGGCAAACCACAGTCCCCTGTGGTTCATTTTAATGCACTTGGAAGTTGGTGAGTGTTTATTGTGGTTCTAACTGTGCTCTGTGGATTTGTGGTTTATTGGATTTTTTTATCCTTTTGCCGTGTTCTTGCCCACTTTTTGCATTTCGTATTGGGGCTTTGTTCATCTTGGATTGCCTTTGTCGTTTCAGGCAATTCATTTTTGCCTTTTGTACTCTGTGGAGCTTCTGGTTATTACAAAGCATTTTTGTTAAAAACAAATCTTTTTTATTATAAAGTTTTTGTGTTTGCTCTTGTTACTTGCCAGGCTTAACGGTTTCTCTCTCTAGTGGGCATCTTTGGAGGTTTTTTTGTGACTTTGTGCTTGTGGAGTCTCAAGATTTGTAAAACATGCAAATTACACACACACATGACTTGAACAAACTAGCATTTATTTATATAGCACATTTTCATTCATGAAAGTATCTCATAGTGCTTTACAATATTAATGGCTAAACATAGTTAGAAAAAGTAAGTAAAAATACAGAACAGTTATTCTCAAGATGCTGGGGCTGTCTTGTAGCAGCACTGAGCATTATGATTTTCAACAGACCTCTTCCTTTAGCACCAGAACTCTGCACTTCTTTTAAGTAAGGGCATGATACAGCTTGTAATTTTCTTACAAAGGGAAAGGAGCACACGATTTTAGTTTTGTCAGGCAGTTCTTTTCTGCTCCATGCAAAATGTCTACTGCTTGATGCATTAGTGGTACTGATCTTTCTTTTTTAATTATAGTGGCTGTACCCTTAATGGAACAAATGGTATTGGACTTTTTGAGCTTCCTCACTGACTTGTGCCACATAGAAATCACTGGGAAAAGGCTAAGAAGTCTAAATTGATGATTAACATAAAAATGATGGTGTTCATTTAATGCTGAAAACAAGGGGCTGAGGCTGAAGCCTTCAAACCCAAATGGACAGATTAGGATGCACATGTACACACACCTAAGGGGAAACTGGGAGTACTGCGGGGACAATAGTAGCCCTGTGAGCTGGAAACAGGTCTGCATCACTGAGCACCAAGACAACTTCAAATACTGCAAAAATAGCATTTTTCTTTACTTAACCCTATACTTAACACAATCGATTAAATGGTACATTGTACAGATTTAAAAGATGCAGATTTTGCAGTTTGAAAGATAAATAAGTTATTGTAGAAAGCAGAACTTCACCTACCAAAACCCCAAAGTTGCAAAGTACTGTTGGTCTCAGCATTTAAATTCAGACTAGAAACCCTTTTTTCAGCATCAACTGTAAATAAAAGTACACCCCATGAATTTTTTTTTTTTTTACTATACAGACATATTAAGATTTGATCTTTATTTAAACACTACCTTTATAAAACATTGATGTAATTGAAAATAAACAATGAACATTTCATTTTGCAATAATGTATTCAATGAAAAATGAATAGATATGCCACTCCTGTCTTTGGAAAAATTAAGTACACTCTTGGCTCTAATAGCTGGTATTTCATAAGAAGGCATTTTCTGTAACTCTCTACCAGTCTCTAACATTGACTGGGAGAAAGTTTTTCTATCTCCTCAATGTTTGAGGGGTGTCTTGAGTACACAGCCAATTTCAAATCCTCCAAAAGCATCTTGATGGGATTCAGATCTGAGCTTTGACCAGAACGCTCCATTTTTTTCTATTTACCCATTCCTTGAAGGAAATACTGTATGTTTAGGATTAATACCATGTTGTAAAATTTATTTTCAGTTGAATTTCAATCTATTGACAAATGGCCTCACACTATCCTCAAGCACCTTCTGGTACAGTAACAAATGAAATGTGGATTCTATAATGTTGAGCTGCCCAAGCCCTGAAGCAGCAAAGCAGCCCCAAACCATAACATTTCCACCACCACGCTTGACAATTGTGATCAGGTTCTTCTAGTCAAATGCTGTTTTTGATTTTCCCCAAACATCTTCTGGTACAGCAGCCAAAAAACTCTATCTTTACCTTGTCTGTCCAGAGTACATTGTTCCAGAAGTCCTTGTCTTTGCTTAGGTGTTCTTGCTCAAACTTTAGTCTTGTTCTCATGTTCTTTTCTGGATAGCAAAGTTTCCTTCTGGTACCCATGACATGTAGATCTAATTTTTGCAGCCTCCTTCTAATGGTGGACTCATACTCTTTGACATCGACAGGAGCAAGAGTTATCTGTAAGTCTTCTGATGAAAATATGAGATTCTTAAGAGGCTTCTTTCAGCATCCTTTGTTCCAGTGTCAGGACGAACTTGTTCGGTTGAACTGACTTGGATAAGTTGACAGTTGCTTGAAATCTTCTCAAGTTGAAGACGCTCTTCTAACAATGGAATGGTTGATTTCCAGTTATTTGGAGATCTATTTAAATCCCATCCGAGACTTGTAGACATCTACAGTATATCCTTTTTTCTCAATGTCTGAGAGAGCTTATTTGATCTTGGCATGACAATAACATGCACTTCAACAACAAAGAGCAAATCAAACTAAACGTCTGAGTGTTAAATAAGGCAAAATCCTCCAAGATCCTATCTAATGATATTCTAATCATTTACCTGATCTGGTGCGTCTGAGGGTAGAGATAAATGGAATGATATACTTAAGTTTTCTACATGTGAAATTTGTATTTATGTTTATTTAAATTATACAGTGGACTATGGAAGGTCACTTTTTCATGTGACTGTATACTAATATACTAATATAATTATGCAATTTTACAATATATACTATTGAATTTGATACTGTTATATATACAGTATTACTAGGGGGTTCGCCCCCTGCTTGCTTCACTCGCCATCGGATCGGAGAAATATCACTGTGTGGTGCATCACAATACCGTATGTCAACACTGACTTACTGTAGGTTTTTAAGAAAAACACAGTAACTGTGATTTAAGAGCCAGTAATTTCAACTCCCCATTTTTCATTGACTCCCCCCCACCATTTTGAATATCTATATGAAGTATGAATTTCCACCAAATAAACAGTGATTGCTTAGTTGGTCAAAATATTGGCATGGCAGCATTCCTAAATTAAAAAAAAAAACTTCTAAGCCTTTTCTGTCATTTCATGTGCAATTCCTAATTGTAAGTGAACAAAAATTAAAAACTTTACTAATAGAAACCTGATGTTTGTGAAATCATTTGATTAAAACCTCTTCAGTTAGCACATAACTCCCCTCTGTTAAATGTGATGCTTACATCACGTTATGCATTATTTTTTATCAAATGTTTGTTAAAAGATATAGATAAAAAAGCCACCATCTTAAACAAGTATTAATGTTTACATGTACTAAAATATCAACCCTGTGCTCATTGTCCACATCAAAATAACCCCAAACCTGTCCTGCAGAGTACAAGGTTCCAAATGACAACCAAAGAAAAGCATGTGTGGAACAACATGTTAGGAGAGGCACTGTACCAACCTTGTCAAGGAGATAAAAAGCTAATGGTCAAGACAGAGGGACACCCAAGCACAGACTAACTGTAGCATACCTGACTATTTATTGAAGTAGGGACCAGGTGCTGTTGATTCTCACCTCCCAGACTTCCAAAAGGGTCAACATAAAAAGTAAGATGTCCAAATGGTGAGAGAGAAAGAAAGAGTATTGGTAGATTTCCAGACGCAAGGGCAACTTTTGCAGTAATTGTCCCTTTCTTCTAGCTCTATTAAAAGCACAGGTGAATAAAAGAAAGATGGAGTGATGAAACCTAGAAATAGAAACATGAGAGAAAGAAGCATAATCTTAATTGAGAGGCTGAATGCAAGAAAATTAGGCACAGCAGACCAAAAACTAAACATTGAATTAAACCCCCAAATATGCATA
Source organism: Polypterus bichir lapradei (assembly GCA_026402145.1). Lineage (NCBI taxonomy): Eukaryota > Metazoa > Chordata > Cladistia > Polypteriformes > Polypteridae > Polypterus > Polypterus bichir. Next base: position 14,495,079 of record JANRMT010062822.1, read on the forward strand.
AAGGTACCTGGTTTGTTCAAAGAACAGGACTGTAAGGGTTGGGAGATCCGCTCTTTGACATATCACTTAAGTGGGGTGGAATATAAACGAAAAACAAACTTGAATTGGGTGTGTTGATAATTTGGATTCTTGACTCCGGAAAAGGGTGGAGTGCCCTCTCAGGGTTGGGGGCGAGATCCTGCCCCAAGTGGAGGAGTTTAAGTATCTCGGGGTCTTGTTCACGAATGAGGGAAGAATGGATCGTGAGATCGACAGGCGGATCGGTGCGGCATCCGCAGTGATGCGGGCTCTGCATCGGTCTGTTGTGGTGAAAAAAGAGCTGAGCCGTAAGGCAAAGCTCTCAATTTACCAGTCGATCTACGTTCCTACCCTCACCTATGGTCATGAGCTATGGGTAGTGACCGAAAGAACGAGATCGCGAATACAAGCGGCTGAAATGAGTTTCCTCTGCAGGGTGTCTGGGCTTTCCCTTAAAGATAGGGTGAGGAGCTCAGTCATCCGGGAGGGACTCAGAGTAGAGCCGCTGCTCCTCCACATCGAGAGGAGTCAGATGAGGTGGCTCGGGCATCTGATCAGGATGCCTCCTGGACGCCTCCCTGGTGAGGTGTTCCGGGCACGTCCAACCGGGAGGAGGCCCCGGGGAAGACCCAGGACACGCTGGAGGGACTACGTCTCCCGGCTGGCCTGGGAACGCCTTGGGATTCTCCCGGAAGAGCTGGAAGAAGTGGCCGGGGAGAGGGAAGTCTGGGCTTCTCTCCTTAAGCTGCTACCCCCGCGACCTGACCTCGGATAAGCGGAAGAGGATGGATGGATGGATGGATGACTCCAACTACAAATCTTTAAAAATTAAACACAATGACGGGATAAAGGGGTGTACCACTGCCATACTGACTTCATTAATAACAAGAAATTAATCTTACACTTAATTGATAATGAGTAATGACATTTCCTATATAGCATTATGCATAAAGTCAACACTAGTTTCCGGCTAGGTGAATATTTATAAAGGGGGTGGGAATTGACTGCAAATTAGACTGGCACCCCATTTGCTTTCAAAACAGATTGAAGTTGTGGATAAAAGAAAAAAGAGGTAGAAGTTACAGAGAATTAACATTATAGTGATTGAAATGTTATATTGGTACAAGTGTTTTATTTGAATGAGTTGAAGAGTGTAGGATGTCGGTGCAATTGATCCAGCCATATGTATTAGAGTATTCTGAAGATGCATCCCATTGGCAAGAGGTAATCAGGTGCAAGTTTACTGTTAGTTTCATACAGTACAGGGTGAAGCAACATACATAGTCTCACTGGTAACTTGTCAAGACTGTGTTGGAACATGGGGTTAGTTAGTAGGGGCTAAAGGACACTGTCAGGCATGGCACTCAAGAAATGTAAAAGAGAGCAGTGGCCTTAATGGAAATATATGTTACCAAGTATTGTGGTAGACAGTACTTAGTGGAAGGCCAATGTTATGGAGTATAAAATCTGTACATTTTGGTTTCCATTATATTTTGCTCAAGACAAAACAACAGATGAAATAAATTTAAGACAAATCAAAGCAGGTAAGGGAAGACCCTTACACCTCACTTTTAAAATAGCTGTTTCAACATTGAAAGGAAGACATGCTGGTGGCTCAATTACTTTATAACCTGGGAAAGGAAGACTGAGCCATGCCTCAGGCTATTGATTGCTTTATGGATGGACATCTGGGACAACAATTTGGTTTACAGCATGGGAAAGGAGGACATGAGGCAATATCAAAGAACTTTATTATCTGGGAAGAGTTTGAGCAAAATTCATCCATCGCATTGACAGCCAGCCAATCAGCTGCATGTGTTGTGAAACCAAGGCATGACATTTCATAATAAATATGCCTTGGTTTGAAAGAAGCAGAAGAAGGAGAAAGTAGGGGAGGAGAAGAAGAAGAAGAAGAGGAACGGACGAAAATGACACTGGTTGTCAGAAAAGCGTCATGAACATTGATTGCTAAATCAAACGTCACCCTGGGACATTCATCCTTGTCATCTCTACCTTTTTTCGTAAACTTTTTCTAAAGACTATATATATTCAGACTTTCATATCAGTACCTATTTTCTATTATCCTTTGTTCAGTGGTATTATTATTATTCTTGTAATAAATACCATGCTGCTTTTAACTTTCTATGCTTCGTCTTAATGTCTAGAGTGATTGAAATAATAAGTTAGATTTCTTTGAGCACCTGGTGACAGCCGGATTTTTGCCATTATATCTGTGCTGCGAAGTTTATAAGGCTGAGAGTGAGGAGCGCCACTCAATAGTTTGAACAGTACGAAAAGAAGGTATTCTTGGCTGATAAATGGCCTATAGTCAAGAGTGCTGAGTCTTTGTATGTTTGAATGTATTCTTGTAAACCAAAAGTAATATTTAGGTCTGAGATATCACTAAAACGTTGTATGTTGTTCATGCCGATAATAAGTAAATCTCTTGAAGTGCTGAGTGACAGGCTGTGTTATTCCTAAAGCACTTGCGTGGTTTAAAGTGCTAGAGGTTAATCAGTGTGTGCGTGTCATTCATGGGGCACTGTTGTGGTTAGGGTCTGTGTGTATGCGTATAGCTATGTATGTGTGTGTCCATCTTAAAGTGCAACAGTAGACCAATCCAATAATGAACCTGACAAGAACACTTATCCTTGAGGAAACAGGTAAAGGGCAAGTAGAGGGAAATACAACGATAATACAGCCAAAAATAAGCTTTATGTTCTTTTGGAAAAATTTGGTAAATTGGGTTGACAGGCTTTGTTAGGGTGAAAGGCCTGTTCTCGTAAAAAATGTTTTCGTAAAAAATGTTTCAATGTTATAATGTTCTGACCTGCCAATCATTAAACCATCAAAAACTGCCAGGAGCATATAGTTTGTCTCAACACAGTCAACATTTATAATTTTTACCATCATTAACATTAAATTGAACTGTTACGTTCTGTTTTTAAATTACATTTTACAATTAAACAAATAAAATCAAATCAAACAACTCAAGCTAAATAGTTCAGTTATATAATTTTTAACTTATAACGTGCCAACAAAACTTGTACAAAACAACAGCACTTTGACACACGGTGTGCTACAGTTTCACCAGTATATCAAAATTAACTCTGCATAAGTCAGCTTCCATAACCACAAATAACATTCAGAACACACTAAAAAACAATTTTGCTAGCTGTCATTGTTTTTTTGTTTCTCACAGTGCAAAAATATGAGGGTTAACAAGAAGAATGTACAGCTTTGTACCAAAGGGGACGTTGCCTTATACAAATATTCTACCTTTATGCAAATATAGAATCTGCATCATTGTGAGTTTACATCAATGAAACAATTACTCATAAAATAGTCTTCCGTTCCTGGGAGTCTTCTGTTCCTGGTGGTTAATTTTGAATATGTTTGGGAGTGTGTCATTGAATCATTGGATTTCTGAATTCTTGAAACTTGTTGCTCTTTTTCGACAGTGTTTCTGGATATTTGGATTTCGATTGGTTTGCTTTAGATTGCCTTAGTGCTTTTGGGCAAATCCTTGGCTTATTGTGGTCCGTGGAGCATCTTTGTTATTGAAGAGCATTTTGAGAATTTTTTTTTTTTTTTAATAAAGATTTGGTACTTTCCCTTATTACAAACTGGGGTGTGAGGGTAATACTCTCCTCTTGTGGCTATTTTTGGAATTGTTTTTTGGAACTTAGGGTTTTGTACTGTGTTAGCCATTATGGATGTGGTGAGAGGTTAAGCAAAATCCATCCATCCATCCATCCATCCATTTTATTTAAATTCAACAGAGGATTAATAAAGTATCTATCTATCTATCTATCTATCTATCTATCTATCTATCTATTGGAGTGGGCAAGTGAACTCTCATTCTACATGAGCCACTCTGACAAAGAGATTCCTAAGCTTGTATAGGCATAAATAATATCAGCCAGAGAACATATAATAAACCTATAGACCATAGAAAGTAAGAAACTTAAGGTAAAACAGCATATTACCTGATCAAATCTACTCCTTCTTTTTGTGAGGCTGGAAGAAATCCTTTGTTTTATAACAGCAATATATACAGTTGTGCTTGAAAGTTAGATAAAGAGAAACCAGTTAAACAAATGAGACAAAAATATTATACTTGGTCATTTATTTATTGAGGAAAATGATCGAATATTACATATTTGTGAGTGGCAAAAGTATGTGAACCTCTAGGATTAGCAGTTATTTTGAAGGTGAAATTCGAGTCAGGTGTTTTCAATCAAAGGGATGACAATCAGGTGTGAGTGGGCACCCTGTGTTATTTAAAGAACAGGGATCTATCAAAGTCTGCTCTTCAAAACACATGTTTGTGGAAGTGTATCATGGCACGAACAAAGGAGATTTCTGAGGACCTCAGAAAAAGAGTTGTTGATGCTCATCAGGCTGGAAAAGGTTACAAAACCATCTCTAAAGAGTTTGGACTCCACCAATTCACAGTCAGACAGATTGTGTACAAATGGAGGAAATTCAAGACCATTGTTACCCTCCCCAGGAGTGGTCGACCAACAAAGATCACTCCAAGAGCAAGGCGTGTAATAGTCGACGAGGTCACAAAGGACCCCAGGGTAATTTCTAAGCAACTGAAGGCCCCTCTTACATTGGCTAATGTTCATGTTCATGAGTCTACCATGAGTAGAACACTGAACAACAATGATGTGCATGGCAGGGTTGCAAGGAGAACACCACTGCTCTCCAAAAACAACATTGCTACTCATCTGCAGTTTGCTAAAGATCACGTGGACAAACCAGAAGGCTATTGGAAGAATGTTTTGTGGACGGATGAGACCAAAATAGAACTTTTTGGTTTAAATGAAAAGCATTATGTTTGGAGAAAGGAAAACACTTCATTCCAGCATAAGAACCTTATCCCATCTGTGAAACATGGTGGTGGTAGTATCATGGTTTGGGCCTGTTTTGCTGCATCTGGGCCAGGACGGCTTGCCTTCATTGATGGAACAATGAATTCTGAACTATATCAGAGAATTCTAAAGGAAAATGTCAGGACATCTGTCCATGAACTGAATCTCAAGAGAAGGTGGGTCGTGCAGCAATACAACGACCCTAAGCACACAAGTCGTTCTGCCAAAGAATGGTTAAAGAAGAATAAAGTTAATGTTATGGAATGGCCAAGTCAAAGTCCTGACCTTAATGCAATTGAAATGTTGTGGAAGGACCTGAAGCGAGCAGTTCATGTGAGGAAACCCACCAACATCCCAGAGTTGAAGCTGTTCTGTACGGAGGAATGGGCTAAAATTCCTCCAAGCCGGTTTGCAGGAATGATCAAAAGTTACCGGAAACGTTTAGTTGCAGTTATTGCCGCAAAGGGGGGTCATACCAGATACTGAAAGCAAAGGTTCACATACTTTTGCCATTCACAAATATGTAATATTTGATCATTTTCCTTAATAAATAAATGACCAAGTATAATATTTTTGTCTCATTTGTTTAACTGGTTTCTCTTTATCTACTTTTAGGACATGAGTGAAAATCTGATGATGTTTTAGGTCATATTTATGCAGAAATATAGAAAATTCTAAAGGGTTCACAAACTTTCATGCACAACTGTATGAGTATAGAGTACATACTGTATATATAAAACTGGTTTTATATTGTAAGACAAACACAAATAGGAAATTGCTACAAGGCTACAGTAGAGGTGATACCACTCGTGAGCGGGAGGTGGTGCTGTTGGTAACCATTTCTGCTCTGTTACCTCCAGGATTGATCCAGCCTAGGACTAGCAATGTCACTTCCTCTGCCTTCCTGCAGGAAGTCCTGCACCTTCTGCTTCTTCGAAGTTTGTTTGCTGAGTTGCAACCTGAACTTGGAGTTGGCAAAGCTGTTCTCCCAAACGCTGTGTCAAGGCTGCAAGGTATATTGGTTCAGTCATGTCTCTAGCAAAAAATCCTGACAACTAATCTGCTGCATGCTAGATTTATTGCTCTTTACTTGTGGTGATCCACTTTTGTAACCTGCCCTGCTACACTTGTTCAAAACAGTCCCTAGATATATTATTCAGTTATGATGACCTCCTTTGTAAGTTGTTTTGGATAAAAGTATCTGCTAAGCAAATAACTTTAAATATAAATGTAAGGAAAAGTCAGAATTCAGATAAAGGGTTGAGGTACCATGAGGGTTAGCCCCATATATATGTGAAAAAATAAACAGCTGGTTAAACAATTCAAATGATAAGACGTTGGTCACATAGGCCAATGCAAAGAAATAAGTGCTTTGTCACTCGCATGCAGATTTCACAAATAAATAAACGCAGACTTCTGGAGAGAGTGTGTCCTATAACCCGTGTGAAGCAGAAGGGGCGAGACTTCCTAAAGGAGGGCAGAGGAAGTAAAATACCTAGTCCATGGCTGAATCTGTCCTGGAGGTGAAAGAGGAGAAAAGGTTACCAACAGTGCCCTAAAAGTAATTTCCTTAACCACAAGGGCAAGTATAAAGTCAAATGGATTTCTGGCCACCTGGTTGCAGGTATTTGGGACCTAAGGAAAGGCAGGGATTATGGAATTTTAGCTGGAGGCCAAAGTTTTCCAGGCCACTAGAGGATAATGTGGTTCTTTGAATAGCTGTAAGGTTGCCTTGGAGGTGTTATGATAGCTATTTTTGTTTACTGCAATACTATATTTTTCTTAATGTGGTTCTCTACTGTGGTATAGTGATATTTTGTATATAACTTGATTCTGATAAAGTCTACAAAATAAAGAATACAAGGGGAATGTAGAGTCACAGAGGACACTACCAAGCTAAAACAGTTACTATTTTGTGTTATTCATCTCTTCTGTATCCATGGGAACATCCCATCATTCAGTGGGAGACGCAGTGCTGATGATGTCTGAATTGGTGACAGGTTTAAAGGTTGTCCAAAATGATGCTGTGGTATCTGACTTTAGGATCCCAAAACTCCTTCTGTGCCTATTTTCTTTGAACTACACTCGCCTATTCACTCATTTTCCTCTTTCCAGTTTCCCACTTCCTCAGAAATCTCAGATCTCATTTGGAAATCTAAGCCATCTACTTGTCAGCTGGACCCCCTCCCTACAGTTCTGGTTAAAGCCTGCCTCCCCTCTTTGGACCCTCTCGTTTCTGCTATAATTCACTATTCTCTCACTACTGGTACTGTTCCTTCATCTTTTAAAACTGCCACAATAACCCAAATACTGAAAAAACCTGGTGCCGATCCTACTAACTTCAATAATTTTCACCCTATTTCTAATTTGTCCTTTATCTTGAAAAAATAGTAGCTATCCAACTTCACTCTCACTTATCTCATAATAATCTATATGAAAAGTTCCAGTCTGGTTTTCGCCCCCTTCACAGTACAGAAATGGCACTTGATAAAATTACCAACAACCTTCTTATGGCTGCTGACTCTGGTTTAATTACTATTCTCATTCTCCTTGATCTGAGTGTGGCCTTTGATACTATTTGTCATACCACTCTCCTTAATAGATTATCTATGATTGGAATTACCCACACTCCACTTGATTGGTTCAGATCCTACCTCTCAGGCCACACTCAGAACATTCAGCTTAAAACTTTCACATCCCAGCCCACCGCTGTTACTTCAGGTGTACCCCAGGGCTCTGCCCTGAGGCCTCTTCTTTTTTATTATTTACCTTCTTTCCCTTGGCAATATCTTTCATAAATATAACATTAATTTTCACTGTTATGCTGATGACACCCAGCTCTACCTTGCTAGTAAACCCACCTCTTCTTTTCCACCATCTTTGCTTATTGACTGCATTGCTGAAATTAAATCCTGGTTTTCTGCAAATATTCTTAAATTAAACAGTGACAAAACTGAAGTTCTCCTCTTTGGCTCAAAATCATCATTATCCAAAGCCAATAATCTTTCACTTGTCATTGATAACTCCATTGTTTTCCCCATCACCTCAGGTCAAGAGTCTGAGTGTCATCCTTGACAGTAATCTATCTTTCCAATCTCATATTAATAACATCACCTACTTACTTCCACCTATGTAATATTAATCGCATCCGCCCCTCCCTCACTCCCCATACCACTGCCATTCTTGTTCATAGTCTTGCTATTTCTCGTCTGGACTATTGCAATTCACTCCTCTTTGGTCTCTCTAATAAATCTCTCCATTAGCTTTAGCTAGTCCAGAATTCTGCAGCTCGTATCATTACTCGAACCCCATCTATTCACCATATTACTTCGGTCTTGCAGCAGCTTTATTGGCTCCTGATTAAATTTCTAATTGATTTTAAAATTCTGCTGTTAACATTTCAGGCCTTTCATAACCTCGCCCCTCCATATCTGTCCGACCTTCTTCATGTTGCCATTCCCTCCCGTAACCTTAGATCCTCTTCCTCCATCCATCTGGCTGTCCCTCTCGCCCATCTAACAACCATGGGGAGCAGAGCATTCAGCCGTTCTACTCCCAAGCTCTTGAACTCACTACCTACTGAGCTTAGAAATATCAAATCATTTTCAACCTTCAAATGTAAACTTAAAACCCATCTTTTTAAAATGGCTTTTTCTCTATGATTACAGAGGCTTTGTTTGGTTTTAATTTTTATATTTTCTGATGTTTTAAGTTGTTTATAATGTGTTTTTTATTTATTTATAGTTTGCTCAGTGTCCTTGAGTTCTTAGAAAGGCACCTTGCATAAATAAAATGTATTATTATTATTATTAATATTATTATTATTTATTATTATTATTTTTTTTTTGACCTCACAATATCTGACTTTATGTTTTTGTTTTATGGTTTCCGATTCCCACCTTGCACTCTGTATTTTGTCTGTTTGGTTGACTTGATCTTATGCTTTTGACCTCTGACTTTTTCTGACTGCAAGTTTCTCCTGGTCACTTTCCTTCTCTGTGCCCTTGATGAATGGACAAGATGTCCAACCCTGTAAGAGCTACATAGGAATCAGGTATGCAGGAGCTGAAAAAGGACTTTCTCTTATACTGAAAGTGATTCCAGAATTTGGGTGTTTTTTAAAGCTACTTCATTTAAGAGACATAACTAAGTCTGGACGTCACGGGAGAGTCTGGAGCAGATGCCAGGGTTGAAAGACAGACACAAGAGATAAGAAGAGAATGCTTTTGATAGTACTTTAGAAGTGAACAATTGAATAAGTCTCCAAATATAGAGGCAGGGAATTAGGTTTGTACAGCTAGGTCCAAAGAACTGGTAAGGCTGAATTTGCTTTTATTTTCTGCTGCGTTTTTGCGCGCTCTCATTGAGTGACCCTTTCTTTTGTGTTTAAAGAATAAATACAGAATTATAACATACTTCTGTGTTAGTTAGTGTTATGTCAGATGTTCTGAGAGACCATCTCTTCTTTTATAAAATTTGAGAATCTTGTAATGTTAAAGTGTCTTCATGTCAGCCACTGTCTTAATGGTCACCAGCTTTACTGTATATTTAAACCACTGAAGGATGTGTGTCTCCTTTTTCTTTACACTACTAATGCAAGAGAATAACTGTTTATCTCACATACACTTCAACAGATATAAAATTCTTCTTATATAGGGGGAAAGCGGAATGGCTGTTAGCACTAAGAGCTAAGGTACAAGGACGAAAGTTCTGTTCTCAGCTATGTCACTATTTGTGTGGTATTCAGTGGGTTCTCAATGTATACAGGATGTTTTTTCTCAGGTTCTCTTCACCACAAAGAGGGAGTTTTAAGGCAAGTGGCAACTCTAAAATATTTTTTTGTGGGGGTAAGAAGAACTGCTCCTGTGATGAACTGCTGAATTGGTTCAAGCCTTGGGCCCAATGATGTTGAGATAGACTCCAGTTCCCTGGTTACTTTTCATTATAAAAAAGGAGGCTCTAAACATAGAAAGATTACCTTTATAAGATTATAGTCGACCTTAGAATAACCAAATAGAACCAAATTAGTAGTTGTTACAACTTTATTACAAATGTAGTCCGTGCATTTCTTTTTTCTGGCGTGTCTTTTTTAAATATATTAGCACTGCACTTTGCATGCCTTGTCACCAATAGTCTCAGATGACTAAACGGATATACATCTTCTAAATCAACTGTCTCCATTACAGAGTAACAGGCTAAACAGATAATCCAGCTTACTTTAAGCACTAGTATTTATGGATAATGCCCATAAGATGGCAGCAGTTCACATGAATTCAAGCCCAAATTGGGTATTGTTAAACTTATAAGGTATACTGTGTCTCGAATCGAATCATTAATCTTAACTATTATGTTACAACTAGATGGAGGTGTCCACTGTGATCTCCCAAATACAATGCCGTTCACACCGCATCACTCTTCATTGCTGCCTTCCTGGTGCAGCACACCTTGTACCGCATAGTAGAAATAAATGTGATGATAACGAACCTGGGGTCCCTGTGAACTCCCAAACGTGCTTCACTTCGCACAACATCACTCTTCTTTGCATATTTTACGTAAAGGTTACAGTTCCTGTTGTGCATTTGGAATGCAACACATGAAACAAGCCAGGGGCCACAAGAAAACCATGGCCTACATCGTACAGGAACTTATTGGTTTGTGAAAACAAAGTTCTTGTGGTGGGAAGATGCCTAATGTTAGCAAACCAAAGGAACTGATCACAGACAATAGCAAGCACAAAGCTGACCACCACACTCCCATCTGTATTGGAGGGGACACTGTTGAGATAGTGAGCAGATTTAATTCTTTTGGAGTGAATCTCAAATAAACTGAAATAGGCACAACACCTTTTGGTTATTGTCAAGACAGCTCACCCACTCTTTTAATTCCTCAAATGTCTGAGGAAAGCTTGGATTTCTCCATCTTTTCTCACCAACTTCCACAGGTGCACAGTGGATTCCATCCACATTGGCCCTCCAAAATCCTGGTATGGCACCTGCTCTGCTCAGTATTGTAAAGTGGGTGGTGAAGGCAACTTAGAGCAGTAACGGCAACCATACCTAAGTTATATAACACTTGCCGTCTTAGAAGTTCTCAGATAACTCCTCCCTCATATGTTGTATTAATAAACGAGAGAAGTCAGAATATAGGTGGTTGTTGGAGGACTTTATCTTGTGATACAAGGAGAACCACCTGCAGAGCAACATCAGCAAGACAAAAGAGCTGGAGGTGGACTTACAACTTGTTATGGAGCTCCTAAGACCAGTCATCATCCAGATAGAGGAAGTGTAGAGATACAAGTACTTGGGAGTCCCTTATAAGCAGCAAACTGGCCTGGTCTGACAACACGATGGCCCTGGATAAGAAGGGCCAGAGCAGACTGCATTTCCTGAGGTGACTCATGTCTTTTGATGAGTGCAATGTGCTGCTGGAAATGTTTATACCAATCCTTTGTAGCCAGTTGGCTTTTCTACCTGATGGTCTGTGGAAGCAACCTTATGCTCAGCTGATGCAAAATGCCTGAACAAATCTATCCGTAACGCCAGCTCCATTACAAGACTGACTTTGGACACTCTGCAGGCTGTTGTGGAAAAGAGAATGGTGGCAAAATTGGATGTCATCATGAACAATTCTGTCATTCCTTCCAGGGGGCACTTTCTTTCAGTACTTTTAGCCACAGGCTCATGTCTGTATGGTGTAATAAGGAATGTTTCTGGAGATCTTTTCTGCCTGCGGGCATTTGGCACATCATTAGACACATCAATGCTTTCTTTCTTCAAACTACAGAGTACAAACTTCAATTTACTAGGTATTTTGTTAGCATAATAGTCATTGTATTATGTTTTTATTCTATTGTCTTATATTGCACTTTGAGTCGGTATCTGTGGTATTTTATATTTTTTGCTTTGTTTCGGTATACAGTTGAATTTCTCCTTGGGGATTAATATCTAATCTAATCTAACCTAATCAAATCCAGAAAGGCAAGCAGTAAGACCTGAGCCATCCTTCACTACCACGTTTCTCACTCCTCCCTTCTGAAAATTCTTAAAAGAGGTGTATTCACTTCCCACCATTACATTTAGAGACTATCCACACAGTACTTTTGTCCACAGATCATATAGTTACTGAACAGCCTGTCACTAATAACAAATACTTCACGTGTGCCTCAGTGTATATACTGTATGCTTTGTGTGTGTTTGAATGGTTAATTTGTCGAGTCCAACCCATTAGGTTCACGTGCTGCAAACCTATAATACCCTCAGTTGCCACACTGAGTCAAGCTATTTTATTGAATCATGGCAGTACTGCGCTAGATGAAATTTCATGTATTACATATAGAATCACTCTGTCAAATAAGATAATGTATATTGAACATATCTACTAGAGCTTACGGGATGCCGTTCCCTCGACTACGCAGAGACCGTCCGATTTCTAGTGTTCATGTACAGTCCGAGATGAATCTGTCATGACTGTAAAGAGACGCACTTTCCTTGAGCCCGCCGCTACATACATATGTTACGGGCTCCTACCCGATAATGAGCAGGTATTAGAAATTGACTGGCACGTTACTCCAAGTTCAGTAACATCTTGAATATATTTGGTAAATCATGTCATTGGATTTTCACGATGTCACACAGCTGACTCATTCGCGGCTGTCAAGTTTTTTACAGCATCACATCGTAGTCAAATGACTGAAGGTGCAAGCTAGTTGTCCTTCGCAGGTGGCTGGTTAGCTTTACCGCCCAAAATGAAAGACACCGTCGGCGGTGGTCTCCTTTGTGGTATGCGGGTGGCTAAGTGGTTGCGAGCGCGTCCCGCCCGTTTCTCCACATATCGAATCGACAGGAGGAGCCACCGCAGCCGTCCTTGAAGGGATGCGGCTGTGACCTTGTGCAGACAGATGGCCAGAGGGAGAAGCAGACCGGGAGGGGGGCTGAGTGCGGGAGAAGCTGCCGGTTCCCTCGTGAGCCCATTACTGTCCACAAGCTCCACTGCAAACCTGTGAGAAGACTGGCAAAGAGGACAAATATACAGTGAGGGTGTCAATCAAGAGCGGCTGCGGACCCCCCGAGTGATAAAGACTGAAGAAGACGTAGGGTCGTGAGCAGCAAACGTCTCTGCCGCATTTCCTTTCCGTCGCTCAGACGCGCGCTTCGCGCGTGTGCACGTGTTTGAGAGCGCGCGGGCGCGAACGTTTTTGAGTGAGTGAGGGTCTGTCCTTAGACGCCGAAGAGCAGCAGCTGTCGGAAGCTCGCAGTAATGTTGGCCGAGCATAGAGGGGAAGCGACGAGACGCCCCCCAAAGACTGGAATGAGTGGCAGCTACTACACGTTCACCGCGGCGTGAGCCCCTGGACCCTCATGGTGAATGACAGCACGCAAGATGGGCTACTCCGACCCGTCGGGCAGAGATCTGCTGGGAAACAGGTCGCTTTGCTTCATTTTTATTTGCGCCTTTGGACTCGTAACCTTGTTGCAGCAGATCCTCTACGGGAAAAACTACATCAAGAGGTCAGTGGACAAGCGGCGTTGCGCAACTTACTTTGTATCCGTGCTGTCCGGGGCTCTTCGGCGGCAGCTGGCTGGCTGGCTGGTTGCCTTAATAGACAAGAGCGCATTTCTGTATCGATTCACGGGCTTGGGAATTAATTCGGCTGCTCGCTTCTCAGCAAAACGGTTTACTTTACTGCTAGACAAAAATTAAAAGCCTCTGAAGAGTCTACATTTACCAGTTAGCACATTTTAAATCGCACCAGGCTTATTAGGAAGAATACCTTTGCCCGATGCATTTACGCGCTGTTTTCCACGCAACCTCCAATGCAATATTTTAACAAAATGAAAGAATCTCGACAGAGGTCGGATCTTTATGAAGAGAAAAAGTGAACAGAAAAGGACACCTTAGGAATGCAACGCTTTTACACACTTTTTCAATTCCTGCTCATGTAAATCTTACAGTCACCTTCACACATTTTATAGATTTGTATATGTATATATATGTTTATGTATAGGGACCTTACACGTGATAGTGCTGCTTGTAAGAATGGGTTTCATTCACCGTTTTGTTAGGTATCTACAATGTTTTGCATTGCATACACATTATGAAATGAAAATTAAATAATGAACTATAAACTTAAAAATATAAGTTCAGTTGTAACATATGTCATATTATAATATTGTAATAGATTTCAATAAGTATTATCTTAATTTTTTTTCAGCCTCCAAAAAGTGACATAATAAAAAAATACACGTAGATACGGTGTGAAGTCATGTAGAAGTTCTTATAATTTCTAGACCCAAATAAGCTGCCTAAGAAGGAACAGCTAGAGTTGAATGAAAATAATAGTTTTTCAATATTAGTGAACAAATATATAATAGTATATATAAAAAGAAAACTGCCCTCTAGTGGGCTTGCCAATCCATTCATTTATCGTTCCCACCTTGTGCCCAGTACTGATCATATGGACACTGGCTCGCTTAAATTGATGAGTGTTAGAAAATGAATGGCTCTCTGAAGTGAAAAAAAGGGATGCATGAATGTGTTTATATATAAATATATATATATATATTATATATTTATACACATATACCAGCGACTTTATTAGGTTTTTAATGCAATATCTAATCAGCCAATCACATGGCAACAACTCATTGCATTTAGGCATATAGACATTGTCAAGACAACCTGCTGGAGTTCAAACCAAGCATCAGAGAGGGCAAGAAAGGTGATATAAATGGCTTTGAACATTGCATGGTTGTTGTGCCAGACGGGCTGGTCTGAGTATTTCAGTAACTGCTGATGTACTGGGACTTTCACTCCACCCACAGCCATCTCTAGGATTTACAGAGAATGGTCAGAGAAATGGAAAATATCCAGTTAATGGCAGTCCTCCAGGCGAAAATGCCTTGTTGATGCCAGAGGTCGGAGGAGAATGGCCAGATTAGTTTAAGCTGATAGAAAGGCGACAGTAACTCAAATAACCACTTGTTACAACTGAGGTATGTAGACAAGCATCCCTGAATGCACAACACGTCAAAGTTTGAAGCAGATGGATCACAGCAGCAGGAGATCACACCGATCTTAATATACTTTGGGCCCCTTAGTACCAACTGAGCATCGCTTAAATGCCACAGCCTACCTGAGTATTGTTGCTGACCACGTCCATCCCTTTATGACTGCAGTGTACCCATCTTCTGATGGCTACTTTCAGCAGGATAACACGCCATGTCGCAAAGCTCTGATCATCTGAAACTGGTTTCTTGAACATGTTCTTGAACATGACAATGAGTTCAATGTACTCAAATGTACTCAAATGGCTTCCACAATCACCTGGGGCCTCATGCATAAAGTAGTGCATAGAATTCACACTCTAACATGGCGTACGGACAAAAGCGGAAATGTGTTTATGCGCAAAAAAATCAAGATGCATAAATCTGTGCGTTCGCCAACTTCCACGTTCTTCCGCTACATAAATCCCGGTCTGCATGAAAAGTAACGCATGTGCACGCGCCTACTGTCCCGCCCTGTCCCCTCCCAGAATTACGCCTCTTAGAATATACAAATCAATATAAAAGCCCTTAAGCTCTGTGTTCTGTGAAAAGTCAATGGCAAAAGCACGGGGTGAAATGGAAAAATTTCAACGAATACCAAGTGGAGGCAAGGAAAAAACGTACTATTTGTTGGTTTAAACAGTGGTATAAACAACAAAAGGAAGTTGATTGAATGACATAGAGTGTCGGAGAAACTCGAAAGCTCAAATTCACAAAGTCTCACAATGCCCGAAATAATAAAAGAAGATGTCAGATATCAAAGTCGCCGTGAAAAGGCAAGTCGTAGCCCACCGTCTGAGTGTCATATGAAAGTTTATTAGGGTACAGAGAAAAAAAAAGGCACACAGTGGGGAAAAAAGCACGAAATGTCAACTTTAATCTCTAAATTTCCACTTTAATCACGTAGTTTATTTTGTCATTAAAGTAGAACATCATAAACTTCATCATAAAATCATTTAATTTACTAGTTTCTCAAATCCCATCGTAACTAAAGTAGCACGTTAAATGCTTTTTTTGTATTTGATCTTCTATATGCTCTATGTGTGTGAATCACTACGTGCTTCTAAAACAGGCTTTCTCTTCCTCTGACAGGACACAGAATCTATTACATTCGTGATATTACAGCTCTCTGAATAATTAAAATACTGAGATGTATACGTGATATCATTTTCATGATAATAAGAATTAAATCATGTTATTAAACATTAGAACATGGTGGCGCAG
>JANRMT010062822.1:14521243-14559788 GCA_026402145.1 Polypterus bichir lapradei
ATACAGTACAGGCCAAAAGTTTGGACACACCTCCTCATTCAATGTGTTTTCTTTATTTTCATGACCATTTACAGCACTCCATCACTCTCCTTCTTGGTCAAATAGCCCTTACACAGCCTGGAGGTGTGTTTGGGGTCATTGTCCTGTTGAAAAATAAATGATCGTCCAACTAACCT
Organism: Polypterus bichir lapradei; assembly: GCA_026402145.1. Taxonomy (NCBI): domain Eukaryota; kingdom Metazoa; phylum Chordata; class Cladistia; order Polypteriformes; family Polypteridae; genus Polypterus; species Polypterus bichir. The sequence continues at coordinate 14,521,420 of JANRMT010062822.1, forward strand.
GACTTCTGCACAACACAACTGCTGGTCCCAACCCCATTGATAAAGCAAGAAATTCCACTAAATAACCCCGATAAGGCACACCTGTGAAGTGAAAACTATTTCAGGTGACTACCTGTTGAAGCTCATCGAGAGAATGCCAAGAGTGTGCAAAGCAGTAATCAGAGCAAAGGGTGGCTGTTTTGAAGAAACTAGAATATAAAACATGTTTTCAGTTATTTCACCTTTTTTTATTAAGTACATAACTCCACATGTGTTCATTCATAGTTTTGATGCCTTCAGTGATGAAAATAAAGAAAGCACATTGAATGAGGAGGTGTGTCCAAACTTTTGGCCTGTACTGTATAAAAATAACAATTCAAAAATAATCAAAGCAACACTAAACCAGAAAATAAACATAAGCTCAGGCTGACATACAAGAATGCCCCATCTTAAGGGGTGACTTTATGGCTATTGTGATGTGCCTGTTGATGAGGATTCATATTAAAAATTACTTTTCAAAATATTTTTTTTTGGTAGCAAAGCAATAGGCTGCATTGACTAGAATGTTAGTCAGAAAATATGATTGAAAAAATGAAGCCCAAGCTATACTAACCTAAATCAGCAGCTTACATTACTCCTATTTGGGAACACTGAGGTTTCTTTGTTAATAACAATGACACCAAAAATCAATAAAAAATATATTGTATGATGAACCCAACAGCAAAACATATATTGCAAGATTTGTGTATTATTTCCCTGGCTTTTCTTTACAAGTGAACATTTCAGAAGAACACTAATTAAGAACATTTGCTGTTTCCCTTTCTGTATATTTTAGTTCTCCTTATTGTTCTTAAAATACTTCTTCACTTTCACCTTAAACTTATTATTAAGGCATTAAAAGGACCTATTAGGGTTGACTGTACTATTTTCAACAGTGTTTATTCCTAACTGCAATTTATAATATCCATTACAGTAATGAGAAGAATAGTATGTATACACTATACTCCTAAATGTGATGACATGGTTCTGTTAAATATCTTTCTAGCATAACTTTTGACAGTTTAATTCAGTAATGCTTTGAGTTATGACCTTGTTGATTGTATATTCTTACAAATGCAGTAGACATCTTTAAAGATAATGGCTCTACTCAGAATGTTTCATGAGTATTTCTGTGGCAGTCTTTCAGGGCATGCCTGAGAAGCCAGGTAATTCTATACTTTCTGCATAAGGAGAAGTACTGCCCTCTTAATAGATCATTATCTGTTTATTATAACATAACTTACCACTGTTTCAGCAACCCGAGATTTTATCATCTATTGGTGTAAAAAAGAACAGACCTGAATGCATTTACCTATTTCAGCCATCCATCCATTATCCAACCCGCTGAATCCGAACAGGGTCACGGGGGTCTGCTGGAGCCAATCCCAGCCAACACAGGGCACAAGGCAGGAACCAATCCTGGGCAGGGTGCCAACCCACCGCAGGCATTTACCTATTTGCCACACCATATAAGGCTAGGTTTGGCACAAACATTTTTACTTTAAGTTATTTTACAAGCAAAGACTATGCTCTTTCACATCTTTTTGCTGTTGCTACTGAAACAGTCTCTGTTTGGTTTCTAGTTAAATCAGCCTAATTAAAGGGATAAAATAGAGCCAGTTGATTGAACAGAATGACAAGACGACAAGCCATCTTGGCAAATTTTGTTCAGAATTTGCTTATAAAAGCCAGAGGATTGTTGAATAGGCAATCTTGTTTTAAAGACAGATAATGTAATCTCTGCAATAGTGCCATATGATGTTAGACATATTTTCTTGATCACTTATACTTTAACTATATTATAGACACTTTTTGTTAGACAGGAAAAAGGTTTTTATTTCTGTTGTCTGTTTTTTTCTGATTTGTTTTTTGCTTGAACGTGCAAACTGTTAACAACAACAACAACAACATTTATTTATATAGCACATTTCCATGCAAAAAAAATGTAGCTCAAAGTGCTTTACAAAATGAAGAAATAGAAAAATAGAAGACACAATAAAAAATAAAAATAAGTCAACATTAATTAACATAGAATAAGTAAGGTCCGATGGCCAGGGTGGACAGAAAAAACAAAAAAAAAACTCCAGACGGCTTGAGAAAAAAAATAAAATCTGCAGGGATTCCAGACTAAGAGACCGCCCAGTCCCCTCTGGGCAATCTACCTAACATAAAATGAAGCAGTCCTCTTTGTATTCAGGGTTCTCATGGAAGGACTTGATGATGGTCACGTAGACTTCTGGCTTTCAGTCTATCAATGTTGGAGCATCATGATGCTTTGAGTAGGTGGTGGTGGCGCAGGTTGCCACCACAAAGAAACCGGAAAAAGAAACAGAAGAGAGAGTTTGGGTCAGTACGGATTTTAGAGCCACTATGAATAGTTATTATGATGAATTAAACATACAGAGTATCAGTATTAAGTTAAAGTGAAGTTAGGAGAAAGCCATGTTAAAGTAATGTGTTTTCAGCAGTTTTCTAAAGTGCTCCACTGTATTAGCTTGGCGAATTCCTATTGGCAGGCTATTCCAGATTTTAGGTGCATAACAGCAGAAGGCCGCCTCACCACTTCTTTTAAGTTTAGCATTTGGAATTCTAAGGAGACACTCATTTGAGGATCTAAGGTTACGATTTGGAATATAGGGTGTCAGACATTCCCATATATAAGATGGAGCGAGATTATTTAAGGCTTTATAAACCATAAGCAGAATTTTAAAGTCAATCCTGAATGACACAGGTAACCAGTGTAGTGACATCAAAACTGGAGAAATGTGTTCGGATTTTCTTTTCCTAGTTAGGATTCTAGCAGCTGCATTCTTCACTCGCTGAAAGTGATTTATGTCTTTTTTGGGTAGTCCTGAGAGGAGTGCGTTACAGTAATCTAGGCGACTGAAAACAAAAGCGTGAATTAATTTCTCATCATCTTTCAATGATATAAAAGATCTAACTTTAGCTATGTTTCTTAAGTGAAAAAATGCTGTCCTAGTGGTCTGATGAATATGTGATTTAAAATTCAGGTTACGGTCAACAGTTACCCCTAAGTTTTTTACTTCCGTCTTAAACTTGATGCATTAGGATTAAAAGTTATTTCTGATAACCTCATTTAATCCATTATTGCCAATTACTAAAATTTCAGTTTTCTCTTTATTTAGTTTGAGAAAATTACTATTCATCCATTCAGAAATACCAGTAAGACATTGTGTTAGTGAATCGAGAGCATCAGAGTCATCAGGTACTATTGATAAGTACAGCTGTGTGTCATCAGCATAGCTGTGGTAGCTCACATTGTGCCCTGAGATAATCTGACCTAACGGAAGCATATAGATTGAGAAGAGCAGAGGACCCAGGATAGAGCCTTGTGGAACACCATATAGAATATCATGTTTCTTTGAGATGTGATTACCACAACTCACAAAGAATTTTCTTCCTGCCAGGTAGGATTCAAACCAATTTAAGACACTGCCAGAGAGGTCCACCCATTGACTAAGGCGATTTCTAAGAATATTGTGATCAATGGTGTCAAATGCGGCACTCAGATCTAAGAGGATGAGAACAGATAAATGGCCTCTGTCTGCATTTACCCGCAAGTCATTTACTACTTTAACGAGTGCAGTTTTTGTGCTGTGATTTGTTCTGAAACCTGACTGAAATTTATCAAGAATAGCATGTTTATTGAGGTGGTCATTTAACTGCATAATGACTGGCTTCTCTAGAATTTTACTTAAGAAGGGCAGGTTAGAGATGGGTATAAAATTTTCAAAGGCAGAGGGGTCAAGATTATTTTTCTTGAGCAGGGGTTTAACTACAGCAGTCTTAAGACAGTCTGGGAAGACCCCTGTATCTAATGACGAATTTACTATGTCAAGAATATTGTCAGTTAGCACACCCGATACTTCTTTGAAAAACCTTGTTGGTATTGGGTCAAGGACGCTGATGGAGGGTTTCAGTTGAGAGATTATACTATGTAATTCAGGTAAATCTATCCTGGTGAAAGCATTTAATTTGTTTATAATGGAGTACCGGGGCTTTGGAGGTTCTGCAGTGTTGGGGAGATATACTATGTTATCTCTAATATCATTAATTTTTTGATTGAAAAATACAGCAATGTTCTCACAGGTTGCACTGGAAGTATTTTGGAGGCATTCCTTTGTGTTACCTGGGTTTAACAGACGATCAATTGTAGAAAATAAGACTCTGGGATTACTAGCATTGTTATTTATAATCTTAGAAAAATAGCAGTGCCTCTCAAGACGGACAGTGTTATTGTATTCTGTTATTTTAACCTTCAGTATCTCATAATGGATAGTTAGTTTAGTTTTCCTCCATTTACGCTCCGCTCTACGACATGTTCTTTTTAAATTAAATTTTAAATCATACACTCTTTGGGTGTTCCATGGAATAACAATGCTAGAAGATTTAATTGTCTTTTCAGGTGCAACTATGTCAGCAGCAGCTCTTACTTTAGAATTATAGTTAACATTAATTTTTGCCTAGAATCCACCACCAAATATTAAAACCAAAAGTCTAGAGTTGAACTTTAAGGGCCATAAGGTCACCAAAACTGGCAATAATGCATAATGCTTTATTACTTAACATTTCAAACCAATTCATAAAATGGCAGTAAGCCAATATTAGTAAACTTTATATCATAAAACATACATAATTTAAACTAATTTAAGTTAAGCAAAACCTTAAGCGCATACAGTATGTCAAGCTTAAGCTTAAACATCCTGGAGTTTTTGATAATGACACAGTATCTCATACAGTTGGATAAGACATAATGATGCCAAGAAAATCCACCACTGCCTGAGGATTGTGAGACACAAGTTGTCTGCTGAGGAATTGCTCATAATGCCACTTCCACCTCTGAGGTGCTGTGAATTACACAGACAGCTGCTGATCCATTTGCTAAACTATGATGGAACTTATTGTGTGGCTGCAACTTCCACCAGTTAAATTTGGTGACGTGTATACGAAAACACAAAATGATCAAGAAAGGTGACATAGTACTGTGACGATGTGGGTTCTGGCTCCACGCTCCCATCGCTATTTGGAAGCCCTTGAACCCAACACCGTTGATAATGTTACCGAGTGAGCTAGTCAGTGAAGGCAACAAGTAAGCAAGGGGATGGTAAAAATGTGCAAAAGTGTCTTTTATTTAAAACAGTCAACAAAAAAAAAACAGTGTTCAATAAATAAAGTGCAGTGCTTCAAAGTTCTTCAATAAAAAAAAATCCGTAAAAGAAAAACGTGGAGGTAAAAACAAATAGAAAAAACAATCCTTTAAAACCGAAGGTTAAAATGATCAGGAAGCAGTCTTTAAAAACAAATGACAAACCCGGTGCCTTCTTTTAAAACTAGCGTCTCTCCTGCTTCACCCATCAGGGCCCCGCAACAAGGGAGACGCTCTCTCTCTGCAGCTGACCTTTATGCCTGCATCTGCTGTCAGTTGCCATACTGATCCTTGGCTCCAGTCGGCTCCTCCGGACAGCGATTTGGGAATTCCCTACGACCAAGGCTCTCACGCAGGGAACACCGCGTCCCAAGTCCTGACTCCTGCTACTGTCTGCGGAGAGTCCTGCACCTTCCGGTCACTCCCGCCCTACAAAACAAACTCTGCGGTAGCGACCACAACCACTTCTCCCGGGTGTTGGCCAAACACCCAGGCTGCCTTCAGGTGCCTGCCTGTTTGCGTTCGCTCTCTCGCCCGCTTCCTGCTGCACCGATTTGCTCGCTCTCCTCCTCATTGCTTCCTGCTGCCAATCTCCGTTTCCTTCTTTCTTTTTACTTTTCTCCCTCCATCCGACTCGCGCTTCTTTTTTATAATGCGAGGGGCCATAGCAGCTGTAGCAAATTAGCCACGGGGGCAATCACGGATGTGGGCAGTCCCTCACCTGTGCACTCGGTGAGAAATGCCCACACCGCGGATTGTCCCGCGGCTTGCTATGGCCCAACACCCCCTCACTAAACCGCCGCAAGAGCGGTGATTTATTTAAAAAAATGGCCTTTAACAAGCAAGCTGTGGACCTGCTATACCACAAGTACATGCTGTACTATACCATGCTTCAGTGTTATTGATGACTGATAACTATTCATCCATTTTAAAACTAATTTGCCTAAGTAAAACACAGAAGTTGCTAGATGAAAATGAATTAGAATTCACTTGAAATAAAAATATAGTTGGTTATTATGCTCATTTGTACATGCAGAATTGCTGTAAGTCAAGTCCACTGTAACCCAAGGCCTGCTTGTATACAGTTATCTGTCTGTGAGGTAAAGCTAAACTGCAGCAAGATAATGATCCAAAATAGAAAAAACCAAGCTGCTTTAGAGTGGCTAAAAAGCAAAATTAAATTATTTGACTGACTTTGTCAAAGTCTAAGCCTAAACTTAAATGAATTGATGTGGCAGGACCTGAATTGAGCAATTCATGCTCAGAAACCTTGTTTCTGAATTAAATCAGTTGTGCAAGGGAGAATCGGCTAAAATTCCTCCACAGCAGTATGAAAGACTGCATTGAATTATAGGAAGTATATAATTACAGCTTAAGGTGGTACAATCAATTATTAAATGTAAGTGAAAATTTGCCTTTTCACAGAGGGTCATTTAGTGTTGAAAATTTTTCTTCATAAAATAAATGATATAATATAACGTGTTATTTGTCCACTCAGGTGCCCTTTATCTAATTCTAGATTTGGGTTAAAGACCTTAAAACATTCAGTGGCAAATGTTTACAATAATGGGGGAAATCAGGAAGGGGAAAAATACTTCCTCACAGCAGAGTACCTTTCAGAGAAACCAAAATGCATTTCAATACCAAATCTCACACAACTCTACAGTAGGTGTGAACAAATTGCTTTGTTTTTCGCTGTTGTATAACAATTATGGTATCTTTCTTTACTCATGCAACATTTTTGATCTAATGCATAATGTTGCTGGTTTCCTGTTTTTCTGTGCAGTCAATAAAATTAGTGGAACTTATTTCTGTAAACAGTCAGCAGTTAATGTGGAATACAGCAGGCATTTAGTTGACTTTAAAATGTAATGGATGTATCAACCTTTATTATGACCAGATTTTTTTGTAAGCTGCACACTGTCTGAAGTCAAACTTTTATACAAAAAAATCAACATTAGCAATGAAGAAAATGACTAGCTATTATGTCAATACTTCAAGATTTTTGTCCCTTTTTTAATATTTATAATTATAGTTTTATACCGTAAAAATAAACTGAAGTAAAAAAAGACAATCTTAAATTAATACATTGTCAAGAAATTGCTACATAACTTTTAAAGCACTTGCATCCATTGTACCTGTAGTGGGGTGATTTTTTGAGTGAGCAATGGATAAATGTGTACATTGTTTGCATCTGTTTTTACTTTTATAATGTATATTTTAGTCAGGGAAAGCTTTTATAAAATTTAAGGTAATCATTGAGGGTGATACACCTATGGGTAACCATTAAATATCTCCCACTGTACCATATTGTACTCTCTGTGCATATTTGCTATTTAGTAATATATGATTGTGATGCCAGGCAGTGGTGTGAGGTCATTGTTCATCCATTATTTTTTCAGAAACAATTTGTCCGTTACAGAGTTGTGGGAAGATGCATAGTCCATTACATAGTATAATTGCAATCACATATTCACAATCATCACACTGAACCAAGAGAATAATGACTATTTGCCAAGGTTTACAGCAGATGAAACAGTGCTAAAATCTGGGTCATTGTGCCCTTCTAAGTCCATTATTGGGTATTTTTAAATTAACTGGATTCAAGCATCATGCTGAAAATTTCATCTTGGGAGTTGTCTGTTTTTTATGTTATGTCAGTGGCTGTATTGGAAGCAGGCATTTGTTCCTGCAGATAATTTAAAATAGGCTTTTCTGGACTAATATTAGTACATTGAGTACCTTTTTTCTGTTACTGTATTTTCTGTAACTCTTAAAAAGCTGCATTTTTAGTCTTTAATTGCTTCTTTTTCACTTAACCACCTGTCAGTTAACAGTGGAATGTGAATAAAAAGTGATAAAAAATCTAACCAACTAATTTGATTCTACTGTTCTAAGCATTCCACTGTATTAAGTATTTATTTAGAAATAAGACATAAAAATTGTAGGATGTAATGTACTTACACAGTATTTGGAAAAAAATAAGTTGTAAAAATGAAAAGACTAAATATATAGTACTCACCAACTTATGTAAATAAATGATTTTTATGATATTTTCAGAAAAGAAAAGTCTACAGTATTTTTTTTTTTTGTCAGGAAGCACAAGTGTGTTAGCAGTCCATGTAATTAATATGCATCATTAACAACAGAAATAGGCTTCTTATTAAGAAAATGGAGCAAAACCATGTGTCCTTTGCCACACTCCATGAGCTCAGCTGATCAACACTGTTCTGTTTCTTTGATCCTATCATCCAACCATCTATGCAGGCTATGCAGGTACAGTTAGGTCCATAAATATTTGGACAGAGACAACTTTTTTCTAATTTTGGTTCTGTACATTACCACAGTGAATTTTAAATGAAACAATGTAGATGCAGTTGAAGTGCAGACTTTCAGCTTTCAGTGGGTTGAACAAAAAGATTGCATAAAAATGTGAGGCAACTAAAGCATTTTTTAACACAATCCCTTCATTTCAGGGGCTCAAAAGTAATTGGACGATTGACTCAAAGACTATTTCATGGGCAGGTGTGGGCAAGTCCGTCATTATGTCATTATCAATTAAGCAGATAAAAGGCCTAGAGTTGATTTGAGGTGTGGTGCTTGCATGTGGAAAATTTTGCTGTGAACAGACAACATGTGGTCAAAGGAGCTCTCCATGCAGGTGAAAGAAGCCATCCTTAAGCTGTGAAAACAGAAAAAAACCATCCATACCCTGTATGGATAGAGCTTGTTATATTGATAGAGCTGATTGAGAAACTAATTTTATAGTTTTTTTTTGTTTAACTAGACTTTGTGCTCTAGTTTCTAGTTTGAGATTGACAGCAGTGAATTAACACATTATTCTTTTTTGTGAATAAAATTTAATGAGCTTAGATTTTTTTGAGGTATTGTAAATCACCAAACTGTTTTCTTCTTCTTTGATGTGTCTATTATGTTCTCTGTCTAAAAAATAAGTGTGGTGTAGTCTTGATCTAAATAAGAACTAGAAAGTGCTAAGAATACTGTATGTTGTAATGATCTTGTTTTGTTACATTTTTCTTACCTTTTCTCTGTGTTTTCATTATTTTGTGCATTTTGTAAGGTTTGAGATATTTAGAGAATTAATTCACTGATAGTGACTGTTATGTGATATTGGTGCAATATTTTTAATGTCTTTCTTGTAATTTCAAATTGTAGGTGTTGCTGTAGTGATACTGTGATAGATTAGCTGGAGGTGCATTGTGGTTGATGTCAGTTGCATGCTGGTTGGTGCCACATATTTCCTCATCACCTGAGATTACAGATTTCAAAGCAAACACTGTTTTGTGCTATTTGTTTTTTTTGTTTTTTTTAAGTATTCTGGTATGTTCTTTTTCTTTGTTTATTGACTTTAATTTTGGATATCGGTTTGGATTCAGATGCAAGTAGTACTGCCTTCCCAGTGTTGAACTTTTGCTTGATTACATATTACATCTATGCCAAGAATTAAACTGCTCCGCTTCCTTTTGATGGCATTACACATGCCACATTTCTGTGTTACACAGGCTCCATTATTCACTTTTATCAATTGATTTTTGTTAGTATTATTTAGTACTTGAAGAATTAACTGTGATATTACAAAGAAACAAAATTCAGATTAAGTGGTGTATATTGCAGCTTTTACAGCTGGTAAGAGGATACTAGCAGAAAGGTCACCACCTATATAATGCATGGCAAGATACAATCCTCAAGTAAACCTCCAAATAAGAGAGAGAGAGATACCCATTCTAACAATAACTGTACACTTCTTGGGAAGACAGGGGCCAATAAATACTGGCACGTGGAGAGCTCCAGAAAAGAAACCTTAAAGGTCATCAGAAGAAGACAGTAAGGGAAGGAAGCTGGCAAAACGTCCCATTAATGCTCTAGGGCAGACAACCTCAACGTGCCTTTGGTAATGAGATGGCTTAAACCTCCTGTTGGGGTCAAAGCTTTGGACCTTACGTCTAACAGCCCCAGTCCACCTTTAAGCCTTCATCTTGAAAGGCAAGGTCTCGCAATCATCCTCTTAGCTGCACATTCCCTCAATTCAATATTTTTCAGTGGGTGAATGTAGCTAGTAATTGGATTCCTAATTTAATGTTATTTTCTTGTTTGTACATATAATGCACCAATATACAAATTCTTCAGTATTTTATTGTAATTATTATTTCTTCAGGCTGTATTCTTCTTCTGTTCACAATGTGAATTGTAAAAACAACTGCCCGATTAGCACACTGGTATCCATAGATGTTATCTATCTATGTCTCACATATTGAAGTCTTTACTGCTTATCTGGGGACATTTAGAACACATTTATGGCTTGCTGCCCCCTCGTGTGCATTGCATTTATACCCAGCCATTTAAAGAACCTCTCCTACTACCAGTATGAATTTTCTCTTTCCTGTAGGTCTTGTGTGGATCTTCTTCCTCTAATGTGGTAACTCTGCGCTTGATAACCTCTTGTCTTTTAGACGCCCTTTGGCTATATTAATTAAAGTGATGTATACTGAGAGAACACAATGTCCAGAAAAAGAAATGTTATAGAGATCAAAAATAAAGAAGACTTCATGGTGCGAATAATTACAAGGAACACAAAAGTAAAGCAAAAAAGTAAGGCTCAAGGTAGTTTAATGATCTGTAGAGTGGTTAGTATTTGGGCAAGAGCTCCATTCTGCAGTGTGCTCTCGTTTGAATGAGACAACCCCTGCCTGGAATGCCTTGGCTTTATAGTGTCTGAACCATAAGAAGCAGAATCAGTTGCCTTAATTGGGTTTCTCAGGCTGTGGAACAAAGAAGAGATGACACCATCAGTACCGGCACTTCCAGGGGTCCCGGAGTGGTAGTGCTTATCTATGATGAACCCAAAGGGGTCTCAAGCATGCTAACTTGACAGTACCCAAACACATACTGTATATAGTCAATATTTTTCAACTCTAGTAATTTCCTGAAAGCAGCTTATTAACACTAACCTAAAAATTCCACAGAGAATATCTAGGTGTGTAAAAAAACAGAAAATGGTAAATTCAATGAAAGCTTCTTCTGATTGAAAGGCATTAGATCTCTTTTGGTTGACTGTTTCTACTTTGTCAGATATTGTATCCATAATGCATACAAGCTGTAGATTGTACTTGTACTAGCTAAAATGGAAATTAAGTGATTTGAAATGTGAAAAAAACATTCATGTATATACTGTATGCCGTAAGTCATTCATAAACTTCTTTATATAACAGATCTTTTTCATTCAAAAGTATGTATTAAATTATACATGTAGAAACATCTGCCTCTGCTTTTAATTCCAAATAATAATAATAATAATAATAAATGCTGGTCAAAGGATTGGTGCTAGATGTGTACACTGTTAAAATCTGTTTAGACCTTTATTATAATGGACATCTATTTATCTTCTGAACTGTGTTTTCCATAACAGGGTAATGGGGAACCAGACATCTTCTTGGCAGTTTTCTCCGCATGTCATAATCTAATCAAGAATGGGATACCAGTTTATCATAGTGCTCACACACAAATGCTCTCATTTATACCGAGCCACATTAGAGTCACATATTGTAAAACTATGCATGTCTTTGTCATGAGGGAGAAAAGCGCATTATGGAAATATAGGCCTTGCAAACAGTTGTAGTGGATGCAAACTGACAGTGACATTAAAGGGAATCAAACCAAGGTCTGTGGAGTTGTGAGGAACCAGTAAAAACTGATCTAGTCACTTTAAGTGTATTATTTAAATTTGACTAGTGTCAACATTTCTGCTGGACTTAAGTTTACAATTTAATTTCAATCAAATGGCTTTTCTGTCCTGAAAAAGGTGTTAGATTGTGTCTACACACTTTATTTATGTGTAATTATGACTCCGCTAGACAGAAAACAATGTATGTCTTGATTGGCTTTTCTCCAAGGATCTCAGCAGTGTTAAGGGTTATTAATATGATAATTCTTATTATTTTAGTGTGACTACTGTATAATGTTTAGTGTGACTGTGTTACTGAAAGATTTGTTTGCCATTATGTATATTTTCAAATTTACAGCCCAAAAAAATTCTATTATCGATTGTTTAGGAATATGGCTGTTCTGTGTTAGTTTTGGGGTTTATCTGACAATTTTAATTGCACTAATATAAAAAAGAGCATTGGTATTTCTTTGAAATGTTCTGCGTAAAAGGGTTTATTTGATAATTTGGAGGCCAAAAAATATGAACAGTTGCTTTTTTAATAAGGTATAAATAGAATAATATTTACTATTATGACATAGAATATATAGTAAATAAAAAACCTCTCCGCAGAAGCTGATGCTCCCTCTGACACTCTTTAATATTGCAATCTGTGTTTCTCATATTCCATTCACATCAAAGTAATATTTTTTGCTGTTTGCAAATTAGTAAAAGCTTGTGCTTTTTTGATCATAAAGTGCAATTTTGTCATGTAAAAGTCAGCATGTTACTAAAAACTGAAATTAGCAAATATTGTGTATCAGTCTGGGTGTTTACTTTGGCTTGTATTTATTTGTTTTATGTTTATGCAAGTTGTTATTTTTCATATTTTTATGTAACTTCTGTTAAATTTCTTTTTGATTTATTAATTATGTAGCGTCACTTTAAATGTGCATGCAATCTGTGGGTGAAAGAGATGAGGCTATCCTGATATCATCTCTCCTGAGATCTCCGTCTGGCTGTTTAAGAGCCAAAGAAAACACATTATAGGTTGTATCCTTCAACACGCCAAAGGAAACTTCCTGCTCCTTCTGGAACTGTCCTTAGCACTCATCGCCAAATCTAACTCCATTCCTTTTGTTCCTCTGCTCTATTCATCCTTTGCCATGCAGGCATTGACTCAATTAACTATACTCACAGCTAACGAGGAGCAGATATGCTGATCTTTTAATTGCATATGCCCCTTTTTAAGCCTACTCCCCCATCCCCCCTTGTGTTTCTACCTGCACCACCTCTTTGTGCCGGGAACCACCGTATTTCAAGCTACACATAGACATTTTTTTTAAATCAGTATCAGAATATAAGTAAATAAATAGTTATTACAATAGTAGCTTTAAAATAATGGGTATATCAAACAAGTGTTTCCCTACCTATCACTTAAATAAACTATTAATGGCATTCATAATTATCAAAATGCAATGCAGGATTTAAATTTAATTTGTGATAGACATTGGCATGTTGTAAACTGGGGGATGTTATAATCTTGTGATAACATCAGCATAGGTCATATGAAGACTAAGTGATGTATTTTATGTGAACATTTTAATTTTATTCTCTTGACATTTTCTTTCCTCAGACTGAAAAATACTACTTCAAATCAATCCTAAAAATAAAAATTCAAACACTACTATATCTGTACTGTTCAATTAATACATTCCAAATGATATTTTCATTTAAATAAACTGTTTAAACCTGGGTTTTTTTAACAACATACTTCTAAAGTCTGATTTGTAAGAAAAACCCTTTGTTATTTTAACATTTATATTTGCATCATCAGTTCGTAAAAAACTTACTAATGAGTAGTATTTAACAGATGAGTCAAATTGATTCAAATTTCAAATGTCTCAGTTTACTCCTGGGGCTTTAATTGTCCAAATCTTTCCCCTGTTTATATTTGTCCCACCTTCAAGGCCTCCTGTGTGAAATCAGTTAATTAAGGACTCTTTCTAAAAACAGCCTTTGTGGTTCTCATTTCAAAGTATCTTGCATGTGTGATCAAACTTTGTTATTGTCTATAATGTGTACAAATGCAATATTAGAAAATTAATGTACTGATGTTATTTGTCAATTATTTGAAACTGAGAGACTGCATTACATTTACCAATGTACTGTTCACATATATGATATACATTATGTACTTTCACTACATTCATCACAGTTTAGGGGATATACTCGTGAACATTAATTTGCCTTCAAAAACCAAATGACTGACACAAATTTAGCATTTTTTCCTATTCAGTATGCTGATTTGCCTGCATTACTATAACTTCATGTTTCAGTGATACATTTCATGATCTCCATATTCCTGCACTGACTCTTAGCTCTCATTTCCTTTCTGAGCTTGTATCCATATTTCTTTTGTCCTATATTACTAACCTAAAATGCATTGCTGCAGCCTCTCTGCAAATGTTGGATGTCGCTGTTGAATCATGGTTGCTTATTAGAAAATATAGGGATTGCTTTTATGGCTACACAGCCTTCTAGTCATTTTTGATGAGTATGGTTGTGACAGATGCATACTTATGCATATCTGGTGAAGAATCTGCAAACATGTCTTAATTTACTGAATCAGAACAATCCTGCGGTTTCTACTTTGACTGTTTAGTCCGGTACTGGGCCACTTTTTGTGCTACTCTGTCTCCTCCTGCTTTAGTTTCTGCTTGTAACCTGTAGACAGGAGTACTGGGAACTGAGAAGTGACATGACTGTTCAAGAAGATGAAGATGGATTAGTATCTTTAAATAGTGTGGAACCGTGATCAAGAGTGTTTAGTACCCCAGAGGGTACTAAATGTTGATGATTTTTAGGGTAAACATTTTAAATTTGATTTGTTGAATTTCCCAGAAACAATACATTTTCCTTTAGGATGTAAACTTTTGAATTCCATAATGATGTTGTATATTGTATAGATTGCTTGTTTCAGTGGTGTTCTTGACTTGAGAGGGGTGAATAAAGCAGTCAGAAAACTCTTTTGTAAGGTAAAATAGATTGAAATTGTTTAATACTCCAGATTAAGTGAAGAGTTTTTTGAGACAATATTGACCTTAATGCCATGCATTGCTCACCATGAAAACAACACTACCACCTTTGCTTTTACTGATATTGCCCAAATACTCCGGAATGTATTGTGCATTGGGGTCCACAAACCACAGTATTACTATAACATCAGATCACAGAGCTTGTCTATAAAGCAGACATTTTTTTCAACTCATTAGCAAATATAGTTATATATGACTGAGATGGGAGTAGACTCACACCTGGTGGCATGTATCGTGGACTATCTTACAGACAGACCTCAGTATGTGCGTCTTGGGAACTGCAGGTCTGACATTGTGTTCAGCAACACAGGGGCGCCGCAGGGGACTGTACTTACTCCGGTCCTGTTCAATCTATATATATCAGACTTCCAATATGACTCGGAGTCCTGTCACGTGCAAAAGTTCGCTGATGACACTGCTATTGTGGGCTGCATCAGGAGTGGGCAGGAGGAGGAGTACAGGAAGCTAATCAAAGACTTTGTTAAATGGTGCGACTCAAACCACTTACATCTTAACACCAGCAAAACCAAAAAAGGAGCTGGTGGTGGATTTTAGGAGGCCCAGGCCCCTCATGGACCCTGTGATCATCAGAGGTGACTGTGTGCAGAGGGTACAGACCTATAAATACCTGGGAGTGCAGCTGGATGACAAATTGGACTGGACTGCCAATACTGATGCTCTGTGTAAGAAAGGTCAGAGCCGACTATACTTTCTGAGAAGGTTGGCATCCTTCAACATCTGCAATAAGATGCTGCAGATGTTCTACCAGATGGTTGTGGCGAGCACCCTCTTCTACGCGGTGTTGTGCTGGGGAGGCAGCATAAAGATGAAAGACGCCTCACGCCTGGACAAACTTGTTAAGAAGGCAGGCTCTATTGTAGGAGTAAAGTTGGACAGTTTAACAGCGACGGGCCTTAAGCAAACTCCTGTCAATCATGAAGAATCCACTGCATCCACTGAACAGTGTCATTTCCAGGCAGAGGAGTAGCTTCAGTGACAGACTTTTGTCACTGTCTTGCTCCACTGACAGACTGAGAAAATCGTTCCTCCCCCACACTATGCGACTCTTCAATTCCACCCGGGGGAGTAAATGCTAACATTACTCAAAGTTATTGTCTGCTTTTTTTATTTTTATTTTTTTCATTTTTATTACTGTTTAATTTAATATTGTTTTTTTTTTATTGTATCAGTATACTGCTGCTGGATTATGTGAATTTCCCCTTGGGATTAATAAAGTATCTATCTATCTATCTATCTATCTATCTATCTATCTATCTATCTATCTATCTATCTATCTATATTAGGGGACCCTGGTGGTGAGCGTTGCTGGCAGAAATCACAAAGGTGGCAAAAAGTAGTTCTGTACATGGGATATTCAAATGCTTGTTAATATCAGAGTGAGTTCCATTTTTGTTCACAAGAGTGTTTTACAGGGGTGGTTTATTTAAGAATATTTTAGAAAAGATACATTTGTTTGGGACGTTGTCAGCATACATGACATAACATCATGGATTATTCAGTACAAGTAAGATTTTTCATGAAAGATTTTGATATTTTTTTATTGTCCAGCATTGGTCCTCATAGACACCTTTTTATCTGAAATTTTGTTTTCTCAATCTGGAAAGAACACAGGAGATAAATTTTTTTTCTCAGCCATCACTGCAAACTAAATGTGGTAAGTAACATATATAAAATAGCATTTTTGGGTGGAATACTCTGTTAAAGTCACTATTAAAGGCTGTAAAATTTTTATTTTACTGTACATGGAGCATAAATAAGATTTTCCATGCTGCTTTGTGTGACATCATGATGTTTGCAACTATTTAAAATGCTGATGCTGAGACACAAGTGTCTGAGTTTTGGATTAAAAATAAATTTATGTGCGTGGTAATAATTTCAACAAACTATTTATTGGTAGCCAGATTGGATGTTTTTTTTTTACTCTTAATTTTTGCCTAAGGTTTAAACTTAGACAACTGATATTCTGTTTCTTTTCTGGGTTTGTCCTTGCCCTGTTTTTTGACCTCCTTTGGTTTTGTGATTAAAGGCTCCATTTCCTGCTTAAAATCAGAATAATTGTCTGTTTTTTCCCGATATGCTCTCCATCTGTTCACAACAATGAGCTGAGTTTTGAAGTTATAATGTGTTGGAAGTGAGGCCATCACACTTTCTATCACCTGTTTCACTTTCTTTCATTTCACATTTGCACCTAAAGTGGTCACACATTTGCTGAGTGTTTTTGTAAATTGCAAAGAACCAAATTAACTCCAGTAATTTAATCTTAAAAGCACATGAACAGAAAAAAAAATCATAAATTCCAACATCACTAGTGGAAAGTATGACATTACTATAAGTGCACGAATGGATTAAGATTCCTCACATAAGGACAATGCTAAATGTAGTGGTTTTGAAAATACAGTAAATGTTATATTTGAGGATTAACACATTTGTTTATATACAGTACATACTTTTACAATTGGAAGAAACATAGGCCGGTTAAGAGGTCAGGGTCACACAGTGAGTGGTTGAGCTTAATTTTGTGGTCTTGCATTTTACATTCCAATTCCTCATTAATTGTCTGGGATGGGGCGTATTGACCCTGGAGTACTGTAGATTTTAATTGCAGCCACTCAAATAGTTAGCAGCTGGTTTTTGTCTGTAGGGAAACATCTTGACTAATTGTACTCTTTTGTTACCTATTCCTGCACTTAAAAGATCCTGGCAGAATAAACAGCAGAATGTCATCTGAGATTTGTTTTTGAAATCACAAAACTGTGTCTGTCCTCCTCAGTTTAAACCAAATGATTTACATGCTAAAAGGCAGGTTGCTTCTGATGAGCAGATATAGAGGTGAATGCCAGGTACTAATTAATGCTTTGTGTTTCATGCAGGTGTCTTCTCATTTCAGTATGCTGTTTTATAGGCCTGTCTAAAATTGAAGAGACTAAAAATAGAATCCATGGTATACATGTGCTAATCTAGTTCTTATACCATAGTGGGAACACAAATCACAGTAAACTAGTGGTCCAATTAAGCCCTTTTGCAGGAGCTGTTTAGTTTCTGATCATTAGGCCAGCTGGGACAAAAACCTGAACGCAAGACTAAGTTTGCCCATCTCTGTGCTAGACCATCCTGATTGCTGTGGGTCGGTCAATGGTGATCTTTCAGATGTATTGGCGATGAAGTTGAAATACTGTACCAACATCTGTACATGTATTTACTAATATTGTAAGCCTTCTTATGCTAATATAGGGTAATTGGGTGACAACAACTTAATCTGGCAGAATCAAGTGTAAATCTGGAGGCATCTCTGATCAGGATAACTTCCATCTCAGGGCACTCTAATGTGCAATTCCAGGCTTACTGAAATACCTAAACAAATTACTGAAATTGGAACAGCACAAAATGGACACTGAATGGTAGTTTTTTATTGCTTGATGTCTGTTTTTGACTAGATTTGGTTCTTTAAAAGAAAACTCCACCTAAAAATTATATTTTTTTTAATATGTTACATACCCAGTATAGTTTGTAGTGATGGCCAAGAAAAAATGTTATGTCATGATTTTGTGGAGAATGGACATAACCATCTTTCTGATAGAATGCAAGCCAGTTGTGAACAGTGCTAGACAACAGCAAACAGTATCAAAAATGTCCAAGAAAAAAATCTCACATTAGTCATGTCATCCGGTGGTATGCTGACAAAATGCAAAATGCGTATATTTTTTCCTGAAATATTGTTATATAAATAACACAGAAAGTAAAAGTAGCTCACAGCCAGGAAGCCCCTTGACACAGGATCACACTTTTTAATTGACAACCCCTTTGTTCAGAGGCCAAGAGTCAAGAACTCACTGTTATCAAAATTATGTGACAGGTGTCTGGTCACACTTCCAGGTAATTTAACTTAGACACCATTAAAATATCTGACTACGCCACCCAGTTTTATTAAGAGACTGGGAACTTTTGAAATTTACTGATAATAGCACACAGGTTTCTTTAAATTGGGCAGTGAGTAAACACACAATGAAAGACACAACAGTAATTTCAGGAAAAGCAACAGTATCTTCTATTACACAAGACAGTATAAAGTACATTAAAAAGATAAAAGAACATAAAAAAAGCTAACAATATCAGGAACAAAATTCCTTTTTTAAAAAGGAAAGCACACAGTCCACACTCTAAAAGTCCATTTAAAACAAGGATTGGAGGATACAACCTTTAGTGGGGCAGAGTCCAGTTTGCGCACTTTGTTACCCCAACAACTAATCGTCCAATTGTCCACGGATGCACTCTGTTCACCGGACATTCATTTCCCAACAGAAGTTTTGTCAAAATCATGGAATCCCTGTCAGCGTCTCTTCGTCATTCCTTTTTTTCCACTCTGGGCTCCTTGTGTTGCTGTGATCTAGGCACGCCTCATTTCTCATCTGCCAGCTTTGCGCGGTCCTTTCATGCGGCTTCCCTCTCTCGCTGGACCCACAACCAGTGTCTCCTTGTGGAGATGTCTCTTCCTCCCTGGAAGTAAGTGTTGCCGTCCTTGTGCCTCACATTGTGCCAGCCACGTACCCTTGTCTGCCTGCGAGCCCCTGTGCTCTGTGCTTAGAACTTCTCTATTCAACTTCCAGGAGAAAGCTAAACACGATTTCTTCGCTAATTTAGTATCCCGTCATTTTAAGAATCCTAGGGTCTTATTTAATTCAATTAATGCGGCCATTCACCCTCATTCTGTGATGGGATTAAATAGTACTGTTCTTTCATGTGAGCAGTTTTTTTCATTCTTTGTCAGTAAAATTGATAAAATTCGCTGTGGTATTGTTCCAACTGGCTATGAACTTCCATCTGTTAATCATGGTATTGTCTTGGAATATTTTGATCTTGTCTCACTTTCACAGTTAAAAAGAACTATTGACACCCTTAACACTAGAATTACCAGAGCCTACGAGAAAACTCGTAAATCCGGCCCACTTTAAATCCATGCGGACCTCTCCGTCAGCTTCTTTTCTCAAAATGTGCCGATTAAGACAAGCAGCCTGCTATTCCATCCCCCCACCTTCACAGACCGTTTACAAAGTTCTCCCAGCTCATGCTTTGTTTGATTATCCCTCCAGATCAGAGAATGTCCAGTTCCATTGCCTCAAAACACTACTCACATCTACGGTTATTCCCAGTTTCAAATAAAAACTAACAGCGTCAGATCCCTAGGGCGGTAGTATATATCGTGACTGAGAGAATAAAAGTGAAAAAAAAGGGTAACTTTTACAAGTACAGTACTATAAATGTACATGCTCTGTTAGAGACGCAAACCAAATTTATGTGTGCACTGTATAATATTAACAATAATACTCACTACTGAAAACGGCAAATATAGGAGGCAGTCGGGGACTCTCGATTACAAGTCAGCAAATCTTACCACTACGCCATGGAAGCTGTTGGATCGTCCTTGAACCTTTTGTGAAAGTGTTTATTTGATCTTTGGACTTCAGGCTTCACACATTCTATAGTTTCTGCCTACATTTTGTAACATTTATTACTAAAATATGAAAAAGTTTCTGTTTTAACAATGTGTTTACACAGATTACTGTAGAAACGAAACACACATGAAATGCATGTGTTCCAAATAACGATCTGTTATTTCCACTCTAAAACTCCAGCAGTTCACTCCCAGATAATCAAACAAGGCATGAGCTGGGAGAACTTTTTGAACAGTCTGCGACGGTGAGAGAATGGAATAGCAGGCTGCTTGCTGCTTGTCTTAATTGGTACATTTACAGGACAAAAGACGCTGACGGAGAGGTGCGAACGGATTTAAGGTGGGCCGGATTTATGAGTTTTCTCGTAGGCTCTGGTAATTCTAGTGTTAAACCAGCTCTCGGTCCTCTTGATATTGTACCACCATGCCTCGTAGTGGAAGCCTTCGATATTTTGGGTCCATCTTTACTAGCCATTATCAATGGTTCTATTAGTGACGGAATTGTGCCCTCATTTTTTAAATATGCTGTGGTATGTCCCTGTCTAAAAAAGGCAGAATTAGATCCTGGAGTTTTAGCCAATTTTCACCCGATTTACCAATTGCCATTTCTGACTAAAATATTAGAAAGAATTATTTATAATCAATTGGTTGACCACCTTAAATCCAATAATTTATTTGAGATCTACCAGTCTGGCTTTAGGTGTTATCATGGTGTTGAGACGGCCCTCCTTAAAGTATTCAATGACATCGGTTTTATTACGGACTCAGGTAGCGCTGCAGTCCTTGTCCTCCTGGACCTGTCCGCTGCCTTTGATACTATTGACCATGAGGTATTGCTGTTGCGGCTTGAACATCTTGTTGGGCTTAAATGGCTGCTCTTAACTGGTTCAGGTCATATCTAACTGGTAGACACTTTTCAGTGACTTTAAATTCATCTTTTTCTTCTACTGCTCCTCTTAAATGTAGTGTTCCTCAGGGATCTATTTTCGGTCCTATTTTGTTCTTGATATACCTTCACCCTGTTGGAGCTATTTTTAGGAAATTTAACATTTCTTTTCACTGCTATGCTGATGATACACAGGTTTATATTCCCATCTGCAACTCTGCAATGAATCAAGTGCACAACTGTCTTTCTGAACTAAGATCCTGGATGGCTAATAATTCTCTTGATCTGAATCAAAATAAAACGGAGGTGCTTATAGTGGGTCCATCAGCTAAAGCCCAAATTGGTCTTGGACTTCTCGGCTCTTTCTCTGTCTTTTGCAAACCTCAAGTCCTCAATCTTGGTGTTATCTTTGACAGTAACATCTATTTTGAGAAACAGGTTAATTCTGTAGTCAAGAGTGGCTTTTTCCAGCTTCGTCTATTAGGTAAGATCAAGCCTTTTTTTATCTTCGAGGGATCTTGAGAAAGCAACTCATGCTTTTATCTTTTCTCACCTTGATTACTCCAACTCGCTGTTTTCTGGGATTAGCAAATCCCTGATATGCAGGTTATAGTCGGTCTAGAATGCTGCCGGTTGCCTTCTGGTTGGGGCAAGAAAGTCTGATTCTATTTCTCCAATATTAGCTTCTTTACACTGGCTGCCTGTCAGTTTTCAAATTGATTTTGAAATCTTGTTGCTAGTTTTTAAATCTTTACATGGGCTTGCTCCTGCCTATTTATCTGAATGGTGTGTTTTACACCAGCCATCTAGAGTGCTTAGATCTTCTGGTCAGCTGTCTCTTGTTGTCCCTCATACCAAGTGTAAAACTAAGGGGGACAGGGCTTTTGCAGCTGCTGCTCCTCGCCTGTGGAACTCTTTACCTCATCACATAAAGGAGTCATCTACAATTGAACTTAAAAAATGTAATGTCATGATTTTGTGGAGAATGGACATAACCATCTTTCTGATAGAATCAAAAAAATGTCCTCCTCTGACATCCCCCCTTACTTAACCATTGTCAGTCCCGGACAATCGGTTTAATCTCCTTTTTCTCTGAAACGGGCTGGGGGTCTCCTCAAATTTTCCTTCCTCAATCTGCGCAACTCCACAGCTCCTCTCTCTGGGACGTCACCATTTTCTCTAGAGGCTGAGTTTCTCATTGTCCAAAACCCATATATGGGAAGTCCAGGTGGAGATGGTTTGGCTGTTGGTGTAGCTGGAGACAAACAACAAGGCTTTAAAGCATTACGGTGCACATTTTTCTCTCTTATCACCCCCTTCTGGCCTCATTTGTCTGTCTCTAGTAGCACTCAGTATTGCAGTATTTCCCCAGAGCACGGGTGAAAGGAAATTATAGCCCGGCATTTCCATTTTGTATAGTTGCTCACATTTGAAAAAATAGATGTAATATGCAAAGGCCGTTGATCTCATTGAGTAAGGTAAGTTTTAATGAATCAGTTCTTTTATTTTATGAAATACTAGAAAAACAGTGTTCACAGAATGAATTAACTGATTATATAGTAACTGCTCTCTCTCCAAAGGTGGTAGTAATAACAGCATGTACTAGCTGCTTATTTTAAAATTTTATTGTGTATGATGTAAAGGTTTTCAACATGACATGTGAACAAATTAACAACATTACAATATTCAACATGAAACATGACATGTACTTAGTGTACCAGAACCATGGAAAATGTATCATTTGTCAATTACTGATGTAAGAATTGCATCTGAGCCTTGTCTCTTAGCATATTTGTATTATTTTTCTTCAGGTGGTCCAAAATTGTCTAACTGAAAAGAAACATTTCCCAGTCCTTCATTAGAATAGATTAGATTACATTAGATTAGATAAACTTTATTAATCCCATGGGGAAATTCATAACCCCATCCTTGAACTCTCAGCCATTTAGCTGCATAGTAGAATCTGAAGTGGTGGACAGCTGATGATCATGCTCTGTGTTATATACGAGTATAATCTGTAGTAGTTTAAAGAATTTTTGGTTTGTTTTGTGCATTTTTTTCTGTTCTGTTTTGTTGCGGTTATTATTTGCTTTTGATATTTCTGCATATAGTACTTAATCTTATTTAAGAATGCTGTAGTGCAGGCATGTCAAACAGAAATCTGTGCAGCCGGCGTGACAGATCCTAGTTAGCACTGAACTTGTACAAAATGATTACTATCGTTTGTAATTGAATCATTCTGCATCTTTGGCGTTACTTATTGACTTTTCTTACTTCTGCCTACTGACAAAAGCGTGTTTTCCCATGGCATTACGGTACTGGAAACGTCATCTGCTAGTATAGCCACGAGCCTTGACCAAAGTTAATGAGCCGCAACGTCACAACTGAAGTTCTAGGCTGGAGCAGCGGGCAGCAGGGGCGGCCTTAGGCATGTGCAAACTGTGCACTTGCACAGGGCCACCAAATCCCAGGGGCCGCCACGCCAATATATATTGAATGTAAAACAGAAAGAGAAAATAACGACACAGCTGACGGCAATGTGGCCGAAAAACGTTGTGTTTCTCGTTAATTAGTACGCTGTATTTACTAATGTCGCTAGAGTCGGAGCAGTAAGCTATATGTAATATTATAACATTCTGCCGTAATGAGAATATCATGGGCCGCCACTTGGTTTTCAAGTTATGGACATGCGCATATAAAAGTGTGTCATGAGCACGAGGCGGCTATGCAGTGTCCGCAATGGACGTGGTCATCCACCGTGCATAAGATACCATATTGACATTGGCGGGCGAAGGGGCCACCGATTCTTTCCCTGCCCAGGGCCACCCCTGCTAGGTTACACTACTGGCTGGGTTGCTGAGACTGGCCAGTGGGCAGAACTGACCATCACGAGTAGTAATAGTATATTTTCGCATTTTTTTGCTCTAGTTTTATGTCATTTTGTGCTAGTATTGTAATGAACAGTTAGTGCAGACTACAGCTGAAGATCTGAAGTGGACGCGAGAAGTTGGTGAGTTGTTTATTAACATATTTTTGTGATTTTGAGTTTGTAAAATTAGTGTAGGTCAGGTGGCTTTTTTGCATATTGGCTTATTTTACAATATAAACTTTGAAGTAAACTTAGTAAAGTAAAATTGGATTTTTGGAGGATTTGTTTTCCAACTTGAATTACTGAGCAATGAATTCAGTGAGCGTTTTTGTGATTTCAGTTCACACGAACAGGACTTTGCGCTGTTCTCTTACAATGTTGAGAATGCGCCTGAGAATATCCAAATGGAATTGATTGAAGTGCAGTCAGATTCTATTCTGAAGGCAAAATACAACGAAGTTGGTGTGCCAGGCTTGTATGCTTACCTGCCACCTTCGTATGTGCAGATCCGTAAGTTGGCATCGAGAGTACTGTCTATGTTTGGAAGCACTTACCTTTGTGAGAAATTGTTTTCATTAATGAAAGCTACCAAAAACCCACATCACTCAAGACTTACTGTCGAGCACCTTTCATCCCTCATAAAAGTTGCAGCTGCACAAGATTTCAAGCCTGATATTGACGAACTGGTTACTAACAAGAGATGCCAAGTGTCGGGACAAAAGAAATAGATCTCACACTGTAAGACTCCTATATAAGCAATAAATATAATATAATGAATATAATATAATAATATAAGGACCTAGCTAAGAGGCTAAGACTCTAATTGTACGCTGTTGTACGGCAGTGTATGGAAATAAATTGCTTTTTTTTAAACTTTAAGTGTTACATTTTTTAAAGTTTTCAGTATTGGAAAGAAAGCTACAGTAACTTTGTATAATAGTATAATAGTATTTGTTACAGTGCGGCCCGCTGATGCACGTATGGCAGTCAAAGCGGCCCACCAATGGTAGTGAGTTTGACATGCCTGCTGTAGTGGCTTCTTGTGTGAACTTTACAATGAAGCATTACAAACTCGCAACAATGTTCCATACTGCCGCTACAAGCAACACCAACACAAGAAGTTTTTGTTGGGAGATTCATGAAATTAATTTCCAGTGGTCATGCAGCTGCACACAAGCCTACGATCACTATGCACAGTACCAAGCGTCAGCTGGAATCATGTAAAGCTCACTGCAATTAGACTCTGGAGCAGTAGAAATGTGTTCTCTGCAGTGATGTAAGGCCTTTGGTGCCACCAGCTTGGCATCACCCGTTTCCCATCCTCAGCCAAGAGCTCCATTGCCACAATGCCATTCCCAGGCAGATATCCCAGAAACTTTCCTCTCTTTCTGACTCTAACACTCCATTTCTGCATTGCCTCGCAGCCCCCTTCTTCCATCAACAGGACCAAAACTACCATTCCTGCTCTTCTGTTAAGTCCTTGCACTTAACAGAAAGACCAGATTGACCAATTCTCCGACTTTTTCAATTCTCACACTTAGTTGATTATTTTTTTCTTTCGATTTCAGTTCACCTCTTCTCTATCCTAATCAATCTCTTTATACTTTGTGGGTGCCCATTGCTTTCACTAATGACCCATGTAGTGTCTATGAGGAAACTGTCTGGAAACAGTTTGGGTAAGGCCCTTTTCTGTTCTATCTTGACTGTGCCCCTATGCACAAAGCCAGGTCCATAAAGACTTTTGGCCTGTGGAGAGCCCTGACCTCAACCCTATTGAACAGCTTTGGGATTAATTGGAATGCTGATGATGAGCCAGGTGTTTTTGTATAACATCGGTACCCGACCTCACAAATGCTGTTTTTGGAGATTGGGCACACATTACCAGAGACACACTCCAAGTGCTTATGGAAAGTCTTACCAGAAGAGTGGATGATGTTATATCTGCAAAGAAGAGGGAAACTCGTTATTAATTCTAATAGTTTTGGAATTGTCCATCCAGCTCTTATGGGAGTGATGGCCAGGTGTCTACAAACTTTTTGTCCAATATGGCGTAGATGTTCAGCAAAGAAATCTGGCTTAAAGGTTGCAAAACTAGTTGCAATATCTTGCTGACATTATTGTTACATGTCCAAAATGTGGGAGATGAAGTTCTGAAATTTGTACCAGTGTGTATCGACATTTAAATTAGTGTGAAAAAAGATAATTAGATATTAATTTTAACAAATTCTGACAAAAAAAATAAATGACACATTCTCCGCTAGTATGGACATACTTGTTTTTTAACTGTTGTCTGTTCTTGGTATTGTGTTCATAGATAATACCTCCTGGGTGTGGCATTTAGTTTCATGGATTTTTTAGGTGCATTTACCATATATCTTTAAATTCCTTAAATGAAAAATGTTAAAGGCTGTTAAGCGCAATTTTGAACATGCAAAATGCAGAAACTGAAAAGCTGAAGGTAATACGAGCATGTGTTATTGATCAGTTTTCTTTAACCAAGTACAATTATGTTCAACTACGTTCAAACAAACCATTTCAACTATATCAGAAAACTTCTAAATTCAGTTAGCTTATATATATTTGTTCAGACTGCCTTTTATTTGTGTGCTAGATATAGTAGCTAGTATAGTGTTTTTCTTACTGTTTTGCTGGTAAACGTCAGTGAGTGTTACAGTGACCAGTTAAATACCACAAATGGTTCAACTGTTTGATTACATCATAATATTCACATGTGACACCTAGATTTCTATTCAGAAGAGACCTTTCATTTTTACTTACGTCACTGTATTTCATTTGTCGATGACCAATTTTTATTTGCTGAATTCCACATTTTTTTAAAAACTGTTTAACACTAAGCACATTTGTTTTTCTAGCTTGTGTAATTAAATTTGTTATTATGACTTGATTACATTACATAACTGGCCAATGATTGTCCTTTTTGTTATTAGCACTGTCATAGTAGCGTAACATGCAAACCAGGAACCAAATGTGAATGGGAAATGAGTTCATTACAGGTTTGACCTGTGCACATATATATACATACATATACATGCCAACATCTCATCAGTTTAGAGTCACCAGTCAGCCTCCTATATCTGTATATCTCTTGGACCTCAGAGGAGACAGATAAAAATCCTAAAGTTTGTACAGTGACCTTTATAAGAATCCAACTGATGTCTGTGGAGCTGTAAGGCAGCAATGTTAACTGCAATAAATGACTATAAAATATTTTGACAGACACGGGAATGTAAAACTATCAAACTCTTAGTACAAGTATTAATCCAGTTAATGACAAAGTCAATCAATTAGTTTCACAGTTTCTTTAGTACATAGTTTTTAAGATATTTAATGAAACAGAAAATTTGACATTAGGGTTAAGTTAATCTCCTAAATAAGGATGAAAACACATCAAATAGTAATTCAAGTTTATCTCAAAATAAGGGTGTTTGTAGCTTTGCACTTTTATTGAGTCAATACCTATTTGCTGTTATCATTACATAAGTAGAGAATGTTCAACTTCCAGATTAAGCTGACATTTTTATTGACCTAGGAACATGCTTAATAGGGAGCATTTCCAAAATGAACATAAAGTATACAGTATTTGTCTGTCACATATTTTTGTTAATTGCATTTGTTCTGTCACATACGTTTTTTAACTCAAATAGTAGCTGCAGTATGTATATCATGTTAAGATGGATTGCTCTGTTCAATATCTACGGGCTTTTTTTTATTCTATATTATAATGGATTATTCCATTTGATATCTACAGACTTTGTATACTCCATGTTATGATGGGCTATACTGTTCTGAGGCTGTTGTTTTCTCTAGTTTCTGTAATTGTTCAAGCCTTACTGTTAAGTGAACCATTTTTTTTTGTCTTTTGTCATAAATCCTTTATTGTATTACTTACCTATTTCTACTACTGCCATCATTCCACTACAAAGAAACATAATCCTTTTTCACCTTAATGCAGACTGCATTTTAATCACCTTCCCAGTCTAAATGTAAAAACCATTAAAACTTTTTGGATTGCTTGAAAGAAATTTGAAAGTTATTGCTTTAAATGAGCAATAAAATATTTAATTTCTACAGATATGTTCAAAAATGCAAATTGTGAATGAAGCCATCAAAAGATATGTAGTTAAAAAGTTTATGTCACTCAGATTTTGCCATATTGGCAGTATAATGAGAAAGAGGTAGGTATAGATAAAGTATGTCAAATACTGAAAGAAAAAATAATTGAAATAATTACAGGCAGATATCACTAGGTACATGATATTCTCCAAATACCCCTTTAAAACACACCAATCATTGCCTAGGAAAATAATTGTGCAAACCATTTATGTACCCCGTTTAAAGTCTAAAATACATGAACAATATTATAATCTCAGGTAGTTTTTTTTCCTGTTCTTATATCTTGATCTAATGTAATGGCTTATTAAAGCATTACTTTGGTTGTGTCCACTTTATAGAGAAGAGAACTAAAATGAAAGACTCTTTTTTATGTTTTGCAGCTGTAAAGTATCAAATCCTCTAAAATGTTTTATGTAAGCTTTTTGTTTACTTCACAATAAGAAACACTTAGAAAAAACAGATGAGTATCAGCAAAAAATAAATAATAAAAATCAAAATCCCAAGACCTTCCAATCACATGGTAACCAACAAGAAGAATAAGGACTGTACAGAGAACTTATCAAAAACCCATCAGTCACTCCAACCTACTACTTCAGTGATAATGGAGACTATGAATAATTAAGGAAATGAAGGGAAAATAGAAACAATAAAAAGTATACAGATAAATGTTTAGAGAAAAAAGAACATTTATACAAATTTACATTAATATCTGCCATTTATAGTCATATTCTGTAAAGGTTCAGAATGTTGTGCGAGTGAGATTTATGAATGAAATCCTTTACTGTAACCACAGCCTTCACCAGGAGGCTGATGTTATTGCAGGAGGCATTAATAATGTGTGCTAAAAACAGCTGCAAGTGTGTTAAACTGTAAAAAAAAAAAAACAAAAAAAAAAAAAACGGTGGGGTTTCACCACATCAGCTGATTTTCACCAGCAAGCTAACAGAGTCTTGGTAGCAGTCATACTTATAAATGATGTTTTTCATTAAATGGAAGTCTATAAGTAGAGTAACTAGCAAAATAAATATTTAGGGGGTATCTTGAAATTGAAAAGATGGCTAACGATTGTTTTTATATTACACAACATCTAGAATCATGACTCAGTGGTCAAATTACAATTAAGCTGGCTCATCTATATCAGATATTTTGGATCATCTATAAAAAAAATCAATAAACTTACAAAGCTGTCAGATCAATTTGTATCAGCTATTCATACAACAAAAACCTTTTGACAATGTTTTCGCCAACCCAGAGTTTTGTTACAGAACCTTTGGCGAATGTTCTTTTACATTCCTGCTTTGTAAAACTCTTTACAGATGTCTCCTTGAAAGGTTCTATAAATTATAACTTTTATACACCAAGTCTTTCTTTCTGGACCTGTTATGCTAGCACTCCTGTCACTTTTCTGTTTGATATTCTGTTCCTTACTGTTTCCTCTTAGCATTGTATTATTTTTTGACTTGTAATATACTTTTTATTTTTATTCAAATCATGCATTGTTCAGTCCAATACTGTAGTAGTATCATTTTCTCTGTAGGACATCTTATGATGGTTCATACTTTTAGTGGTATGTTATTATATACTTATTCTTTTTTATTATTAATCTGATATAGACAGTAAAAACTGTAGTGTCAAGGTTACGTGCATTTATTAGTTGTAAATAAAAAGCCAGATGATAATTCATTCGCCATCCTAAATCTCTGGGGCAATTTTAGTAAAGGCACCTTGCCAGAAACCTATGAGACTTTTAGGATAATTGTCAGCTGGCTTCATACATCTGAACAAATTTTCATTTTTGGCCATTTTTCCTGGCAAATTGCACAAGTTGACCACATTTAGTGAAAGGGTTTATTTTGGTTTCATCAGACCATAGTAACAGTTTTCTAGGTGATATCAGAGTTTTTTACACGCCTTTTGTAAAATAGTTCTTAAGCTCTGACCTTTTTCACCAATGGTCTTCGTTTGTCACTCCTCTATGAAACATATTTGTGAAGAACCTGGGTAGTTGCAGTCTTACACTCAATTTTTCTATGTTTTTAGTTTATTTTCTTAACATTTACCATAGAACTCTTGGTGTCCTCTATGACAGGGGTCTTTCTCATTCAGTTGCTTAATTACTAAACTCTTTTATACACAGATTCAAAGCTGTGCCACAAGTTCTCAAATTTTTCAAAAATTTTGCTTTACCTAATTTTTTTGCTTTGGAAGTTTTCTTATACTCTTTTTCTAAATCACAGAAGCAGGTGTCAGCTCCATACAGATGAATGACTCCTAGGTTTTCAACTCTGTCTCCTTAAGCTGTGGGGCAGCAATGCTAGCTACTGCACCTCACACCCCAAAAATTTAATTATGTATGTGTGCATGAGTTTACCTTGTGAGGGACTGGTGCCCCATATGGGGTTGATTCTTGTGTTGTAATTGATTCGGCATTAGATGGAGCCCCAAATTGGATGATGTAAATAATGAGAATGAATAGGTGGAATGGTTGATTTTTCTCTGAAAGGTGTTTTTCTTTAACAGTATCCTGATAGTCTTTTAAATGTTCATTTTTACTTGTGATGTACTTTATGCTGGGGGCTATTCTAATCAGTTTTGGAACTTCCAAGAGAGTGATGTATTTATCTAGAACTTAAGTGAAACATATACATTGCACACAGATTGACTATTATTCAACCAATGATGAGACTTTCAAAGAGAGCTGGCTTACTAATATGTATTATTCACCACATAGCAAAGTAAGTGAATGGAATGAGGGATTTTTTCGATTGCAGTGAATTTTTTTTACATTGTAGTTTTTGTGTTAGTTAATGGGAAATAAATCCCAGTTAGGTATATTCAGCTTTCATTTTGTAATGCAATGTAATGTGAAGAAACAAATCAATCTAATATTTGCATAGTCCCACTTTTCACTGTGTATTCAGCACTACTATTAAAATATTTCCCATTACAAACGACAAGAACAATACTGTTGCATTAGGAAAGACATTCAGCCTACTGGCACATGCTGATCAGCATCTTTTAATGTGCTGTAGTGTAGATTTTATGATTTAGTCTTTTAATCATTTAATTATAGTTTGGCCACAGAGCAGAGTTTTGTTTGTGGCATCTGTATGAGGTGATACTGGAAGTCGTCTGTTCTCATTTATCCATGAATCACGGGACTGAGAGGCTGACTTTGGCAAATGGTAGCTTGTTAAAAGGGCACCGTATCAATTCAATTCAGTGATTAATTGAAACACGCTAAAAGTCACGCTATGTTAATTTCTTTTTATTGAAATAAGTATGTCTGAAAAAAAAATGTTATGGTGTCTGTTCATATGTGCTGTAGTATAGACTTACATTTTAATTTAAAGAGCCATTTTAATTTAAAGAGCCATTGTTTTGAGCTGTAACTGTGATTTCTTTGTCCTTGACAAAATATACCATGAATAGGAA
Organism: Polypterus bichir lapradei; assembly: GCA_026402145.1. Taxonomy (NCBI): domain Eukaryota; kingdom Metazoa; phylum Chordata; class Cladistia; order Polypteriformes; family Polypteridae; genus Polypterus; species Polypterus bichir. Next base: position 14,553,158 of record JANRMT010062822.1, read on the forward strand.
GATGTGGAACTTAATTGACAGAGCTTTGATAACTTTGTGTGTTATATCCTGAATAGTTCACTCCAAAATGCACTCTGCCAAACTAATAAATTTGTACTTCCTAAAATAGAAGTTATTCAGTATTTCATATCAATTTGCTAAGCTTTATTTTATATACAGTAGTTCCTTAGATAATACTACAAGTATGAAGCAGATTTTATTTATAGACTGTAACCGGAGAGAGACCTCCTGGCATCTATTCACATTTGCAGTAATACCCAGGAGTCAAAATATATAATTGTAGGTTTATTTATTTTGTATTTAAACACACAATGGGAGGCTTGCACAAAGGGAAAAGACAAGGAAATTATAAAACAAGTCTTCTTCTTTTTTTGTCTTCTTCTCTGTCACTTACTTCAGAATTCTAAACCCCTGTCTGGAGTGTTTATCCTAGGGATTTGAATACAAAATATTTAAATGGTTAGCTAATTTGAGTTTGAAAACCGTTTGAGAAAGTTAAAAAAAAATGGTTGGCACCTAGACCCCATCCCATCCTACCCCCTACCCTGAATCACAGTACACTTTACAGGGAAAACAGAATTCAACCTAGCCCCCTTGAAAAACTGCAGGTAGATTTTATAAATCAATTTGGCACACCTAAATTAAATCAAGCATTATAAAAAGCGACCACTGACCGTCCAAGGTAAAATGGGTTTTGGGTTTCTATGCTGGTCATCGTCAAATTTTGCACACTCTAATGATGTGCACGATCAGAACTTACAAATGCAAGTCAGAAGCAACAGTGAGGTACAGGTTAAGCAGTAAGTAAACGAAGCAGAGAGAAAGTGTACTTTACTGAAGATTGAGATACTGGAGTGTAAGCATGGGCACACTAAGAAAGGAAATGTCAAAGCTTTTATGGATTCAAGCTATAATATGTACTATAAGAAATGTTTATTGTCATATATACCATCTGTAGATGTGAGTGAGCACTTTCTGCTTTAACCATTTTAATGATCAGTTTTGATCAGATTTTTCTGATCAGTAAGTTTTGTCTCTTTTTATTCCTAGAGAAGTGCCACTTTCCTACTATAAGTGTACTTGACTCTGGGGCATTTTGTGTTGTTTTACGATTTTAGTTTTCCATTTATTTCTTTTATTGAGTAATTTGAATGCACAGTTTCATATTCTTCTAACTTAAGATGACCAAAGTCACTACTGTCTTAAATGTGTTTTAAGTGACGTGCAGGAGTGTCCTTCCATTTCAGAGTATGTAGAATTCCTCTGCAAAGGAATGATCAACATTTGTAAGTGTAGTCAGTTACTTCTTGGCATATGCTGCATGGGGGTTGAAGACACGTGAGAGTTAACAAACTTTTGCACTCTGCACACTGTAAATGTCTTATTTAGCTGAATAAAGTTCACCCCGTCCACCATTCAAATTCCTCTTACTTTTATTCCACTTTTTTACATGTCAAATTGAAATGGCTAAAAAAACAAACAGAAAAAGGAACAATTGGCTACTTTACAACCCAGTTAAGCTACTTTATAACCCACTTTGTATCTTCCAATGCATGGAGTGAGCTAGAGAGAGAGAGAGTAGGCAAGAATAGGAAAAAGAGAAAGGCATCCTAATAGCAAAGTGGAGTACAAATGCTTCCCATTTGAAACCCCACCTCTCAACATCTAAGCACCAGATATCTATATAAGCATAAAACATGGAAAAGACTGCTGAGGCTTTCTGTCATGCTAGCAGACATTCTAGAAGCGCAGTGCATTCTATATGACCTTCCATTTCTCATCAGAATACTCCAAAAATAACATGAAAATTAAACCTGTGAATTTTGAGTTGCTGTATTTTGACACTAAATTCACATTTCCATGTAAACATTTACACATTGCTAATTCTTTATAGAACACATTTACTAAACTTCTTGGACTTTAACATCACTTGTTTATTCACTTGCTGATATCCCAGGTACCACCAAAGCACTCTCACTTCCCACCTTCTATCACTGACTGTCTTCTGCCCGATCATGGCTTCACTTCCCACCCTTTAGTGAGACTTTACCCAGATAACTTTCCCATCTCTAACTTAAAGTATTTTAGGCCTGAAACAGTTTTTAAGACAAATCTAGGTTAATTCTTTGACAAGTACCACAGTCACTTTTAGGGGTCCACATTAGTCTTCTTTAGCTACAGAAACACTAGTCTATAGGACCATGTAGTGGGCACTGATATCTCTGAACTCCAAAACTCAGTGTAGTCCTTAATGGACTGGATCTCCATTGCAGCACTTTTACATTGTTACATTTTGCGCAGTAATATTCCACGTATCTCGGAGACCTCTGCTAAGTGCTTACTGGCCTGGATGAATTCTGTTGGCCTTTTACAATTCTCCAAAATCTGTCCCTCTTCCTCTGTCTGTCTTCTAGTTGCAGAATGAGGCACATTATCCACAATAACCTGTTCTCTTGTGTCCTTTGAAAAATATTGATAATTTCCTCTTAAGTTGCCACTTAGTCTTTTTTTCATTGTTGTCCTCAGAATACATCCTTTCAGGAGTAGAGCATATCATTATCTGGGGTCCTCTGACCATTCATATGGCATTTGAATAATGATTTTTTGTCATGTGTGTTTTACAGTTTGAATTTTTTATAAGATCTGCTTTTCATCTTTGTAGTTGCTCTTGTCCCAGTTAATATGTATTTGTACACTTGCAATGTTTTACTATTGTGGTGTTTTATCTCAATAATGTTCTAGCTTTTGGTTGAGGGCTAGCTCCATTTTTATTCTTTTACCAGCAAAACTGACATGCTTGACTTTAGCAGTAGAGACATGGAGTAATAGGCTATGGGTTATTTGTTTAATGTGGTGCTTTAGTCAGTGTAAAGTTCATATTCATGTATTTTGTAACAGACTTGGTCTTCATTACATGCTTTTGTAAATAGATTTTATGTCTATTGATTTTGGTTCTTTTTTTTTTTTTCTGAAGTACTAGGGGGCTTCCCATCCCCCACGACGTGCTATGCCCCAGCCACTTCGCGTCTCTGCTGCTCGCATTGTCAAGGGGGGTTGGGGGCTGAAGGCACACTGAGGAAATGCCGACTGATCAGCTGCTGCTGCCAAGCTGCGTGTTCTGCTTTTTTGCGCTGCGCGTCGATCATTTAAAAGCCTGTACAGCAGCTGTCCTTTTATCTCACTGCCTTGTCTCACATGACGTTAAAGTGTCTCTCACGGCACGTCAAATTGTCTTCCGAGAAGATCACGTATCAGAGAGATATTGAAACTTTTTTTGTTTGCTTTTCCAGAAAACATTGTTTACCAGTGATAAGGCTCCATGACTAATACCTACATGGGGTAAATCCTGTGTGGAGTTTACCTCTTTTTTTTATCGATTTACCCTTAGGATTTACATTACTTAAAACAGTTACCTTAGTTGCTCTGGCATGTATTCTTCAGTACCCTGGTGATTCATCTGAAACTCATCACTGCTTTGTGACTGCTGCTGATGGCTTAAGCTCCGTCTCCATTTAATCCTGAAGTGCTTTGTGCAGATATTGAAAATAACTTGACAAATAAATATACAAAGTACAGTGTGCATATAACAATATATTTAAGTAATCCTACATTTTTTACTTTAAAATCATGCAGCATTTATGTTAACCCATAAAAAAGTGTCATGCTGATTATCATGTGTTTGGAATCTATTAAGAAACTGAAATATCAGTAGAAAACAAACATAGGCAAGCTTAACACAGACAATGAATGGGATAGAAATAGAATCCAGGTTGAGAAGTAGCAACATTTATCACTATGTGAGTAGGCAGCTCCAAAAATAACTGAAAACAATAATTTTTAAATTAATTTCAAACTTTTATTAATATTTGACAATATATACATAATTATATTTTACAATGTATCGACAATATGATATGAGAACTTTTCATTACGTAGTCACAGTAAAATTTAATTTTGTTCATGGTTCTCACAGTGCTTTAATATTATGTTGCAACAAGATTAACACGAAATTCAACTATGTTAGGTCAGTATTATTTTGTACAGTAGTTGTGATGATGCATAAAAAATTATATGGAAATGTGTGTAATTTTGTTTTAACAGGTTTATCTGAAACCTCTGCATGGATATGAATAGGTAACTGCTTGAGACTGACAAATAACCTAATGCTTGTTGATTTCTGAATGTCATGTTTTACTGGAGGCACTAACATTTTTTTAAGTGACCCTTACATTTAGACATTTTCCTGCCACAAAGATATTGGTTCCAGGTTTCTTACAGTGAATTGGAAAGCAAAATTTACATATCAAATGATGCATTCAAAGGTAAAATATACACCTTGTGGAGTGATTGATTTGAATAAAACAAAATTGCATAAATGTATAAGGTAATTTATAATTCTGAACCATTTCTACTTTCTACAGTACAGTAATACAGATTTCTCAATACTACAGTGCTAAGCTGATCCACAGTTACACTGTGAACCATAAAATACAGCCACATTTCAGAAAAAAAGCAAGCTTGACTTATCTAAATTCAAATGCAAAACACTGCAAACGAGATGTTGTGTGTTGTATGCATTTTGTGAAGAGTAAAGGTGAATTAATCAAATACCAACTGACTCGTTTTCTCATTAGTGGACTACAGTTTAGCTGGCAGAGTGGAGACGAATCAGAAAATTGGACCGGGACCTTTAATTTCACGGATGGTGGAGCACAGAAGCCTGCCAGTGATGGGAACAGCAGGTACATTTCCAGCCTAAATGGCAGTGCAGGGAAGAGTGAAACAGTTGAGGTGGTTAATTTTAATTTTCAAAACAGTTAAAAATGCTATGCAATATGCAATATTTCCATTTGCATTCATTTAGTTGTTTTGATCCTGGAATTTGTACTCAGTTTAGCATTCAATATACAATGGTAAAGATTAAAGGTAGTGTAATACTACTATACACTTTTTGTAAAAACAGTAGAAATTTTGGTGTGATACATTAGGTGCAGTATTGATAGGGATTTAATTTTTGTATGTACTGTATATTTTTGTATTGCTAAATGCCAATTGATATTTATAACAATTTTTACTTTGTTGTTTAAATTGATCTTTTCAAAATTATGTGTGTTTATTGTTATTCACTTAACTGATCATCTTCATAAATTTGTCAAAAATTGTTGCTCAATTAAGGGGTAACTAATAGTTCTTTATGTAGTCCAGAATCCCACAACACCTTAGGGCAGTTTAGAAGAAAGAAATCTTATAATATTCAGTATTCATAGCTGCTAAAAAATAGGTCAATGTGGATAATTTTCAGTTGATCTTTTTTCTGAAACTTTTATTTTTCTTATAATATTATTTTGCCAATAGACAATTCAGTCCTTAAAGGCAACTGTATAAAAAAAATAAATAAATAAATGTGTGACCTCCAAATGTAAATTGCTGTGGGAATAATTAAATAAACCATGAACGATGTAGAAAAATACTAAAGTACTATCCTAAGGATATTTTTTAAGCTGTTCTTTGGAAGCAAATAAAAAACACTAGGTATTAAGGAAATTTTATCATCTGACACAAAACAGAAATGATTTCAAGTTGAATCAACTTATTGTACACAGGCATAATGCAGGACAACATTAATATACAAGTTTTCATCATTATACAGTACCGTAGGTTTCCGTTAAATTAGAAATAAAAGCATACGGTATATACATGATACTATAAACCTAATTTGTCATGTGCTGCTCATTCATGCTCTTTGAATGGTAAAACTGTTTTGATAACCAGTCTATTTGAGGATCTGTAATTTGCCTTGTTAACAGCATATGGTATGAGATTGAGAGAGAGAGAGAGAAGTTAGGAGCATTGCTGCACCTACCACATGACAAACCAACTCAGGATCCCAGATTAGGACCCAAGTGCAGTCATGCAACAGGTGACACCTCAGTACCACACTAGTTCAGATGGAATGGAACCAGTTTGAGATTTTTTATGGTGGCTGGAGTGCCAATTCTGCCACCAGGTTTCTGTTTTTATGCACTAGGTGATATAAATATATTAGGTTATCTTGGTTTCCTTCCAACTTACTTGTGATTCAAGGTACAGACTGTTATATGCCTCTGTCCAAAGTCACTTAGAATATCTCACTTCTGAGGTGCATATTTATATATGACTGTTCTAGGAATGCTCTTGCTTGAATCCAGACTTTGAGCACATTTCTTCAAATCTCCTTCAGTCAATGTCCCATTCCCTGGCTATGTTGCAGACCTTTTGAAAAAGTGTTGTGGCATCAATTTCTCATATTGTACAAGGATACCTGTAGTGTAAGCAATAATACTGAAGTAAGCCTACTTAGATCACTTCACAAATACAGCATCATACTGTAATAAGTTTTAAAAGAAAGGACTTTAGGCATGTATAAGTTATTTTCACTGTGCACACTAGTATGTGAACAGTATGCCTTTCACTCATCAGTATTTCCGGTACCATATATCTGTTATCATATTTCCCTGTTTGGTATCTGGTATCTGGTCTGACTCACTGTGTAACATTTGAGCAAGATTCTAAGTGCATTGCTTCTGAGGGATTAATATAGATCTATCTATCTATCTATCTATCTATCTATCTATCTATCTATCTATCTATC